>CM064573.1:36443283-36618283 GCA_032716605.1 Paralithodes platypus | reverse complement strand
ATGTTGAGATGGTGGCTGGCTCTTTTCGTCTGCTTCTCCGTCGGCCGTCTAGGTGGGCCGGCTGTGTGAAGTAGTTACAGTGGGTTAATTGGGCTTGAGATCTTGAGTATGGCTCCGTAACATACAGTAATTGTCGGGCAATTACCGTTGGGCACCATACTGGACTAACGCGAGTATTTCAGAGGCATGTAGAAACACTCGACTATACCGATCAGTATATCAACCGTTGGTGAAGTCCTGTTAAGGTACTCTCGAGCTAGGATCTTAACACCTTACGAGCGGCCTATGCGGTTTATTTATGTGTACCGCACAGCGGGGTGTTTTTAGCCAAAATAGGGCTGTTTACGTGATCATTTTCATGCCTAAATAAGACCCAGAACGTAAAACAAGTACCTATCCCTGAAAGGGCATAAACAGAGCTTTCGAATGACACCATAACGATCCTTGTATGATGGATAGTTTTCTTGCAATAACCGTGCAACGCGAGTGCAAAAAGCAGGTAATTCGGTACTTTCAGTACATAATTGAGTATGTAGCGAGTGAGAGAGGGAGGAGGGAGCTGAGATTTGTGTCAGTAGGTTCGCCGCGGTGGTCTGGAGCAGTCATACGCTCGCTAGTCTCCTGCCACCACTTGTCTCTCTCTCTCAGCCACATTACGTGCTGAAATTGCCACTCGAGTTATGTCGAGCGCCGCCACATAGTCCAGCTTTATTTAACTCGACTTATGTTGCTCGCCGCTAAATAAGGGTTAAATATCGTATTCCAGAACAGGATATCGGACGAACGCAGTAGGTTTGGTAAAATTATTCCTACTGTCTATCCTGATCTTTTTGAGAGGTTCGGAGGACCCGGGGCGGTGTTTATACCTTTAAGTTGCACAGTCTCAAGGGAGGCCACGGACTCAGTGCACCAAGGACTTGTATTGTAGTGGAGTATCACTAACTCCAATTGTTTCAACTCCAGCATCCACCACCGCCCCAACGTCATCTGCCAACAATCCAACACCTGCAGTAGACACTGCAGCAGATGCTTCTGACGAACCTGAGCCGACATCAAACCAGGACAGCCGCCCTGTTCACCTTAGTCTCTCCCCCACTCCTCGTGCAAGAAGCCTGCTAGCACGAACAGTACCAACCCCTCGCCCCCGTTCTAACCACTCCTCTCCCCGACCTGTACGTAGAGTCCCGCCACCACAGGTTTCCGGATTTACACCAGTGAGGAACGGTGCACAGCCAACGCAGAAAAGGTCTCATCTACCAGTCACAATGTCAAACAGATTTGAGATATTGGTAGAGATGGAAGACGAACCAGAGGAGACCAGGCTCGTTGGGGATTCCATCCTACGAGGACAGGTCGAAGAGTTCTGCGACAGAGTCCCAAATCAACGAAATAGATTTTGCATCCCAGGAGCTGGACTGGACGACATTGTGGAAGCCTTCGAAGATACCACAAAGGATGCAAATGAAAATACCCTTTTTGTCATCCATGCTGGTTCAAATGACGTCATGCGCACCAGATCCGAAGAGTTGATGGAGAAATATCGCAAGATGATCCAGCACTACAAAAACAAGTCAAGGAATATCATCATCTCAGGCATTCTCCCCAAGATCGACGCACCTGACAAATTCTACGACAAGGCCTTCAGCACAAATAGCCGACTAAAATATTTGTGTCTGAGGGAAGAAGTTGAATTCAACAACCTCTGGGACAACTTCTACAACCAGCCTAGTCTGTTCCGCAAGGATGGCACTCATCTAAACCCTGTGGGTTCAGCACGCATGGGTCATCTCCTACACGAAGCAGTCCGCAGCCATGGATCAAAAAACGCCATCCGAGAAGAAGCAGCAGTGACATAAATCATCCAACGCCAAGAAAAAAACAGAGGCAACCGAGGACCAGCAGCGATAAGGACCGAAGACAGCGAGGACCGAGGACAGCCATGAACATAAATGTAGATCCGACAAGAACCAAAAATATTATTAAAGAGCGTTCCGTGAGTTCTAAAATAACAAATTTATAGGTTTTCTATGCAAACGCTCGTAGCATACGCAATAAATTTTCAGATTTAGAGGAGCTAGTGTTTACAGAAAATTATGATGTGATTGGCATAACAGAATCTTGGCTCAATACAGAAGATAGAGACTTTTTAGCAGAGTATTCACTTCCCGGTTATGTAATGTTTGAGAAAAGCCGAATAAATCGAAATGGAGGTGGCGTTTTACTTTATATCAAAGAAAGTCTTAACCCTACCCTCTTGTCAAAACCTCAAATTGTGAACGTCGACGCATCTTTTGTGCTAATAAAGAATAATAAAGGTACAAAAATAATACTTGCATTAATATACAGACCTCCAGCTCAATCAGTGCAAACTGACCGAGAAATTTACGAACAAATTGCAGATGTAAGTAACTCACAAGATACCGTAATTTTTGGCGACTTTAATTTACCTGTGACCAAGTGGGGCGATACTCTTACTTCACACTCCGGACATGACTTGTATACGAACTTGCAAGAGAGTTCGCTTTATCAATTTGTTCGAACGCCAACCCGTGGTAATAACGTTCTTGACATTGTACTTGCAACAAAAGAAGAATTAATAGAGAATTTGAATGTTGGTGATGAATTCAGTAACAGCGACCATCGTACGATAACTTTCACTTTAAAGTTTACTAGTAACGAACCAAATAGTAGCATCGAAAAAGTCCCTAATTTCAAGAAAGCACACTTCCATAAACTTAGAGCTATGTTTAAAGAAACTGACTGGAGCTTTTTAATTCACAATAACGACATAAATACATCTTGGAAGTTATTCGAAGCCACTTACCTAAAAGCAGTGCAAGACTGCATACCATCGAAAATACGGCGTCCAGGCCATAATAATAAGCCCAAATGGTGGAATAAAGATATTTCAAACTGCCTGCTTGCTAAAAAATTTGCTAATGATAGATTAAAATCCTCACAAAATGACGAAGAACGGCTGAAATTTGTAGAGCTACGACGCAAAGCCAAAAAGTTAATTAAGCAAAGTAAAAAGACCTTAGAGTTACATATTGCGAATCAAAGTAAAACAAACCCGAAAGAATTCTATAGTTATATCAGAAAGAAAAAAGTAGTTACTTCAACTGTTGGACCGTTAGTCGATGAAAATGGAGAATATACCAAAGACGAAGTACAAATGAGTAATCCCTCAATACTTTCTTTGCATCAGTTTTTACAACAGAAGACCTCAGTGATATCCCTACACCATCGCCGATTCAGATTGATAATTCAGATGTTCTAAGCAATATCACCGTTACAGAGAGAGAAGTATTGAATTGTTTAGATAAACTCAAGGTAAATAAAACGCCAGGACCTGATACAATCTCGCCTAGAGTTCTAAAGGAAGCTAAGGATGAGCTCTCCAAACCACTGACATTACTATTCAATAAATCCTTGCAGTCTGGAACTATGCCCGAGCAGTGGAAGCTAGCCAACGTAACACCGATATTCAAAAAAGGCAGCAAATCCCTACCCAGTAACTATCGTCCAATTAGCTTAACCACAGTTGTATGTAAAATGCTAGAAACGATCATACGAGACAGACTCGTAAATCACTTAGAGGAAAATAAAATTCTTAAAGATACTCAACACGGCTTTCGTAAAAAACGTTCCTGTTTAACAAACCTCTTAGACTTCTTCCACGATATCCTCAACCTCTTCGATGAGAGTAAAGCTGTAGATATTATATACCTTGATTTTCAAAAGGCCTTTGACAAAGTTCCCCACAAATGTTTACTGCTAAAACTAAAAGCGCATGGAATACAAGACGGTGTGTTGAAATGGATAGAAAATTGGCTCAGCGACAGAAAGCAAAGAGTAGTCATAAACGGTAAGGCATCTAAATGGACCAATGTAAGTAGCGGGGTACCCCAGGGATCGGTACTAGGACCAATTCTCTTTCTAATTTACATCAACGACATAGATGAGGGTCTCACCTGTACAATCTCAAAATTTGCTGACGATACAAAAATTGCAAATAGCGTACTCTCAAAAGAACAAGTTCACGATATGCAACACAATCTAGATAAATTGTCATGTTGGGCCCAAATTTGGCAAATGAGTTTCAATGCGGATAAATGTAAAGTACTACATATCGGATACCTAAATGAGAAAGCAAACTATTCGATGAATGGCACTCAGCTTAAGAATGTAAACAGAGAAACCGATCTGGGAGTAACAATATCGAGTAACCTAAAACCGAGTCAACAATGTTCAGAAGTTGTTAAGAAGGCAAACAAAATAATTGGCTTTATAGGCAGGTCATTTGAGCATAAATCCAAAGAAGTTATCCTAACCCTTTACAATTCCTTAGTCCGCCCTCTTCTGGAATACTGCGTTCAATCCTGGTGCCCTTATTACCAAAAAGATATAAACAAGCTAGAACGAGTTCAACGTAGCGTTACCAAAATGATACCTAGCCTAAAGAACAAACCATACGAAGAGCGTCTTAGAGAATTAAATCTATTTCCTTTAACCCAGCGCAGATTAAGAGGTGACTTAATTCAAGTGTTCAAAATCATCAAAGGCATCGACAATATGAACTGTAGTAAGTACTTCACTATCGACCAATCTAATTACACGCGGGGAAACGGTTGCAAAATTATTGGTAAATCTTTTAACTCACACGAATCTAAGAATTTCTTCTTCAATCGAGTTGTCAACTTGTGGAATGGGCTTCCCCGAAACGTTATAGACTGCATCACCGTTGATTCATTTAAACTCCGCCTAGACAAATATCTCGCATCAAACCCGCGACTGACTGCGTTTGTAGATGAATAACTTTATTTTATCCCACCCTCAGTTACTAACCTATCTGTCCCCTGCTAACTTCCTAATCCTGCCACAGACATTAGTTCCAGGGCAGTAATTCCCTTTCCAATGTTCCCTTACCCACTCTAAACCACTGTTTGGACACTTGATCCTCAGTGTTTTGGAGGACAAGCAACCTAGAAGGGTCACTAGATCTGTTGTTGCTTGATTTCCTTTGTACTCCTTTGTATATGCAGAGTGCCCTTAAGGGTGTCTCCCCAAGCACTGTCTCTAACACAGCGATCTCAGTTGTTTTGAGACTACTTGTGTGGAGGGGGTAGAGGACAAAGTTTACCTTCTAGGAAAATAAAAACAGAGAAGTCGGTAGTTGCCTCGGACAATCTCAGTGCTACTGAAGAAGGTAACAAACCTATCAAAAGAACAGTGTTTAGCCGGTCGCTGCCGAGTCAATAACAAAGTTCCTGAGTTAGGACTTGTCCTTTTTCCCACTCTATAGAGTGTAGAGGACGGTGGTGCCGTACACCTCAACTTTCTTTAGAGTGAGGAGTATTCCCCTCTAGAGAATATTGAGGACGGTGTTGCCGTACACCTCAACTTCTTTTAGAGATGGGATTTTTCCTACTCTAGAGAATATTGAGGACGGTATTGCCGGACACCTCAACTTCTTTTAGAGTTGGAAGTATTCCCCTCTAGAGAATATTGAGGACGGTATTGCCGTACACCTCAACTTCTTTTAGAGATGGGATTTGTCCTACTCTAGAGAATATTGAGGACGGTATTGCCGGACACCTCAACTTCTTTTAGAGTTGGAAGTATTCCCCTCTAGAGAATATTGAGGACGGTAATAGGTATTACCATACACCTCAACTTCTTTTAGAGATGGGATTTTGGCTCCTCTAGAGAATATTGAGGACGGTATTGCTGTACACCTCAACTTCTTTTAGAGCTGGGACAGTTATTCTCTTTGCCTTATAATTAAGAGGAAGGAGCGGGAGGCCGTCGTCCTTTTTCTTTACTTTAAGGAAAGTTTTACTCGCAAACAGTATATAGTACTTTCGGAAGGCCGTTAGTCCAACTGAGTGGAGGTTTAATCATAAGACTTCTAAGTTGGTTTTCCCAGTGTTCCCTTACAATTGCTTAACCTTCCTTCCGAAATCCTGACCTGGTATTGCGAATTACTGAGAGAGGTCCTTTCTAGTTTCTAGGATGGCAAGGGTATCAGGAGGTATTCTTAAGGAGGTTTATATATCCCTCTTACTCTGGTGGTCAAGGTATCCTTCAAGATTATTACTCTACTAGTTAGACAAGTGATGTTAATACCCCAATACATTTACCCAAACATGGTACTTCCCCAAAGGTTGATTATAAATATGATTTCTTATCTCTAAACTCAGTAAGCTTTGGAAAAACACTAATAGAGTGTACAAGTAGAAGAAAAATGAACTCGGAGGGTGCGGGGAAGAGATTGGTGTCGTAAATCAGCGAAGAGGTGGTATGGTATATTATTGTCTGTCTTACTCCTCACTGAGGTGTTGATATGGACGTTTCCTCATGCAACTCGGATGAGACTATTTAAGTACATAATATTCCATCAACATATTGCGTTGCAGATCTCAAAAAGATATATGCGTAAGTGTGTATTTTCTAAGATCAGTTGGTATGCCTGACCGGGCTATCTGGGGGATTTAAATGCGCGAGGCGCCCTCTCTCAATACACGTGAGAGATAGACACAAGCGTTGTCCAACATGGTGTCTTTTAACCCCTATATGTCGGCGCGCTACATAAGTCGAGTATAATAAATCTGGACTATCTGGCGGCGCGCGACATAGGTCGTGTGGCAATTTCAGCACGTAATGTTGCTGAGAGAGAGAGACAAGTGGTGGCAGGAGAGTAGCGAGCGTATGACTGCTCCAGACCACCGCAGCGAACCTACTGACACGAATCTCACCTCCTCCCTCCCTCTCTCACTCGCTACATACTGAATTGTATGGGGAAAGTACCGAATTACATGCTTTTTGCACTCGTGTTGCGCGGTTGTTGCAAGAAAACTAGCCGTCATAAAAGGATCGTTATGGTGTCATTGGAAAGCTCTGTTTATGCCCTTTCAGGGATAGATACTTGTTTTACGCTCTGGGTCTTATTTAGGCATGAAAATGATCACGTAAACAGCCCTATTTTGGCTAAAAACACCCCGCTGGGCGGTACATATAAATAAACCGCTAGCCCGCTAATAAGGTGTTAATTATTATAATGGTATATAGCATCGGTGTAGAAATAAGAATATGTGGTTTGTATAACTAGAAGGATGATGAGAAAAGTGATAAGAATAAAACATGTGTATATAGGTGTAGAACAAAATGTTCCAAAATATCTACTGAGTGTTGCTTTCTAGATCTTTATTCATACCTAGGTTTATAACAGAATGGTTGATTTCATATTTATTTTCTAAACCTTTTCTCTTCTGAAAAAATAACAGGAACATGTGTACTAACTATTTTCATACAAGTATATAGTGGTTATCGTCATATAATAGAGTACTAGCATACTGAATTTATATGTCCGAAGTTTACATTTCTGTTTTTAGAAGGGCTGACTAAACAGTATCTTCCTTCTGGCGGTGGGGGTGGCGCGAATCGTCTTGCCGGGTGTGTCCGGGCATTCCTTCCTTGTTGTGCCTCTGTCCAGTCCAGCCATTCGTCTGTGGTTGTCTGAAGTCTCCGCCTTTCTTTTCGTTTGTTGCTGTTGCTGTGGTTCTTGCTTGTTGTCCTCGCTCTTTTGTTGCTGTTACTGTGTTTCTTGCTTGTTGTCCTCGCTCTTCTTACGGGTGTCTTTCCTTTCCGGGGTATTTCAGTATATATATATAAATGTAAATATATATATATATATATATATATATATATATATATATATATTCAGAATAACATCGGTGAGTTGACCTCCAGGGTATCTTATTTTCAGTAGAAATGATGTGGCAAGAAACAAAAAGAACGCCATATTTTCAATTTATTTCTAATGGGCCTTTTCACAACATTTCGGACGTAGCGTCCATCTTCAGGTACAGCACATGATCCTATAAAAATAGAAATCTAATATAAATTACTGATTAAAAGAGGATCCTATTTCAAAGCCATAAAAGTATTCGTACAACACAAATAGAATCTAACATGATTTAAACATAAAACGAGAAAGAATAAGACTAAACAAGCTAATCCAAATGGAAACACAAACTATTCTATCATTTACTAAGTACACATATAATAAATTATATATACAAACTATGACCCACCTTAGACCCCTCCTCAAGCAAACCGCGAGTACGACTGAGGATAGGACAAGGAATGTTCACTAAGACAAAACAAATCACTAATCTAAACAATATGAAAAACTTTACATAAACGAACAGAGACATGTTAGATAAATTTAACTCAACACATTTTTCTTGTGAAACAACACTACCGTAAGCGAATGTAATCAAAATGAACAAAGAAAGTATGAAGCAATTAATTGTGAAACGCAATTGTTGTTCGTGAGTAATTAAACCATGGAATTTAGTATTGGATTCATTTGTTTGATATATATTTTTTTCTGCTAAAAAAGTGTCTTGTTCATTGTTAAAGTGACCTATTATACTAAAATCATTATCTGAAAAAAGATGATCTTGTTCGTGAGAATGGTTCCTGATAGCCGAAAAAGGCATTTTATTTAGGTACACTCCAGTGCGAAAACGTTTTCCCCAATGTTCAAATATTCTCATTTTAAATGAACAGGAGCTACATCCGACATACCTTGCATCGCAGCTAGGACAAGAGAATATATAGACACTATTTGAACATAATAGGTCAGGAATGCGATCTTTAAAGTTGAAAACAGAACCTATTGTGAAATCATTTTTAAATATAATCCGGAAATTTACTGCAGGAAATTCAGTCTTTAACAAATTTAGCACATTCTTCCTAAACATAAAACTCGATTCACCATAAAAAGGCAACTTAATGTATTTAATTAGTTTGGGTACATCCGAAACTTTCACTGTCTTGATCTGTTTTTTGTACAAACAATTTCTGAGGACTTTATTAAATACATTGATGCCAAAATACATTGATGCCAACATTGTTCCCTAAAAAATATGTTTTCAGACATTCAAACTCCACATGCATAATCTTATAATCCGAACAAAGGTCATAGGCCCTATTTAAGAGAGTCTTGATAGAGTTAATTTTGAACACATCCGGACAAAAACTGAGCCAACTGAGTCCCACACCCGTAAAAGTTTGCTTCCTAAACACATCAGTACTTAATCCATTCAAAGTTTTCGTTATTTTGACATTCTAATAAAGATAATGAATTGTGTTCCTCTACCTCCTTAGTGAAATTTATGTTAAAATGTTGCTGGTTGAGGTAATTAAGAAAATGCTCTATGTCTTCCCTTTTCTTAAAAATGAGAAACGAGTCATCCACATAGCGTCTATAATATAAGGGCCTATATTCATCAGGACAGTTATCCAGCCAGAGTACTTCATTATGACACAAAAACAAGTTGGCTAAACAGGGCGCCAAAACTGATCCCATCCCCCAACCATCGATTTGGTTATACATTTCCTTATCAAACAGAAAAAAAGACTCAGAAGTAGCAAACTTGATCAAATTGTTTATGATTTTCTTGTCCATAAAAATCTTGAGGAGTTATTTTACTTAATACAAGATCTATAGTTTCCTGTAGTGGTACATTAGTATATAATGATTCTATGTCAAAACTAGCCATAACAAATTCAGAGGGTAGATTTAGTGACAGTAAATCATCGACAAACATTTTAGAACTTTCCACTGTGTATTCATTAGTAGTAAAGGGTTTAAGCAATGGGACGAGAAATTTACCTAAATTGTATGCTGCAGTATTCATGGTTGATATTATGGGTCTTACAGGCACATTTAATTTGTGGATTTTGGGTAATCCATATAGGATACCGGGTGAAGTTCCTCAGGCATAGAGATAGTTAAAGTTAGTTAAACCAATGTTGTGTTTAATAGATCTTAGAATCCGGTTCAGTTTATCTTCCAACTTAATTACTTGAGAAAAGATGTCACCAGTTATTCTTTTGAATTTAGAACGATCTGAAAGTATTAGTTTCATTTTGTCGAAGTAATCCACTTTATTCAAATTAACTACTCCCCTTCCTTTGTCTGGCTTCGTAATTATAATGGATTAATCTTCTTTAAGAGCTTTAAGTATATTCAAATCATCAGGCTCAAACACAGGAGACATTACATCGTTTTTTTACCGTTTTGCTGAATCTAGACATGATTTACCTAAGTCCCTTATTTTGCGAAGGGATTCCCCTATCAACGCTCCACCCCTAAGTAAACCTTTGTTAGCACAATCAGTTATGAAGTTACACAATTTCACAATACCTAAGTGATGTTTAACAAAGTTGGTCTTATGTAGCGGGATACAAACATCTAAGCCTAAGGACAAAGTGGAATGAAGGAAGCATTTTCAATTTGTCTAACAGAGTATTTACCAATAGAGAGAAAAATTATTGTCCTTAGGCTTAAATTTTTGTATCCCGCTATATAAGACCAACTTTGTTAAACATCACTTAGGTATTGTGAAATTGTGTAACTTCATATAAAACATAGTTTTTAGGGAACAATATTGGCATCAATGTATTTTGGCATCAATGTATTTAATAAAGTCCTCAGAAATTGTTTGTACAAAAAACAGATCAAGACAGTGAAAGTTTCGGATGTACCCAAACTAATTAAATACATTAAGTTGCCTTTTTATGGTGAATCGAGTTTTATGTTTAGGAAGAATGTGCTAAATTTGTTAAAGACTGAATTTCCTGCAGTAAATTTCCGGATTATATTTAAAAACGATTTCACAATAGGTTCTGTTTTCAACTTTAAAGATCGCATTCCTGACCTATTATGTTCAAATAGTGTCTATAAATTCTCTTGTCCTAGCTGCGATGCAAGGTATGTCGGGTGTAGCTCCCGTTCATTTAAAATGAGAATATTTGAACATTGGGGAAAACGTTTTCGCACTGGAGTGTACCTAAATAAAATGCCTTTTTCGGCTATCAGGAACCATTCTCACGAACAAGATATTTTTTTTCAGATAATGATTTTAGTATAATAGGTCACTTTAACAATGAACAAGACACTTTTTAGCAGAAAAAATATATATCAAACAAATGAATCCAATACTAAATTCCATGGTTTAATTACTCACGAACAACAATTGCGTTTCACAATTAATTGCTTCATACTTTCTTTGTTCATTTTGATTACATTCGCTTACGGTAGTGTTGTTTCACAAGAAAAATGTGTTGAGTTAAATTTATCTAACATGTCTCTGTTCGTTTATGTAAAGTTTTTCATATTGTTTAGATTAGTGATTTGTTTTGTCTTAGTGAACATTCCTTGTCCTATCCTCAGTCGTACTCGCGGTTTGCTTGAGGAGGGGTCTAAGGTGGGTCATAGTTTGTATATATAATTTATTATATGTGTACTTAGTAAATGATAGAATAGTTTGTGTTTCCATTTGGATTAGCTTGTTTAGTCTTATTCTTTCTCGTTTTATGTTTAAATCATGTTAGATTCTATTTGTGTTGTACGAATACTTTTATGGCTTTGAAGTAGGATCCTATTTTAATCAGTAATTTATATTAGATTTCTATTTTTATAGGATCATGTGCTGTACCTGAAGATGGACGCTACGTCCGAAATATTGTGAAAAGGCCCATTAGAAATAAATTGAAAATATGGCGTTCTTTTTGTTTCTTGCCACATTATTTCTACTGAAAAATACAAAACAAACAAATATATATATATGTGTGTGTGTGTGTGTGTGTGTGTGTGATAAAAAAATCACAAACAAGATATAGGAAAATACTCTGAAATACGAAATGCCTGTTCACTAAAAATACAAAGGACAATATCTGTAACGGCAACTCCAGCCATAAATAATAAAAACAAGAACAAATAGAATAATAACAATAAAGAAGACTCAACTCGTGCCGCTAGCAGACGTTCAATAAACAGTACGGTTAAATTGATATGTACAGTAGCCAACATAAGTTCTGTTCCTCTCCGTGATCTTATACATGGAAATACGTTGCGCATGATTGAATTACGGGTGTAGTTTCTTATGCAACGGTTTACTCACCTAATTAACCAACTGAACATTAATAGAAAGCACACTCGCAATTCATTCATATTCCTTTACTTACATGCATAAAATCACGACATCGAACTGAACTTATTTAGGCAACTGTACAAAGAGGCTTAAATCAGAGTTAATTAAAATACAAAAGAGAACTACAAAACTCCGTCAGCAACCATTGGGTACAATATCTCTCTCTCTCTATCTCTCTCTCTATCTCTCTCTCTCTCTCTCTCTCTCTCTCTCTCTCTCTCTCTCTCTCTCTCTCTCTCTCTCTCTCTCACATACACACAATATAAATAAACAAAACAAAAAATCATACACGCCTACGTCGTCCAGGAGATATATATATATATATATATATATATATATATATATATATATATATATATACATATATATATATATACACACCGTACTTAAACGATACTCATAACAAGTGTTTATGTGCTTCAAGTAGCACTCACAAACAATAGAAACAACCTAAAGTAAAATCCCCCCAAAACAAATGAGCCCAAGTCTAGACAGCCCAATCAACATACTGGCTAAAACCAACATACATCTGGCCACAACAATAAACATCTGGCACCAACCAACATACATCTAGCTACAACCAACATACTGGCTAAAACCAATATACATCTGGCCACAACAATAAACATCTGGCACCAACCAACATACATCTAGCTACAACCAACATACTGGCTAAAACCAACATACATCTGGCCACAACAATAAACATCTGGCAACAACCAACATACATCTAGCTACAACCAACATACTGGCTAAAACCAACATACATCTGGCCACAACAATAAACATCTGGCACCAACCAACATACATCTAGCTACAACCAACATACTGGCTAAAACCAACATACATCTGGCCACAACAATAAACATCTGGCAACAACCAACATACATCTAGCTACAACCAACATACTGGCTAAAACCAACATACATCTGGCCACAACAATAAACATCTGGCACCAACCAACATACATCTAGCTACAACCAACATACTGGCTAAAACCAACATACATCTGGCCACAACAATAAACATCTGGCAACAACCAACATACATCTAGCTACAACCAACATACTGGCTAAAAACCAACATACATCTGGCCACAACAATAAACATCTGGCAACAACCAACATACATCTAGCTACAACCAACATACTGGCTAAAACCAACATACATCTGGCCACAACAATAAACATCTGGCACCAACCAACATACATCTAGCTACAACCAACATACTGGCTAAAACCAACATACATCTGGCCACAACAATAAACATATCAAGCCGGACAATAAACAGACACGGGCGCCGACATTAATGGACAAAAAAATAGTGTACTAAATAATTATAAAGAGGAAAAAGAGAGAGGGGTAGGACACGAGCGGAAACAATTACTGCCATAGAAACATTATGGGGAAGTTTTTGGTTTGTTCCCTAGACCTCCATCAAGTTTACTATTACACCCCCTTGAGCCCTTTTCAAGATAAATATGTACATTTTTCGGTAGAAAAATGTCCCGGCCGGTTCCTCTTCCATTACAGGCTCGCTATCGCTCGCCAGGACAAAATACACCTAAATGGCACGAAAGGTTTTGAAATTGACAGAAATGGGACGAAAGTTCTTAAAATCGCTAAACTAATGGGGCAAGCGTCTTAATATCTCAAAATCAATGGGGCTATACATGAGGGAGAAAGGGGTCAAGAAAAAAATCCCTCGTGGAAATCTCCCCTTAACAAAAAGGGATGACCATACGTGTTATGGAGTCACTTCGCTTCTTGACCACTTCGCCTCAAGACTGTTAATTTATCAGTATTAACCCCTTCAGTATCGGTGATGTCCTTTTTATCATATTCTGGACACTTTTACACGATTTTATTCAGCTCAGGAAAATTCTGTGGTAGGTCAAAGGATCAAATGAGATAGTCTGTAGTCTTTTCATTGTTAGAGGTTCTTCCTAAGCTGAATAATCTTGTCTAGTAGTTACCATAGTATAATGAAAAGGACGTCACCGGTACTGAATGGGTTAATGTAAAACACCATATGAGGAGGAGCACTTTATTATCAACGTTCCGCATGTTGCTTCACCAGGCCAACATATATGCCAAACGTTGTCAATAAAGCCGGTATTACACGAGAGCTTTTATAGTCAACAGTCAATGATCAACATTTTTTCTGGCAAATTTCTGGAATATTTTACACTGGTATTGGAAACTAGGCTGCTGATAGATGAACTTAGGTAACAGATATATTTTAAATGTTGACCACATATGCTGCCAGACTAGTGTTGAAGATAAATGTTGAGTGAAAAAGCGCTCGCTCGTGTGATACCGGCTCTAATTAGTGCCACTTCTCATATGGTGTGTATATTAATGTTTTCATCTTACCTGAGTATTTTCATCATCAGTACCCACCATGCAAAACAATACAAGACCAAATAAGTTACAATTTCGAACGCGATTATTTATATATAATTTGTTTTAATATATTTGTGGTATTAAATATTTGTAAATTTCATTAATCGATTTTAGGAGTATAGTTGGTTGTTGGAAGGAACATAATAATAGACATTAAAACCACTCTCTCTCTCTCTCTCTCTCACACACACACACACACACACACACACACACACACAAATCCACACCAGCATAAAATAAAAACAAAAAGACAAACACCCATCTGAACCCGAGCGGAGAAAGGTGAAGACATTCGAGAAGCAATAAAGGGAAGGACAAAATAAAACAATAAATGGGTGAATTGCGAAAGAGAAAGAAGAGTTAGAAAAGTGAAGAATAATTGGAACAACAGGAAGAATAAATACAGAAATAACAACTTGGAGAAAGAGAGAAAAAAGAAAATGAGATACCTAGAAAACAACACACAGGGAATATACAAATGTAAATAGTCAGAGAGAGAGAGAGAGAGAGAGAGAAGATTTTATACTCACTCACATGCCTACTCATCCTCTTTCACTCACTCACTCTCTCTCTCTCTCTCTCACACACACACACACATACACACACACACAAACACTTTCTCTCACTCTTTGAACACAGTAGCTTTAAGGGAGCCCACCTCGCTTTTTTTCTCTTTCTCATCCTCTCTCTTTGGCTTGTATCCATTCGGCCCCATTCAGTCTACTGTTTTAAGACGTTTGAATTACCCCAATCCAGGTGTCAATATTTTCCTGGCGAGCGGTAGCGAGCCAGTATATATATATAGTTTTGTTTTGACAGCAAGCTAAATTTGAATTTTTTCGATAGAAAAATTTCTCCGGCGAAGCCGGATTTCTCCGTACAACGCTGGCTCGCTTTCACTCGCCAGGAAGAGATCGACACCTGCATGGGGATAAACGTCTTAAACCAGTTGGCTGAATGGGGCCGAATGGATACCAGCCAGAGAAAGAGACATTATGAGAAAGATAAACAAAGGCCGGTGACCCCCCTTAACAGTAGTGCAGGTCATTAACCCTTTGACTGGGATAGTTTGAAGCCTAATAAATACTAGAGATCCGTCCTAAACTGTACAAAATCATCTATATACTGTATAGCTATAATAAAAACACAAACATCTGTGGTACCGGTAGTTAAAAGGGTTGATTGAAATAGTTTGAAGTCTTATAATTACTTGAGGTCCTTCCTAAACTTCACAAACTCGTGTAAATATAGCTTTAATTAAAACAAAACAAAAAACATCTGTGGTAGTTAAAAGGGTAGATTGAAATAGTTTGAAGTCATATAATTACTTGAGGTCCTTCCTATACTGTACAAACACGTCTAAATATAGCTATACTAAATATAAAAAAGCATCTGTGGTAGTTACAAGGGTCGATTGAAATAGTCTTATAATTACTAGAGATCCTTCCTAAACTGCACACAATCGTCTAAACTTAGCTAGCAAATATGAAAAGTACGTCGCCGGTACAGAAGGGGTTAAGGGAGCCCACTTATCTTTTTTTGTTCTCTTTCTCTCGCTCTCTCTTTGGCTTGTATCCATTCAGCCTACTGTTTTTAAGACGTTTACCCCCATCCAGGTCTCAACATTCTCCTGGTGAGCGGTAGCGAGCCAGCATATATATATTTTTGTTTAGACAGCAAGCTAAATTTGTAAATTTTTCGATAGAATAATGTCTCCGGCGAAGCCGAATTTCTCCATATAATGCTGGCTCGCTATCGCTCGTCAGGAAGAGATCGACACCTGGATTGGGATAAACATCTTAAAACAGTTGGCTGAATGGGGCCGAATGGATACAAGCCAGGGAAAGAGAGAAAAGGAGAGCACGATAAAAAAAAAAACGGTGACCCCCCTTAATTCTATAGGTTCAGGAACTAATGTCTAGCGAAACCGGTCCTTAGTGATCTTGGCCCCATTCATTGTTCTTTTAATTACGGTCCTTAGTGATCTTGGCCCTGTTCATTGTTCTTTTAATTACGGTCCTTAGTGATCTTGGCCCCATTCATTGTTCTTTCCTTAGGGATCTTGGCCCCATTCATTGTTCTTTACACTTAGGGATCTTGGCCCCATTCATTGTTCTTTACACTTAGGGATCTTGGCCCCATTCATTGTTCTTTACACTTAGGGATCTTGGCCCCATTCATTGTTCTTTCCTTAGTGATCTTGGCCCCATTCATTGTTCTTTCCTTAGTGATCTTGGCCCCATTCATTGTTCTTTCCTTAGTGATCTTGGCCCCATTCATTGTTCTTTCCTTAGTGATCTTGGCCCCATTCATTGTTCTTTCCTTAGTGATCTTGGCCCCATCCATTGTTCTTTCCTTAGTGATCTTGGCCCCATTCATTGTTCTTTCCTTAGTGATCTTGGCCCCATTCATTGTTCTTTCCTTAGTGATCTTGGCCCCATTCATTGTTCTTTCCTTAGTGATCTTGGCCCCATTCATTGTTCTTTCCTTAGTGATCTTGGCCCCATTCATTGTTCTTTCCTTAGTGATCTTGGCCCATTCATTGTTCTTTCCTTAGTGATCTTGGCCCCATTCATTGTTCTTTCCTTAGTGATCTTGGCCCCATTCATTGTTCTTTCCTTAGTGATCTTGGCCCCATTCATTGTTTCTTTCCTTAGTGATCTTGGCCCCATTCATTGTTCTTTCCTTAGTGATCTTGGCCCCATTCATTGTTCTTTCCTTAGTGATCTTGGCCCCATTCATTGTTCTTTCCTTAGTGATCTTGGCCCCATTCATTGTTCTTTCCTTAGTGATCTTGGCCCCATTCATTGTTCTTTCCTTAGTGATCTTGGCCCCATTCATTGTTCTTTCCTTAGTGATCTTGGCCCCATTCATTGTTCTTTCCTTAGTGATCTTGGCCCCATTCATTGTTCTTTCCTTAGTGATCTTGGCCCCATTCATTGTTCTTTCCTTAGTGATCTTGGCCCCATTCATTGTTCTTTCCTTAGTGATCTTGGCCCCATTCATTGTTCTTTCCTTAGTGATCTGGGCCCCATTCATTGTTCTTTCCTTAGTGATCTTGGCCCCATTCATTGTTCTTTCCTTAGTGATCTTGGCCCCATTCATTGTTCTTTCCTTAGTGATCTTGGCCCCATTCATTGTTCTTTCCTTAGTGATCTTGGCCCCATTCATTGTTCTTTCCTTAGTGATCTTGGCCCCATTCATTGTTCTTTCCTTAGTGATCTTGGCCCCATTCATTGTTCTTTCCTTAGTGATCTTGGCCCCATTCATTGTTCTTTCCTTAGTGATCTTGGCCCCATTCATTGTTCTTTCCTTAGTGATCTTGGCCCCATTCATTGTTCTTTCCTTAGTGATCTTGGCCCCATTCATTGTTCTTTCCTTAGTGATCTTGGCCCCATTCATTGTTCTTTCCTTAGTGATCTTGGCCCCATTCATTGTTCTTTCCTTAGTGATCTTGGCCCCATTCATTGTTCTTTCCTTAGTGATCTTGGCCCCATTCATTGTTCTTTCCTTAGTGATCTTGGCCCCATTCATTGTTCTTTCCTTAGTGATCTTGGCCCCATTCATTGTTCTTTCCTTAGTGATCTTGGCCCCATTCATTGTTCTTTCCTTAGTGATCTTGGCCCCATTCATTGTTCTTTCCTTAGTGATCTTGGCCCCATTCATTGTTCTTTCCTTAGTGATCTTGGCCCCATTCATTGTTCTTTCCTTAGTGATCTTGGCCCCATTCATTGTTCTTTCCTTAGTGATCTTGGCCCCATTCATTGTTCTTTCCTTAGTGATCTTGGCCCCATTCATTGTTCTTTCCTTAGTGATCTTGGCCCCATTCATTGTTCTTTCCTTAGTGATCTTGGCCCCATTCATTGTTCTTTCCTTAGTGATCTTGGCCCCATTCATTGTTCTTTCCTTAGTGATCTTGGCCCCATTCATTGTTCTTTCCTTAGTGATCTTGGCCCCATTCATTGTTCTTTCCTTAGTGATCTTGGCCCCATTCATTGTTCTTTCCTTAGTGATCTTGGCCCCATTCATTGTTCTTTCCTTAGTGATCTTGGCCCCATTCATTGTTCTTTCCTTAGTGATCTTGGCCCCATTCATTGTTCTTTCCTTAGTGATCTTGGCCCCATTCATTGTTCTTTCCTTAGTGATCTTGGCCCCATTCATTGTTCTTTCCTTAGTGATCTTGGCCCCATTCATTGTTCTTTCCTTAGTGATCTTGGCCCCATTCATTGTTCTTTCCTTAGTGATCTTGGCCCCATTCATTGTTCTTTCCTTAGTGATCTTGGCCCCATTCATTGTTCTTTCCTTAGTGATCTTGGCCCCATTCATTGTTCTTTCCTTAGTGATCTTGGCCCCATTCATTGTTCTTTCCTTAGTGATCTTGGCCCCATTCATTGTTCTTTCCTTAGTGATCTTGGCCCCATTCATTGTTCTTTCCTTAGTGATCTTGGCCCCATTCATTGTTCTTTCCTTAGTGATCTTGGCCCCATTCATTGTTCTTTCCTTAGTGATCTTGGCCCCATTCATTGTTCTTTCCTTAGTGATCTTGGCCCCATTCATTGTTCTTTCCTTAGTGATCTTGGCCCCATTCATTGTTCTTTCCTTAGTGATCTTGGCCCCATTCATTGTTCTTTCCTTAGTGATCTTGGCCCCATTCATTGTTCTTTCCTTAGTGATCTTGGCCCCATTCATTGTTCTTTCCTTAGTGATCTTGGCCCCATTCATTGTTCTTTCCTTAGTGATCTTGGCCCCATTCATTGTTCTTTCCTTAGTGATCTTGGCCCCATTCATTGTTCTTTTAGTGATCTTGGCCCATTCATTGTTCTTTCCTTAGTGATCTTGGCCCCATTCATTGTTCTTTCCTTAGTGATCTTGGCCCCATTCATTGTTCTTTCCTTAGTGATCTTGGCCCCATTCATTGTTCTTTCCTTAGTGATCTTGGCCCCATTCATTGTTCTTTCCTTAGTGATCTTGGCCCCATTCATTGTTCTTTCCTTAGTGATCTTGGCCCCATTCATTGTTCTTTCCTTAGTGATCTTGGCCCCATTCATTGTTCTTTCCTTAGTGATGTTGGCCCCATTCATTGTTCTTTCTCCTTAGTGATCTTGGCCCCATTCATTGTTCTTTCCTTAGTGATCTTGGCCCCATTCATTGTTCTTTCCTTAGTGATCTTGGCCCCATTCATTGTTCTTTCCTTAGTGATCTTGGCCCCATTCATTGTTCTTTCCTTAGTGATCTTGGCCCCATTCATTGTTCTTTCCTTAGTGATCTTGGCCCCATTCATTGTTCTTTCCTTAGTGATCTTGGCCCCATTCATTGTTCTTTCCTTAGTGATCTTGGCCCCATTCATTGTTCTTTCCTTAGTGATCTTGGCCCCATTCATTGTTCTTTCCTTAGTGATCTTGGCCCCATTCATTGTTCTTTCCTTAGTGATCTTGGCCCCATTCATTGTTCTTTCCTTAGTGATCTTGGCCCCATTCATTGTTCTTTCCTTAGTGATCTTGGCCCCATTCATTGTTCTTTCCTTAGTGATCTTGGCCCCATTCATTGTTCTTTCCTTAGTGATCTTGGCCCCATTCATTGTTCTTTCCTTAGTGATCTTGGCCCCATTCATTGTTCTTTCCTTAGTGATCTTGGCCCCATTCATTGTTCTTTCCTTAGTGATCTTGGCCCCATTCATTGTTCTTTCCTTAGTGATCTTGGCCCCATTCATTGTTCTTTCCTTAGTGATCTTGGCCCCATTCATTGTTCTTTCCTTAGTGATCTTGGCCCCATTCATTGTTCTTTCCTTAGTGATCTTGGCCCCATTCATTGTTCTTTCCTTAGTGATCTTGGCCCCATTCATTGTTCTTTCCTTAGTGATCTTGGCCCCATTCATTGTTCTTTCCTTAGTGATCTTGGCCCCATTCATTGTTCTTTCCTTAGTGATCTTGGCCCCATTCATTGTTCTTTCCTTAGTGATCTTGGCCCCATTCATTGTTCTTTCCTTAGTGATCTTGGCCCCATTCATTGTTCTTTCCTTAGTGATCTTGGCCCCATTCATTGTTCTTTCCTTAGTGATCTTGGCCCCATTCATTGTTCTTTCCTTAGTGATCTTGGCCCCATTCATTGTTCTTTCCTTAGTGATCTTGGCCCCATTCATTGTTCTTTCCTTAGTGATCTTGGCCCCATTCATTGTTCTTTCCTTAGTGATCTTGGCCCCATTCATTGTTCTTTCCTTAGTGATCTTGGCCCCATTCATTGTTCTTTCCTTAGTGATCTTGGCCCCATTCATTGTTCTTTCCTTAGTGATCTTGGCCCCATTCATTGTTCTTTCCTTAGTGATCTTGGCCCCATTCATTGTTCTTTCCTTAGTGATCTTGGCCCCATTCATTGTTCTTTCCTTAGTGATCTTGGCCCCATTCATTGTTCTTTCCTTAGTGATCTTGGCCCCATTCATTGTTCTTTCCTTAGTGATCTTGGCCCCATTCATTGTTCTTTCCTTAGTGATCTTGGCCCCATTCATTGTTCTTTCCTTAGTGATCTTGGCCCCATTCATTGTTCTTTCCTTAGTGATCTTGGCCCCATTCATTGTTCTTTCCTTAGTGATCTTGGCCCCATTCATTGTTCTTTCCTTAGTGATCTTGGCCCCATTCATTGTTCTTTCCTTAGTGATCTTGGCCCCATTCATTGTTCTTTCCTTAGTGATCTTGGCCCCATTCATTGTTCTTTCCTTAGTGATCTTGGCCCCATTCATTGTTCTTTCCTTAGTGATCTTGGCCCCATTCATTGTTCTTTCCTTAGTGATCTTGGCCCCATTCATTGTTCTTTCCTTAGTGATCTTGGCCCCATTCATTGTTCTTCCCTTAGTGATCTTGGCCCCATTCATTGTTCTTTCCTTAGTGATCTTGGCCCCATTCATTGTTCTTTCCTTAGTGATCTTGGCCCCATTCATTGTTCTTTCCTTAGTGATCTTGGCCCCATTCATTGTTCTTTTAGTGATCTTGGCCCCATTCATTGTTCTTTTAGTGATCTTGGCCCCATTCATTGTTCTTTTAGTGATCTTGGCCCCATTCATTGTTCTTTTAGTGATCTTGGCCCCATTCATTGTTCTTTCCTTAGTGATCTTGGCCCCATTCATTGTTCTTTCCTTAGTGATCTTGGCCCCATTCATTGTTCTTTCCTTAGTGATCTTGGCCCCATTCATTGTTCTTTCCTTAGTGATCTTGGCCCCATTCATTGTTCTTTCCTTAGTGATCTTGGCCCCATTCATTGTTCTTTCCTTAGTGATCTTGGCCCCATTCATTGTTCTTTCCTTAGTGATCTTGGCCCCATTCATTGTTCTTTCCTTAGTGATCTTGGCCCCATTCATTGTTCTTTCCTTAGTGATCTTGGCCCCATTCATTGTTCTTCCCTTAGTGATCTTGGCCCCATTCATTGTTCTTTCCTTAGTGATCTTGGCCCCATTCATTGTTCTTTAGTGATCTTGGCCCCATTCATTGTTCTTTAGTGATCTTGGCCCCATTCATTGTTCTTTAGTGATCTTGGCCCCATTCATTGTTCTTTAGTGATCTTGGCCCCATTCATTGTTCTTTCCTTAGTGATCTTGGCCCCATTCATTGTTCTTTCCTTAGTGATCTTGGCCCCATTCATTGTTCTTTCCTTAGTGATCTTGGCCCCATTCATTGTTCTTTCCTTAGTGATCTTGGCCCCATTCATTGTTCTTTCCTTAGTGATCTTGGCCCCATTCATTGTTCTTTCCTTAGTGATCTTGGCCCCATTCATTGTTCTTTCCTTAGTGATCTTGGCCCCATTCATTGTTCTTTCCTTAGTGATCTTGGCCCCATTCATTGTTCTTTCCTTAGTGATCTTGGCCCCATTCATTGTTCTTTCCACTCACTAAAACATTGCGCTTTCCATAATGCAGTTGGGTCTGAGTACATGATTAGATTGATATCCAAAATTCGAAAATGGATATTAATCGTGATCGTGTACTCAACCTTTAATTGTTTTAGTGGTGTAATGGTTTAAATGCTTATGTTCTGGGTGTGGTGTCCCGAGTTGGAATCCCGGGATGACCAATGCTGTCATTAGTTTATTCAAGTGCATTGTGGTTTGTAATTGATGATTAATGTTAAGAACGGGGTGTTACTTAAATGTACACATTTATCTTGAAGGGAGGTCTTTTACAGCTTGAAGGGAGGTCTAGGGAGGAAACTAAACAATATTACAAAAGAACAAATAAAATAAAAATAAACAAATAAATAAGCCCATCTCCCCTTAAGGGAGCCCACACCGTTTTCTTCCATCTCTCTCCCTCTATCTCTGGTTTGTATCCATTCGGCCCCATTCAACCTACTGATTTAAGACGTTTACCCTCATCCAGGTGTCAATATTTTCATGGCGAGCGGGAGCGAGCCAGCATATATATACAGTGTATATTTGTTTTGACAGCAAGCTAAATTTGTAAATTTTTCGATAGAAAAATGTCTCCGGCGAATCCGGATTTCTCCATATAATGCTGGCTCGCTATTGCTCGTCAGGAAGATATCGACACCTGGATGGGGATAAACGTCTTAAAATAGTTGGCTGAATGGGGCCGAATGGATACAAGACAGGGACAGAGAGAAAAAAAAGAGAAAGATAAAACAAAAGCCGGTGACCCCCCTTAACTTTATTATGGATAATAATAGATGCATCGGCTGCTGATCAGAGGGTCGGCGGATCGAGCCCACACTGTCAAAATGTTATTGTTAGATGTCAAGCCCGGGCAACTTGACCTAGCGATCCGTGACAAACGCCTAATATTCATGGCCACCCCTTCTCGGGAAATATGGCGTCTGGCAAAGAAAAACCTTCAGCAATAAACAGGCTTCCTACTATCTCACTTAAGGGAGCCCACCTCGCTTTTGTTTTCTCCTTCTCTCCCTCTCGCTTTGGCTTGTATCCATTCGGCCCTATTCGGCCTACTGTTTTAAGATGTTTACCCCCATCAAGGTGTCAATATTTTCCTGTCGAGCGGTAGCCAATATCATATATATTATTTGTTTTGACCGCAAGCTACATTTGTACATTTTTCGATAGAAAAACGTCTCTCGCGAAGCCGGATTTCTCAATACAATGCTGGCTCGCTATCGCTCGCCAGAAAGAAATCGACACTTGGATGGGGATAAACGTCTTAAAACAGTTGGCTGAATAGATACAAGCCAAGGAGAGAGAGAGAAACAGAGAGACACATAAACAAAAGTCGGTGACCCCCCTTAATCCTTTTTACAACCACATATCCTTCTAAAGCTGCAGAAACTCGTTTAAATGTAACTAAAATAAAATGTAAAAAGACGTCGCCGGTACAGTATGGGTAAACCTTTTCAGTAGTGACGTCTTTCTCTACACTTTTCAGCACTTAGGATGATTTTATTCAGTGTAAGAAGACCCCTCTGAGAAATAAAGCGATGAAGTACATCTCGATCAGCTCTCCAGACTTCTAAAATTTAATATCCTTCGTAAACTGAATAGTTGTTTTTATGATACCTATATTAACCCCTTCGGTACCGGCGACGTCTTTTGTATTATATTCTAGCTATATTTAGACAAGTTTGCGCAGCTTAAGAAGGATATGTGGTAGTAAAAAGGGATAATTAAGATAGCTTGAAGCCCTTAATTGCTGGAGGCCCTTCTTCAACTTAATATAATCGTCTAAATAGAGCTGGAATAAAATTAAAAAGACGTCTCCGGTACAAAAGGGGTTAAAAGCAAGATTACCGGTATACCTTGTTTCAAATAGGTAGGCCAGAAATCGTGAACCCAAACCTCAACAAGTACTAGAGCAAATGGTCTGTAGATTTTCACACCTATTCCCTGGCTGACCCTTCCCAAATGGTAGAAATATTAGCTCGGTTACTCTATTCCAGGGATTCCCAAACCTTTCAGCTCATCGACCCCTTAATGAAGTTTCAAATTATTCATCGACCCCCAAACATTTAAAAGTAAGAATATTATAAAATGTTATGAACAAATAAACGTACTACATGCATATTCTGATCAAATAAATATGTGGAATTATAGTAGTACCTTAATATTTATATTAGTAGTAGTGGTAGTAATAGTAATATGATTAAAATGGAATAAGCCGTAATACACAAACGTATATTTATCAGACTTATTAAAACACCTCTTTTCTGAAGTTGAAATCATTAATGAGAAGGATGCAGCTGATGGGCTTCAGCAAGGGAACTGATGTTTGGTTGGAGATTAGTGAGTTTTAGGCATAGGTCGCCACGCTCTTCCAGGTTTAATCTGCCCCTCTGCCTTGTTAAAACATTTGCATGACTAAAAGCAGCTTCAACCATGTAAGAACTTGGGAAAGCAAGCAAAAATGGCTTGACCACTGCATAAAGCTGAGGGCATTTAGCAACGTTATTTTTATTACTCCAAAAGTCACTGAGGCTTTTCCTTCTGAACAATACACTTGCTTCGAGATCCTTAGTCATGTCAATATATTATTCCTGCAATTATGAGTCAATGTCTGCATTTTGTATTTCCAAGTCAAATGTTGTAAGAATCCATTCAGGCACTTGCATTTTTTCCAAGTCTTCGAAGCGCACTTTAAAGTCTTCAATCAATTTGTCCAGGTGTGCTATGTATGTTTCTATGTCACCATCTGAAATGCTTTCACTTTCTCCCAACTGTTGTAAGTTCGAAAAGTACCGGTACTGAAAATCTCTATGTGCCATTGACGCTTAAACAAGCATACTATGGGTTTCAGAGGCTGTGAGGCATCGTTTTTTCGGGAATAACTTATTAACAAACAGTTGGATCAGTATGCTATTTTGCCAGAGCTTTTTTCACACCGTCCCCTAATTTCGTCAATATTGTGCATTACTAAAAGTGGAGAATTAAGCCACTTGTCCCTTAGTCATGAGGTTAAAGTCACACCTGAATGACAAGGAAACGGACAAGGCTACCGTGGCGTACCTGTGTAAACCACCAAACTATTATTGCTCCTCCATCAAACACGGTCGTTATCACGCCCCACCCAACCCTACTATCGCATTTACATTCATGTTGTCACTATCAAATAAAAATAAAAACAAATATTACATAATATTTGTATATTTTTATTTGATAGTGACATAATATGAATGTAAAGGTGATAGTAGGGTTTTGTGGTGGCTGATAACGACCGTGTTTGATAGAGGGGGGAAGGGTTTATTATTGGTCGAATTATATATTAATTTATGATTTTTTTTAGCTTCAAGCTTAAAAAGAAACATCCCAAAGATGACCTTTCTGGATACATTTGTACATTTTTCGGTAGAAAAACGGCGGTTCCTACTAAATTACAGGCTCGATATCACTCGCAAGAAAAACAAATATACACCTAAATGTGACAAAATGTCTTAATATTGACACAGAAATGGGGTGAAAGGTCTTGAATGTCGTCAAACTAATGGGCCGATCGCCTAAAAATCATAAAACTAATGGAGCAAACATGAGGGAAAAGATGGGGCAGAAGAACCAACCATCCCCCCTTAAAGGTCGTTGCACACTGACACGAAAGCCTCTCCAGGTGAGTTCCCCACTCGAAATTTCAACCTGATACGGCGAATCGGCAACATAATCTTGAATATCGGAAATTAGCCGTGGGTGACTCTCAGGGTCCAAGCGACGTATCGGGTGTCGATACGAGATTTTGAGCTGTTCACAAGTTCGTGGGAATCCCCCGACAACTGTAAAAAATTGTCTGAGTCTGGTCTCCATCACGAACTCGCTGTATTACAATCGTGTGGTCCGTATCAAAGACGTATGTCCGTATCAAAGCCAACGTCAACGCCTCAACGCCGTCTGGTGCATAAGCCTGCCGTGCGGACCGTATCTCTTTCGTGCAAAAAATTGGCAACGGTCGAGTTGGCAACCACGCGTCTAGCCTCAATCCGGTTGCACGTCTCACGGCGTCGATACGATTCTTTTGAGTTGTATCGCATTCTTTTGGGTCATATTTTTTCCGTGGACTAGTCATGTACTCTTCGCATGACTTTTCCTATCTTCTTTGTAGCATTCGTTTCTCCACCGTATCGGCATCGCTAGAGTCTTATGAAGTCATGCAGAAGAGAAACGGTAGAGATACGACTCTAACGATGCCAGCCATTTTTGCCGTGATCTCTAGTAAATTCGGCAAGACACAGGATTTGTATGTGTCGTGGGTGTTCGTGCCAGTCTTGAAGGGGCTGTTCTGTCAGTGTGCAAAGACTTTAAACTGAGTAATCTCTCAACACAGTACAATATTAATATTATTATGCTACCGAAATATATCTCGTAGCTCGGTTTGGATGTTTAATTTAATGATATTATGATAAGTGATGACCAGTGAGAGAGAGAGAGAGAGAGAGAGATAGATAGATAGATAGAGAGAGAGAGAGAGAGAGAGAGATAGACAGAGAGATAGAGAGAGAGATAGATAGATAGAATAGATAGATAGATAGATAGATAGATAGATAGATAGATAGATAGATAGATAGAGAGATAGATAGATAGATAGATAGATAGAGAGAGAGAGAGAGAGAGAGAGAGAGAGAGAGGTAGCGAGAGAGAGAGAGAGAGAGAGAGAGAGAGAGAGAAAGGGAGAGAGAGAGAGAGAGAGAGAGAGAGAGAGAGAGCGAGCGAGGAGGAGGTGGGGGGGGGGGGGGGGGGGGGGGAGGGGGGACGTGGATAATGGCGCTTTTGATACCCAGAGACTTATTATTCATATCCATTTATTTAACCCCTTCAGCATCATGACGCATTTTGACAGTTTATACTGGCTCTCATTAGACGACTTGAAAGAGCTTAGGAATGATCTGAGGGAATTAAAAGGGTAAAAACTGTCTCAATTACCCTCTGACTTTCATATACCCCTCCAAATAAAAGTAAAATCGTCAAACGATAGCCAGAATAAACTGTCAAAATGCGTCAAGATCCTCAAAGGGGTTAAGTGGAGAGGGGTCGCTTTTCTGGTCCCCTTCTTCCTAATGTTTAGCTCCATTAGTTTCAAATTTTAAGACCTTCGGCCCATCAGTTTGGGGATTGTAAGGCCTTTCATACCATTTCTTTATCAATATCAAGACCTTTCGTGACATTTAGGTGTAGGTTTTTCCTGGCAAGCGATAGCGAGCCTGTCGTTTTAAGAGAAATCGGCCTTCGGCCGGGACATTTTCCTATCGAAAAATGTACAAACTAATCTTGAAGGGGTCTAGGGAGTGTTGTTTTAAGCTTGATGAAGGTCTAGCAAGGAAATTAAAAAATAAATTAATATATAAATAAATGCTAAAAAAAAATAACCACTTCCCCTTAATCACGCAAGCTAAAAATCACGTCCCAATAAAAAGCTACATTAACTCCAAACGATTATTTCAAAATATAAATAATAATCTGTGACGCTCACCGCTTCCCCCCGAACCACATGGCTTACTCGCTAGGACTCGCCAGGGCAGAAAATATAGCTACAGTCTACCTCTCATTGTGTACTTTCCTTCTCGAGAAAGCTTGTGTTGCAGACAGTTCAGAACTGTTCTTTATTTTCGTCTGTCACAATCCTTTCTATTTTATTTAGTCAATTGAAAGTATTGTGTTAAGTAGTTGAATGATGGGAAGGCGAGCGGGAGAGGGAGAGAGAGAGAGACCAGGTGGTGTGACTTGGTGGTGAGTGTGGCGCGTGGCTGGCCCCCTCACATAGGCCTCGCGGGATTCGTTGCCTCCTGCCTAACACTGCCTACTACGCGGCTGCTTACTGGGCGACTGTCGCGCACCCTCGTGCCATTCTTGCGAACTGGGACTCCAGCCAGGAGGTCCATGGGAATATCCTTGTGAGATCCTTCCCAGACAGCATACTCTAAGCATCTCCCTTGAACTGTCCCACACTCTTGTCTTAGAATCTTTCTCTCCTACTGCCTCTATCATTTCCACTACTTCCTCATCTTTTATTAATATCAATCCCCCTCTGGTTCTCTGCATCCACACCTTGAATTGGTGGCCAGACTGTATTATATGCTGGATCTCACATTTCTTATGTACTAGATTAATGTTGAAGATAGTCATTGTCTTTTTGGGAGATTGTATTGTTCAGACTGTCTCCATCAATCACTAATGTTTCTACAGGGTTAAATAATGCTAGACTAGGGATCAGGTACCTTGCTGTTGGTGTTTTCAATGTGTGTAGGCTACTTTTGAGCTACACAACATTACGGATTCTGTGGGTTACCTGGGTGGATCTTTTGTCTGTGTACCTTGGAATTTAGACTGTGTAGTGTGTGAGGGCTGCTTGCCTAATCCACCCAACACTGTTCTAACTCTATTTGCTTTTACTTTTGAGGGTCGCCAGGAGGATACTCGATACTTGTGATCGAGAATCCTCAAGAGAGCACCCCTTCATATTAACGTAATCAGGCCGCACAGACCCAAGGGTCCACACTAGGCTAGTAGCTGCCTTGCTCCACCAGAATTCTGTACCTTTGCGCATCCCAGCTAGACTTTATTAACCCGGGTAGACATTAGCTGGATTAGATCATATACTCTTTTATGCATACCCATTATTTTTACACAAGCATTTTGAGGTCTAGGTTGCTGTAGAGAGACACAACCAGCATAGACCGGTTTTGTTAATAGGAATACTACTTTTTCGTGGCGAGCATTGTTACTGTTGCACCGCTTATAATATTCTTGTGTCCAATAACATTATATGTCCAGCCTTTTTGTGTATTTAGCCTACACGTGCATTCTCCTGCCTCCTGCTATTTTGTGGTTCCATTTCCGATACGTTCTTCTTAGTAGCATCCGACATTATTCAGAAGATTCCTTGTTCGGTGCTTGAGGACTTTACAACACTTTCTTTCATAAAGGAGTGACAGATATTATTGATTAAAGTAACGTTAAGTAAACCTTCTTCTTGTTTGCATAGATCACTCTTGTGATTTAATTAAGTTAACTATCTTTTCCTTGTGTACCATAACTAAGCAACCATATGTTATAGGTAATAGGCTGTTTCAGAGAACATCAGCCTATAGTAGAAGCACATAGATACTGAGAGTTAAGATACCCCGCTATCGCAGATATAACTCTGGAGGGTATTATGTGTTCTTTGTTCGACGGGATTATATATCAGGGGTTGGATCTAGCGTTTCCGTTGTTGCATTTATGCCAGTCTAGTCCAATGTATAAGAGTCACTGATTTATACGAGACCCGATCGTAACAAATCCTCTAAAACCCATGCCTAATTGATCCCGGCATCAATACCATATATTATCCCGGCTACGATCATTACAATTAATTAAGTAAAGTGCGTCATGCCGGGAAATTAATGAGTGTTGTGTGTATAATGTATATGTGTGTGTGTGTGTGTGAAACTGTGTGTGTGTGTGTGATAAACAATGTACAGGTAAACGATTCTATAGATCAGATCAACGCTTAATGACTTACACATAATATATTGTATCCCATTTAGCATAGCTTGATATACAACGAAATTATCTGTGGCTGAAGGGGACTTTGTTATATTATATTCATCTATTTATCAGTTTATTTATTTATTCATTTATGCCGGGCAATGTAAGCACCAATCGAGCAGGGCAGTAACCAGGGGAGGCCACATAGGCATATGATAAGGAGTTGCTGGAACTCCTGTTTCATTTGTCTGGCTTACCCCACTGTTTCTATCTGTGCCTCTCCTACACAGAGAGTAATCCAGCTAACTCTCACAAACACCTCATCCTCCTATACATTTCACTACACTAAACAAGCACACCAGATATCTTTCCGTAACATCTAAATTGTACCTATATAATGTACCTTGATTTTGGCTCTGTCATTCTTTCAACTTGGGGGGGGGGGGGGCACTTGTTACAGACAGCTTTGCATTTTGTCTCCTACACATTAAAAAAAAAAAAAAAAAACAAAAAAAAAAAAATCCCCCCTGATGACAGGAAGGCTATTAAGCAGTACTTTGGGTGCCTTGGTTGAGAAGCTTGGGAGTGTGCTGAACTCCTTACCTACGGCATTATTACCACAGGCACGCAAGCGTTTAGTCCATCAGGTTTAGCACCATTAGTTTAAGATTTTAAGACGTTGGCCCATTAGTTTGGCTATTTTAAGACATTTTGCCCCCTTTCTTTACCAATATTAAGACCTTTCGTGCCATTCAGGTGTGGATTTTTTTTGTCTGGCGAGCGAAAGCGAGCCTGTATTTTAGGAGGAACAGGCCTACGGCCGGGACATTTTTCTAGCGAAAAATATACAAAGTTATCTATAAGGGGGATCTTGGGGTAACAGGTTAGTGCATTGGTTGGAACTTATCATTTCAATCAGGTCTAGCTATTGTCTGTGTTATTGTTGCTATCGTAATGCGAAAATATTAAAGTAAGGAAGAATCAGTCAGCATTAATGGGTTAGTCCAGTGTTTGGACTTTTGGTTCCTCTAGCTTCTTCCTAATCGATTAAAATACTAAATAATTAATAAACATAAATCAAAGAAGTCGACTGATGGAAAGATTTAACCTAACCATACAGTAAAAAGGAATATTTGTTTGTTTTGTTTTCTGCAATAAAGAAGAGTAATCAGAAAACTAGAAAATCAAACTCTTTAAGGGGAGATAGGTTGTTTTTTCTGCAATCCCTTCTCCCTTATGGTTAGACCCATTAGTTTTGAGATTTTAAGACGTTCGTTCCATTATGTTGGTGATTTTAATACCTTTCGCCCCATTTCTTTGTCAATATTAAGAATTTTCGTGTCATTTGGGTGTTGATTATTTTCTGGCGAGCCTGTAATTTAGAAGAAACCGGTTTTCGGCCAGCACATTTTTCTACCAAAAATTTTACACATATATGTTGAAGGGGGGCCCTCGGGTTTTTTTTTTTAAAGTTTGATGGAAGTTTAGCCCTCGTGGCCCGGGGGCGCTATCCTAAGGATATTGTTGAGATCCGGGCGATATGGCCGAAAAACGTCAACGCCTAGGCTACCGTATCTTTGTTATTTTGCCTGCTAGAAAATTCCCACGCATATCTAAACATACTGTGGTTTCCAATCTGTAGACTGGCGTTGAGTAGAACTCTCTAAGTCAACTGGTTCAGTTGTGTTGACGATTTCTGTGGAGCGCAATTTTCCGCGATTTTAGCAATGTGACACACTTTTCAAGACTGAATCTGTCTTTGCAGACCACATGACAACAAAGCTCCGACGTCTGCTTGCTGCCAGAGGTACGCGCGTCGCCTCCGACCGGCTTTCTTTACATAAGTCGGACGCGCGGCTTTCAAAACAAGCTGAATAAGCTTTCAAGCTTAGGGATTACAAGGGGACACCCGGGTTCCTGCCCATCTGCCGCGGTGTCCTTTTAAAATGCTGCCCGGGCCAGAAGGGTTAAGGAGGAAACAAATAAAATAATTCATAGATGAAAAAAGCGACCAAACAATGAACTATCCCCTTTTAAAGTGTCAGTCAGAAATCCAGTCAAATCAATGCTCATACTTGTCATAAAAACACCCTCAATCTTTTTATCTTTTTAACACGCTGCCTCCCTTGTATTTACTTCCACCTATGTTTATACTCTGACAGACAACTATTAATCCTCATTATTTAAATAGGGCTGGCGTATTTATTTGTTTATTTTATTATGTTTTATAATATTTTCTTAGTTTTCTCCCTAGATCTTCATCAAGCTTAAAAAACACCCACAAGAGGTCAAGCCAGATAGTGTTAAGATGGTCCCTCTCACTGATAGTATGATTTCCTATAAAATATATATATTGTACGTACATACTGCCATATCTGTGCTTAATTAACCCTTTAACGCACAGGACGCAATTTGCGCCCATTCTGGGATACTTTAAAGCCTTTGTGAACATCAGGGGTGTTTAGAAACCTTTAGTTTAGTTACTTCAACCTCTGCAGTTGTCTTCGACTGAGCTTTGGGCAGAAAACTATTTTTGGAGAGGTAATTAAGGGATAAAAAAAAAAATCTTCAATGCTAAACGGCAACCCACGATTATACAAGATAGTGAGAGGGTTAATACTATGCAGTAGTCTAATATATTCTAATAAACAACGGGTGAATGGGTATCCTAAGAGGGTTGATAGTCTCCTTCCCCAATTCAGTAAGTTTAAATTAAGGAGGAAGTTCGCCATACTCAGCCCACTCCCCTATCCCCCCTATCGCCCCTCTCTCCCAACTTCCCCCCCCCCCCCTCCCTCCCCCAGTAGTCGGTGTACAATTTCCTCATCTGGAGTGTTAATATCCGGGGCTTGAGGCGACCCTGCAGTGCTCACAGCACCTCCCTCTCTCACTTGGGGACAACTTAAGGTCCTGTCACACAGCCGAGCCCCAAACCCAGCAACTTCCATTCTGGCAAGTGGCAACACGGGTACTTATTCCTCTTAAGAAGAACAATTATGATACCCTGATGACATTTTATCTAATGATAATGTCGGACAGGTTGGGAGACAGGTATCCTGATCAGAATTCGAACCCACTCACTCCAGGTAGATTTAGGAGAGTTGGGCACCGTAACCACTCATTGTCGAGTGGTTACGGTGCCCAACTCTCCCAAATCTACCTGGTGAGAGTGGATTCGAATGATTTTTTTTGGAAAACTGATGATTGAATTACCGGGTCTTAGTAACCCATGTTCACGGTTTCTTATCTATAATCAAGAGGTGTTCATGTATTCATGACCACGACTTCATGCATATAAATGGAGCCTGCGTGGAGTATGACCTGCGTGGAGTAGGGATAGCGCACGATTGGACGGGAGGTCCATCCCGGTTGGATGAACGTCACTGAAACGCGTTTCCATAGTCTCTTAATCCCTCTGTACAGTGACGGACATCAGAGGTGTGGTAGACCAGTGGCAGTTTTTACATTAAAGCTTTATAAGTATTCGGCCATCTAACTCAAACCTCAGTTCATATAACTGTGGAAAATACCTCCAAAATGCTGTCAGAGATAAATACAGCCACACGCCATAATAGTTAGTTAAATTAGGACTTCAGAGGCTATCAACCCTTCTGGATTATTAAGCCATCACAATGGAATTCAAGAATAACGTCAGGACTGAAGCCCCGTTTCGGGAACTACAGGCCTTTGCGCCATAATAACTTAAAACCCATTTGAAGCTTTGAACTAAGAAGCCCTTGGGATATTATACAGCATTGTATTATCTCGTGTAGGTTCAATACAATCAAATGAGTGTATATCGGTGAGGTCAGAGATATACTAGGTTCGAATCCTGAGAGAATCACAGGCTTTCATTAATTTAATTTGGGGTGTTATATTGGTGTTAAGAATGTTAAAAATGGTGGCCATAAAATTTCGGTCTTCTTATTCCTCGCCACACTAGTAGTCACGGTCATTTGTATCTATACATCGTACAAATATTTATATATATCGATTAATCTTCCTATCTACTGTGTCACTCAAATTCTGTCCCTTCCTTTCCATCAAAACCCTCCCGTCCTCTCGCTCTCGCTCGCTGGCTCTCTCTCTCTCTCTCTCTCTCTCTCTCTCTAACAGGTGACACAAACACGGCAAATCTGCTCAACAAATATTTTGGCTCAGTTTTCACAGAAGAAATTATCGATCATACCCTTGAAAATAACACCTCAACTCATGTGATAGGAGATTTCACCATCAGTGTTAGCGAAGTACAAAGCAAATTGAGTAATTTAAATGTAAATAAGACCCCGGGACCCGACATGCTCCACCCGAAAATAATTAAGAATGTTAAGGACGAAATAGCAAAACCCCTGACACAACTATTTAACTTATCATTACTACAGGGGATTGTACCGAGTGATTGGAAAGATGCGAACATTACGCCGATATACAAGAAGGGTAGCAAGGCCAAAGCGAGTAACTACAGACCAATTAGTCTAACTTCAATTGTAGGAAAAATCATGGAAAAAACCCTTAGAGATAAGATAGTAGATTACCTCGAATCAAACAACCTAATCAAAAATAGTCAACACGGCTTTAGATCAAATAAGTCATGCCTAACAAATTTGATTGAATTTTATAACAAACTATTCACATATAATGACATGACGAAATCACTAGATATAATCTTCTTGGACTTTCAAAAAGCTTTCGACAAGGTGCCTCACCGAAAACTATTGGCTAAACTGGAGAGGATAGGTGTCAAAGGTGAAATTCATTCTTGGATAAAAAATTGGCTTACAGACAGAAGACAGAGAGTGGTGATAAATGGAGTGGAATCGGAGTGGGAGCCTGTCACTAGTGGAGTTCCACAGGGTTCAGTCCTTGGACCGGTCCTGTTTCTCATTTACATTAACGATATTGATGTAGGGGTAAACAACACATTTCCAAATTCGCCGACGATACAAAAATAGGAAATACAGTCCTGAACGATGATGATAGAAATGCGTTGCAATCTGATTTAAACAAGATATAAGAGTGGTCGAAAAAATGGCAGATGCCCTTCAATGTCGATAAATGTCAGGTGCTGCAGGTTGGTAGCAGAAATATGAAATACAAATACGAAATGAATGGCAAACAAATAAAAACCGCAACGGTAGTAAAAGACCTAGGGGTACTAATATCTGAAAACCTAAAAACTTCCGACCAATGTATAGCAGCTGCAAATAAGGCAAACATAGCATTGGGCTTTATTAAACGAAAATTTACATATAAACATGAGAACGTAATAGTGCCACTGTTCAAAAGTATGGTGAGGCCCCACCTTGAATATGGTGTGCAGTTCTGGTCACCTTATCTGATCAAGGACATTGTAAGACTCGAGTCAGTACAGCGTAGAGCGACGAAGATGATACCCTCATTAAGAAATAAACCATATGAAGAAAGACTTAAACGATTGAACCTGTTCTCATTAAAAAAGAGGAGGTTGAGGGGTCAGCTTATTGAGTGCTTTAAGATACTAAAAGGTTTCGACAAAGTCGATGTAAATGCACTATTCACATTAAACAATACTAATCAAACTCGCGGAAATGGAATGAAATTAAAAACCAAAAAGGCAAACCTAGATGTCACAAAGAGTTTCTTCACCTACAGTGTGGCGACATAGTGGAATAAACTACCAGCGAGAGTGGTGGAGAGCGACACAATAAACGCTTTCAAAGGAAGGCTTGACCTCTATCTGCAGAGGGCTGGGGTGATATGAAAAAAAAATGTATGTATGTGTATGTGTGTGCACTGTACAGTATGTATATATATACTGTATATATATGTATGTATGTGTGTATGTATGTATGTGTATATGTGTGTGTGTGTGTGTATGTGTGTATAATTATGTATGTACCGGTGTATATATATATATATATATATATATATATATATATATATATATAAATATACATATATAGTTTGTAAGGCCAGACTGCCTAGTAAGGACCTTGAGGTCTGTGTGGTCTGTGTATCTATGTAGCTCTATGTAGCTCTCATATATAAACATCACCACCGCCCCAGTACCCTTGTTCATCAACTACCAATTGCTCACATCACCTCCCTCCTCCCTCAGGGACCCATCAACAGAGAGATGTTATATGGTGGATAGCTACCCCAGTCAGCCTCCCCCTCCCCCCCCCCCTATCTCTCTATCTCTCTCTCTCTTTCTCTCTCTCTCTCTCAGCATCAACTACCAATTGCTCCCATAGCCTTCCTCCTCCCTCAGGGATCCATCTACAGAGAGATGTTATATGGTGGTTAGCTACCAGAGGATCGGATAGAAGGGTCTCTCCCTCTCTCTATCTATAATTATGCAACTATCTATCTATCTCTCCTTTCCTATCCACCCTCTCTCTATCTCTTCCTCCCCCCCCCCCTTCTCTCTCTCTCTCGCTCTCTCTCTGCCACTCAAATTGTCTCCATTCCTTTCCTTCAAAACTCCCCGCTCTCTCTCTCTCTCTCACACACACACACACACACACACACACACACACACACACACACACACACACACACAGACACAGACACACACACAGGTGACCACAAAGCCAGCAGGTTTCTCCCAAGGGGGGTCAAAATTACGACCTTGTTTACCCGAGTCCAGCCACCCTGATCTCCAGCCAGCCGGTGGGTAGTGATTGTTATTCTTATTATTATTATGGTCACATACACATATACATACATACATACACACACACATAAACACACACACTCGGACACACACAGACACAGACAAACACACACACACACATATATACACACACACACACACACACACACACACACATATCCAAACAAGAACACAATTCATAAATACCGTCTTGATGGTGTAACTAATGGTTACATCGTGTAACAGTTTTGTATGTGGCATCCTAGGTTCGAATCCTTTACTTACTTAACCCTTTGAGTACTGGTGGCGTCCTTTTAAATTTATTTTGGCTGCTATCAGATTATTTGTTTTCAGTTTAAAATGGGCCTCCAGCAATTAACAGGCTTGGAACTATCTCACAACCCTGTTTACTACCACCGATCCTTCTTAAACAACATAAAGTCGTCTGAATGTAGCAAGAATAAAATTAAAAAGACGCCGCCGGTACAGAAGGGGTTAAGGGGAGGGTGTATTTATTATTATTATTATTATTATTATTATTATTATTATTAGTAGTAGTAGTAGTAGTAGTAGTAGTAGTAGTAGTAGTAGTTCAATTCAATTCAATTGTCTTTATTTCATAATATATACAACATTTACATTCATGTACATATTACATATCCATTAAAATAATTTAGAAAAGTAAAATAGCTGAAAAGGTATACACATATGAATTCCTACAACTCTTGTTTATTTACAGTATAGCCTATAATCAAATATATATTTTATTATATCAACTTTAGCAACCGCATTTTGTTATGAACCAAGTATTTGTTGGAATAATTATATGACATCCTAGATAGACCGAGAAAGCTGCCTTGTATTTGGATCATAAGACACGGGAGCCCGTCGTTCTTCGTGTCGCTGAACCCATAGGATTCTAGAGTAGATTGTGTTAGGATCATATATTATATGTCTTATGATATAGATTTTCAACATTGTTTATAAAAAGTCCAGACTGCAAGTATTGCCAATTAGTATTAATCATAAGATTATTAGACTTAGCTATTCTGTGAAAATATCTTGCCTGAATAAGAGCAACGTGATGCTTCGGCAGTAATTGTTCACATGACTGCCACCTCATGGTTACTGGAATAAGAAGGTACACCAAGGATCCGCTTCATTGACTTATTGATAGCTATGGCAAAAGTTTTGAAGATACCTGTAGAAAAAGTCTTACAATTGTTCCAGAGTGGAAGTCCAAAGTCTGGCTTACAATACGCATTGTATAAAAATAAAAGTGTTTTCTTATCAACATATGAAAATGTTCTAATTACTGTATTAAAACTTGAATAAAATGTGTTCAGCCTTAAATCAACATCATCATTGTAATGTAGAGAAGAAGAGATCACATGGCCCAGATATTTAAACGATTTTACTAGGTCTAGTTCATGATGATGTAATTTTATAGTATTACCCGAAGATTGGTTTCCTTTCCTTATGAATTTCATGCATTTTGTCTTGTTTTTATTAATAATCAAACCATGTTTTTTTCTAATTCAAATTTCAATTTAATATACAATTTTTCCATATCATCATGTTCGTGAGCAATCAGAGCTATATCGTCGGCATAGACCAAAATATTAAGTTTTGTTATTCCCAGTTGACACCCTTGATTCATATTAGACAATTCTTCTAAAATATTATCTATATATAGTTTAAATAAAAAGGGGAATAGTATTCCTCCCTGCCTTACTCCCCTCTCCACATAAGAAAAGGATCCCTGGTGCCCCTTCCATGTCACATTAGCTAATTTTATTTCTGAGGTAATGCATAAGAAAATACACTAAGTCCGCTGGGACTCCCTTATTCAATAACTTTTCACCCAATAGAAAATGATTCACATAATCAAATGCCTTGGACAGATCAATAAATGTTATGAATCCAGAGTCATTTTTATGAGAGTAATTGAATATCAATTCTTTCAAAACAAAACATGCATCAGTTGTCGACACTCCTCTTTTAAAGCCAAATTGTTTATGGTTTAAACAAACTTTTTCCTCAAGTATATCCAGTATATGAATTTCGAAGTTTCAACAAGCAGGAAGACTGCATAACAGGTCTGTGATTATTAGATAAAGTAACATTACCCTTTTTATCTTTAACTATTGGTGTTATATTTCCTTTTAGTATATGAGTTGGTAGATAACAATGACTGAAGCATACATTGACAAAATATGACAGAATCGCAAGAACGTTATCTGATGCATTCTTCAGAAAAAGCGAGTGTAATCCATCATGCCCAACGCCAAGATTTAATTTACAAATTGCTCGCTTCAATGATATATGCGAGGTTACAACATTCATTTTCCTACCTTCTTTCCACTTCCTTTTAAACTTATTCATAAAATCATCTTTACCGATTAACACCTAACGAGCGGCCTAGGCGGTAAATAATATGTAGCCACCAGCGGGGTGTTTTTACCCAAAATAGAGTTGTCTACGTGATCATTTTCATGCCTAAATAAGACCCAGAGCGTAAAACAAGTGTCTATCCCTGAAAGGGCATAAACAGAGCTTTCCAATGACACCCTAATGATCCTTGTACGACCGCTACTTTTTTTGCAACAATCGCGCAACACGAGTGCAAAAACCATGTAATTCGGTACTTTCCCCACACAATTCATTGTGTAGCGAGTGTGAGAGGGTGGAGGAGGGTGGGAACGTGGGATTCATGTCAGTTGGTCCACCGCGGTGGTCTGGAGCAGTCATACGCTCGCTACTCTCCTGCCACCACTTGTCTCTCTCTCTCAGCAACATTACGTGCTGAAAATGGCACACGACTTATGTTGTGAGCCGCCACATAGTCCAAATTTCTTTCACTCGACTTATGTTGCACGCCGCTAATAAAGGGTTAATTCATGATTATCGCTATGCATTAAATACATATTAGAAAATATGTTTATAATTTCATTAGGATCCGAATGACCATCAATGATATTTGTAGTTTTTTCTTTGCCTCTTTTGATCTTTACTTCCTTCCAAAACTGTTCCTTATTTTTCAATCGAAACTTATCAATAATAGACTTACATATTTCATTATTTTCATGTTGCTTACATTGTTTTAGTGCTTGCTTAAACTTACTTCTTGATTCAACCATTTCTGCATACTCAGGACTAGTAGTAGTAGTAGTAGTAGTAGTAGTAGTAGTAGTAGTAGTAGTAGTATTGGTATTGTTTTGTTTAGCTTATTCCCTAGACCTCCATCAAACTTAAAACCATACCCCTCAACAACCCCCCATCGAGGTATATTTGTACATTTTTGGGCAGAAAGGTTAAGAGTAACAATGTGAATTATAAGTAGATGATTCGTCTCGCTATGAATACTGCACGAATCCATGGCTGGAAGATGATTCGGAGACTATTTAGCACTATACCCTGTTCCAAGTAAGTAGGCATAAACTCTTCAACATAACTTTTATAAATCACAAACGACTAGACTAGAGTAATCGAGCTAATATTTCTACCATTTGGGAACGGTCAAGCAGGGAACAGGTGTGGAAGTTTACAGCTCATTTGCTCTAGCCCTTTTTTATTTAAAGAGGTTAGGGCTCACGATATTTGGCCTACTTATTTGGAGCTTTCTCTGAAGTATCAGTGCTAGCTGGAACAAACTTCAGCTACGTATGAACTATTACCGTACTTTAAGGGGAAATTTCCACTTGAGGGATTATTTTCTGGACCCCTTTCTCCCTCATCACACTGCTTTTGAGGGTTTTAGACGTTCACCCCGTTAGTTTGGCGAATTTAAGAACTTTCGCCCCATTTCTGTCAATTGTAAGACCTTTCGTGCCATTTCGGTGTCGATTTTTTCCTGGCGAGCAATAACGAAAAATGTACACATTTATCTTGAAAGGGGGTCTAGAGGTGTAATTTTAAGCGTGATGGAGATCTAGGTAACAAGCTAAAAACCTCCCCATGAGAGAATGTTTTTTTGTTTTTGAATTTTTTTGCAAAGAATAAAGTGATATATACTGTAAACGTTAACACAACAGTTATATGTAACACATTTGAAATAGCACTGATTGTAAAAATGACGATGGTGCATAAATTAAGTACCGTATCCTACAGTAACAAGCCTTTCTTTTATTATCCATGAGGATTACTCTTACAGTATATTGATAGCACTCTCTGTAATTCCGTCTAACTACACCCCCTTACTCTCTCTCTCTCTCTCTCTGTAATTCCTTGTAACTATTTCACTCTTTCACACACACTCTCACTCACCCTCACCCTCTCTCTTTCTCTCTTTCACTCTAAGAAGACCTCTCATTTTACTCGCCGAATAATATATTTTCACCTGAAGCGCAATTTTCCCCGAGTTAATTGAACGTGTGACCTCGCCCTGCTCCCTCGATGTCGGCCCAAACACCACCACCATCAGCGCAACTCCTCAACTACCACTACTACCACCACAAACTCCTCCACTACCATCATCCTCTCCTCCATTACAAATTCCTCTCCCACCACTACCATTACCACCCCCTCCATTACAAATTCCTCCCTCACCACTACCATCACCACTAGCAACAACAACAACACCCCCAACCGTCACCACCACCTCCATCACAAGCTCCTCCACCATCACTACTACCTCCACTACCATCACCACCCCCTCCATCACAAATTCCTCCCCCACCACTACTACCTCCACCAACAACAACGACACCCCAACCGTCATCACCACCTCCATCCTAAGCTCTTCAACCACCACCACCAACAACACCATCCCAACCGTCACCACCACCACCTCCATCACAAACTCCTCCACCACTACCATTACCACCTCCACCACCACCACCAACAACAACACCCCAACCGTCACCACCACTACCACTAACACAAACTCATATTTCACCATCACTACTTCCTCCACTACCATTACCGTCACCACCACCACAAACCACCACCTCATCATCCACCACCACCGCCACCATCTATTAATTGGGCCGAAATGAACGTTGGGCCCGAGATCGTAAAGCAGGACCGGAATCACCATCAAAGGTATTACCAGAGTCGACTAGCCCCCCAATCCGTTTTGACCACACCCTACCAACAACAAATAAATATAATAGAAAATATAAATTATATGAAAATATTGACAAATATTCAAGATTAAGGGGAGATGGGCGGATATATTTGCCCATTGAATAATTTATACATATATATGTTTTCTAGTTTCCTCCCTAGACCTCCATTAAGCTTACAAATTACACCCCAAGAACCCGTTTTAAGATAAATTTCTACATTTTTCGGCAGAAAAATATCCCCGCCGAAGGCCAATGCCTCCTAAATTACGGGCTCATCATCGCTCGCAGGAAAAATCGACATGCTCGCCAGGAAAAATCTACACCTAAATGGTACGAAAGGTCTTAATGACAAAGCAATTTGGCGAAAGTCTTAAAATCGCCACATTTCTCTCAATATTAAGACCTTTTGTGCCATTTAGGTGTCGATTTGTTTTCCTGGCGAGCGACAGCGAGCTTGAAATTTAAGAGGAACCGGCCTTTGGCCGGCACATTTTTGTACCGAAAAATGTAAAAGATTATCTTGAAACGGGCTCTAGGGGGTGTAATTATAAGCTTGATGGAGGTCTAGGGAACAAAAATAAAAACCTCCCCTTAAAAGCATCACTATACAGTATGTCCAATGAGGTTGTGAACATTCTGTAATTGACTTGTGGCTGTTTTGGAGTGTGGCCCCTTTGACTTGCCTTCAAGTATAATTAACCTACTATCTTCTATTAGCAGACAACGAAAAACACTCCTACTGTCTTCATGTTCCACAATCGCAACCTTTGCAACAAAATAAATATCTGTTGTTTGCGACGTAAAAGAAAGAGAGAGAGAGAGAGAGAGAGGGAGAGAGAGAGAAAGAGAGAGAAAGACCTAAGTGTGTGTGCAAAAATGCCTCCAAGTCTTAAGTTCCTACTATACCAATAATACATATCTGGTTCACCTCTAATATAGTATAAAATAACAATTGTGGGTGATCCTCTACCTAGTATAAAACATATTTGTGGCGTGGTGTGTGTGTCTGTGTGTGTGTGTGTGTATATACTACTACTACTACTATTACTACTACTACTACTACTAAGAAGACTCTCTCACTCACTTTCACTCTCCCCCTGTGTGAGCGTGTGTGAGAGAAAGAGAAAGAGAGGGGGAGGGGGAAATTGGGTGAAGATTGATAATAAAATTACCAACTACGAGCTGTTGTCAGCAATTATTTCCTGGCACGCACAGGTATTTATAAACGCACACACACACACACACACACACATTGGCAAAAATGGTACAAGGCGAGATGGGTATCATATGGTTCACCTAAGCTGATGGCTACCTAAGCCTTCGGGCGAGACGGTACCGTCTATAGTGAGAATGGTACCATACAGATCCACCCTAAGCCTTCGTTTCCGATGTCGCCAATTGGCTAAAAAAAAATACAGACTACACACACATCCACAGCCATTCCAACAGTACATAAAACACTTAACATGCATTTCACGCAATACATTCCCAGTTAAGGAGGCGCGATAATAATGAGCTTAGCTCGCATTGTGTGGATTCCCCTTGACGAACAAGTAACTGAGTAACTGAGTAACTGAGTAACATACACAGTGAGAGAGAATGTATGTTAGAGTGAGCGGGTGAGCGTCTGTATGTGTGAATCAGTGAGTGAGAGTGAGAGATTTCGTGTGTGTGTCAGATGGAGTGTTGAGAGCAAGATAGCCGTGGCATCTCACATATTAACCCTTTCAGTACCAGCGACGTTGTTTATATATGATTTCAGTTGCATTTAGACGATCTTATGAAGCTTAGGAAGGATATATGGTAGTTAAAAGGATTAACTGAGATATAACGTAGCCTTTCAATGATTAGAGGTCCTTCCTAAGCTGAATAAAATCATCTAAATAGTTGTCAGAATATAACACAAATTATGTCACGGGTACTGAATGGGTTAACCCTTTTTGTACCGGCGACGTCTCTAAAATGTTATTTTGGCTCTTATAAGACGATTTTATTCAGTTTATAAGAGGCCTCCATCAGTAAACAGGCTTCGAAAAACCTCACTTAATTCTTTTTACTACCACAGATCCTTCTTAAACTGCACAAAACCGCCTAAATTTAACCAAAAACTCCAACATCTCAACCCAAACATCACCGCCGCAACAACACACTATCCACGTTGATATTGCATGAACAACTTCCCCCCCTCGGTCGTGTTGTATATCAATATCTTATTAGCCTTCAACCTGATAGACCACAAAACCCCTGGACTTCGATTCACCCTCTTACTCAGATATTTAAGTTTCTTTTTCTTTTTTCTTTTATTTTTTTTTTATGGGCCCCCTTCTTCCTCACGCTGAGCTCCATTAGTTTTGATATATCTAGACGTTATCCACATTAGTTAGGCGAACCTGTCCACCATTTCTGTGTCGCTTTTAAGAGCTTCCGTGCCATTTAGGTGTCGATTTCTGCCTAGCGAGCGATTTTCTTTAGCTTATAATCTTCCTCTAAGACTTAAATGGGTAATTACGATCTTAATAAACCCTTTGAATAACACAGGTACTTCTTTAAGGGGGTAGTGCTTGATTTTTGGTCTGTGTATTCAGTTATTAATTTATTTTTTTAGTTTCCTCGCTAAACCTATATCAAGCTTAAAAACACACCCCCTAAGCCCCCCTTCAAGATCAATTTTTACATTTTTCGGCAGAAACATTTCACGGCCGAAGGCCGGGTTTTCTTAAAATTACAGGCTCGCTATCGCTCGCCAGGAGAGGTCGACACCAAAATGGCGCGAAAGGTCTTAAAATTGACAACAAAATGGGGCGAAAGGTGTTAAAATCGCTAAACTAATGTGCCGAACGTCTTAAAATCTCAAAGCTAATATGCTAAACATGAGGGAGAAGGAGGTCCAGCAAAAGCGAATACCACCCCCTTAACTGCCTAAAATCGTCTAACTTTAGCCGGAATAAAAGGTAAAAAGTCGTCATGGTACTGTAAGGGTTAATAGCCTTGGTATAACCCGCTCTTCCCACATGTATAAGAGTATGATATTGGATATTATGGAACAGATATTGCCTAAAGGGCCACAAATATGCTCAGGCACTATATTACCACAAGGTACCATAATATACTATAATAATGTAAAGCATAATACTCAAACACACACACATATATTATATACAGTATATACATATATATTGTTATGATCCAGGTTCTGCAAGACACGGGGCTCTTCATCATTGGACTAGATAAGGCTAAAGGCAAAAACGGTAACACTAGTTCCAACCCCTGCCTTAACCACTGGAGAACAAAACACCTATACCGCCCTGAGTCGTGCCTGGACAATGAGGTATCCTATAACTCGGTAGAAGGTGCACACTATAGGCTGATGATCACTGAAGCAGCCTATACTCATACAACATACGATTACTTTATTAAGGTATACAAGGAAAAAGATAGATAGCGCAAGTAAATCGCAGCAACGATTTAATAGCAAACTAGAAGAAGGATAATTAACGTTACATTAAATAATCAGTAAACTGTCACTCCTGTCTGAAAGAAAGTGAAACAAAGAAAGTCCTAAAGCATCATGCAGGAATCTTCTGCAAAAGTCAGATGCAACTAAGAAGTACGTCTCGGATTCTGAACTGTGTATTATTACGGTGGGAACATATATAGTGTAGGGACATACGGTGTTATCTGGCACAGGTGTAATTATAAAACAGTCGGCAGTCTAAACTCTAACCACAAAAAGATGTGCTTTCTCCCACCAGTCACAAGTCTGCTCTGGTTGGGTCTCTCAGCAACAATCACGACTTACTATAAACATAAGGAACAATAATGCTGCACACATATACACAATGAGATTATAAACCCTAATCGGGGGTCTGCCAGATGGACGAAGTCTAGCAGGGGAGTCGTAGGCTAGGCTACCTGGGCCGAGCCACCTGCTCGGTAGCCTAGTGTCGTTCTCAAGTCTGTGCGCCTAGTTACATTAAATGACGGGGTGCTCTCTTGAGAGATCCAGGTCTCGTGTACCTGGTTCTCTCCTGGCGACCCTCCTAAGTCAAAAGCTAACGAGCTAGCACAGTGCTGGGTGGACTAGGCAAACGCCCTCACGCCAACACAGTGCTAGGCTCTAAGGTATATAGACAAGAAAATGACCTAGGCCTCCGCAGGTATCCGGTACAGTTGCATAGGCTCAACGAAGTCTATGCTCATAGGAAACTGCAACCTGATAGCCTCTCCCCAGTCTAGCATCGACTGACCTGGCAGACACCCAAGAAAATAAGGTTGGGGCAACACGATGAGTATGTCAAACCTCCCCAAACCAAAATGGATAACCCTCTGATCCAAAATGCCTAACTACGTATATATAATATCTCTGAGAGCTCGCTGTATAATACAGTGACGGATATACGAAATCAACGTCAAGGGGAAGGGCAGTTAAGTAATAGTAGGATATACAGAGAGAAGAAGGTAAGCAGTGGTAGAGAAAGTTCGCAATAGGGGGGTGAGGTGGGCTGATAGATTGCAAGGGGATGTTAGCGGTACAGCACTAAGAGGAGCTCTGCCCGTGGAAGTCACAAGGGAGTGCGTGCGTGTAGGCGCACCCATTCCTGACGCGGCGGGAAAGCGGTGACGGGGCAGGAGGGAGGAGCCCGGCGACAAATCAGGCGCCTGAGAGATGACGTAACTAACCAAGTTGCACGATATCAATCCGCCGATACCGCCAAGCTCTGATTTCTCTCGCTCTCTCTCTCTCTCTCACTCACTCACACTCTCCAACTTCCACGAGTCATCTAATACATTAAATCTATGACAGCTGGAATAAAATACAATGCATTGTTACAGGTGAAAATAAAGAGTATTTCTGGACTACCTGTGACACTATGATGCACTAGGAAGAAACTAGAACTTAATCAATAACCTACAGCCCATAACACTGCCTGGGGAGAGGGGAGGAGAGGATAGGGAGCCAACCGCTGCCCCCTCGAGGTCGCTGGGAAACTGACGTGCGTCACCCCCCCCCCCCCCCCCCCCCCCCCCAAGATATTAGACACTTAACATTATGCAAGTTCTGATATCTGAAATCGGCACACGTCACCTAACCTCCCCACCCCAGCACAATAATACAGCATATAGGTTTCACAAAAAAAAAACTTATAAAATGAAACAAACTTACATATTTACCCCCTCAACACAATAGCAAAACTTAAAATTGTTACGCTCCGAAAGCGAGTTCTACGAAACTCATCCCACTAATAGCTAGTGTTTCAGCTGTAACAAAACATACTTAAATTTACTATAACAGAAAGAGTTTTTATGTTGATTTTAAATTTTATTGTTGTTTTTGTTCGGCTTTAAACATTTGTAGCCTATTTTCCTCCACGCAACCCACACTGACTGAACGGCGAGGGTTCTCCTGCAAACAAACCCTCCCGTGACAAACAATCAGCCAAAACATTATCAGTGCCCTTAGCATGCCACACATCCAACTTGTTTCCCGGCAGCAAAACAACACCTGGCACAGATAAACTGCCCAGTTCATCACAAGACTGGCATTTCTCTTCGCTCTTTCCGGCAACGGGGCCTGCCAATAACCTTTCACTAGTTCTACCTTCGTGATAGGCGATGCAGCCCCGATGCGGTCTATAGTGTCGTCAACTCTCGATAAGGTATAGGCGTCTGTCAGGGATAATGCACACACACTCTCGCAATCAACACACTCACTGATCTTGCCACTTAACACAGGTTGCAAAGTTACAGGCAACGACCACTCACGACATTCCTTATCCCTCAGACCCTTGGGCAATGAATAGGTGTCTGTCAGGGATAATGCACACACACTGATCTTGCCACTCAACTCAGGTTGCAAACTCACTGCCAATGACCACTCACAATATCCTTTATCCCTCAGACCCTTTTTCCACATGTCGTCTAGCTCTGTTTTCACGACAGGCTTTTTAGCAGGATTTATACGGTAGGGAATTAAACTGAGCCTCGCACTGTCTCCAGCCTCCATCTCAGATTCTACCCCGCACATCAGGCCTGGGGAAGCAACAAACATGTGGATGCACTGCCACAGCCTAGTAAACAACTTATCTCGCAGAACAATATGCCTAGTGCCCTCCCACAACCCAGCCGAGACCGCAGCTTCTAACCTGTAGTCTCCCTTCTTCTCCACCTTCGTCCCTAGAACAGCCAGGTCATGAGAGGGACAATCAGTACCACCTGTGCAGTCACTCCCATAGTCCATTATTGCTAAGGCTTCCCCGCCGATACCGTACATGTGCACCCCCGCATTCCTTACGACTACATCTGCCTGTGCAGCATCACCGCTTTTAGCGACATGGCCAGATACAGTCGGTCTATGGTAGGGCTGTTGCATTCGACTAGAGCAGCATTGGGAGGCTATGCGACGACCGGGCACTTCTATGCCACAGCCAACCTCACCAATCTGCTCAAAGTCCTCCTTTTTACCACCACCCTTGGCAGCCATGGGTCGACCCTGACCTGACAACCATGTCCAAGCCTTGTCGCCCACCTTGAACCACCGAAACGAGGCTAACGGTCTTTCAACATTCACGTGACCTGCCCGCGGAACATCTTGCACCGCCCGAGTTGTGAGGCTCAGGGGCTCGGCATGACCAGTGGGGTATGAACCGAGCTGGTGCTGGAGCGCTGCACACCGCTGCTCAGGCAGGTGCTCTAGCGCTTCCACAGCCACCAGACTCGTATCCCCCGCCCACTGCTCCGCCGAGACATGACAATCCCTACTCTCCTCCACCTGTGCCCTACTGCCCCCCTCTCCTTCTCAACCTTGGCCGCTGCAGACCAACGCAGGGACAGTAGGCTGCTCAGGTGGTTGCCTCACAAACTCCTCCAACAGGTTCACATGACATGTTTCTCCGTCCTCGTGTTTGATAGCCCCGTTCCCACAACTCTCCTCCAATTGGGAACTACTAAGTCGCGGAGTGCCATCATGCCCAACCATGTCACTAGGGTTGACAGGTTCTAGGGCCACTCTGGAGCTCACCTCTGTGTCAAGTACTAAGCCGCTAAGGAGAGCCGCTGGAGCAAAACTCACAAAACTCCCAGCTTCAGCTTGCTCCTTCCGACCGTTCCTCCGCTGGTCTGAAGACTGAGACAATGGTTGTGACTGAACTGACGCGCGAGAACGGGTGACTGCACAGGCCATCTGTTTAAGCTGACACCACTCGACCCACTCCCGATTCTCCCTATTAACGTCGGCCGCCCTCTCGGCAACAACTAAGGGTGGAAGCTCCGAAGTGAGCACCGCAAAGTCGTTGCCCAGAAGGAGGTCGACGCCCTCAACTGGCAAGCTCTCTACGATCCCAACATCAAGTTCACGACACACACCATCCACCTCCAGCTCCAACCTAATCAACGGGTATGACCTGGTAGCATTGATCCCCTGTACCACAACAACCCGAGCCGCGTTTATAGGTTTGCCTGTGAAGTTTTTAAGAAGTGTCTGTGATGCCCCAGTGTCACGCAACAATTTAACCTGATGTTTAGTATTCCCCCAGCTCACAAGCCCGCACCCTCGATGGCTGCAAAAAGTGTCTTGGACAGGTGTCGAGCCCTCCAAACCCTTCTTCACAGGCTGTGTCCCCGCAACTGACGACCTACCCCAGGCAAACGCAGAAGAGCTCAGAGACACCCCCATGTTGCGAACCAAAGACACAGGCTTAGCAGGAATATTACTCGGACATGTACGTGCAAAGTGGCCCACCTCCTGACATTTAAAACATTTCACTTCACCACTAGACTTCCCCCCTTGAGGTGGTGGGGAAGGGCCCTGCCCTTTTGAAAACGGGACGGTTTTGTGTTTGTAGTTATAATGGGTATCATTGCTCTTACTTTTTACAGTGTTATTTTGTGCTTCATTGACTTTGGGGGGTGGAGTGTTATGCCCCTTGTTACCTGTCTCACTTCGATGAGCAGACCCACACCCACGAATCAAAGAAAGCCGGAGGTCAGCAAGCTTAGCTGCCTCCTCTACGGTCTTATGGCATTTTTCCTTCAGGTTTAATGTCAGGTCGCTGCCTGTGCACCGGAAGAACTGCTCCAACAAAAATAACTGCTTAACCTGATCAACTGTTGTCGCATTCTCAGACCGGAGCCAGTTCCCCATAGTGTCAGTCAGTTCTCGGGCATGTTCAAGGAAAGAGCTCTCCTTGCTCTTTACAACGCCCCGAAATTTCAACCTGTAGGTTTCTGGTTGCAACTCATAGGCCCAGAACACAGCCTCCTTCAACACCACATAGTTAGTACAGTCCTCCAATGACAGCGAGTCATATGCCTTGAGACCTTTCCCAACAAGCTTTGATGATACAAGGGCTGCCCACTTAATCTCCGGCCACTCATGCTCCCGACACTTCTTCTCAAACCGTGCAAAAAACTCAGTCACACCAGACTCATCGAACACAGGGACTAATTTAAGCAAGTGCGATAAAGACTCAGACCCACGATTCCCGGAACCGAGATGCCGCCCTGTTGTCTCCACCCTAGATTTCTCAACATCCATCTCAGCACAGTACCTAGTTGCTTCAACCTGCAACTCCGCCTCACGGCATGCTGTCCTCTCCTCAGCCTGAATCTTAGACATCTCCGCCCTCTCCTCAGCCTGAATCTTAGCCATCTCAGCCTGAATCTTAGCCATCTCAGCCTGAATCTTAGCCATCTCAACTTCACGCTGGATCTTAGCCAACTCCAGTTGTAGCAACATATCAGCAGTCAAACCCTGAGGAGGAAGAGCAATTATAGGAGATCCACCCAGTGGCTCACCCAGGGGCAAACCACGCTGCCAGCGACTATCAGATTGCGGAAGCGTGCCAAGGTCTGGTAACCTAGGGGGCGCAATAGGAGTAGAGTGGAAGGGAGGCTTGGATAAAGGCTCCCAAGCCCCCGCTCCACCCTGCAACCCCCTGCCACCACCCAACACACAAGCCACCAGGTCACTCTTAGACATGCTGCCAAAGCCGACACGCCCCAGGACTGTGGCCAAACAATGCAGACCATAGCAATCAATCCCCTCCAACCGACTCGCTGTTACTGGTATCTCCACAAACTTCCTCGCATCAGCCTCACAATTAATAACTCTGATGCCATCATTAAATTCCTGCTGCTGCTCAACACCTGTAGGCTGTACTGTCTGATTATCCCCGTTAACTGAGCTGTTGCTAGACATGGTGTATACTGAGAAGTGTGCAAGTTTATAAAAAAAAAAAAGTATCTATAGTCTCTTATGTAAGCACCTATTCACTTAAAGTTATCTGAAGCCTCTTTATGTGTTATACTGCTTGCCAAAAAAAATCTGTGTCCACTGTATTCCTCAATAAAAAAAAATTACCACTATACTCCCACAGTATTTCTTAAGTTCACAAAATCCTAAGCAAGGTTGCCATTTGTTACGATCCAGGTTCTGCAAGACACAGGGCTCTTCATCATTGGACTAGATAAGGCTAAATGCAACAACGGTAACACTAGTTCCAACCCCTGCCTTAAGGGGAGGTATTTACTTTGTTCCCTAGACCTCCATCAAGCTTAAAATTACACCCCCTTGAGTCCCTTTCAAGATAAATTTGTACATTTTTCGGTAGAAAAATGTCCCGCCCGAAGGCCGGTTCCTCTTAAATTACAGGCTCGCTATCGCTCGCCAGGATAAAATCGACACCTAAATGGCACGAAAGGTCTTAATATGGGGTGAAAGTTCTTAAAATCGCTAAACTAATGGAGCAAACATTTTATAATATCAAAAGCAATGGGGCTAAACATGAGGGAGAAAGGGGTCAAGAAAAAAAATCCCTCAAGTGGAGACCTCCCCTTAACCACTGGAGAACAAAACACCTATACCGCCCTGAGTCGTGCCTGGACAACGAGGTATCCTATGACTCGGTAAAAGGTGCACACTATAGGCTGATGATCACTGAAGCAGCCTATACTCATACAACATACGATTACTTTATTAAGGTATACAAGGAAAAAGATAGATAGCGCAAGTAAATCGCAGCAACGATTTAATAGCAAACTAGAAGAAGGATAATTAACGTTACGTTAAATAATCAGTAAACTGTCACTCCTGTCTGAAAGAAAGTGAAACAAAGAAAGTCCTAAAGCATCATGCAGGAATCTTCTGCAAAAGTCAGATGCAACTAAGAAGTATGTCTCGGATTCTGAACTGTGTATTATTACTGTGGGAACATATATAGTGTAGGGACATACGGTGTTATCTGGCACAGGTGTAATTATAAAACAGTCGGCAGTCTAAACTCTAACCACAAAAAGATGTGCTTTCTCCCACCAGTCACAAGCCTGCTCTGGTTGGGTCTCTCAGCAACAATCACAACTTACTATAAACATAAGGAACAATAATGCTGCACACATATACACAATGAGATTATAAACCCTAATCGGGGGTCTGCCAGGTGGATGAAGTCTAGCAGGGGAGTCGTAGGGGAGTCGTAGGCTAGGCTACCTGGGCCAAGCCACCTGCTCGGTAGCCTAGTGTCGTTCTCAAGTCTGTGCGCCTAGTTACATTAAATGACGGGGTGCTCTCTTGAGAGATCCAGGTCTCGTGTACTTGGTTCTCTCCTGGCGACCCTCCTAAGTCAAAAGCTAACGAGCTAGCACAGTGCTGGGTGGCCTAGGCAAACGCCCTCACGCCAACACAGTGCTAGGCTCTAAGGTACACAGACAAGAAAATGACCTAGGCCTCCGCAGGTATCCGGTACAGTTGCATAGGCTCAATGAAGTCTATGCTCATAGGAAACTGCAACCTGATAGCCTCTCCCCAGTCTAGCATCGACTGACCTGGCAGACACCCAAGAAAATAAGGTTGGGGCAACACGATGAGTATGTCAAACCTCCCCAAACCAAAATGGATAACCCTCTGATCCAAAATGCCTAACTACGTACATATAATATCTCTGAGAGCTCGCTGTATAATACATGACGGATATATGAAATCAACGTCAAGGGGAAGGGCAGTTAATTAATAGTAGGATATACAGAGAGAAGAAGGTAAGCAGTGGTAGAGAAAGTTCGCAATAGGGGGGTGAGGTGGGCTGATAGATTGCAAGGGGATGTTAGCGGTACAGCACTAAGAGGAGCTCTGCCCGTGGAAGTCACAAGGGAGTGCGTGCGTGTAGGCGCACCCATTCCCGACGCGGCGGGAAAACGGTGACGGGGCAGGAGGGAGGAGCCCGGCGACGAATCAGGCGCCCGAGAGATGACGTAACTAACCAAGTTGCACGATATCAATCCGCCGATACCACCAAGTTCTGATTTCTCTCTCTCTCTCACTCACTCACACTCTCCAACTTCCACGAGTCATCTAATACATTAAATCTATGACAGCTGGAATAAAATACAATGCATTGACACAGGTGTAAATAAAGAGTATTTCTGGACTACCTGTGACACTATGATGCACTAGGAAGAAACTAGAACTTAATCAATAACCTACAGCCCATAACACTGCCTGGGGAGAGGGGAGAAAAGGATAGGGAGCCAACCGCTGCCCCTTCGTGGTCGCTGGGGAGCTGACGTGTCACAATATATATATATTTTTTTTTGTATGTGATTGAGGGAGGCAAAAGGCAGAACTGCCTATAGTGAGTGCCTCCCCCATAGTTGAAAGAGTGACACGGCCAAAATCAAGGGACGCTCGAGTCAAAATGCCTGGACACACAGAGTTTGAAGCAATTTAAGTCGTAGGAAGAGGGAAAGACTGATTCTGGGAGAGAGTTCCAGAGCTCAGCTGTTGTGTAGAAGAAAGACTGAGAGTAACGTTTCACTCTCGGGTTGGAGAGTTGGACAGAGTAGGGGTGGGATTGAGTTGCAAGACGGGTACCACGTGCCCTACGTAAAGGAGGTCGTATACACTGGGAAAGCTCTGAGGAACACTGATTATTATAGTAGCGATAGAATAGCGAGAGAGATGCAACATTGCGGCAGAGAGAGAGAGATTGCAGACAGTTGGTGAGTGGACGGGAGTTAATGATACGAAAGGCCTTCCTTTCAACTTTGTCTAGGAGAGTGGTGTGAGAGGAACCTCCCCACACATGTGAACAATACTCAATACAAGGACGCACTATGCCCCTGTACAGAGCAAGAAACTGTGCAGGGGAAAGGAACTCCCTAAGGCGGTTGAGCACACCCAGCTTCTGGGAGGCTGCCTTAGCAAGACTGGTAATATGGTCCTTCCAACTGAGAGCAGAAGAAAAAGAGACACCAAGAATATTGAGAGAAGATGAAGGATTGATTTTTTTATTCTTGAAGAATAAGGGATAGTCCGCTGGGAGTTCGTTAAGGGTAGATAGATGAAGAAATTGAGTATTGGAAGCATTAAAGGTAACAAGGTTTTCTCTGCCCCAATTGGAGATAGCCTTTAGATCAGAATTTAAGTGTTCTATGGCTTCATTACGTTTGTCGTTGAGGGATTGCTGGCTGGGGCGTTCTGAAAAACTTATGGAATAGTGTAAGGTTGAGTCATCTGCATATGAATGGATGGGAATTGAGGTACAGTTGAGGAGATCATTTATAAAAATTAGAAAGAGAATAGGAGATAGGACAGAGCCCTGAGGAACACCGGAGTTTATAGGGTGAGGAAGTGAACAATGGCCGTCCACAACCGCGGCTATGGAACAGCCGGAGAGGAAATTAGAGACAAAGGCACAGATGGAGGGATAGAAACCGAAGGAGGGTAGTTTAGAAATTAAAGATTTGTGCCAGACTCTATCGAAGGCTTTCGAATTGTCTAGTGCAATAGAAAAAGTCTCACCGAAGTCCCGAAAGGAGCATGACCAAGAGTTAGTAAGATATGAAAGAAGATCACCAGTAGAGCGACCCTTAAGGAAGCCATACTGGCGATCTGAGAGCAGATTATGAGAAGAGAAATGTTTAAGAAATTTGGAAGCAAGAATAGTTTCAAAAACTTTAGAAAGACAGGAGATGAGAGTAATTGGACGATAGTTGGAGGGTTAAGAGCGGTCACCCTTCTTTGGGACAGGTTGAATGTGAGCAAACTTCCAGCATGAAGGGAAGACGTTAGAGGATAGACAGAGACAAAAGAGTCTGCCTAGGCAGGGAGTCAGCACGGAAGCACAGTTTTTGAGAACAACAGGAGGAACACCGTCCGGACCGTACGCCTTATTAGTATTAAGCCCAGAGAGGGTAGAAAGTACATCTTTAGAAGAGATTAGGATATTAGGCATAAGTAAGAGAGAGGAGGGTGGAGAGGGAGGAATAGCACCGGAATCATCCAAGGTGGAGTTTCTATCAAAAGTTTGAGCGAATAGTTTAGCTTTGTCAGAGGAAGAAGTGATGGTTGTGCCATCAGAATGGGAAAGGGGAGGGAAAGACGAGGAAGATAAATTGTTGGAGAGGTTTTTGGCTAGATGCCAGAAAGCTTGGGAAGAGCTAGAGTTGGATAGTTCAGTGCATTTATTATTGATGAAAGAGTGTTTGGCAAGTCGAACAACAGATTTGGCTTGATTACGGGCAGAAACATAGGAAGAATGAGAGTCTAGAGTTTTAAGACGTCGGTACCGTTTGAATGCTTCCTCCTTATTGCGGACAGCAGTAAAACAGGCGTGAGTAAACCAAGATTTTTTAGCATTAGTCAGAGAGAAAGAGAATGGAATGTATGCTTCCATGCCCGATAGGATTACCTCGGTAATGCGTAGCACTCTCCGAGGGTCCCCGGCCACGGAAGCAGAAATCATTCCATGGGAAATCAAAGAAGTACTGCCGGAGAGCCTCCCAGTCGGCAGCGCCAAAGTGCCACAAGCGCCGCCGGCTAGGAGAATCGGGTGGCCGTACTGGAGAGATAGGACAGTTGACAGAGATAAGTTTATGGTCGGAGGAGCTCAAAGGAGAGAAAAGATCGACATTATAAGTAGATGGGTTAGAAGTTAGAAACAAGTCAAGAATGTTGGGCTGATCTCCGATGCGATCCGGGATACGGGATACGGGATATATATATATATATTTCTTGTTAGTATGTCAGCTGGTGAACCGGGGCACCGTAATTTCCATAATAGTAGGATAAGTAGGGATAAGACGCCTGGACCCATCTTTATTCTCGAATTTTCGGCTTACATTAAGCCATCTTCAGGAGTACCATATAATCCCTAAAAAAAAGAGTAAAAACTCATAACAGAAGGAACAACGGGATCACTAATAAGTCAGTTAAAATGAGTAAACAATTAAAATCCACTCTATATTAATATTTATAAGTTTAAAATTTATAAACATGACTGAAAACTCACAGTTAGAAGTAGAAACTGAAACATCCAATTAAATATATATATAGCTATCTCGTAATTTACTTAAGAACATAATGAACTATCAACAGACTACACCTTTTACAAAACATAATAATACAAAAATCACATAATACATGTACACTTACCTAAGTACAGGGAAACAAAAGACCAGACACGTTCACAGAACTGGGTGTGGGGGTCAACTAAAGCACCACCATAGCTCAAGTGACTGTGGAGCTGTGAAAGGAAATCAAATAGAACTAAAAAAAAATTGATCGAAAAATTTGAAACAAAACGGAAAACAAAATATATACAAAAAGCACAATCACAAATATTTAAGAGTTGTTCGAAACGTTAAGTTCTGGATTGAACTTCTTGATGAGCAATTTTTCTCCAATGAGCGCGTCTGTATGATGCCTAAATTTCGCTAATATTTGAAAATCTTTATCAGAGAAACGATGATCGTTCTCATGGGAGTGATTACGGACGGCAGAAAATGCCATCTTTTGTAAAAAATTACCTGACCTGTAACTTTTGCCAATATGTTCGTATACCCTTATCTCGAATGAACGGCTGGTACATCCAATATACCCAGCATTACAGCTAGGACAAGTAAATCGGTAAACGATATTCGAACATAGAGGGTCTATCACACGGTCATTGAAATTAAAAAATGAACCAATTTTTAAGTCATTAGTGAATTATAATCTTAAAGTTAAGTGCGGGAATGAATCTTTTAAAATATGTTGAGCAATTTTCCGAAATTCGTAACTAATGTTACCATAGAAGGGCATCTTGATATACTTAACCAATTTAGGAACATCATACTTGGGTTCACTGGCTCCGTATTGTTTGACATTCAATAACTTCTTTACGATACTGTTGAAAAGATCTTCCTTATAATTATTATTAACAAAGTAGTCCCGAAATTTGGTTATCTCCTCGTGAAGCGTGACATAATTAGAGCAAATTTCATAAGCTCGATCCAGCAAAGTTTTAATAGAGTTGATTTTGTAAAGTTTCGGGCAATATATATATATAAATATATATATATATATATATATATATACAGTATATATATTGTGACGTTAACCACTCCGTTAGAACCGCATGGCTTGTCCTACAGTGACTTGCTAGGATCGCCAGGACAGTGGATGTGGCTACAGTTTGTGTTTTGTTGTGTGCTTTATTTCATATGAAAGCTCGTGTCATGGGCAGTCCAGAAAGGCTCTTTGTTTTCACCCATGTCAAGGCTTTATATATTTAATTGTAAAGTATATGTTTTATCCTTAACTAGTAATGATAGGATAAGAGAGAGAGAGAGTAGAACAGAGTGAGAGGGGGCGCGTAGTGTTTTGCTATACTCGATGACGTCATAGCTGGCTGGCCTCGTGGGGATTGGTTGAGGGAATTCTTTACCATGCTTGGTAACGTAATGTTTTGCTAGCTACTTTGGTAGTGGTTAGAGGACTTGTTACCACTTTTTTCCCACGCGGCTCGAGCTAGTGCGAGTATATATACAGCTCCCTCGCCACTTTCTCCTTCAGATCTGGTTTCTAGAACGCATCCCTCTTATCCCTTGATACCTGTTCCCCTCTGCACCTGAGAATCTTTTCCTCTGCCTACCTCTCTCTTTTTCCATATCTTTCACCACCTTTTATTAACATTATACCCCCTCTGGTTAACTCTGCAAAATCAGCTTCATGCTGGCCAGTTGTATTGTGCATTAAGGTCTGATATAACCTATGTATGTTAGTTGTTAAGATAAGTTGATCACGAAGCATTGGTTAGCATTCATATACTTCAGTACTGCTTCCTATAATTATTAGTGTTCTGCTGGATTAGATAATGCTAGACTAGGGGTCTGATATTATAAGGTATTGTTTCCTATGAGTGCTGGCTTTAGTTAAAAGCTGCACGACATACCTGAGAACTGGAGTTGATTGAGTAAATTCTAGTCTGTGTGCCATTGAGAGTAGAGCATGCACGAATGAGGGTTTTTTGCCTATACCATTCTGCACTGTTCTAGGCTCGGTTGTTTATCTTTGAGGTACGCCAGGAGAACGCTTAATACTTCGGTATTAAGGTTTCTCAAGAGAGCTACCCTTCCCTATAACGTAATATTTTACGCACATTCTTGAGATTTGCACTAGGCTATGCGGCATGCCATGCGCACCAGTATCTCGTATCATTGACTCTAGCTAGACTTTATCAGTCATAGTAGACATTAAGTATATTAACCCAATTACTCTTTTTATGCATACCCGTTTATGATTACACAAGCATTTCGCAGCCTAGTTTGATGTATGGAGACACAAACGACTTAGGCTCTTTTTGTTGATAGGAATACTGCATTGTCGTGGTGATTATTATTGTTGTAGAGTTTAGGATATTCTTGGCCCCGACTGCATTATATATCCTGCCTTTTGTGTGCATAGCCTGCACGAGCATTGTTCCGCTGCCGGCCTTTTTGGGTTCAATTTCCGATTCGAGCATCTTGATAGCATCTAACATTTAAAGAAGATTCCTTGTTGGTGTTGAAGGACTTTAGTGCACTTTCTTTCATGCAGGAGTGCCTGACATTTATTGATTAAAGTAACGTAAGCTGTAACTTCTCTTACCATCTTACTTTGCATACCATAACCAAGCACCTTCGGTTATAGGTAGTAATAGGCTGTTTTCACATAACATTAAGCCTAGAGTAGATGCACATTTATTGAGAGTTTAATAACCTATTATTGCATATAGAACTCTGTAGAGTATTTGTGTTCTTTGTTCACTGGGAATATACATCAGAGGTTGGATCTAGCGCTTTCCGTTGTAGCATTTATGCCATTACTAGTCCAATGAATAAGACCCCTGATATATTTAAACCCCAGTCGTAACAAATGGCGACCTTACCTAGGATTTGGTGAACCTACATTTATTAGCAGGGAACATTTGTTGTTTTGGGGAATATTTTGCGGGGATCAGCAGAATATTTTTTTTTTGCAACATAGTTTAGCCCTTGAGTATTTCCGAGAATTTGTCTGTGTATATTGAGGTATAAGAGTTTGGGGTGCTTCTTTTCTGAATATTGAGGTGGGAAATTTTTGTGAGCATCATGTCTTATACCGGATCAGAGGAGAATGGAGACACAGTAAGTTATGTCGAAACTGAGGAACAGCAGCATGATGAAATGGTTAATCAGGTGAACTGTGAGGAGGATGCTAGGATATTTTTGCAATGGCCTGTTACTGCCGAGCGGTTAGAGGGTGTGAATCGGTGCATAGTAGCCACGTGCGGACATGCGCACGCGTCGGCTGCCCAGCCGTTTAGAAACCGGCTGGCGGCAGCCGGCCGGCCGGCTTTTCCTTAGTATATATCCTACGACAATGTAACTAATGTCTGGGATATTCTTATGTTGTTTCACAGCTTGTAGCTGCCCTTATTCTTAACCAACGCATCTTAGTATATTTTATTCTCGATAGTTGATTGTTTCATTATAATATATAAGATGTAAGTTTAGTGAGAGTGGGAGGAGACGAGCGGGAGAGAGAGACCGGCTGGGGGACGTTGCTTCGCGCGGAGAGTCTAGCTTGGGACGAGCCTGATGTGCCACATGCATTTGTTCGCAACGTTAGGCTTAGTTTCGACTCACGCACGGGGTAGACGATTTTGACCCGGCAACTGTGTTGAGTGTTGCCAAGCCTGGGATGTATTCTGCATGCCTAGGGCGGGGTCCAGACAGATTCAAGACTCAGAGCTCACCTCACTGTCGTACCCTTCGGACCCCCTTGATATCTATCCCTCTCAACCCCACTTAGAAACTTTCTCTCTTACTTTGTATACCTTCCTTCCACTACTTCACCAATCTATTTAATTATCCCATCCCCTTGATAGACCTTATATCTATTATTGTATTAACGACGAGCTCTCAGATAATTAGATAGGATTTTGGGCCTTATGCGGAGATGTAATTGTTAATGAAACCTAGGAAGCTTTTTTGGTTGTCTCATATTTGGTGGTTTCATGCTTGCTAGTGTGTTCTTGTGTCAGGTTAGCAGGGGCTAGACCGGAGGGGAGGCTTTTTGCGATCCTTTAAGTAAAGTCTGCTGGTGCGAGTCCTGTGGACCCGCACGACTTTACTAGGATACCCGTGGGAGTCTAGGGGCATTTTCTTGTCTGTGTCCCTGTGTGTCTAGTGTTGTGTTGTGTGAGGGCCCTTGCCTAGTCCACTCAGCACTGCGCTAGCACATCTTGCTATTGTTTTAGGGTCGCCAGGAGAGAGTCAGATACTTGCGATCTGAGTCTCTCAAGAGAGCACCCTTTCAATTAGAGTAATTTGGCGCACAGTCTTGGGAACGTCCCTAGGCTAGAGCAGGTGGCTCAGCCCGGGTATCCGAACCCTATATCCTTCCGGCTAGACCTCTGCCACCTGGCAGATTAACAGCTAGGGGTTTATTATCTCTGTATGCTTGTTATTGTGCCACAGTTTACCGTTTTTGTGAGCATTGTGAGTCAGGGTGTGGCTTAGAGACTCTGTCCGAGCAGGCTTGCCTGACTAAGAGTGAGAAGCACACCTGTATGTGGTTATGTTGCGAGTTGCTGCCTTTATTTAATTATACCTATGCCATTATACACTGTATGGCCTATCACTAGTATTTATTCCTGCTTATAAGTTAAGAGTTCTCTAAATCCGTAACGTACTTTCTTTGCTAAGCATCAGATCCTACAGTAGCCGCATGCAGTTTAGAAACCCACATCTTGTCTACCGGTACGATGTTTTGAGGACTGTTTGCTTTCACCTTCTTTCACGCAGGGGTGATTAGTTGTATTAATTAACGTAACGTTAAATGTACTTTCTTCTAGTTTGTTATTAAATTGTTTCTGCAATTTAATTCCGTTATCTATCTTTTCCTTGAAGCTTTAAGTCAACTTAATTGTGTGATCTTTTATATAGCCTGCTTGACTATCAGCAGTCTATAGAGCGTGCACCCTGTAACCGAGTCATAGGATACCTCGTTGTCCAGGCAGGACTCTTGACGGTTTAGGGTGGTTTGTTGCCTGGGTTTATAGATAAGGGTTGGATCTAGCGTTTTCCGTTGTTGCTTGTTGCCGCATACCTAGTCCAATAGAAAGAGCCCAGTGTTTATATATCCCAGGACGTAACAAATTAAATAAACAAAAACAATAATAAATCAAATAAATAAATATTTAAATAAAATAAAAACTATATTAATAATATAAAGTCTCGATTATGGGCCTTGGGCTTGCTCGGGACCTTGGGGCTGTTATATAATATATATATAATATAAGAACATAAGAACATAAGAAAATGGGAGTCTGCAGAAAGCCGATTGGCCTAAGCAAGGCAGATCCCTGTCCCACACAACCCCAGTTCAATTACAAAGCCCAATTATAGGCTCAACACTCTATTACCCTGAGGATCATCTTACCAAAACGGTTAGAGATTAACGCAGGATTATGGGGGTCTGCAGATCGCTGATTGGCCCAACCCGGCTGATCCCCCTTCACACCCAACCCTTCTCGTCCATATGCTTATCCAATTTTATCTTAAAGCTCCCTACCGTTTTAGATCCCACTATAGCACTTGGTAGTCCATTCCACCCATCTGCAACTCTGTTACCAAACCAATATTTGCCTATATCTTTTCTGAAACAAAATTTATCTAATTTGAAACCATGGTACAAGTTCTTTCGCTATCACTGAGCTTTAGTACATTTGTCATGTCCCCTTTGTTAATCCCACTAACCCACTTGAACACCTCTATCATATCCCCTCTAACTCTGCGTCTCTCTAACGAATGTAAGCCTAATTTCTTCAACCTTTCTTCATACGAAAGATTTCTAATAAATTATTATGGATAATTTTTGTCATTCTACGCTGTACTCTCTCCAATGAATCTATGTCCATTCTGTAATAAGGACACCAAAATTGGACAACATAATCCATATGGGGTCTCACTAATGACAAGTAAAGTTTTAAGATAACATCAGCAGTTCTGTTACTCACACTCCTAGAGATGAACCCGAGAATCCTGTTTGCCTTATTACGAACGCTTATACACTGCTTTCTAGGCTTCAAATCATTGCTAACAAACACACCTAGATCTTTCTCGCAGTCTGAATTTTCTAATTCTAAATTAGCTAGTTTATATTTAACATTTGTTTGCATCTTCCCTATCTTTAATACCTTGCATTTGTCAATGTTAAACTTCATCTGCCAATTTACTGACCATTCATGTAAGGTATCTAGATCCCTTTGGAGGCACTCTATATCGCTATCTGAATCAATTGATCTCCCCATTTTAGTATCGTCTGCGAATTTCCTTATCCTACTAATTATACCTAAATCTGGGTCATTTATGTATATAAGAAACAACAGGGGACCTAATACCGATCCCTGGGGGACACCACTTTTGACTGCTCCCCACTCTGACTTGGTACCATTTATGCTGACTCTCTGTTTCCTACCAATTAGCCATGACCTAATCCATCCCAACAACGATCCTCTATTCCATGTGCCTCAACCTTTCTCATCAATCTCTCATGAGGGACTCTGTCGAAAGCTTTACTGAAATCTAAATAAATAATATCATATGACTTGTCACTATCTACTGCTTCATATACCTCTGAGAAAATGCTAAGCAAATTAGTAAGGCAAGAACGTCCCTGAGTGAATCCATGCTGAGAAGAATTTATTAATTTATTAAATTTGTCTAAGTGGCTTCTAATTTTCCTAGCAATAATAGACTCTAGCAACTTTCCTATGATTGATGTGAGACTAATGGGACAGTAATTGGATGCTATCGATTTATCACCTTTTTTGAAGATCGGAACTACATTTGCAAGCTTCCAAGCTTCTGGAACTAAACCTGTTTCTAAAGACTTGTTAAATAAAAATGCTAATGGGCTACTTAACTCATCTCTGCATTCTTTTAATACTCTAGCATATACCTCGTCAGGACCAGGCGATTTTTGAGGTTTCAGTCTGTCAATTTCCTTAAGCACATCCTTTCTACTTATACTAACTGTACTTAACATATTTTCTATACTATCACTATATACCATATTGACTTCTGGAATCTGTGCCAAATTTTCATTATTGAAAACGGAAAGAAACTGACTATTTAATGTACTGCACATTTCTAAATAATTTTCTGTTATTTCTCCTATTGAAGTTTTTAGGGGGCCTAGTACATCTCTAACTATAGATTTATATAGTTGGTAAAAAGCTTTAGGGTTATTTTTTGAGTCACTGGCTATCCTTATTTCATAATTTCGTTTTGCTTTCCTGATTTCCTTTTTGACCTGTCTTGATAGAGTCTGATAGTATATATGTAGATGATTTTCGCCTTTCTTTATTTTTCTATATATTCCTTTCTTTTTTCCTATAAGATCTATTAGCTTATTAGTCATCCATTTTGGTTGGTTCTGCGTAGATCTAAATCTTCTTTTAGGGATATATTTATTTTGAGCATTGTGGAGTGAAGCAATAAACTGGTTATATGTAGGTGGCAAGTTTAACTCTGGCATATCCTGACTTAATTGCTTAACAATAGGGTCCACCCTTAAGTCTCTTCTTAGCCCACCATAATCAGCTTTTCTGAAATCTGGGATAAGTGTCGTATTCTCTTTAGCATTCCCTGTCCATTGTATATTAAAATAAATAGATTTATGATCGCTATTTCCTATTATATATACTGTAATATAACTAAAATTCCATAGTGTACTTACCATACTTCCTGTAAGCTTCCTGTAAGCATTCCTGTGACATCTTTGTGATTATAATGTATTTATTTCATAGTCAGTATTTATTGATAAATATATTTGTCTTTCAAGCAAAAAATAGTGTAAAGTCATCAATGATACCTAGACAAAACTGCATCAATACTCAAGGGGTTAACCAAGATTCACTCCCCTCATTCACCAAATTCACAAGTAACATCTTATATACATATATAGTTTGAATTATTCACTAAACACTTTCACTGGGTAGATGAAATAATCCATAATTGCCTGCCTATAGCTAGGCATGGTGAGCCAGAGGGAGGGAGCCAAGAATTTAAAGGGCCGGGACCCTGCCTCACAGTCTGGGGGCCGAGAAACTACTGACTTAACAAAGGCCCGGGATCTTCAGAGAGGGACGCTATGGGGTTGCTAGATACTTCCTTTTGTAACTTACTGATGCCTAACTTACCAGTCCAAATTGCGTCAAAATCGAGTCATAAACTTATTTTTGGCGAATATTTCTAACTTACAGGTGGCATTATGACGCGATTGCGTTATACGGGCACTCTTGGGCTGGTGGCATTATGACGCGATTGCGTCCTTAGAATGCGAGAGGGATAATAGCCTCTTTCATATTAAGACATTCAATGTAACTTTAAATAGTTTACTGATTAAATATAATTGAAGTGTATCAGAGTATAAAGGATAACTGTCCCAACAACCAAAGGAAAGCAAGTAACAACAGAACAAACTTAAATATTTCACGTTCTATTGGCCTTCAGCTGTTTGAAACACTCTCATATTAACTGTTCTATCTTTATTTATTTAGTTAACTACTTCTAAATCAAAATACGTAATATATATATATTGTATATACTGTATATATCATAGTAGTGACAAATGGACCCCAAACAACCATCAAACCTCACTTCGCCTCTTAACTCATTCAGTACCGGTAACATCCTTTTCAAAATACTCTGGCAACTATTAGATAACATAATTCAGCTTAGGAAGGACATCTAGGAATTATAAAGCTACAGGCTATCTCAATTAATCATTTTAGCTACCAGACATTTCTCCTAAGCTTCATAAAATCGTCTAAATGTAGCTGAAATCCAATAAAAAGAGACGTCGCCGGTACTGTAAAATTACTTATAAACCTATGAAATTAATGGTGTTAGATGAACCACAAGGAATATATAGACACTGGTATATACAGTAGATAGATATATAGATAACAATTAGATAGATATAGATACATACATATATAGAGATAAATATATATATATATATATATATATATATATATATATATATATATATACATATATATATATATATATATATATACATGTATATATATATATATATATATATATATATATATATATATACTGTATAATTATATATATATACTGTATAATTATATATATATATATATATATATATATATATATATATATTTATATATATATATATATATATATATATATATATATATATATATATATATATATATATATATATATATATATATATATATATATAGAGAGAGAGAGAGAGAGAGAGAGAGAGAGATAGATTGATAGACAAATAGATACACAGGCATCCAACAGGTAGATAGATAAATAAATAAGCCGTGACAAAAATAATGGACCCAAACATGACACTAAATGTTCACAAATCTCAATTACAAATTCACTAATCATATATTTTTATTATTTTTGTGATATATTTTTTTATTATATTTGTTGCAAATGACAAAACACGTCAAACTTTAATTATTCTTAAATATAAATGCTACCAGTCAAATGAAGAAACCTAATCAACACTGCAACAATACCATAGTGTATAGCATCTGGGAAGAAAACAAAGCGTTGCACAGTTTTCCACGTAAGTTCTGTTCATCTCTGCGATCTTATACATGGAAATGAAATGCGCATGATTGAATTCCAAGAGTAGATTCTTATGCAGTGGTTAAGGGGGGTCACCGGCTTTTTTATCTTTCTCTCCTTTTCTCTCTTTCTCTGGCTTGTATTCATTCGGCCCCATTCAGCCAACTGTGTTAAGACGTTTATTCCCATCGAAGTGTCGATTTCTTCCTGGCAAGCGATAGCGAGCCAGCATTGTATGGAGAAATCTGGCTTCGCCGGAGACATTTTTCTATCGAAAAATGTAAAAATTTCGCTTGCTGTCAAAACAAAAAAATATATATATGCTGGCTCGCTACCGCTCGCCAGGAAAATATTGACACCTGGATGGGGGTAAACGTCTTAAAACAGTAGGCTGAATGTGGCCGAATGGATACAAGCCAAAGAGGGAGAGGAAAAAAAAAAAGCGAGGTGGGCTCCCTTAACTATCTTATTCGTCAACCGATAATTAAAATAAACCACACTCGCAGTTCATGCATACTATTTTACTTACATACACAAGATCACGCCGAGGAACAGAACTTATTTGGCCGACTTTACATAATATTCATAAATCTTTGAAAACATTTGAAGTAACAATACATAATTTCCTTTGTTTCTCTGGGGAGAAATAAAAGGAGGTCGGGGTAAGGAAGATCGCCTGATAACAGAAGGAGAGAAAGAGCGAGAGAGTGGAGATAAAGGAGAGAGAGAGAGTGTGTGTTTGTGTGTGTGTCATGTGCTTAAGTTTGTTTCATTATTAACAACGACGTTCCGTTCATTGTGAAGCGGTGAGTGTTCGAGGCAGCTCTCATGTCTTCGCTCATTTATGGATTTATGAATAGGAGCGGATTTCAAACCAATGATTAAATTATATAATTGGTGTTTAAAGAAGCTGTTAGGGGTAAGAAAATCTACATATATCGATGTATGTTATGCTGAAGCAGGATATCCGCCTTTACATGATTTAATTAATTATACACTGCACCATAAATTCTTTCGTTTTATGTGGCAAAAGAGATCCCAGTATGAAGATGATCCATTAGCACATGTAATTAAGTTAGTTATTAACAGGCATGTCTGCCTGCCGAGATCGGAACCTCTCCGGGTGGTCGGGGGCCGGGGGAGTGCTGGAGCGACCTTTGGTGACCCTGGTCTCTGGGTCTTCTCCTGGGTGACCTGGATGTGTGTGAGTTTGTGCTTTTTATCTGTGTTTATTTGTTGTTTTATGTTGTTTTTGTGTTTTCCCTGTTCTTGCTCTGTCTTGAGTCGGCTACCCCCAAAATGGGGATTGGGCCTGAGCATATAGATAGATAGATAGATAGATTAACACGAATACTCTGACAAGCAGGTTGATTAGGGAGTTGATAACTACTGATGTGATGGATTTGAGTATGGCAACTCAGAATGTGAAAGATAGTATCGCAAACAGTGCTAGAATCTTTATGTTCATTATATTTACAAAGAGAGACACACAATTAATGAAACCCACAGATTATTATTGGCACAGTTTGGTGTGAGTGGACCCTACCTAGCATGTGAAACGAGTAGGTGGTACAGGTGGGGGTAGGGCCGCTTGCCATTAGAGGAAATATTGTGTGTGTGTGGTTTGGACTCCCTTCTCCTTCATGTTCAGCTCCATTAGTTTTTATATTTTAAGACATTCGCCCCATTACTTTCGTGATTTTTAAGACCTTTCGTGCCATTAGTTGTCAATTATTTTCTTGGCAATCGACAGCGACCCTGTAATTAAAGAGGAATCGGCCAGGGCATATCTCTACCGATAAATGCACACATTAATATCAAAGGGGCGTCCTGGCAGTATTAGTTTTAGCTTGATGGACGTGTAGGGAGGTTACTAAACAAATAATAAATAATAAGACCTTTCGCCCACACATATCCAGGTGGGTTTAGTTAAGTACACTCTGATACCATAGTCTCTAGCCCACTCATAACATTTCGTGGACCCCCTATGTTTTTTCTTTATGCAGTTATATCTATCTGGTTTGATTTTATAACATAACTTGCTCTTCAATAAATATTGAAATTGATGTATACAAATTATATTCATAAATTCGTTTCCAGAGATATACTTCAATAATTAGAAATAGATGAAGTCCACGAATATTTATGAGTGGGCTAGAGACTATGGTATCCTAGTTTACCGCACGTTAAGGACGGTTATCTTGTTTGCATTAATAATAATAATAATAATAATAATAATATTTATTCAGTTAGCATTTTACAGTGATGGTATCACATAATATGTTACAAATATGACATGTACCAGCCTTGCATAATTCCAACTAAGGATAGCCCAATAAGGCCGTTAGGCGAATTTCCATTGGGGTCCTTGTGGGATTAGGTTAGCTGGGGAAAGAGGGGAGGATAAAAGAAGTAGATACTTTAGATAAAGTATTTCTTGGGGGTTATTTTAAGATACCTTACATCCTATAGAAAATATCAGTAATCCGTAATCAGTAATCATTTCAGTTTGTTTTGCCTATCTCTTATGTCGTATTTAGTAGTAGACATAAGCTTGGTGCTCCCTTCTCGCAGCTGTCCGGTTCAGGTGCTCCTTCAGACTACGTCTGAAGGAATACAGTGTTCTCTTTTCACGGACTGACTGGGGTAGGTCATTCCAGTCTTTGATGGCAGTGAAGAAGAATGTTAGCTTCCCCTGTCCTTGGTTTCTCGGGACCGTAAAATTAAACATCCTATTTCTTGTATTATGTCCACTCCTCTCATTTGCTTTAACAAAATTATTCTTTAGATACTCTGGAGCTCTGTCATAGAATATCTTGAAGGCATTAGTGAGCCTGATTTGTTTGGCCCTGTCAGAGAAATTGAGCATACCTAGTGACTGAAGTTGTTCCTGGCCAACATGCGATCTGGGTCCTAGTTTAAGCATGAACCTAACCATTTTATTTTGAGTGACCTGAAGTTTGTGCTGTGCCGATTTAGATGATGCAGAGTACCAGGATGACACAGAATAGTCAAAATTACATTGAACAAGCTCTTGGCATAGGGTCTTTTTGGTCGCCGCTGGCAAGCATCCCACCTGTCTATCTATACAAGTACGTGCTCTACATTTACTCAGGATAGATTCCAAAATTGTTTCCCCTGGCAGAGTAGAGTCCAGTTTTAGTCCGAGATACTTAATTTGTGACACTGTTGTTATAGGAATATCATTACAGTTGACCGAGAAGCCCACAATGTCTTTTAGTTTGCGTTTTGTTCCACATAAGATGGCTTCCGTCTTGCCCAGGTGAAGAGATAGTCTATTGTCCACTAGCCAATCACTACACGATTCTAGTTCTTTGGAAAGTGAAGCGGCAATACTTATTGGGCCTTTTCCTGAAACCAGAAGCACGCTGTCTTCAGCATACAGTAATAATTTACACGAGACGAGATGCTCAGTTCCATGTCATTCACATAACAGAGGAAGAGTAAGGGACCAAGGATGCTTCCCTGCGGGACCCCACAGTTAATTGGCATAGGATCAGATATATTATCATCAATTTTGACTCTTTGTGTTCTACCGCTAAGATAAGATTTAAACCAGTTCACTGACCCAATGCCCATTGCTTGTAGCTTATTACAGAGGATATCATGGTCTACTGTATCAAACGCTTTTTGTAGATCAAGAAGAACCATACCGGTGTAGTTACCTTTAGACATTACTTTACGAATGTGATCTGTTAAGTGAATGAGACAGGAGTCTGTCGAGTACACGCATCTGAAACCTGATTGAAACTTATAAAATAGATAATTTTCTTTGAGGTAGTGTTCAATTTGGGTGTATACAGCTCTTTCAAGGATTTTAGATACAATACATAATATGCTAACTGGTCTGTAGTTGCCAACATCTAGTTTATTTCCTTTCTTGAATAGAGGGGTTACAATAGCTTCCTTCAGTTCAGCAGGTACAGTGTTGGTGTTAATTGACAGGTTGATGATGTGGGTTAGGGGACCTGCTATACCAATGGCTCCATCTCGTAGAAATTTGGCAGGAATTTTGTCTGGTCCTGTGCTTTTATGTACATTCAGGTTAGAGAGCTCGTCAAATGTGTATTTTGGTGTAACATTTTGCAATCCAAATGTGTTCGGGTGTATGCCTTTATCCCTGTAGAAATTTCGAAAGGTGGCCGTTGTTGTCGTGTATTTATTGAGAGGTTGAGGTAGGTTCTGTGCAAGTGTTGTTTGCTATGGAGGTGAAGAAGGAGTTGAAGTAGGTTGAAATTTGTCGTTTATCATGGCAAACCTGATCATTAATGTTGAGAGCAATATTAGTGTTAGATGAATCCCTTGCCTTGTTGCTGTAGCCTGTTGTTTTTAAGTGCCTCCATAGTTTTTTTGGGTTATTCTGATATTCCTCTGCCTTACTGTGGAAATAATTAGATTTCGCTGATTTAATTTTCCTACTTAGTTTATTCCTAGCCCTGTTGAACTCATGTTTCAGACCTTGATCCTGTCTATGTTTCACTAGCCTTTTTAACAGATTGTCTCTATGTTCCAGATGGTGTAGTATGTCATTGTTGATCCATGGGTCTGACCTTGCCTTAATTCGTATGTCTTTCAGAGGAGCTATTTCGTCTAGGATGTTTGTGATGATGGTTCTGAAGCCAACCCATGCGTCATTAACGTTTGTATTTCCAAACACTGGAGACCAGTCTGTATTCCATAAAATTTCCAGAAATGTTTCTTTGTTGTAGTTTTTGAGTGACCTTGTGTTTCTCTAGGGTAATTTTTGTGGTTTTCCGTGTGCAATATGTGACGAAGTAATCACTTATCCCAGTCTGTATAACCCCTGATTGTGATACTTTGTCTTCTCTGTTACAATTTATATGGTCTAATATAGTAGCAGTGTTCTCAGAGATACGTGTGGGGGTTGTGATGAGTTGTTTGTGATTGTGCATTGTCAGTATGTGCCTATATTCTCGTACAAGCATATTATTTCGTTGTTTGTAGCACAAGTTAAAATCCCCTAGTATAATGGATTCATTCCGGGGGTCTAGTAATGACAAAGTTCGTTCAAATTTGGTCAAGAATTGTGTGTCGTCTGGTGGCCTATAGCACACCCCAATTGTGATGGGTTTTGTCCTAGGCAGGTGTAAGTCGATCCATAGAGCTTCGTGGTTTTCTACATGGAGGTCGGTCCTAGTTGTGTGTGTGAGGTTGTTTTTTACATACAGACATACTCCTCCCCCTTGTCTATTGCGATCATTACGAACCATATTGAAACCTTGAATGTTTATTTCACCATCGTTTATACTAGAGTCCAGCCAGGTTTCTGTAATTGCAATTATTGAAGCTTTGGCCTTATTAGCTAACATGTTTATTTCTGACAATTTATGGTACATTGATCTGGCGTTAATGTGGATAAGATGGAGCCCTTTGTTGGTGAACACTCTGTATTCATCTTTGAATTTGTCCTGGCTGGATTCTGAGTTGTTACTTGGTTCATTTACATTAACATTCGGTAATAAATGCAAGGCACACTTATTGCATAGGAATTCACGTTCTTCACTGTTGGTCTTCTTAGAGATGCACTTCATGTGAGCTACAGTTTTACACTTAACACAGTTTAGGATCCTTTGTCTTCGTGTTATGAGTGATTCACATATTTCACAAATGATTTTAGGACCTTTAACCCTTAACTGTCAGCGCCCGGCTATTGTCGAGTGAAATAAATGTGGCCTATGTGGCGGGTCACGGCTATTGTCGAGTGCAATTTTGAGCACGTAATGTGCTCTGAGAGAGAGCTGAGCGGTTGGAGGAGCATAGGTTACCTCATGACCGCTCGCCACGGTGGCCGTGGAGCTACTGAGATGTACTCCACCCTCTCTCACTCGTTTCACACGTAATAATGTAAGAAAATTACTGTATTTTAGCGATTTTGCCCTTCGGTTGCACGATCGTTGCAAGACAACCAGTGATCGTAGAAGGATGGTTCGGGTGTCATTGGAAAGCTCAATTTACGCCCTTTCAGGGATACATACTTGTATTACGCTCTGGGTCTTGTTTATGCATGAAAAAGAGCACGGAAACAACCCCATTTATGGTAAAAAAAAAACGCTGAGCGGTACATAGAAATTACCGCCTAGGCCGCTCGTTGAGTGTTAATAGCTAATTCCCTACATTTATCGCATTCCACTTCTTTTCTGCTAGTAACTTAAGTACATCGATTGTGTACTGTTTCATTACAACTACTACATTGTGAAGTTGTACGCCTTTTGTTGAATCCAATATCGCACACTATTCATATTTTCCTGTTACTGTTTATCGTACGTCTGGCGGTGTGGTGATCAGCTGAGCGAATAAAATATAACGCACGTCGCTGGTACTCAAAGGGTTAAGGGGAGATGAGTAATTTTTGTAGACCCCCCTTCTCCCTCATGTATAACCCCATTAGTTTTCAGATTTCAGACGTTCGGCCCATTACTTTAGCGATTTTAATACTATTCGTGCCATTTCGTTGTCAATATTAAGACTTGTCGTGCCATTTAGTTGTCGATTTTTTCCTGGCGAGCGATAGCGAGCCTGTAATTTTAAGAGGAAATTTTTCTACCGAAAAATTTACAAATTTATCTTGAAGGGAGGTCTAGGGGGTGTTTTTTCTATGCTTGATGGAGGTCTAGCGAGGAAACTAAAAAAAATGAATAAATTAATTAATAGACCAAAAAACCTGCCACTAGGCCTATCCCCTTAACCGTATTCATCCACATATTAGCTCCGGGACGGAGGGGGGGGGGTTGCGTGGGAAAGAACCCATGAACGAAGATACCTCATAAACCCCTTCAAAGCGATCCTCCATGAATTGCCCGGCTTCTTCCGCTAATGGCTCCCCGCAGATAACCAGAGTACGTACAGTATCTCAACAAAATTCTTGGACCTACATGATTTTACTTAACACTCTCCGTCTCATATGACGCGATCGCATCATATGGAGGTTTGGCTAAAATACTCATATGACGCGATCGCGTCATATGAACTTATCTTAATATCTCTCTAATAAGTTATATGACGCTCTAACGTCATATTGAGCTCAGTAAGTTAGGTAAGTTAGATCAAAATCTGTCGAATGGTGGCAACTCCATGTTCCTCCGACTTCTAACGGTCCCTCAGTGAGATTTTGACAGTTGTCGGGATAGTACCGTGTCGTCCGCCTACTCGTCAGTAAGTTAACTATTTATGTCTGGGGGTTTTAAGGGGGATGGGTGAAGTTATATACTTATTAATCTTTTTATTACTTTTCTTAGTTTCCTCCCTAGACTTCCATCAAGCTTGAAAAAACATCTGCAAGATTCCCCTTCTAGATTAATTTGTACATTTTTCGGTACCAAAGACAGGTTCCTCCTAAATTACAGGAAAAATATCGACACCCATATAGCATTCAGGGTAAAGGAACAGCTTACAAAATCTTCAATAACAAATAAGGGGGAAAGGTTATATTTATTGGTAAATATATTTATATTCCGGTATGTATTATTATTTTGGTTTCCTCCCTAGACTTCCATCAAGCTTTACAAATTATCCCCAAGATCCCATTTCTAGATAAGTTTGTAAATTTTTCGGTAGCAAAAATGTCCCGGCCGAAGGCCGATTCCTTCTAAATTACAGGCTAGCTATCGCTCGCCATGATAAAGTTGACACCTTTTTTTTGTCTATATTCCAACTACTTCCTCTCGGGCATAGGCTGAGAGGCTGTACATTCAACCGCTCTACATTGAACGGTGAACTTGGTGAAGCCCGTGAGGTCTCGTTCCAGTCTAGGGAAGAAAGGTCTTCACATTGACAAACAAATGGGGCGAAAAGTCTTAAAATCGCCAAACTAATGGGCCGAACGTCTTAAATTTGAAAATTAATGGGTGAAGGTGGTCCAAAAAACAAAAAAAAATCATATCCCCTTACTAAAATATAATAACCCCAAGAGGTCGGACTAGATAGTGTTACCTATCTACCTATAACCCAGATAAACTCGTATTAGTTCCACCTTGCCTCACTGAATACTCACTCTCTCTGTCTTTCTCTCGCTCTCGCTCTCTCTCTCTCTCTCTCTCTCTCTCTCTCTCTCTCTCTCTCTCTCTCTCTCTCTCTCTCTCTCTCTCTTTTCTCTCCTATCCTTAGAGATAAGATAGTAGATTACCTCGAATCAAACAACCTAATCAAAAATAGTCAACACGGCTTTAGATCAAATAAGTCATGCCTAACAAATTTGATTGAATTTTATAACAAACTATTCACATATAACGACATGACGAAATCACTAGATATAATCTTCTTGGATTTTCAAAAAGTTTTCGACAAGGTGCCTCACCGAAAACTATTGGCTAAACTGGAGAGGATAGGTATCAAAGGTGAATTTCATTCTTGGATAAAAAATTGGCTTACAGACAGAAGACAGAGAGTTGTGATAAATGGAGTGGAATCGGAGTGGGAGCCTGTCACTAGTGGAGTTCCACAGGGTTCAGTCCTTGGACCGGTCCTGTTTCTCATTTACATTAACGATATTGATGTAGAGGTAAACAACACCATTTCCAAATTCGCCGACGATACAAAAATAGGAAATACAGTCCTGAACGAAGATGATAAAAATGCGTTGCAATCTGATTTAAACAAGATATCAGAGTGGTCGAAAAAATTGCATTAATGTCGATAAATGTCAGGTGCTGCAGGTTGGTAGCAGAAATATGAAATACAAATACGAAATGAATGGCAAACAAATAAAAACCGCAACGGTAGTAAAAGACCTAGGGGTACTAATATCTGAAAACCTAAAAACTTCCGACCAATGTATAGCAGCTGCAAATAAGGCAAACATAGCATTGGGCTTTATTAAACAAAAATTTACATATAAACATGAAAACGTAATAGTGCCACTGTTCAAAAGTATGGTGAGGCCCCACCTTGAATATGGTGTGCAGTTCTGGTCACCTTATCTGATCAAGGACATTGTAAGACTTGAGTCAGTACAGCGTAGAGCGACGAAGATGATACCCTCATTAAGAAATAAACCATATGAAGAAAGACTTAAACGATTGAACCTGTTCTCATTAAAACAGAGGAGGTTGAGGGGTCAGCTTATTGAGTGCTTTAAGATACTAAAAGGTTTCGATGTAAATGCACTATTCACATTAAACAATACTAATCAAACTCGCGGAAATGGAATGAAATTAAAAACCAAAAAGGCAAACCTAGATGTCACAAAGAGTTTCTTCACCTACAGTGTGGCGACAGAGTGGAATAAACTACCAGCGAGAGTGGTGGAAAGCGACACAATAAACGCTTTCAAAGGAAGGCTTGACCTCTATCTGCAGAGGGCTGGGGTGATATGAAAAAAAAAAAAAAAAAAAAAAATGTATGTGTGTGCACTGTACACTGTGTACAGTATGTATATATATACTGCATATATATGTATGTATGTGTGTATGTATGTATGTGTATATGTGTGTGTGTGTGTGTGTGTATATGTATGTACCGGTGTATATATATTTTTTTCTTTTTCTATGTGATTGAGGGAGGCAAAAGGCATAACTGCCTATAGCGAGTGCCTCCCCCATAGTTGAAAGAGTGACAGGGCCAAAATCAAGGGACGTTCGAGCCAAAATGCCTGGACACACGGAGTTTGAAGCAATTTAAGTCATAGGAAGAGAGAAAGACTGATTCTGGGAGAGAGTTCCAGAGTACAGCTGTTGAGTAGAAGAAAGTTTGAGAGTAACGTTTCACTCTTGGGTTGGAGAGTTGCACAGAGTAGGGGTGGGATTGAGTTGCAAGACGGGTACCACGTGCCCTACGTAAAGGAGGTGGTATGCACTGGGATAGCTCTGAGGAACACTGATTATAGTAGCGATAGAATAGCGAGAGAGATGCAACATTGCGGCAGAGAGAGAGAGATTGCAGAGAGTTGGTGAGTGGACGGGAGTTAATGATACGAAAGGCCTTCCTTTCAACTTTGTCTAGGAGAGCGGTGTGAGAGGAACCTCCCCACACATGTGAACAATACTCAATACAAGGGCGCACGATGCCCCTGTACAGAGCAAGAAGCTGTGCAGGGGAAAAGAACCCCCTAAGGCGGTTGAGCACACCCAGCTTCTGGGAGGCTGCCTTAGCAAGACTGGTAATATGGTCCTTCCAAATGAGAGCAGCAGAAAAAGAGACACCAAGAATATTGAGAGAAGATGAAGGGTTGATTTTTGTATTGTTGAAGAATAAGGGATAGTCCGCTGGGAGATCCTGACGGGTAGATAGATGGAGAAATTGGGTTTTTGAAGCATTAAAGTTAACAAGGTTTTCACTGCCCCAATTGGAAATGGTCTTTAGATCAGAATTTAAGAGTTCTATGGCTTCATTACGTTTGTCGTTGAGGGATTGCTGGCTGGGGCGTTCTGAAAAACTAATGGAGTAGTGCAAGGTTGAGTCGTCTGCGTATGAATGGATGGGAATTAAGGTACAGTTAAGGAGATCATTTATAAAAATTAGAAAGAGAATAGGAGATAGGACAGAGCCCTGAGGAACACCGGAGTTTATAGGGTGAGGAAGTGAACAATGGCCGTCCACAACCGCGGCTATGGAATGGCCGGAAAGGAAATTAGAGACAAAGGCACAGATGGAGGAATAGAAACCGAAGGAGGGTAGTTTAGAAATTAAAGATTTATGCCAGACTCTATCGAAGGCTTTCGATATGTCTAGTGCAATAGAAAAAGTCTCACCGAAGTCCCGAAAGGAGGATGACCAAGAGTTAGTAAGATATGAAAGAAGATCACCAGTAGAGCGACCCTTAAGGAAGCCATACTGGCGATCTGAGAGCAGATTATGAGAAGAGAAATGCTTAAGAAATTTGGAAGCAAGAATAGTTTCAAAAACTTTAGAAAGACAAGAGATAAGAGCAATTGGACGATAGTTGGAGGGTTGAGAGCGGTCACCCTTCTTTGGGACAGGTTGAATGTGAGCAAACTTCCAGCATGAAGGGAAGACGTTAGAGGATAGACAGAGACGAAAGAGTTTGCCTAGGTAGGGAGTCAGCACGGAAGCACAGTTTTTGAGAACAACAGGAGGAATACCGTCCGGACCGTACGCCTTATTAGTGTTAAGCCCAGAGAGGGTAGAAAGTACATCTTTAGAAGAGATTAGGATATTAGGCATAAGTAAGAGAGAGGAGGGCGGAGAGGGAGGAATAGCACCGGAATCATCCAAGGTGGAGTTTCTAGCAAAAGTTTGAGCGAAGAGTTTAGCTTTGTCAGAGGAAGAAGTGATGGTTGTGCCATCAGAGTGGGAAAGGGGAGGGAAAGACAAGGAAGAGAAATTGTTGGAGAGGTTTTTGGCTAGATGCCAGAAAGCTTGGGAAGAGCTAGAGTTGGATAGTTCAGTGCATTTATTATTGATGAAAGAGTGTTTGGCAAGTCGAAGAACAGATTTGGCTTGATTCCGGGCAGAAACATATGAAGAATGAGAGTCTTGAGTTTTAAGGCGTCGGTACCGTTTGAATGCTTCCTCCTTATTGCGGACAGGAGTAGAACAGGCGTGAGTAAACCAAGATTTTTTAGCATTAGTCTGAGAGAAAGAGAATGGAATGTATGCTTCCATGCCCGATAGGATTACCTCGGTAATGCGTTCAGCACTCTCCGAGGGTCCTCGGCCATGGAAGCAGAAATCATTCCATGGGAAATCAAAGAAGTACTGCCAAAGAGCCTCCCAGTCGGCAGCGCCAAAGTGCCATAAGCGCCGCCGGCTAGGAGGATCGGGTGGCTGTACTGGAGAGATAGGACAGGTGACAGAGATAAGTTTATGGTCGGAGGAGCCCAAAGGAGAGAAAAGATCGACAGTATAAGAAGAAGGGTTAGAAGTTAGAAACAGGTCAAGAATGTTGGGCCGATCTCCGATGCGATCCGGGATACGGGTGGGTTGCTGAACTAACTGCTCTAGGTCATTTAGGATAGAAAAGACGTAGGCTTGTTCACCAGGTGGATCAGTAGTGTGAGAGGAGAGCCAATGGCGGTGGTGAACGTTGAAATCTCCTAAGATGGAGATTTCTGAGAAAGGAGAAATGGATAGAATGTGTTCCACTGTAGAGTTTAGATAGTCAAAGAATTTGGGAAAGTTGGTAGAGTTAGGGGAAAGATAGACAGCACAGAAATATTTAGTAAGAGAATGACAGGAAAGTTTGAGCCATAAAGTTGAGAATTCAGAGGAGTCGAAATCAGGAACACGAGAGCAAGTGAGTTTGTTGTGCACATATGCACAACATCCGCCTTTGGCTTTGAAACTAGGATAGAGAAAGTAGGAGGATACAGAGAAGGGGTTGCTGGATGTTGCTACAGACACCTGAGTTTCGGTGAGGAAGAGAAGATCAGGTTTGTAGGAGGAGAGATGGTGCTCAACAGAGTGAAAGTTAGAGGAAAGTCCGCGAATGTTGCAGAAATTAATAGAAAGAGTAACAGGTCGAGGTCCAGGTAATTGTGTGGGGTCGTCAGGGGATGGTCGGTCGGGTGAGGGGGCATTTATGGTCCCCCCCCCTGGGGACTCCGAGGCTGGGCTACAATTCATAATTTTTTTTTTTTTTTAATTTTGGTGTGGAAGAATGATATATATATATATATATATATATATATATATATATATATATATATATATATATATATATATATATATATATATATATAATAATTATATATATGTATATATATATGCATATATACATATATAGTTTGTAAGGCCAGACTGCCTAGTAAGGACCTTGAGGTCTGTGTGGTCTGTGTATCTATGTAGCTCTATGTAGCTCTCTCTCTCTCTCTCTCTCTCTCTCTCTCTCTCTCTCTCTCTCTCTCTCTCTCTCTCTCTCTCTCTCCCAATCAGTTTATAATCTATTTTTCTATTTGTCTATCTATCTATGTTTCTATTTGTCTATCTATTTTTTATTTTTATTTTTGTTAAAGAGACAATGAACGGAAGAAGGAAAAACACAGATAAAACAAAAAGGTCCATGTGCCTAAAGGCATCCTCCATTCATAAAATGTTTGTAACAACTGGATTTAACACCTTACGAGCGGCCTATGCGGTTTATTTATATGTACCGCCCAGCGGGGTGTTTTTAGCCAAAATAGGGCTGTTTACGTGATTATTTTCATGCCTAAATAAGACCCAGAACGTAAAACAAGTACCTATCCCTGAAAGGGCATAAACAGAGCTTTCGAATGACACCATAACGATCCTTTTATGATGGCTAGTTTTCTTGCAATAACCGTGCAACGCGAGTGCAAAAAGCATGTAATTCGGTACTTTCCCCATATAATTCAGTATGTAGCGAGTGAGAGAGGGAGGAGGGAGCTGAGATTCGTGTCAGTAGGTTCGCCGCGGTGGTCTGGAGCAGTCATACGCTCGCTAGTCTCCTGCCACCACTTGTCTCTCTCTCTCAGCAACATTACGTGCTGAAATTGCCACTCGACCTATGTCGAGCGCCGCCACATAGTCCAGCTTTATTAAATACGACTTATGTGGTGAGCCGTTAATTAAGGGTTAAACATTTGTAGATTGTAAGTTTGTGGAAAGCAATTCGAGGGAAGTGAATTCCAAAGAGTAGTAGCTCTGGGGATAAATTAATTTTGATAAGCAGAAGTTCTGCATTGTGGAGGAGAAAGTGTAAATTCATGGGCGCTCTCAGCTGCCCTAGTTCTACGGGGAAAGATGTGGAGAGGCGGCACAATTGAAGCAAGTTCCTCGGAACAATTGCTGTGAAAATATCTGTAGAATAATGCAAGGGATGCAACGTTTCTTCGTATGGATAATGTAGGAAGGTCCTGTGTGATTGCAGGGTTATTGATTAATCTAATAGCTTTATTTTGAATTTTGTCCAACTGCCTCAATGCAACCACTCCACTTCCACTCCACAGAGGTGAACAGTAATCCATCTGAGAACGCACATGACTTTTATATATTACGGCCAACTGCTCGTCAGTGAAGAATTCTCGAACTCTGTACAGGAGTCCCAGTTTTTTAGAGGCATTCTTAGCAATGCTTCTAACATAATGTGTCCAGCTCAAGTTAGTAGTTAATGTTACACCGAGAATGTCAATACTAGGGGAAGTGGGAATATTTACATCATTAAAAAATATATGGGAGTCAGTGAGATTCTGTCGGTTAGAAAATTGAATGTACTTGGTTTTCTTTGCATTAAAGGAAACTAAATTCTTTTGTCCCCATCCATTAATTCTAGAAAGGTCCTGGTTCAGAGAAATTGCAGTGTTTATTTTTGAATTTATAAGATCGGGTTGAGTGAAAGAATTGGTAAATGTGAAGGAACTGTGGAGTGTTGAGTCATCTGCGTAGGAATGTAATGGATTATGAGTGGTAGATATGAGATAATTGATATGAATGAGGAACAGAATTGGGGCCAAAACTGATCCCTGGGGAACACCAGCATTTATTGAGTGAAATTGAGAATAAAGGCCATCTACCATTACACGTATTTTTCTGTTATGAAGATAAGAAGAAATTAGTGGAACTAATGATGCAAGGCCGTAGTGTGACATCTTCGACAATAAGGATTGATGCCAGACTCTATTAAATGCCTTTGATATATCCAGTGCTATTGTATGTGTTTCACCATGTTGGTCTGTAGCTTGGTTGATTTGATGCGTAAGAAGGCAAAGAATGTCTGCAGTTGATCGACATCGTCTAAAACCATATTGCCTATCACTGATTAATTTATTATTCTCAAGATGCTTAATTATGTGATTATTTAATATAATTTCAAAGACTTTACCAAGAGTGGAAGTTATAGCTATTGGTATGTAGTTTGATGGATCTGAAGAGGCACCTTTTTTAGGAACTGGATGAATGTTTGCTTCTTTCCAGGGTACTGGGAAGCATGAGGTATGAGTACACAGACGGAAAAATGTTGCCAATACAGGAGCGAGCACCAAGGAGCAATTCTTAAGTACTATTGGAGGAATTTCATCTGGACCAGGAGCCTTATCTACCGAGAGATTCTGCAAAATAGTTTTGACATGTCTGGTCTGGATCTTAAGTGAGGGAATTTCAGGCGAATTAAAATTAAGTACAGGGACATCTTGATTTATTTCATCTAAGGTTGAGTTGGTGGAGAAAATATCCGCAAGAAGGTTAGCTTTACCTCGTGGGTCACTTACAAGATTACCAGTCGGAGATTTTAATGGTGGAATGGATGAAGCAGTAGTGAAGTTGGATTTGAATGAGTTAAGAGTAGACCAAAGTATTTTGTTATCATTTGGATTATTTAGAAGTTTATTTGCCTGCTTGTGGAGAAAGTTTGATTTAGTTAGGTTTAATACAGTTTTGGCATGATTTCTGATGTTTCTAAAGTAATTAAATTATGTTATTTATGTTATATGTATCTATCTTCTATCTATCTATGTATATATCTACCAATCCATCAATCAGGCTGTCTGTCTATCTAGCTATCTGTCTATCTGTCTATCAATCAGTCAATGTATCCACAACCTACCTACCTAGCAATCAATGTAACAATAGATGAATACTGGTGATAAAACCCGTCTCCTTTTCAGCCCCTATCTCTTTGAATAATCTGCTACATATCATATATCTCTTTCATATACCGTACTACCTTCCACTTTTTCATTATTATACTAACCACTCTATTACCCCCTCTCCCTCCCTCCCACTCACTCTCTCTCTCTCTCTCTCTCTCTCTCTCTCTCTCTCTCTCTCTCTCTCTCTCTCTCTCTCTCTCTCTCTCTCTCTCTCTCTCTCTCTCTTTGAATACTCTGCTACCTATCACACATCTCTTTCATACGGTACAACCTTTCTCATTTAAATTATTATACTAACCACTCAATTATCCCCCCCCCCCACCCCCCGTCCCTCTCTCTCTCTCAAACACACACACACACAAGCATAAACACAATGACCCTAGATGCTACAGTGAAATGGTTATCACAATTATTTTTGTAACACCCTCCCCCCACTCCACACACACACATAAAAATACTGACCCTGATAATTACAGTAAGAAGGTCATCACAACTCTCCTTACAAAGAGCTGCCGGAAGACAAGGCAGGGGGCGCCGCACCAGAGACAGCGCGAATAAAACAGTTAACAGACAGGCTATTTCGACTAATTGCAGACTCATCCCCCTTGCAACCCCCCCACCCCACCCATTTATACTTCTCGTGATTACGGTATTAATTTTCATAAAGTTAGATTTTAATAAAGACTTTGCCAGCATGTGCATGATAATAAGAGGCAAGAGATTATGAAGACGTTTTAATATAATGCAAGATTATTATGAGACACTGTGGGAGAGAGAGAGAGAGAGAGAGAGAGAGACGGGGGGGGGGGCATATCTTACTCTCTCTCTCTCTCTCCCTCAAGGAAGTTCAGTCAGTTGATCATAATAGAGGCTCCTGCTGGCTATTGTCTCTCTACTGGGCTGCCAATCAGACTTGTCCCTCCCCCCTACCTCCCCACACACACCCTGTGTTCTGTGTGTGAATGTGTGTGTGTGTGTAAGTGTACGTGTATGTGTGTGAGTGTGTGTGTGTGTGTGTAATAATGGGAGTATGGTTGTAATCAAGATAATTGTTATCATTACCAAGTTTATGATATAAATTGCGATAAGAAAACACATTACGATAAAATTCATATTACTGCTAACAATATACAAGAACTTAATGAGAGAGAGAGAGAGAGAGAGAGAGAGACAGATAGACGGAGAGAGAGAGAGAGAGAGAGAGAGAGACAGACAGATAGACGGAGAGAGAGAGAGAGAGTGATTATGTTCTCGCATGTGTATTATAATCTACAGGAAGGTGGGCCTGTTGGATGTGCAGGCACGCACGTGCGTGTGTATAATAATAATAATAAAAATTAAAGTTGCAAGCAACGTCCGGGGTTCGAGCGGTTTTGCAAGCAGGGTATTGTGTTGGATACAACAGCTGTGTCACAGATATCAAAAGATCATTTAACTTATCGGGCATGGAGAAACTATAGAAGGAACAGATTGTGCAAACAAACAAGAGCGAGAGAGGGAGAGATTGGCTGTATAAGGGATCTGCCTCTATTCGTTTAGTAACAGAGTTGTAGATATGTGGAATAGGCTACCGAGTGCTATAATGGGATCAAGAACAATAGAGCTTTAACTTAAAGTTAGATAGAACGAGATGGGTTGGGTGTGAAAGGGATCTGCCATGTGTAGGTCAATCGGCTCTCTGCAGACTCCCGTTTTCTTATTTTTTTATGTTCTCATTTGTGAGGGAGAGAGTATGACGAGAGAGAATAGGATGTCGTAAATGTAAGGAAGATAGCAATAAATATGAGAGAGAGGGAGAGAGTGCGGCAGGGGTTGGGTGTGAAAGGGATCTGAGATGTGTGGGCCGATCGGCTCTCTGCAGATTCCGGGTTTCTTATGTTCTCATTTGTGAGAGAGAGAGAGAGAATAGGATGTCATAAATGTAAGGAAGACAGAGATAGATGAGAGAGAGGTTTTATGAGATGGGTTGGGTGTGAAAAGGATCTGTCTTGTGTGGGCCAATTGGCTCTCTACAGAGTCCCATTTTCTTATGTTCCTATTTCTTACAATTGTGTTTTGGTTGCAGGTATATGATAACATGGGTGTATAGTAAGTAGTGTAAATAACAGGTAACGTTTGAGATGGGTTGAGTGTGAAAGGGATCTGCCTTATGTGGGCCACTTGGCTCTCTGCAGACACCCATTTTCATCTTGATTGCATGTTTAAGGGATCTGCCTCATTTGTACCGGTGTGCAAACAAACAAGAGCGAGAGAGAAAGAGATTGGCTGTGTAAGGGATCTGCCTCTATTCGCTTGGTAAAAGAGTTGTAGATATGTGGAATAAGCTACCAAGTGCTATAGTGGGATCAATAACAATAGAGCTTCAACATAATTTTTGATAGGACGAGATGGATTGGGTGTGCAAGGGATCTGCCATGTGTGGGTCAATCGGCTCTCTGCAGACTCCCATTGTCATCTTGATAGCATGTGTAAGGGATCTGCCTCATTTGTACCAGTGTGCAAATATAATAATTCTATGTTGTTGCAGGATTGTAGATATACACACAGGCTTGTAATGTAGTTTAATCAGCTTAGGTAGATATTACAATAGATGTTTACAGGTCGAGAGCTGAGCTATAAATGGCAGCTAATGCTGTCTGAGCATACTGAGTCAATCAGTGCGAGTGCGCAGGTTGAGTGAATCATTATGGAAAATGGAATACTGAAACAATTTGATCAGGGAGACTAAACTAAATGACATATCATGACATCCCCCTTTCTTTAAGTAATTTAATTTTACAAATATTGAATAGCTCTCAATTAATTATTTTATACTTTTTAGCATTGACAAATAGTTTGATATTATCTACTGTCTCATACAGATACTTTAAATGAGTATTGTAATCAATAAAATTGCCAAAAAACATTGAACAAACATTAATAGAAACTAAATTAACTTTATTTATGTTTAACATAACTGATAAAGAAGATAACTATTGTATTTACAATATTTACATTGTTTACATCCTACCATCTTTTGTAGGATTAATAAACACCAGACATTTTATTCATTTACATATAACCATACTTCTGCGGCTTTTTTACAACTCTTCCGGATCTCGTACATTGTGGTTTATTATCACCAATGGTATTATCCTTCCCTGCTGTCTTAGACGGGTCATGGTGATGGTTGTATTGTTCAGGAGACGGGCTTGTAGGTGGTTTGGATGTGGTAGGTTCTGATGGTTCTTGCTGGATGTTGAATTTTACCGCTTTTGTGCTTGATGGATTTTGTTCTTGAATGTGTTGCCGGTTTCGTCTCAAGATTGATCCACTTGGTGTCTCTACCACATATGATCTCGGTTCTTGACAGGTATCCTTGACAGTAGCTGGATTCCAGTGTCCTGTTTTGTGGTCTTGAATACGGACTTGCTGGCCTGGTACAAGTGATGGGAGATCTCTGGCGTGTGTGTCATAATATTTCTTCTGCGATTCCTGTTTCTGCCGCATATGTTGGTGAATTAGATCTTTCTGTCCTTGCCGGTTGTAGATACGAACAGGTAGTTCAGAAGTTCCGCTGAGCTGGGTAGAGTATGATCAATCGGTGTTGTACGTAGGGAGAGAAGTGCCATGTATGGGTCTTGATTACTGGCTTTGGCTTTTGTGAGAATGTTCTTACAGTTTGGATTGTTCTCTCGATGTAACCATTGGATTGCGGATAATGAGGAGAGCTGGTGACATGACCAAAACCCCAGGATTCCACAAAATTCCTGTAGCACTCCGAGTCAAACTGTTTACCATTATCACTGATAACATATTCTGGTATACCTTGTTCAGAGAAAACTTGTTTAGTGGCATTTATTACTGCTTGGCTGGTAACTGCTGAAGACATTTTCCTGATCACAGGGAATTTCGAATAATAGTCACTTATGATCAAGTACTCAGCTGAATCAAAATGAAACAAATCAGTACCTACAAATTGCCACGACCGTGAAGGTATTTCATGTTGTAACAAGGTTTCTTTGCTCTGAGATTTCTGGTACTGTTGACATATTGCACAGTTTTTTATCATTTGTTCTATGTCATTGTTGATGTTTAGCCAAAATACACAGTCCTTTGCTCGTAATTTACACTTTTCGATTCCTTGATGACCTTCGTGAATCTTATTTAGGATTTCTTTTGTCATTGAACTTGGAATAACAACACGTTCACCTTTGAGAACTAAACCATTTTCGATTGACAACTCGTCTCTGAATGAGTGATATTTACGGAGTGTTGCTGGCAATTCTTTGACTTTCTCTGGCCATCCTGCAAATATATATCCCTTTAGTTCTGATAGTTCATGATCCTTCACTGTTTCATCACGCAACTGATCAATTTTCTGGCTACTAAACTGTACGAAACTAATTTGAACATCCAAGTTGATGTGGCTGTCCATCGTTGAAGGTAGACAGGATAATCCATCAGCTAACAACATTTCCTTGCCTGGCCTGTAGACTATCTTGACATCGTAGTTTTGGAGTCTTAACAACATCCTCTGGAGCCTAGGGGGAGCTGCAGTCAGGTTTTTGAGTTGTATCATTTCAAGGGGTTTGTGATCGCTCTCTACTGTGAATGGTTGACCATATACATACGTGTGAAAACGCTCGCATCCAAAAACAACAGCTAACATTTCCCTTTCGATGTTGGCATAACGTTGTTCTGTAGCAGATAGTGATTTTGAGGCAAAAGCGACTGGTTTGCCATCCTGGACGAGTGCTGCTCCTAGTCCTCTCTGTGATGCGTCTACTTGGATGGTAACTGACTTGTTGGTGTCGAAGTATGAGAGTGTGACTTCTTTACACAGTATATCCTTGACTCGTTGAAATGCTTTGGTGTGGGAAGAAGTCCATGTGAAATCAGCTTCTTTCTTGAGAAGATCATGGAGGTTTGCCATTTCAGTTGACAGTTTTGGGATGAAAGGAGCCATGTATGTTATAACTCCCAAGAATGTCTGAAGTTGAGTTGGGCTACTTGGCACAGGGAGAGATTTGATAGCCTCCACTTTCTCTGGGTCGGGGTGCAATCCTTGACTGTCATACAATGTACCAAATAACTTAATTTGTTTCTCGTCAATGGCACACTTCTCATTGTTGAATGTTAACCCATACTGTCTGGCTACTTTAAACAGGTTGTGCATATTCTCCTCGTGCTCTTCTTTAGTTCTGCCGAATACCACCACATCATCTGCAATACTGATGACACCTTCACAGTTCTCCAAAATCTGGACTATCTTTCTTTGGAACACATCTTGCGACATCAGAAGACCAAATGGCATACGAAGATACTTGTAGCGACCAAATGGGGTGTTGAAAGTTGTAAGATTTGTGCTAGGGTCATCCAATTCGACTGACCAGTACCCATTTTTTGCATCAAGCTTGCTGAAGTGTTTGGCACCTGCTAGCTTATAGGTTATCTCTTCTACTGTTGGCACTTTATGATGACATCTCTTGATACATTTGTTCAGGTCCTTTGGATCCAGGCATATCCTTAATTTTCCGTTGGCTTTTCTTGTGCAGACAATACTACTCACCCAGTCAGTCGGGTCTGTTACCTTCACAATAACACCACTTTGTTCCATTTCGTCGAGTTCCTTCTTCAGCTCGTCTTTCACCTGGATGGGAAATTTACGAGGTGCATGCACGACTGAATGTGCGTCATCTCTGAGTGTGATATGATACTGGCCTGGAAACTTGCCTATGCGGTCAAAAGTGTCCGGGTAGAGGTTCTTCAAATCCCCCACAGAACTGATAGAGCTTTTATTCTTTTCAGATTTCGCTTTGGTGTTGATTTCACAATGTAAGGTTACCAATTTTAGAGCTCTTGAGCTTGGAAGTCCGAGTATCGCTGGTCCTTCAGTCTCCACTATGTAGAATTCTGTTTCAATCCAGTCACTTATGTTGTGTTTACAAGGTAACTTGATCGATCCATAATGTGGAATATTTGTCCCGTTGTACGCTGTAAGCACCACACTCCTTCCCTGTACTTTGTTTGTTTGTGGGTTGCCCTCTGCATTGATATGTTCAGGAAACGGGCGACGATACATACGAACAGGTATCGTGTTACCGTGGGCACCAGTGTCTATTTTCACTCTTATATTGGCCCTAACTTTTTTTTCTGGTATCTTGGTGGTAATGAAGGTGAAAGCTTCGTCTCTTGTGTCGTTCCCGAGTTTGCTAATGGCAGATACTTGCACTGTGTCAATGGAAAGAAAGTTGTAATCTTCACTATCATCTGATTCATACCGCACAGAATGTACTTTTGTTGATTTTGCATTTTCTTGCTGTCTTGATTTGTGAGAAGAGTCGCGTGCTGGATTTTTGGAATATTGGCCATGTTGTCTTGGTCCTCTTGAAGTAGAGCCTGGTCCTCTTGAAATAGATTTTGGTCGGCGATTTTTCAACAGTCTTTCTCGATTTGTTTGGTCCGATAAGCACATTTTCTCCCAATGGTTCTGCTTACCACACTTCCGGCAGGTTGCACCGTATGCTGGACATCTACTTATGTTGTGGTTTCGACCACACTTAAGACATACATTTGTACTCCTGTGTCTGTTGCTGATCATGTGTACTTGTGTTGTGGAACTGCTGTCAACATCGGCCATCTGTTTCATGTAGTCCACTGAAGCCTCATATGTTCTTCCTAAATCCAGTGCTTGATCCATAGTGAGTGTTTTCGGCTTTCCAAGTAAGTCTTTCTGAAGTTCGGTGTGTCTGGTCCCTGCAATGAACTGCTCTATTACTCGTTGTTGGTACTCTGCATCAGTAAATTCACATTTCTGGGCATGTAGTTTGCATCGCGATACGAACTCGCCGATAGATTCTCCTTCCTTCTGTTTGTATTTTTGTAAATCAAATCTGGCCACTCTGAAGTTAATTTTCCGCTCAATTTGTGTCATGAAGTTCCTCCATACGACGTCCGGGTTCTTCTTCTCCTCTTCTGCTAAATCCCATGAGTTGAATAGCTTCAGTCCTTGTTTACCAGCGAACAATAAAATATGGTCCACTTGCTTCTCCTTTTTGATGTCCTTGATAGAAAAATATAGATTGCAGCACTGCTTGAATATCTTGATTTCGTTGGTTTGATCTGGATTCGACCAATCCATTCGTGGCATGACCGAAATCAGACATATTGGCGAGCAAACTAGTGTACAGTTGCTTACCGATGAATTATATTGTTGCAAATAATTTGTTGATGAATGTCGAAGATACAGTAGTTGATGGTCACACCTGTAATCCTAAGCATTGCACAGGAAACGAAGTAATAATGTCTTTAGGCACGTATTGATTGATGTGTGACAAGACTGCAGGCTGGAATCCACTGTAGCTCTTTGTGAAAATGGCGGGAAGATCTCGAGGAAAAATGCGGGAAACTTGGTACCATATGTAGCTGCTGCTGCTGCTGTATCTCTCGTCGTAATACAAATCGTAGGCGCTGTGTTGTTGTAGGCTTGGGTTGTCGTCCATGCTGCCACCATATAATAATTCTATGTTGTTGCAGGATTGTAGATATACACACAGGCTTGTAATGTAGTTTAACCTAAGAAGTGCGCATGGGGGGTATGAGACACCACACTCCTGTGCTGACGTATTTGAGCTGTTCCCATCACTAACATCGTTATTTTACCATAAATAGCATTAATACTAATCCATATGCGCCTATTATAGGTTGATTATAAAGGTATTAACATGTTACAACAATAAAACAAGTGGAAACAGTGTTTGGATGGTCAAAATCGGCGATACAGGCCGGGAGTTACATAATGTATGGCTGAGGCAACCTCCCTGCCCTCCTCCCCTCCTCTTGTCTGGAGAGACACTGTTACGCAATAGTCTCTCTCTCGCTCTTTCCCACGCTTGGTAACAGTGATGACAACACCCTGCTACCAACTCGCTAATGTTAGCACGAAAATAGACCACAGAATAAGGGAATAACAGGGAAAATAGGTGATAACTGAAGGACGGGAGGAAAGTGGGGAAGGAGGGGAGGTGGAGGAGTGATATTTGGCATGGCCCAGGGGCAAAAAAAATAAAAATAAATAAAAAAATAAAAACAAAACAAAAAATTCCTCCCCCCTCTCTCACTCGCTACACAGGGAATTATGTACGGAAATTACCTTATTTTAGGTTTTTTGCACTCGTGTTGCACGATCGTTGCAAGAGAACCAGTGGTCGTACAAGGATGGTTCGGGTGTCATTGGAAAGCTCTGTTTATGCCCTTTCAGGAATAGATACTTGTTTTACGCTATGGGTCTTGTTTATGCATGAAAATGAGCACGGAATCAACCCTATTTTGGGTTAAAAAAAAACGCTGGGCGGCACAGTGTAAAATACCCTACCACCCGCTCTTTGTGTGTTAAAGATGTGGAATTTTAAGTGGAATTCAAGGCTTTTTCAAGATTGCCGGAAAAAAAACCCACGTGAAAAAGCAAAACCTTTTCTATAATATTTGCGGAGTATTAGTAGTGGAGTCCATATACCAAAGCCAATCATTTCCTATGAGTGGGAGAGACGGTATTTAGGTGTCAAATGTTTCGGGAAAATGGCTGCCACGGACCTGTTTAGCAGCCATGTTGGATGGTTAGCATATCAAAAGTTGCCCAATACCAAAACGCACCTCTTGTGAAAGTTTGATGCCGATCCAAAATGCGGTTCTGGAGTTATTGCGTAAAAACCGGCGTGGAAAAATAATTTGGATGAATAAGTAGATTTAATGATTACAATAGGGGTTCCCCGTAGGGGTCGAACCCCTAATAAATATTTGTCCGTACATTTTTTGCTTGCAGTCATGAGACTGAAAATCTACAGTTGTTACATAACGTGTGTGTGTGTGTGATAAATAGATATATAATAGAGAGAAAGAAACGAAAAAATTAAAACAGAAAAGAAAACAGGATGCTAGGAAAAACAGAGAGAGAGAGAGAGAGAGTAATAAATAAGGGTAAACGAGGCAATAAAGGGGGAAATCTTACCTTTCCTCGCGATTACCCTAACCCTTTTAACTTATTTAACCCTTTTGGTACAGTAACGCCTTTCTTCATGTTTTATTGTATACTGGCTATCAACATAAACAAAGACAACTTTATTTAACTTACGAAGTATATGTGGCAGTCAAAAGGTTCCTGAAACAGTTTTTAACCTTCTGATTCTTACAGGCTATAATGTCTATGTCTATGTGCCTATAGTGAACGGGAGAAAAAGTGATCATACTGAAAGGGTTATGATATAGTTATGGTAACTGGGTTTATATCTGGCATTTTTCAGTAATTCTGGCTTGACATTTAAAGCATTATACGAAGTTTGCCACCTTAAACAGTCTACCTTCAGTCTAGTCGCCGATAACAATGTAGAATACAGTTGCAGACACAAGATATCCGATTATTATTCCGCTGATGCTTTTTTAATATTGCAGATACCGTTTGATATTTTAATTCAATTACAGTTATAGATAAAAAGTCGAAAGAACAAACCTTTCGTGTAAATCGAGTCATATATCCAACGATCATCCCTTCAATCACAACGGGCCATTAAATAATGATTGGTCATATTTTGCAATTCAATGTATGTTTACAATAATAAACACGTATCTCTCAACATCATCTGATAACTGCAGCGTAATATAGTGTTACGATCGGGTCTCGTATAAATCAGTGGCTCTTACACATTGGACTAGACTGGCATAAATGCAACAACGGAAACGCTAGATCCAACCCATGATATATAATCCCGTCGAACAAAGAACACATATACCCTCCAGAGTTATATCTGCGATAGCGGGGTATCTTAACTCTCAGTATCTATGTGCTTCTAATATAGGCTGATGTTCTCTGAAACAGCCTATTACCTATAACATATGGTTGCTTAGTTATGGTACACAAGGAAAAGATAGTTAACTTAATTAAATCACAAGAGTGATCTAATGCAAACAAGAAGAAGGTTTACTTAACGTTACTTTAATCAATAATATCTGTCACTCCTTTATGAAAGAAAGTGTTGTAAAGTCCTCAAGCACCGAACAAGGAATCTTCTGAATAATGTCGGATGCTACTAAGAAGAACGTATCGGAAATGGAACCACAAAATAGCAGGAGGCAGGACAATGCACGTGTAGGCTAAATACACAAAAAGGCTGGACATATAATGTTATTGGACACAAGAATATTATAAGCGGTGCAACTGTAATAATGCTCGCCACGAAAAAGTAGTACTCCTATTAACAAAACCGGTCTATGCTGGTTGTGTCTCTCTACAGCAACCTAGACCTCAAAATGCTTGTGTAAAAATAATGGGTATGCATAAAAGAGTATATGATCTAATCCAGCTAATGTCTACCCGGGTTAATAAAGTCTAGCTGGGATGCACAAAGGTACAGAATTCTGGTGGAGAAAGGCAGCTCCTAGCCTAGTGTGGACCTTGGATCTGTGCGGCCTGATTACGTTAATATGAAGGGGTGCTCTCTTGAGGATTCTCGATCACAAGTATCGAGTATCCTCCTGGCGACCCTCAAAAGTAAAAGCAAATAGAGTTAGAACAGTGTTGGGTGGATTAGGCAAGCAGCCCTCACGCACTACACAGTCTAAACTCCAAGGTACACAGACAAAAGATCCACCCAGGTAACCCACAGAATCCGTAGTGTCGTGTAGCTCAAAAGTAGCCTACACACATTGAAAACACCAACAGCAAGGTACCTGATCCCTAGTCTAGCATTATTTAACCCTGTAGAAACATTAGTGATTGATGGAGACAGTCTGAGCAATACTATCTCCCAAAAAGACAATGACTATCTTCAACCTTAATCTAGTACATAAGAAATTAAAATGTAAAACTTGCAAACTAAACAAACCAAAATTGGGACAAGGACAATATAAAGTCAAATTAAATTATCAAAATCGCTATGTGGAAACAACGCTTACTAAAATGAAAATTATTAAATAAAAGAACACAATCCACCACATAGAGTGTACATTACTACATGAGCAAGTTAATCTGTTTCCCAAGCAAACTAATCGCACATATAACAACGCACTATCGTCACGTTAAAGGAAGTAGTCAAGTTTGGGAAGTCCGGGACGTTCTGGCAAATTTTACTAAACTCTGCATGAATAAAGAAACTACATGTTAAATGTCAAAATATTATTTAAAATCAAATTTGCAACATGACAAAACATTAACAATAATACAAAATACAAATATTGATAAGATATCTATACTATTACAAAATAATATATAAAATACAGTACAGCACTCACTAACGATAGTGCTATCGGGTAGGTACCTGTAAGCATAGCATGCCTCAAGTGACCCCTATCAATAACTACCCTACAAATAACCTACATTTATAGCACAAATAAACAAAGGAAATCGCAAAAGTAAGCAATTGATACTATCGACAATAAATACATATAATATAAAGACAAATAATTGCAAAATATGAAGTAACAACAGATTTAAACAAAGAGTACTCTTTTAACAAGAACAATAAATTAAAAAAATCATCAATATTAATATTAATAATAGAACAAGAAAAAGATAAACAATAAATACAGACAAAAAACAATAAATACAGACAAAAAGTAAGCAGAGGTTATACAAGAAACTTCAAGTTAAAAATGCTTGATTAAAATTATTGATGTCAAATTTTAGAATACAGTCACAATAATTGACCCTAAAAAGATTAAATTTATGGAACAATTTACTTGCCTCAAAGCCTCTGTCCACTAAGAGTCTGTATAGTAACCTAGCTCTAGCCCAAAAGTCATCTACTTTAGTGCAGATTTTACAAAATCTTATTAATTGGGAATAAAAACAATTATAAGTTATTTTACTATCGATATTACTACTAGGGAAAGGAAAGTTTATTACGTTAAAATTAAAATCATCAACTTTGTGATATACTTTAAGTATGCACTGTTCATTAACAATCTCTATATTTATATCAAGAACATTTTCAACTTTATAATTTACGTTACATTGTGTGAGGGGAATAGAATTAGGGTAAATAAGTTTAGCAACTTGATTAAAATTTAACAAATTGCAAACGAGAATATCATCAATATATCTACTATTATTACTTAACAATTTAGCAAGTGCTAATTTTTCTGGGATTTTATTTTTCTTGCTACTGTCAACTAAGTCTTTTATATATTTAAATTCTAAAGCAAGCAAGAATAAGTCTGCAATTAAAGGGCTAGCATTTCCACCCATAGGAATTCCTAATATTTGTTTGAAAATGTAAGGCCCGAATCTAACATAAGTATTGAAAAGGAGGAATTTAAGGGCATCTTTAAGTTTAGTTCTATCAAAATATACAGAACTAGTGGGAGTAGAGCTATGTGATGCATTATTAAAATATGTATAAACATTTATGAAATAATTACCATTCCTAACGAACCTGTCAAAGTGCAAATCTATAATAAAGCAAAGCTCTGAATATACTAAATCTAAAGGCAAATTGGTATACAAAGTTGAAAAGTCGAAGCTATGTACCGAGGTAACTTTCGGCATGGTATTTATTTTATCAATAACTTCTAACGAATTGTCAACACTCCAATAATAGTTAATGCCAGTTCTTCTCATGATGGTATTACAATATCTTTTATGAGTATTTTTAATGTATTTTAAGCAATTTACGACTTGTTCTGATAGAGTTTTAGTGGTAGCAAATTTTGCTCCGGCAATAAAGCGATATATATAAGGTCTTTTATGAAATTTAGGTAACATGTATAATTTTGCAATGCACTTGTTCTTATCAGAAAGTTTAATATCAAATGTTATATTTTTCTTGGTATGTTCATCGATTAAGTTATCAATATTCAGATTATTTTGAATTTCATAAACAGAATTACCGCAAATATTTATACGTAATATGTTACCCTTAATACCTAATTCTTTGTTCATGTTTTCAAGATAAAATTTCTTACATGTGAAGCTATAATTATTGCTGGCTTTATCTACTGTAGTGATTACAAAATGTTTATGTAAATTTATTAAATCAGCTTTAAGCTTATTATAATTATAGTCTATAAAATCTGAAAGATTAAATTCATTTTTAAGCGAGAACATTTTATTTCTAATTAACTTAATTAATCATTTAGACCATGCTTCTAGTTCTCTCGCATCGCAGCACGCAATTTTTAACAATTTATCTTTTAATTTATTGACTGAAAAAACAATATCTTTTAAAATTATGTCCCATGTTACTTTATTACTCCCTATTCTAAATTTAAACCCTTTACGACATAGCTCCGCTAATTTGTCGTTTGCAAAATGTTTAACTAGTTCTACATCACCTGTTAATATGTGACATATCGGACTATAAATGAACTTTGCTAGTGCATCACGTCTGCTAGCTGGCATATCCATGACTCTTTCACACACGCATTTATTATTATTGAAAATATCATTATCTGAAAGATTTCCTAAAACTTTATTATAATTACAAATAATAGACCCAACAGGTCGTTCATATGAATACACTATTAATGGTTTGAAATCTTTACAACCATCTGGTAACATGGACTTAACTTTCTTTGAATTAATAAGACTGTTAACATTAATTTTGTCTAAAATTTTAGAGGAATAATTTAAAGTGGACATGACTTTATCTTTAATACGTTATCTTTGGATTTCCTAGAATTAGCTCTAATATATCCCATAAAAGCAAAGACTATATTCTTAAATTTATTTGTGAAATTATGTTTATTGTTTTGAATATTTTCTATAAAAGGAGCAAAACTTTTCTTTTGTAGGCCTTTCAATGAATCTTTTAATTTTTTAATTCCGAAATTTCGATATAATGAATATAAATTATTAACAATAATTTTAATATCAGACCTGTTTTTCTTTTTATTAAATGTATTTAGTCTTCTATTACCGTGTCTACCAGGTCTTCTGTTTAAAACAGGGAAGTTAAAATATGGGTTATTAAAATCGTTTTTTTAATAAATCTTTATACAAAATGTTGCCTACATTTTTTATTTGATTGTTAAGTCCAAATGGATAGATGGTCATTAATTTTCCAATCCAATAATTTTCTCTATCTAAAACATTTTGATTACTTTGAACTATTTCTATAATTTTGTATTTACAATCAAATTTAGTACAATCTGTGTTAAAATGCTTATATAGAAGAATCTTGGAGTCGATGCCGTTCTTAATTCCTGATCTATGCCCGTAGGCTCTTTCTCTTAAACATTGCTCCGTCTTTCCAACATATTGTATACCACATTTATCACAGGTTATTAAATAGATAACATTCTTTACTTTACATGGAGATGTTACATTAACAGAAGAATTTAAAAACAAAAATTTTGTATTGGTAATGTAACTTTTAAAAAATGTTTGATGTTCAAAATCAAATTCATTCACACAGAGTTTACATCTACAGTTATCATCGAAAAGACGCCGGTTATTTTCATTAGTATTATTAATGTTTAAGTTTTTGTAATTTTGTCGGGTGCGAGGGTACAAAGAATTATTCTAACACATAGTCCGTGGCCGGTCCTGGTTCGTCAACGAATACAAGTAAAGGAAGGGACAGTACATGGGGAACACGTTGTATACTAATGTTGCCACTAGTACAGACCGGCCTCACATCTATACTGTCCCTGAACCTATATAAATTAAAATGTAAAACTTGCAAACTAAACAAACCAAAATTGGGACAAGGACAATATAAAGTCAAATTAAATTATCAAAATCGCTATGTGGAAACAACGCTTACTAAAATGAAAATTATTAAATAAAAGAACACAATCCACCACATAGGGTGTACATTACTACATGAGCAAGTTAATCTGTTTCCCAAGCAAACTAATCGCACATATAACAACGCACTATCGTCACGTTAAAGGAAGTAGTCAAGTTTGGGAAGTCCGGGACGTTCTGGCAAATTTTACTAAACTCTGCATGAATAAAGAAACTACATGTTAAATGTCAAAATATTATTTTAAAATCAAATTTGCAACATGACAAGACATTAACAATAGTACAAAATACAAATATTGATAAGATATCTATACTATTACAAAATAATATATAAAATACAGTACAGCACTCACTAACGATAGTGCTATCGGGTAGGTACCTGTAAGCATAGCATGCCTCAAGTGACCCCTATCAATAACTACCCTACAAATAACCTACATTTATAGCACACAAAACTAAGGAAATCGCAAAAGTAAGCAATTGATACTATCGACAATGAATACATATAATATAAAGACAAATAATTGCAAAATATGAAGTAACAACAGATTTAAACAAAGAGTACTCTTTTAACAAGAACAATAAATTAAAAAAATCATCAATATTAATATTAATAATAGAACAAGAAAAAGATAAACAATAAATACAGACAAAAAACAATAAATACAGACAAAAAGTAAGCAGAGGTTATACAAGAAACTTCAAGTTAAAAATGCTTGATTAAAATTATTGATGTCAAATTTTAGAATACAGTCACAATAATTGACCCTAAAAAGATTAAATTTATGGAACAATTTACTTGCCTCAAAAGAGATCCAGCATATAATACAGTCTGGCCACCAATTCAAGGTGTGGATGCAGAGAACCAGAGGGGAATTGATATTAATAAAAGGTGAGGAAGTAGTGGAAATGATAGAAGCAGTAGGAGAGAAAGATTCTAAGACAAGAGTGTGGGACAGTTCAAGGGAGATTCTTAGAGTATGCTGTCTGGGAAGGATCTGACAAGGATATTCCCATGGACCTCCTGACTGGAGTCCCAGTTCGCAAGAATGGCAAGAGGGCGCGCGACAGTCGCCCAGTAAGCAGCCGCGTAGTAGGCAGTGTTAGGCAGGAGGCAACGAATCCCGCGAGGCCTATGTAAGGGGGCCAGCCACGCGCCACACTCACTACCAAGTCACACCACCTTGTCTCTCTCTCTCTCTCCCTCTCCCGCTCGCCTTCCCATCATTCAACTACTTAACACAATACTTTCAATTGACTAAATAAAATAGAAAGGATTGTGACAGACGAAAATAAAGAACAGTTCTGAACTGTCTGCAACACAAGCTTTCTCAAGAAGGAAAGTACACAATGATAGGTAGACTGTAGCTATATTCTCTGCCCTGGCGAGTCCTAGCGAGTAAGCCATGCGGTTCTGGGGGAAGCGGTGAGCGTCACACCCCACCCAAGATTTTTAAGAGGCTCCAACCATGAGCTCTAAAACTGACACGCAGAACCCATACAAAATTCGCCACTCCTAGCCACCCAGCGACAATGAAATGTAAAGCACAGTTCTCATCAAAATAACACATTATAAAAATTAACAACCCTTCCCAACACAATAGATTAAATTATATAGTTATGCTCATAAGAGCGAGCTTCACTAGCCCAGCCTTTTGAGAGGAGTACAACTCAGAATTTCTGCTATAACATACTTAAACAAAATTTAACTATCAAAGAAAGAGTTTTTATAGGATTTTTATATTTTTAATATGTTTATGGCGGCTGCACTACAGGGGCAAGCCTAGTTTTTACTTCTATACCAACACAGCAACTCCTACTTTACGACCCAATACGCTGGGCTACACACGCGAGCCAACAAGCACCAGATGTAAACATACTAATCAAACCAAAGTAGGAGGCTAACCTTGTGATGGTATACCCCGGGTCTTCCACCCTCGATAAGCAATCTGCAATCACATTCTCAGAACCGGCAATATGGCGTATGTCGAGTTTGTATTCCTGCAACATTAATGACCACCTGGTCAGCCTCATATTCCGGTTATGGAATTGATTCAGGAGCTTGAGGGGGTGATGGTCGGTGTAGATCACCACAACTGGTCCATAGGCTGGAACATACACCTCAAAGTGCCTGAGCACTAGCACAATCGCCAGCAGTTCCTTCTCAACTACTGAATAGTTCTTCTGCGCCGAGTTGAACTTTTTTGAGAAGAAACTGACTGGGTGCTCCAGCCCATCTTCGTCTGATTGCATCAGAACGGCACCAGCCCCCACACCACTGGCATCACTTGCCAGCTGGAATGGTCGGCTAAAGTCCGGGGCCCTGAGGATTGGGTGAGTACACAACAGGTGTTTTACTAGCAAAAAAGCCCTCTCACACTCAGGCGCCCACTTAAACTTTTTATCTTTGGCCAATAGGTCTGTCAGAGGAGCCAGCACAGTAGAATAGCCCTTTATAAAGCGGCGGTAGTAACCAATCATGCCCAAAAACCTCATGATCTGCTTCTTGGTGGACGGCCTGGGAAAGTGGTTAATAGCCAATATCTTGTTCTGTGGGGGGCACACCTGGCCCAAACCCACCATGAACCCCAGATACTGCACGGTAGCCCGCACAAAATCACACTTTCCCAGGTTGACCACCAAGTTTGCCTCACTTAATTTCTTAAATAGGGATTCTACATGTTCACAGTGGCTCTTGAAATCGTCATCGTAGATAATGACGTCGTCCAGGTACACGGTACAGTTCGGAATGTCAGCCACCAACTCGTTCATCAAGCTTTGGAAGGTCGCTGGTGCGTTCTTTAGACCGTACGGCATGACATTACAACGATATGTAGCACCATCCACCACAAAACCACATACCTCTTTCGCCCGTTCAGACAAAGGCACCTGCCAGTAACCTTTTACCAGGTCCACCTTGGTCAAGAACTTGGCCCTGCCAATCTTGTCTACACAATCATCGACCCGGGGAAGAGGATATGGGTTGGTGGGAGTCAAGCGGTTTAGCCTGCGGTAATCAACACAGAAGCGCACCTTGCCATCCGGCTTAGGTTGCAGCGTTACGGGAGATGTCCACTTTACCGCCCCCTCGATCAGTCCCTGTTGCAACATATACTCCAACTCCGCCCGGAGGGCCGGAAGTTTAATAGGGGGCACCCTATAGGGCACTGATTTGAAGGGTGGGTGGTCTCCGACGTCAACGTCGTGCACCTCATGAGTAGTGAGGCCTGGGTGTTCTGCAAATACAGTAGGGTATAAACAGAATAGGCGCTCGACAGCCACACGCTGTTGCTCAGGTAGGTGTTGCAAAGCCTCATGAGCCGCCTGTCTCGTGTTTCCCGCCCACTGATCTGCAGAAACATGATAATCCCAGTTGTCATCCACATGCGCATGACTGTCCCGTTCTCCTTCTCCACCATGCCTGCTGAAAGTCATCACGGGGACAGTGAGAGGCTCAGGTGGGCGCCTCACATACTCCTTCATCAGGTTGACATGACATAACTGATTCCTCTTACGCCTGTCTGGAGTGGCCACCAGGTAATCTAAGTCCGAGAGCTTCTCTGCTACCCTATAAGGACCAGCGTACTTTGCGGATAAGGGGTGACCTACAAGAGGGAGTAGTATCAACACCTCCTGACCCACGTGAAACTCCCTGAGTTTCACCTTGTGGTCGTACCTGTCCTTCATGAGGGCCTGAGAGCCTACCAGATTGCGGCCAGCCAACTCCAGACTACGCAACATTCGTTCTCTACACTCAAGGACATACTTAAGCATAGAACATGGTTTAGCGGTGCCTTCCCATATCTCCTTTACCATGTGGAGAAGCCCTCTGACGCGGTGTCCAAACACAAGCTCATTAGGGCTAAACCCCAAACTCTTCCCAGGTACCTCTCGTGCAGCGAATAACACATACTGCAGGCCAAGATCTCAGTCCTTGCCGTTCTCAAGACAATAGCAGCGAAGCATGCATTTTAGAGTGGAATGCCACCTCTCTAACACCCCCTGACTCTCTGGGTGATAAGCAGATGACACTACAGTGACTATCCCGTGCTGCTTCATTGTCTGAACGAACAAGTTGGAGGTGAAATTCGATCCTTGGTCTGACTGTAACTCCTGCGGGTATCCGTACCGGGAGAAGTATAATAGCAAGTTACGGACCACCGTCTTCGAAAAACCATTTCTCATCGGGTATGCGTCTGGGTACCGAGTTGCTATGTCCATGACTGTCAAGAGATATTTATTTCCGGCACTTGTGGGGGGGAGGGGGCCAACCATGTCGACTACTACTTTACTAAATGGAGGCACGCTGACGGGAATTGGGTGTAACGGAGCCTTTGGGATGCACTGGTTGGGTTTCCCGACCTTTTGGCACACACTGCACATTGCCACCCATGACACCACTTGTGCTCTCAAACCAGGCCACCAAAACAGTTTCCCCAAAGCCGCCACCGTCTTACGGACACCCAAGTGTCCCGCCAGCGGTACATCATAAGCCAACCTTAGTAGGCTATCCCTGCATACCCTCGGTACGACCAGCTGGTCTACCACTCCTGACCCACCCTCCCAACTTCTCTGCGGGTCTTGGAATCGCCGATACAAGATGCCATCAATGAAAAAAAAATCTCCAGACTTTGCATCCCTGTCCTCTTCGAGTTCGACAGCACCGTTACTACACTTTAGAACCTCCGGGTCTTCTAGCTGCAATTTGCGAATATCTGAGGGAGCTAGCCTGTCTAAGTGTTTGCGAAACAACTCATGCCCTCCCCCAACATCGAACTTTGCATCCCATTGCTCTCTCTGTGTATACCATTGCTGCCTCTGAGTCTCTTTAAGCCCTGCCTCTACACTCTCAGTGACAGGTGGTGGTGCTTCTCCAGACTCTAATAACGGTGCTAATACTGAGTCCCCGAGAAGCGCTGCTGGTACTAGACTCTCCACCATACCAGCTTTCAGCACCTTCTTGTGACCCTTCCTCCGCTTATTTGAAGACTGTTGGTTAGGCTGTGACTCCCTGGATGCGAGAGATCTGGTTACAACACACGCCATTGGTTGCACCTGACACTTCTCAACCCACTACTGTTCCTCCCTACTCACGTCGGCCGGCTCCTCGGCAACGACTAAGGGTGAAACCTTAGAAGCAGGCACCGCAAAGTCACTGCCGAGAAGGAGGTCGACGCCCCCAACAGGCAATTTCTCCACGATTCCCACATCCAGTTCGCGAGTCACACCGTCAACTTCAAGGTCCATTCTAACAAGCGGGTATGACCTAGTTGCATTAACTCCCTGCACCACAACTACCCACGCCGCGTTTATGGGTCTACCAGTGAAATTCTTCAAGAGTGTCTGAGAGGCACCTGTGTCACGCAAAAGCTGTACCCCGTGCTTCTTGCCCCCCCACTTCACGCAGCCATGCCCTCTATGGTCGCAAAAGGCATCGCGGACAGGGTTCGAGCCTTCCGGATCCTTCTTCACTGGCGGTGCTCCATCCTCTGATCTTATGCCTCCAGCAAACACAGAAGACTTCTGGAACACCCCAATGCTGCGAGCCAATGACACAGCCGCCGTGGGAGGTCTGCTCGGACAAGCTTTTGCCATGTGCCCCTCTTTGTGACAGTGATAACACTCAAATTTCTCCTTGGACTTATACTGAGGTGTAAAAGTCCCCTGACCCTTCTTAAACGGGGCGGTGCTAGGTTTGTGATCAATCTTGGTGTCATTGCTTTTAAATTTATGTGTGTCCATATTCCGGGGAGGGGGAGGGTAACGCTCCTTAACGCCTACATCGTTTCTCTGTGCAGAGCCGCACCCCCGAATTAGTGACAACCGAAGATGAGCCATCTCTGCTGCTTCTACGAGAGTTCTTGGGTTCTTCTCTTTAAGGTTTAAAGTCAAGTCTCCGCCCGTACACTTATAAAACTGCTCTAGAAGCATCAACTGTTTCATCTCATCAAACGTAGTTGTCTTCTCTGATCTGAGCCAGTTTCCCATAGCGTCGGACAGGTCCCGGGCTCCAAGAAGGTACTGTCTCGCCCCTTAGTCACACCCCGGAACTTTAACCTATATGTCTCGGGTTGTAGCTCGTATGCCCGCAGGACAGCCTCCTTGAGCTCCTCATAAACAACGCAGGACTCCAAAGGCAGTGCATTGTAAGCCTTGAGCCCCTTACCTACGAGTCTAGAGGGCACAAGGGCCGCCCACTTAACTTCAGGCCACTGATGCTCCCGGCACTTCTTCTCAAATCTATTGAAAAACTCTGTGACACCAGACTCGTCAAATACAGGGACCAGTTTGAGAAGGTGCGACAGAGACTGATCATGCGCACGGTTTCCAGTACCGAGTCGCTGTCCCGTCGTCTCAACACGAGACTTCTCTAAATCCATGTCGGCACAGTATCATGTAGATTCTAGTTCAGTCCTAAGCTCAGCTTCCCTCGTCTGTTGCTGCATCCTAGCCAGCTCTTTTCTCTCTTCTATCTTAGCTAGCTCTATCTGCTGTTGACTCTGATGTTGCATCTTTGCCATCTCGAGCTGAAAGAGCATCTCTGGGGTCAAACCTTGAGGAGGAGGAGGAGATGCAATGATGTTAGAAATACCCGGTGATCCCCCCAGGGGCAAACCACCCTGCCAGTCACTACCCACCTGCGGAAGCGTGCTCAGGGTCGGTACTCCAATAGGAGGATTGGGAGTCGAGTGAAGGGGAAGCTCGGCCAAAGGGCTCTAAGCACTCACCCTACCTCGTACGCCAAACACCCCACCCAGCACACACGTCATCAGGTCATCCTTGGTCATGCCACTAGTACATACATGACCGATAGCTGCGGCTAAGCACTGGAGACCGTACCGATTAATACCCACCAACCGGTCGGTCGGAAGTAACAGGCCATTGTAAAAAATTCCTTGCATCCTCCTCACTGTTCACCAAGTTAACAACCTGCCCATGCTGCTGCTCCTCAGCTTCTACATCACGTACTGTGTCTTCATCCTGCACTGATCCGCTATAAGACATGATGCTCACTGAAGATTTTTCACTTTGATACACAAAAAAGAAGTACCCCAAACTCTTATACCACAATATTCACAATAAAAAAATCTCGGAGACAGCTTAAGTGCTATATTACTTTGCTAAAAATAATTCTTGCATGTCCTCAAAAAATATTCCACAAAATCAACAAATGTTCACTGCCTAAACTGTGAGAAAAATCTGCACAATAACCTGCAATTATATGTCAGTTCACCAAATCCTGAGCTAGGTCGCCATTTGTTACGATCGGAACTTGTATAAATCAGTGGCTCTTATACATTGGACTAGACTGGCATAAATGCAACAACGGAAACGCTAGATCCAACCCCTGATATATAATCCCGTCGAACAAAGAACACATATACCCTCCAGAGTGATATCTGCGATAGCGGGGTATCTTAACTCTCAGTATCTATATGCTTCTAAAATAGGCTGATGTTCTCTGAAACAGCCTATTACCTATAACATATGGTTGCTTAGTTATGGTACACAAGGAAAAGATAGTTAACATAATTAAATCACAAGAGTGATCTAATGCAAACAAGAAGAAGGTTTACTTAACGTTACTTTAACCTGACAAGCGCGAAATAGACCTAGGGGCTAGTTATTTGTGCATTTCTAGCCTTGGATTCTGACAGAATTCGTTATATTTACAATATAGAGCATTATTTGTTTTCGGTATGCTTTTATTTTACATATATGATGTATATATAAACCTTCAAGTGTGCTAAAATAAGTGGGAAAAGCATTTGGGTGGTGAAAAACGAAGATATTGGCCACCCGGTCATAATCTCAGGCGAGAGAGAGCCACAGGCAACCCTCCTCTCTCGCTGTCTGTGAGGTAACTGAGACGAGCGGGGCGGTGTGGGCCAGTGTCTGGGTGTTACATAACGATCTTTTCTGCAACCCACTTGTGCTACATTATCGCGGGAGAGAAAAATAACCGATAAATGATGATAATAAGAGGAAAAATAGGTGATAATTGAGGAGGGGAGGGAGGGGGGAATAAGGTGGGGAAGAAGGGGAGGGGGGTGGGTGAGATTTACATGGATGAGTACTGGAGGGGAATTATCTCACCTAGAGACATATTCCTTTGTTTTCATAGGCCCTTTTTTTTTTGGAAGGCTTTTTTTATGGTCTTGCTTCCGTGAGGCCTATCGCGTTCCATATAGGAAGCCTTCCGTGAGGCCTATCGCGCTTGCCGGGTTAATCAATAATATCTGTCACTCCTTTATGAAAGAAAGTGTTGTAAAGTCCTCAAGCACCGAACAAGGAATCTTCTGAATAATGTCGGATGCTACTAAGAAGAACGTATCGGAAATGGAACCACAAAATAGCAGGAGGCAGGACAATGCACGTGTAGGCTAAATACACAAAAAGGCTGCACATATAATGTTATTGGACACAAGAATATTATAAGCGGTGTAACTGTAATAATGCTCGCTACGAAAAAGTAGTACTCCTATTAACAAAACCGGTCTATGCTGGTTGTGTCTCTCTACAGCAACCTAGACCTCAAAATGCTTGTGTAAAAATAATGGGTATGCATAAAAGAGTATAATTATGATCTAATCCAGCTAATGTCTACCCGGGTTAATAAACTCTAGCTGGGATGCGCAAAGGTACAGAATTCTGGTGGAGCAAGGCAGCTCCTAGCCTAGTGTGGACCTTGGGTCTGTGCGGCCTGATTACGTTAATATGAAGGGGTGCTCTCTTGAGGATTCTCGATCGCAAGTATCGAGTATCCTCCTGGCGACCCTCAAAAGTATAAGCAAATAGAGTTAGAACAGTGTTGGGTGGATTAGGCAAGCAGCCCTCACGCACTACACAGTCTAAACTCCAAGGTACACAGACAAAAGATCCACCCAGGTAACCCACAGAATCTGTAGTGTCGTGTAGCTCAAAAGTAGCCTACACACATTGAAAACACCAACAGAAAGGTACCTGAATCCTAGTCTAGCATTATTTAACCCTGTAGAAACATTAGTGATTGATGGAGACAGTCTGACCATACAATCTCCCAAAAAGACAATGACTATCTTCAACTTTAATCTAGTACATAAGAAATGTGAGATCCAGCATATAATACAGTCTGGCCACCAATTCAAGGTGTGGATGCAGAGAACCAGAGGGGAATTGATATTAATAAAAGGTGAGGAAGTAGTGGAAATTATAGAGGCAGTAGGAGAGAAATATTCTAAGACAAGAGTGTGGGACAGTTCAAGGGAGATGCTTAGAGTATGCTGTCTGGGAAGGATCTGACAAGGATATTCCCATGGACCTCCTGGCTGGAGTCCCAGTTCGCAAGAATGGCACGAGGGCGCGCGACAGTCGCCCAGTAAGCAGCCGTGTAGTAGGCAGTGTTAGGCAGGAGGTGTTACGACTGAGGTTTAAATATATCAGGGCTCTTATTCATTGGACTAGTAATGGCATAAATGCTACAACGGAAAGCGCTAGATCCAACCTCTGATGTATATTCCCAGTGAACAAAGAACACAAATACTCTCCGAGTTCTATATGCAATAATAGGCTATCAAACTCTCAATAAATGTGCGTCTACTCTAGGCTTAATGTTAGGTGAAAACAGCCTATTACTACCTATAACCGAAGGTGCTTGGTTATGGTATGCAAAGTAAGGTGGTAAGAGAAGTTACAGCTTACGTTACTTTAATCAATAAATGTCAGGCACTCCTGCATGAAAGAAAGTGCACTAAAGTCCTTCAACACCAACAAGGAATCTTCTTTAAATGTTAGATGCTATAAAGATGCTCGTATCGGAAATGGAACCCAAAAAGGCAGGCAGCGGAACAATGCTCATGCAGGCTATGCACACAAAAAGGCAGAATATATAATGCCGTCAGAGCCAAGAATATCCTAAACACTACAACAATAACAATGATTGCCACAACAATGCAGTATTCCTCTCAACAAAAAGGGCCTAAGGCGTTTGTGTCTCAATACATCAAACTAGGCTGTGAAATGCTTGTGTAATCATAAATGGGTATGCATAAAAAAAGAGTACTTGGTTTAATATACTTAATGTCTACTATGATTGATGAAGTCTAGCTAGAGTCAATGATACGAGATACTGGTGCGCATGGCATGCCGCATAGCCTAGTGTAAATCTCAAGTCTGTGCGTCAAATATTACATTATAGTGAAGGGTAGCTCTCTTGAGAAACCTTAATACCGAAATATCAAGCGTTCTGGCGTACCTCAAAGAAAAACAACCGAGCTTAGAACAGTGCAGAATGGTATAGGCAAAAAGCCCTGATTCGTGCATGCTCTACTCTCAATGGCACACAGACTAGAATTTACCCAATCAACTCCAGTTCTCAGGTATGTCGTGCAGCTATTACCTAAAGCCAGCACTCATAGGAAACAATACCTTATAATATCAGACCCCTAGTCTAGCATTATCTAATCCAGCAGAACACTAATAATTATAGGAAGCGGCAATATGAAGGCCAACCAATGCTTCGTGATCAACTTATCTTAACAACTAAACATACATAGGTTATATCAGACCTTAACACACAATACAACTGGCCAGCATGAAGCTGGTTTTGCAGCGTTAACCAGAGGGGATATTGTATTAATAAAAAGGTGGTGAAAGATATGGAAAAAGAGAGAGGTAGGCAGAGGAAAAGATTCTCAGGTGCAGAGCGGGGTACAGGTATCAAGGGATAAGAGGGATGCGTTCTAGAAACCAGATCTGAGGGAGAAAGTGGCGAGGGAGCTGTATATATACTCGCACTAGCTCGAGCCGCGTGGGAAAAAAGCGGTGACAAGTCCTCTAACCACTAACAAAGTAGCTAGCAAAACATTACGTCACCCAGCATGGTAAATAACTCCCTCAACCAATCCCCACGAGGCCAGCCAGCTATGACGTCATCGAGTATAGCAAAACACTACGCGCCCCCTCTCACTCTGTTCTACTCTCTCTCTCTCTCTGATCCTATCATTACTAGTTAAGGATAAAACATATACTTTACAATTAAATATATAAAGCCTTGACATGGGTGAAAACAAAGAGCCTTTCTGGACTGCCCATGACACAAGCTTTCATATGAAATAAAGCACACAATAATACACAAACTGTAGCCACATCCACTTTCCTGGCGATCCTAGCGAGTCACTGTAGGACAAGCCATGCGGTTCTAACGGAGTGGTTAACGTCACCCCCCCCCCCCCAAGATTTTTCTCAGAGGCCTAAGGCTCACAAAAATCTGATGGTTAGAGCCCATGCTATATCTCTACTTCCCATCACCCAGTGGCAGTAAAATATCTGGCACAGTTCCTCAACAAAACATTTTACAAAATTATAACCCTCCCCAACACAATAGGTTAAATTATATTTAGTTATGCTCCTCAAGAGCGAGCTTCTCTAGCCCAGCATTCTGAGAGGAGTGCAACTCAGAATTACTGCTATAACATACTGAAAAAAATCAACTATCAAAGAAAGAGTTTTTATTTTATTTTTATGTTTTTAATTTGTTTATTTCGGCTGCACTATAGGGGCAAGCCTAGTTTTTTTCTTCTATACCAAACGCTCAACTCCTGCTTTACGAACCAATACGCTGGGCTACAACTGCGAGCCAACAAGCACCAAGCGCAAAATACTATTCAAACTAAAGCAGGAGGCTACCCGTGTGTCAATCTACCCAGGATCATATACCCTTGAAAGACAATCTGCAACCACGTTGTCACAACCGGCAATATGGCGTATGTCCAGGTTATATACCAATAACCTTAGTGACCACCTGGTCAGCCTCATATTCCGATTGTGAAACTGGTCCAAGAACTTGAGAGGGTGATGATCTGTGTGGACTACAACGACCGGACCATAGGCTGGAACATAGACCTCGAAATGCCCCAGCGCAAGCACAACCGCCAGCAGCTCCTCGTCGACAACAGAGCAGCTCCCCTTGACCGAATTGTACTTCTCCAAGCAGAAACTAACAGGATGCTCCAGCCCATCATCGTCCTTTTCCACAAGGACGGCACCAGCCCCCACACCACTAGCCTCCGTTGCTAGTTGGAAAGGTAGGCTAAAGTCAGGGGCCCTGAGGATCGGGTGAGTGCACAACAGGTGTTTTACTTCTCTAAACACCTTCTCACACTCAGGCGCCCATTTGAACTTCTTATCATTCCAGTTATCCTCCACCTGAGCTTGACTGTCCCGTTCTCCTTCTCCACCTTGACTGCTAAACGTCATCACAGGCACAGTGAAAGGCTCAGGGGGGTGCCTCCCATACTCCTTCACGAGATTAACATGACATAACTGATTGCGCTTCCGTCTGTCTGGAGTGGCTACCAAGTAATCCAGGTCTGATAGTTCCTCCACCACCCTATAAGGACCAGCGTACTTCGCGGATAAGGGGTGACCTACAAGGGGCAGTAGAATCAACACCTCCTGACCCACGTGCAACTCCCTGAGTTCAACCTTGAGGTCGTACCTGTCCTTCCTGAGGGCCTGAGAGCTATTCAATTTACGGCCAGCCAACTCCAGACTGCGCAACATCCGTTCTCGACTGTTGAGGACACACTTGAGCATAGAACAAGGTTTTTCTGCACCCTCCCATACTTCTTCAACCATATGGAGAGGCCCTCTGACACGGTGCCCAAAGACGAGCTCATTAGGGCTGAATCCCAAACTCTCCCCAGGTACCTCCCGCACAGCAAACAAAACACATGGCAGGCCAAGATCCCAATCCTTCCCACTCTCAAAGCAACAACAACGAAGCACAGATTTTAAGGCTGAGTGCCATCGCTCTAACACTCTCCGGCTCTCCGGATGATACGCAGATGACACAACCCCAACAATCCCATGCTGTGGCATTGCTTGAACAAAGAGGCTAGAAGTGAAGTTGGGTCCCTAGACTGACTGAATCCCCTGCGGGTAACCATACCGGGAAAAATACACTAGCAAGCTTCGGACCACCGTCTTCGCCGATCCATTTCTCATAGGGTACGCGTCAGGGTACCTTGTCGCTACATCTCCCGACTGTGCATCACTGTCCTCCTTCAACTCTTTCGTCTTTTTAAGCCCATCCTCTGCCTTTTCAGGAACAGTTACTGGGCCTTCTCCAGACTCGAAATGTGGTCCTAATAATGAGTCCCCGAGAAAGTCCGTTGATAATAAACTCTCAACCGCATCAACTTTCAACCCCTTCTCGGTACCCTTCCTCCGCTGATCTAAAGATTGTTGACCAGAATGTGACTCCCTGGATGCAGGATCTCCGGTGACAACACACGCCATAGGCTGCACCGGACACTTCTCAACCAACTCCTGCTCCTCCCTACTCACGTCGGCCGGCTTCTCGGCAACGACCAACAGGTGGAGCCTCAGAAGTAGGTCCCGCAAAGTTGTTGCCGAGAAGGAGGTCGACGCCCCCAACAGGTAACTTCTCCACAATTCCTACATCCAGGTCCCGAGTCACACCATCAACATCCATCTTCATTCTTACAAGCGGGTATGACCTTGTCGCATTAACTCCCTGAACCACAACCACCCGCGCCGTATTGACAGGTTTACCAGTGAAATTTCTCAACAGTGTTTGCGATGCCCCAGTGTCACGCAAAATTCTCACCTCATGTCTTCTACCCCCCCACTCCACACAACCGAGTCCCCTGTGGTCACTAAAGGCATCACGGACAGGGAATAAGCCTTCCGGATCCTTCTGCACTGGCAGTGTATTTACCTCGGAAGAAATGCCTCTAACAAACTCCGATGTCCTCTTGAACACTCCAATGCCGTGAGCAAAAGACACGGCTGCCGGAGGAGGCCGACTAGGGCACTCATTTGCCTTATGACCCTCCTGGTGGCAACTAAAACACATAAATTTCGGTTTCGGCTTATACTGTGATGTAAAAGGCCCCTGACTTTTCACATACGGTGTGGTGTAAGGTTTGGATTTAGTTTTAGTTTCATTGCTCTTCTGTTTAAATGTGTCATTGCTACGGGGAGGGGGAGGATAACGGTCCTTAGCACTTACATCGTACTTCTGTGAGGACCCGCAACCCCGAATCAACGACAGCCGTCGATCAGCCATTTCTGCTGCTTCGACTAGAGTTCTTGGGTTTTTCTCCTTTTAGTTCAAAGTTAGATCACCGCCCGTGCTCTTAAAGAACTGCTCCAACATCATTAACTGCTTAACTCCATCAAATGTTGTTACCTTCTCAGATCGGAGCCAGTTGCCCATAGCATCGGACAAGTCCCGGGCGTGTTCCAAAAAGGTGCTATCTCTTCCCTTAGTTACACCCCGGAACTTCAAACGGTACGTTTCTGGTTGCAGTTCGTAAGCCCTCAGGACAGCCTCCTTGAGGTCCTCATACACAATACATGACTCCAAAGGTAACGCATCGTAGGCTTTAAGACCCTTGCCTATTAATCTAGAGGATACAAGTGCTGCCCATTTATTCTCTGGCCACTGGTGTTCCTGGCACTTCTTCTCAAAGCGTGCGAAAAATTCTGTTACACCACTCTCATCAAACACCGGAACCAGTTTCAATAAGTGCGAGAGAGATTGATCATGAGCACGGTTACCAGCCCCAAGTCGCTGTCCCGTTGTCTCTACTCGCGACTTCTCTACGTCCATGTCGGCACAGTACCTAGTCGACTCTAAATCAGCTTGAATTTTTGCTAGCTCTATGTGCTGCTGACTGATAGTTTTTCTCTCTTCTATCTTGGCTCTCTCTTCTATCTTGGCTAATTCTAATTGCTGCTGAAGCTGAAGCTCAGATACCCTATGTTGCTCCTCAGATACCCTGATAGCCTTTCTCTCTTCGATCTTAGCTAATTCGAGCCTAAACAATAATTCTGGAGATAACCCTTGAGGAGGTGAAGGTGCTACAATGTTTGAAATTACCGGTGGTCCCCCCAGCGGCAACCCACCCTGCCAGTCACCACCCAACTGTGGACGCGTACTCGGGGTCGGTAAACTACTGGGATGGCTGGGAGTCGAGTGTAGGGGAAGCATGGCCGAAGGGCTCTGAGCACTCAACCCATCTCGCTCACCAGTCACCCTGCCCAGTACAAACGTTATCAAGTTATCCCTGGTCATGCTGCTAGTACCCGCATGACCGATAGCTGTGGCCAGGCATTGAAGACCGTACCGATTCACACCCTCCAACCGCTCGGCAGTAACAGGCCATTGCAAAAATATCCTAGCATCCTCCTCACAGTTCACCTGATTAACCATTTCATCATGCTGCTGTTCCTCAGTTTCGACATGACGTACTGTGTCTCCATTCTCCTCTGATCCGGTATAAGACATGATGCTCACAAAAATTTCCCACCTCAATATTCAGAAAAAAAGCACCCCAAACTCTTATACCTCGATATACACACAAAAATTCTCGGAAATACTCAAGGGCTATACTATGTTGCAAAAAAAAATATTCTTGCTGATCCCCGCAAAATATTCCCCAAAACAACAAATGTTCCCTGCTAATAAATGTAGGTTCACCAAATCCTAGGTAAGGTCGCCATTTGTTACGACTGAGGTTTAAATATATCAGGGCTCTTATTCATTGGACTAGTAATGGCATAAATGCTACAACGGAAAGCGCTAGATCCAACCTCTGATGTATATTCCCAGTGAACAAAGAACACAAATACTCTCCGAGTTCTATATGCAATAATAGGCTATCAAACTCTCAATAAATGTGCATCTACTCTAGGCCTAATGTTAGGTGAAAACAGCCTATTACTACCTATAACCGAAGGTGCTTGGTTATGGTATGCAAAGTAAGGTGGTAAGAGAAGTTACAGCTTACGTTACTTTAATCAATAAATGTCAGGCACTCCTGCATGAAAGAAAGTGCACTAAAGTCCTTCAACACCAACAAGGAATCTTCTTTAAATGTTAGATGCTATAAAGATGCTCGTATCGGAAATGGAACCCAAAAAGGCAGGCAGCGGAACAATGCTCGTGCAGGCTATGCACACAAAAAGGCAGAATATATAATGCCGTCGGAGCCAAGAATATCCTAAACACTACAACAATAATAATGATCGCCACAACAATGCAGTATTCCTCTCAACAAAAAGAGCCTAAGTCGTTTGTGTCTCAATACATCAAACTAAGCTGCGAAATGCTTGTGTAATCATAAATGGGTATGCATAAAAAAGAGTACTTGGTTTAATATACTTAATGTCTACTATGATTGATGAAGTCTAGCTAGAGTCAATGATACGAGATACTGGTGCGCATGGCATGCCGCATAGCCTAGTGTAAATCTCAAGTCTGTGCGTCAAATATTACGTTATAGTGAAGGCTAGCTCTCTTGAGAAACCTTAATACCGAAGTATCAAGCGTTCTCCTGGCGTACCTCAAAGAAAAACAACCGAGCTTAGAACAGTGCAGAATGGTATAGGCAAAAAGCCCTCATTCGTGCATGCTCTACTCTCAATGGCACACAGACTAGAATTTACCCAATCAACTCCAGTTCTCAGGTATGTCATGCAGCTTTTACCTAAAGCCAGCACTCATAGGAAACAATACCTTATAATATCAGACCCCTAGTCTAGCATTATCTAATCCAGCAGAACACTAATAATTATAGGGAGCGGCAATATGAAGGCCAACCAATGCTTCGTGATCAACTTATCTTAACAACTAAACATACATAGGTTATATCAGACCTTAACGCACAATACAACTGGCCAGCATGAAGCTGATTTTGCAGAGTTAACCAGAGGGGATATAGTATTAATAAAAAGGTGGTGAAAGATATGGAAAAAGAGAGAGGTAGGCAGAGGAAAAGATTCTCAGGTGCAGAGCGGGGTACAGGTATCAAGGGATAAGAGGAATGCGTTCTAGAAACCAGATCTGAGGGAGAAAGTGGCGAGGGAGCTGTATATATACTCGCACTAGCTCGAGCCGCGTGGGAAAAAAGCGGTGACAAGTCCTCTAACCACTAACAAAGTAGCTAGCAAAACATTACGTCACCAAGCATGGTAAACAACTCCCTCAACCAATCCCCACGAGGCCAGCCAGCTATAACGTCATCGAGTATAGCAAAACACTACGCGCCCCCTCTCACTCTGTTCTACTCTCTCTCTCTCTCTCTCTGATCCTATCATTACTAGTTAAGGATAAAACATATACTTTACAATTAAATATATAAAGCCTTGACATGGGTGAAAACAAAGGGCCTTTCTGGACTGCCCATGACACGAGCTTTCATATGAAATAAAGCACACAACAATACACAAACTGTAGCCACATCCACTGTCCTGGCGATCCTAGTGAGTCACTGTAGGACAAGCCATGCGGTTCTAACGGAGTGGTTAACGTCACAGAGGCAACGAATCCCGCGAGGCCTATGTAAGGGGGCCAGCCATGCGCCATGCTCACTACCAAGTCACACCACCTTGTCTCTCTCTCTCTCTCCCTCTCCCGCTCGCCTTCCCATCATTCAACTACTTAACACAATACTTGCAATTGACTAAATAAAATAGAGAGGATTGTGACAGACGAAAATAAAGAACAGTTCTGAACTGTCTGCAACACAAGCTTTCTCGAGAAGGAAAGTACACAATGATAGGTAGACTGTAGCTATATTCTCTGCCCTGGCGAGTCCTAGCGAGTAAGCCATGCGGTTCTGGGGGAAGCGGTGAGCGTCACAATAGTTACTATTCTTAATACAAATCCTAGGATCTGTAATGGACAAATATATATTAAATTGAACATGTAATCCCATATGCAATGGTTTAACCCTTTCAGCACATTGACGTATTCTTACCTTTTATTCTAGCTAAAGTTATACGGTGATATGCACCTTAGGACCTATGTTATTCAGAGGGTTTATCGAGTGGTAAATTATAAGCTAAACCAAATCGACTGATGGTAACCACAATAAGATGAAAATTACGTCATCGTCTTGAGCGGGTTAAAACTAGATTCACACAAACGCCTTTTCCGGCATAATTTTTGTGGTTGCTCACTGGAGTTTTATAAGCATTCTGTCATAGATCTTAAATAAGGACTGCAGGTTAGCACTGGAGGATAGATAGATAGATAGATGTTTATGGATCACAAACGTACAACTATGGGGGTGAACTAACCAGAGATAAACGAACATTACCCCCACCCCCCTCCTAATGTGAGCCTGTGTTGTTGTGGGAGGCTGCCGTGACCCCCCCCCCCCCGCCCCCCTCCCCTTCCCCATAACAGTGCCGCAGCAACCCGCCAGGGCCACCAACACACCAGTATTAGCAGTATTATTATTCTTATTAACTGGCATCAGGAACACCTGCACCCTATACTAGGGTATATGACCACCATACAGTATGTTGGGTATCATGTGTGTGTGTGTGTAATTCACACACTCACTTGTTCGTCAAGGGGAATCCACACAATGCGAGCTAAGCTCATTATTATCGCACCTCCTTAACTGGGAATGTATTGCGTGAAATGCATGTTAAGTGTTTATGTATCGTTGGAATGGCTGTGGATGTGTGTGTAGTCTGTATTTTAGCCAATTGGCGACATTTGGAAACGAAGGCTTAGGGTTAATCTGTACGGTACCATTCTCACTACGGTACCAGTCTCACCCGAAGGCTTAGGTTGACCAGTAGCTTAGGTTGACCAGTACGATACCCATCTCACCTTGTAACCGATCACCAACCCCAGATGGGACGTCACAACTTCGTCCTCTTACACCAGGTTCCTATTTATACTGCTAGGTGAACAGAGGCTACACCGTTAAGAGATTTGCCCAAATGTCTCTTCCCCGCCCGGGTCTCGAACTCAGGACCTTCTGGTTGTGAGCCAGACGCGCTATCCGTTACGCCACGGGGAGGTGTGTGTGTGTGTCTGTGTGAATGTGTGTGTTTTTGTTTGTTTTTGTTTTTTTCTATGTGAGTGAGGGAGACAAAAAACAGAACTGCCTGTAGCGAGTGCCTCCCCCAGAGTTGAAAGAGTGACAGAGCCAAATTCAAGGGACGTTCGAGCCAAAATGCCGGGACAAATGGAGTTTGAAGCAATTTAAGTCATAGGAAAAGGGAAAGACTGATTCTGGGAGAGAGTTCCAGAGCTCAGCAGTTGAATAGAGGAAAGTCTGAGAGTAACGTTTCACTCTTGGGTTGGACAGTTGACAGAGTAGGGATGCAATTGTGTTGCAAGGAGGGTGCTACGTACTCTACGAAGAGGAGGTGGTAGCCTATACACTGAGAGAGCTCTGAGGAACACTGATTATTGTAGTAGCGATAGAATAGTGAGAGAGATGCAACATTGCGGCGAAGAGAGAGAGGTTACAGAGAGTTGGTGAGTGGGCGGAAGTTAATGATACAAAAGTCTTTCCTTTCTACTTTGTCTAGGAGTGCAGTGTGAGAGGATCCTCCCCACACATGTAAACAATACTCAATACAAGGATGCACTGTGCCCCTGTACAGAGCAAGAAGCTGTGCAGGGGTAAAGAACCCCTTGAGGTGTTTGAGCACACCCAGCTTCTGGGAGGCTGCCTTAGCAAGACTGGTAATATGGTCCTTCAAAGTGAGAGCAGTAGAAAAAGAGACACCGAGAGTATTGAGAGAAGATGAAGGATTGATTTTTGTATTGTTGAATTGTAAAGGATAGTCCTCTGGGAGTTCTGAATGGGTAGTAAGATGAAGAAATTGGGTTTTGGAAGCATTATAGGCAACAAGGTTTTCTCTGCCCCAATTGGAAATAGTAGTTAGATCAGAAGATAAGTGTTGCATGGCTTCATTACGTTGTCTTTGAGGGATTGCTGGCTGGGGCGTTCAGGAAAACTAATTGAGTAGTGTAAGGTAGAGTCGTCTGCGTATGAATGGATGGAACTGGAGGTACAGTTGAGAAGATCATTTATGAAAATTAAAAGAGAATAGGAGATAGGACAGAGCCCTGAGGAACACCGGAGTTGATAGGATGAGGAAGTGAGGGATGGCCACCAACATCCACAGCTATGGAATGGCAGGAAAGGAAATTAGAGACAAAGGCACAGATGGAGGGATAGAAACCGAAGGAGGGTAGTTTAAAAATTAAATATTTATGCCAGACTCTATCGAAGGCCTTTGATAATGTCTAGTGCAATAGAAAAGGTCTCACCGAAGTCCCGAAAGGAGGATGACCAAGAGTTAGTAAGATATGAAAGAAGATCACCAGTAGAGCGACCTTTAACCTCTGAAGTGCGCATGGGGGTAATTGGAAACGTCCCCCTGTGCTGACGTATTTGAGGTGTTTCCGCCACTAAAATATTCATTGTGCCATTAATAGCATTAATACTTATCCATATGCGCCTATTATGGGTTGATTATAAAGGTATTAACCTGAAACAACAATAAAACGAGTGAAAACAGCGTTTGGATGGTCAAAATCGGAGATATAGCCCGCGAGTTGTATAATGTATGGGTGAGGCAATCTGCTTTCCCGCCAATTTCCCCCCAAGGCCACTGAGACACAGTCGATCGATACTCTCTCTCTCTCTCTCTTGCACTCGCTTGCTATCAGTGATGACCACACCCTCCAATCGGATTTCTAATGTTAGCACGAAAATATACCTCAGAATAAGGGAATAACAGGGAAAATAGGTGATAACTGAAGGAGAGGAGGAAAGTGGGGAAGGAGGGGAGGTAGAGGACTGAGATTTTGCATGGCCCAGGGGCCAAAAAAAAAATAAAAAATAAAAAAAAAAAAATATAAAAAAAAATTTTTTTTTCGATGTCAAAAGTTGATTTTTATTTTCTCTGACTCTTAAGAGTCTCCCCGCAGTGCGCCGGGGGAACTCTTAAGAGTCTCCCCGCAGCTCCCGGGTTAAGGAAGCCATACTGACGATCTGAGAGTAGATTATGAGGAGAGAAATGCTTAAGAAATTTGGAAGCAAGAATAGTTTCAAAAACTTTAGAGATACAAGAGATGAGAGCAATTGGACGATAGTTGGAGGGTTGAGAGCAGTCACCCTTCTTTGGGAAAGGTTGAATGAGAGCAAATTTCCAGCAAGAAGGGAAGACGTTGGAGGAGAGACAGAGATGAAAGAGTTTGCCTAGGCATGGAGTCAGCATGGAAGCACAGTTTTTGAGTACAACAGGAGGAATTCCGTCCGGACTGTAAGCCTTCTTAGTATTAAGCCTAGAGAGAGTAGAAAATACATCTTTAAAAGAGATTAGGATATTAGGCATAAGTAGGAGAGACGGGTGTGGAGAGGGAGGAATAACAGCGGAATCATCCAAGGTGGAGTTTCTAGCAAAGGTTTGAGCGAAGAGTTCAGCTTTGTCAGAGGAAGAAGTGATGGATGTGCCATCAGAGTGGAAAAGGGGAGAGAAAGATGAGGAAGAAAAATTGTTGGAGACATTTTTGAATGTAGCAGATGCCAGAAAGCTTGGGAAGAGATAGAGTTGGATAGTTCAGTGTATTTATTATTGATGAAAGAGTGTTTGGCAAGTCGAACAACAGATTTGGCTTGATTCCGGGCAGAAACATAGGAAGAATGAAATTTTTGAGTCTTAAGGCGTCAGTACCGTTTGAATGCTTCCTCCTTGTTGTGGACAGCAGTAGAACAAACGTGACTAAACCAAGATTTTTTTTAATTAGACTGCGGGAAAGAAAATGGAATGCATGCTTCCATGCCCGAGAGGATTACTTCGGTAATGCGTTCTGCACTCTCCGAGGGTCCCCGGCCATGGAAGCAAAAGTCATTCCAAGGGAAATCAAAGAAGTACTGCTGAAGAGCCTCCCAGTCGGCAGCGCCACAGTGCCACAAGCGCCGCCGGTTGGGAGGATCGGGAGGCCGTACTGGAGAGATAGGACAGGTGACAGAAATTAGTGTGTGTGTGTCTGTGCGTGTGTGTCTGTGCGTGTGTGTGGTTTTTTTTTTTTTTTTTTTCTATATATTCCAACTACTCTCTCTCAGCCATAAGCTGAGAGCCTTTACACTACACCGCTGAACACGGTGAGGCCCGTGAGGTCTTGTTCCAGTCTAGGGAGTGAGACATGCGAAGCACCCCGGCTCGAAGCACCTCCTTCTCTGAAGCCGCTTCACCTCTGCGCTTCACTGTCTCATCCCCCACATTCGGATCCTCACTCTTAGAATGCCATCTATTGAGCAATTAACTCACTAGGCATTGCCCCCCTGCAACATATTTTGAATATGGGAATATTCATACAATGCTATTTAATCAGGAAATAATGAGGGTATTTTTTTGGCATTTCGGTGTGCTGTGGTAATGCACTGAAACTAGGTACAGCACAAATTCCATCCCAATAATATCTTCCCAATGACATATTGGGATTCGAACCCGGGTCCATTGGATTACCAGTCCAGTGGCAAGACCACTCTGCCACACCTCCCCTGTGTGTGTGTGCGTGCGTGCATGTGTGTGTGTGTGTGTGTGTGTCTGAGAGAGAGTATATATGTATTCAGGCACAATACCCCATAGCTGGGGGTGGCCAACTGGAGACAGAGCCCGAACAGAAACAACATTTAAAGTTTCAATTTTTGGGTTCCGGGACCACTTTCGCTTTCCCTCGCCCCTTTTTGTCTCGTCTAGTAGGTGAATTTTACAAGGGGAGGAGAATTCCTAGCCCTCTGCCACCGAAGTAGGATAATTAGTACAGTAAGACAGACAGTATATATAAATTAAACTTTGTTCTACTTATACATGTGTATTTGTGTTAATGAAACACACATATACAGTACATGTGCATGTGTGTGTGTGTAGATTGTATTGCAGTAAGTGCGATAACAATTAAAAATACACACAAGCAAAACATTATGAAATAGAATTGTCATGAAAATACATTCTTATATAAGTGAAACAATGTCAGAGATACTCACTCAACCATCAAGAGATCTAGCTGAGGATATGCACCCACCTGAAAGAAAACACAGAATTGTTAATTACATGATAAACCCATAACAGAACTTATATTATATACTAACATACACCGTACTTAGGAATACGAAACAATAAAGAAATTAAGTTATACACAAGGAAATATAAAGAGGTACCGTACGAATACATATATATAGGCTATAACACTAGCCTTATTAAAACAATCATGAGCAAACAAGTCGAATTAAGGTAATCAGAATCACCAGATACCCACTGTGTGTGTGTGTGTGTTTAATAAGTAATCACAACACTAACATCCATCAATAATCTCAAATACCTCCCCCCAAACAACCTGATCCCCCTCACACACACAGACATACGAGGAGCAGGCCAAGTAATCTATATTATTAAATCAGTTCGTGTGTCTGTTTGTCTGTGTGTTCGTAATTAATAGGCGGCCGCAGTTTTGGACCTGGGGAGCTGAAACTTTGCATGTGGGTGTCAATTGACCTGGGTCAGGTCATAAAGGGGGCGAGGCCACGATCGGAGGTCGTTGCGAGGCCGAAATTGAAACAAAATATTATTAAATCAGTTTGTGTGTCTGTTTGTCTGTGTGTTCTTAATAGGCGGCCGCAGTTTTGGACCTGGGGAGCTGAAACTTTGCATGTGGGTGTCAATTGACCTGGGCCAGGTCATAGAGGGGGCGAGGCCACGATCGGAGGTCGTTTCGAGGCCGAAATTGAAAAAAAAACAAAAATGAAAAAAATGGCCGTTTGGGGCAGAAGGAGGCCTCCGATCGAAAAGGTGTAAGGAACGAAAGTTGTTCGCAGCCCCCCAAAATAGGGGTACGGATGAGGTCAGATCCAAAATCGGAGGTCATTTAGCGGCCGAAATCGAGGTCGCCGTTTAATGAGGCACAGGGAGGTCGAGGCCGGTGATTATGGTAGTAGTAGTATTGTGATGATTGTGGTAGTAGTGATTGATGATGGTGATTATGGTAGTAGAATTTAAACCCGGGCAACGCCGGGTACCCCTGCTAGTAAAGCTAAAAAGGCCATAAAACCAACATATTCAGGCACTTTGCGGCTGAAATATATCCTCATAAAGATCAAACGGACTTCACTCCCCGATAGGTACATCCGTTTACCTGCCAATTATTGATGGATATGCAAAATTTGGCCCCTTAATGCCCCTTTCCCACTTATGCGACTTCATACGCCGACACCCATAACATTCCATAACACACCCATGGCACATTAGTGACATGTCGCAAAGAAATCGTATACCCTCGCATAATAATCGTATGACTCGCAAGGCCTCGCAAAGGCCCTCGCGTGTCGTCGCAAATGTTCGGTTTGTTCAAAATTTTGTACGAGGACTGACGATGGATCGTAGACCTCGCAAGCATCAGCGAACATCGCAGAGGGATCGTCGAGGCCGCCGGAGATCATCGGCGATGTCGGCGAGGGTGTCACACGAAAAAAAACTTTGAAATTTTCCAAAACGTCGCATGATGGCTCGCCAATGCTCTCAGATTTTCCGAGAACATCGCCGATGCACAATAATCATCGGCGATTTCCTCGTCGATTAGTCGTCGACGTGCGCACGAGTACTCGCCGAGAGTATACCCGCCAGGGGTATGCTCCGCACGAGGCATGCGAAGGGCCTTGCGACGTCGCAGAATGCTCAAGACACACCTCGCCGAGTCCAAAGAGCACCTTCGGCGAGGTGGGTAAAAAAAAATGATTAGGCCTATAGTGAACCTCTCAACCCTTTTTTCTATGCACCTCTCGTGGGGAGTTCACCTGTTTTTTTTTCTCTTTCTCTCCTTTTCTCTCTTTCTCTGGTTGATATCCATTCAGCCCCATTCAGCCAACTGTTTTAAGACGTTTATCCCCATCCAAGTATCGATATCTTCCTGGCAAGCGATAACGAACCAGCATTATAAGGAGAAATCCGGCTTCGCCGGAGACATTTTTCTATCGAAAAATGTACAAATTTAGCTTGCTCTCAAAACAAAAATATATGTATGGTGGCTCGCTACCGCTCACCAGGAAAATATTGAAACCTGGATGGGGGTAAACGTCTTAAAACAGTAGGCTGAACGGGGCCGAACGGATACAAGGCAAAGAGAGAGGGGAGAGAAAGAGAAAACAAAAAAAGGCGAGGTGGGCTCAATTAAGCCGTAACGCAAGCAAACATTGAGCCCACCTCGCTGTTTTTGTTTTCTCTTTCTCTCCCTCTCTCCTCGCTTTTTTTCTTTTCTCTTTCTCTACCTCTCTCTTTGCCTTGTATCCGTTCGGCCCCATTCAGCCTACTGTTTTAAGACGTTTACGCCCATCCAGGTTTCAATATTTTCCTGGTGAGCAGTAGCGAGCCAACATATATATTTTTTGTTTTGAGAGCAAGCTAAATTTGTACATTATTTGATAGAAAAATGTCTCCGGCGAAGCATTGCCAATCTCCGAATTAAGGGGAGATGGGTCGTTTTTCTGGTCCCCTTTCTTCCTTATGGTTAACCCCATTAGTTTTCTTATTTTATGACGTTCGGCCCATTAGTTTGGCGATTTTAAGACATTTCACCCCATTTCGTTGTCAATATTAAGACTTTCGTGTCATTTAGGCGTCGAGTTATTCCTGGCTAGCGATAGCGAGCCTGTACTTTTTGAGGAACCGGCCTTCGGCGATGATCGGCGAGGATTCGTTCGTTCATCGTTCATCGCAGGAATTTGTGCCAAGAAAAATATTCGGATAACCTCGCTGAAGTAATCGCCGAACCATCGCTTGAATCGCCGAAGACGTCGCAGAACATTCGGCGAGTTTTCTTTCACCATCGCATGATATCGCAAGATATTTTTGAAAATGTGACATTCCTTGCAGAGATCATCGGCGAAACATCGCTCACTTCGCCGATAACGTCACGTCGCAGAATGTCGGCGATTGCGTCGCATTTGTCGGCGACATCTTCGCCGAGTATAATTTGTTATCTGTTTGTAACGGTCAAAATCGTAGACGTCGCACACATTCGTTGCGAATTGACAAGACTACGTCCTCGGCGACGAACATCGTATGAAGTCGCATAAATGGGAAAGGGGCATAAGTCTGGCCAATATTCTCTGGGAGGTCTCGGAAGGTGTTGGGTGGTAGGGGTGGTGGTGTACAATGATGGTGGTAGTGGTGTTGATGTTAGTGTTGATTGTAGTAGTAGTGATGATGGTGGTGGAGGGTGTGGTGATGGTGATGATGGTAGTGTTATTAATAGTGGTAGTAATAATTGTAGTGGTGGTGTGGTGGTACTTATAGTGGTAGTAATGGTTGTAGTGGTGGTGGTAGTAGTGATGGTGATGTTATTTATAGTGTTAGTAATGGTTGTAGTGGTGGTGGTGGCGGTGATGGTAGTGTTATTAATAGTGGTATGGTGGTGGTGAACAGTGGTGATGGTAGTGTTATTTGTAGCGGTAGTAATGGGTGGGTGGAGGGTGTGGTGGTGAACAGTGGTGATGGTAGTGTTATTTGTAGCGGTAGTAATGGGTGGGTGGAGGGTGTGGTGGTGAACAGTGGTGATGGTAGTGTTATTTGTAGCGGTAGTAATGGGTGGGTGGAGGGTGTGGTGGTGAACAGTGGTGATGGTAGTGTTATTTGTAGCGGTAGTAATGGGTGGGTGGAGGGTGTGGTGGTGAACAGTGTTGATGGTAGTGTTATTTATAGTGGTAGTAATGGTTGTAGTGGTGATGGTGGTGGAGGGTGTGATGGTAGTGGTGAACAGTGATGGTAGTGTTATTAATAGTGACAGTAATGGCTGTAGTAGTGGTGGTGTATGATGGAGGTATTATTTATATTTGTTGTAATGGTTGTGGTGGTGATGAAGTGATGGTGTTAGTGGTGGTGATGGCAGTGTTATTCATAGTGGTAGATAAGCTCGTAGTTGTGGTGGAGGTGGTGGTGAAATACGGTTATAATGGTAGTGGTATTTCTATAGGATCATGGTGACAGTGATGGTAGTGATGATAGTAGTGGTAAAGGAAAGTCGTAATGGTGATAGTAGGGGTAGGATGGTTATAGAGTTTCATATCAGTGGAGCCTAAGTGGAGGTATTAGTGATGGTGGTAGTAGTGATGGTAATGGTAGTGACGGTGGCAATAGTAGTAGTGATAATGGTAGTGATGGGGATAGTAGTGATAAAATTAGTAGTGGATTAGTGATGGTACTATAGTCCGTTTCTTTTCATCTGGCGGTAATTTGCAAAGTTATTTTGAAGATTTTGTAGTGAAATATGGTGCTAATTATATAAACTTGGTCTTAATATGATGCGTAAACATAGTATTTTATAATTATCCATTTAGTATCGAGATATTAGCTGCTAAGGGATTCAATTTAACGTCAGCTGAAAAGAAACAGTGTATAGCAGTAATAGTAATTTTAAGGGGAGATGGGCGTATTTATTTGAATATTGTTTAAGTATTTGTATTATTGTTTAGTTTCGTTCCTAGATTTCCATCAAGCTGTAAAAAACACCCCTTTAAGGTAAATTTGTACATTTGTCGGTAGGAAAATGTCCCGGCTTTAAATTACAGGCTCGCTATCGTTTGCCAGGAAAGACATCGACACTTAAATGGCACGAAAGGTCTAAATATTGACAAAGAAATGGGGTGTAAAGTCTTAAAATCGCCAAACTAGTGGACCGAACGTCTTATAAACTAGAAACCAATGGGGCTAAATACGAGGAAGAAGAGGAGTTAGTGTGACAGGTGTAATAGAAGACTTGATGTTGGTAGTAGTAGTGATGGTGGTAGTACTATACATTATTCCAAGTAAGTAGGCTAAAACTCGAACATTAACCTCTGACTCACAATCGACTACAGTAATTGAACTAATATTTCTAACATTTGGGAAGAGTCAGCCAGGGAATAAGTGTGGCAATTTACAGCCCATTTACTCGAGCCCTTTTTGAATTACAGAAATTAGTAGGGTTCACGATTTCTGACCTACCTACAGTATGTGAAACAGGGTATAGTGGTGGTAATGGTGATAGTATTAGGGATGGAAGGTGATGGTGGTAATAGTAGTAGTAGTAGTAGTAGTAGTAGTAGTAGTAGTAGTGAAAGGTGATGGTGGTGGAGGGTAATAAAGTTAGAGTTTGATCGGTGGAGCAGAAGTGGAAGTTACGAGAGGAAGAGATGAACAGCGAAAGTTACCACGAGTAGTTAGTGTCTCAAACACCTTGCAGTCCATTCTAGGGAGACAGTAGAATTCAAGACAGACACTCAGAGCAAATGTTGCAGAGTATTAGATAGATTAATAGACAGAAAAAGGACAGGCGATACCAACACACGGTTTACCTAATAATGATGTAAACAGTTATTTGTTTTTTAATCTGTTTAAATTCTTCGTAATGTATTAAATAAGAGTATATTGAGTGGGTGAAGCTTTAGACATAAATAGCCTATGCTCTATAGAATATTAAAAGGTGGAACTAATAAAAATCTTGATAAAGTGTCAGAATTGTGAACATAGTTGATTTCTGGATGGGCCTCTGTCTCTCATTTCTACCTCGGACCAAATGTTTCAGACAAAATTTATGACAATGTGAAAACCCATTACGACTCCAAGACATGCTTAACCCGTCAAGTGCGGGGAGACTCATGAGTTTTACCGGTCAGCTGCGGCAAGACTCTTATGATCCTAGGCCTTAAACAAAATATTTAAACCACCCCAGTAGCAATTGATTTTTTTTTTTTTTTTTTTTTTTTTTTGCCCCTTGGCCATGCCAAATATCACTCCTACACATCCCCTCCTCCCCCCCCCCCCTTCAATTATCACCTATTTTCCCTGTTATTCCCTTATTCTTAGGTATATTTTCATGCTAACAATAGCGAGTTGCTAGCAGGGTGTGGTCATATGTGTTACCAAGCGTGAGAAAGAGAAAGAGATAAGGAGAGGGACGTCAGTGTCGCTCCAGGCATCGTGAAGGGTGGATGTTGGCCAGGCTGGCTCACACTTGATGACTGTAACTCTCGCTCTCATTTCGCGATTTTGACCAGCCAAACACTGTTTCCACTTGTTTTATTTTTGTAACAGGTTAATATCTTCATATTAAACGTAAAATAGGCACATATGGATAAGTATTAATGATATTTATTGTAAGATAAGGATTTTAGTGAATTGAAACCGTGAAATAGGGTCCGCACAGGGCTATGGTGCAATCCCCCCCCCTGTGCACTTCTTAGGTTAACCTAAGAAGTGCACACCGTATGTAGTGAACACCATAGAACTGTGTGGACCTATTTCACTGTTTCCTGTCACTAAAATCGTTATCTTACCATAAATATAATTAATACTTATCCATATGCGCCTATTTTACGTTTAATATGAAGATATTAACCTGTTACAAAAATAAAACAAGTGGAAACAGTGTTTGGCTAGTCAAAATCGCGAAATGAGACCGAGTTACATACATCAATTGTGAGCCAGACTGCTCCACACCCTCCCCTCTCAAGGCTTGAGGCCTCTCTCTGTAACTCCCGCTATTTCCCACGCTTGGTAACACATATTATGACCACACCCTGCTAGCAACTCGCTATTGTTAGCACGAAAATATACCTAAGAATAAGGGAATAACAGGAAAAATAGGTGAAAATTGAATGGGGGGGGGGGAAGGAGGGGATGTGGAGGAGTGATATTTGGCATGGCCAAGGGGCAAAAAAAAAAAAAAAAAAAAAAAGATTATACTGGGGTGGTTTAAATGTTTTTTTTTTAGGCCTAGGATTATAAGAGTCTTCCCGCAGTGAAACGGTAAAATTTTAAGAGTTTACCCTCTCTTGAGGGGTTAACAACCTTGCCGAAGAACAACACACTTTACCTCGCTACCTTTCCGTTTAGGGAATATATAACAACGACAATAACAAAAATATGTTCCTAGCATGACAACAGAATGGTACAACATAATTATATAACTCTCTCTCTCTCTCTCTCACACACACACACACACACACACACACAAAATGAAATATATGAATGAATATAATAAAAAATCAACAAGCTAGCTCATCAGTGTATAAAACAATAGAACATAAAGGAAACAAACCCCGGAGTCAAACACAACGAAAAACTCGGGCATTAATTCGTCATACGAGCCACATCTCATTAGCAAAAACATGAAAACCACTTGTTCTCCCATTCAGCTCTAACAATCCTTCACATATTTACCAGATTTAACAGGGGTACGCTCCAGGCCCCTTTGGGAAACAGATGGACGGACAAGTCTATATAATTATACACTCGACCATAAAACAATATTTACACTAACGCTCTAAACATTCTGGAAGTGGATCGAAATCTTATGATAATACCTCACTGACGTATTTTTCACCCAATTAATTCCGTTCACACTAGATGATTTGCAGCTCACCAGTGTAAAGATTGTTTTTTGGTCAAGTGTACACGGAAACAAACACATACAAATGGTTCGTGTCCTATATGTGTAACAGTAAACAATTTGTGCAGTGTAACAACCTAAAGCTAGATATATTGACAATAGGTATTGACCAAAGGTATCGATTCTTGGACCGCTCATATTTTTGCTTTGATGGTGTAATGGTTAGTGTTTAAGATCTATATGTGGTAACCCAAGTTGGAATCCCGGGAGGATCATATGCTTTCATTAATTTAATTGGGAGATGGTTGGTGTTGGGAGTGAAATTAATACATTAGATTATTTATCAACGATATCACACAGTCGAGTAATACTTTTGATTACATCCTTTTTGCGGATAGTAACCTATATTTACGTCATACATACCTTAATAATTTACTCCCTTATTAATACTGTACAGCAAACCAAGAATTGATACATGTGCAACATTGGATATCTGCTTATAAGTTAACAGTACATTTGCATAAACCTCACTACATATTTTGTCTGATACATCCTGATACATCCACACTTAAGGGGGCCCACCTCGTTTTTTTTCCTCTTACTCTCTCTGACTTGTATCCATTCGGTCCCATTCTTCCTGCGCTTTTAAGACGTTTATCCCCATCCAGGTGTCGATTTTTTAAAGATGTTTTTGACAGCAGGCTAAATTTGTACATTTTTCGATAGAAAAATTTCACCGGTGAAGCAGGATTTCTCCGTGCAATACTGGCTCGCCAGGAAGAAATCGACACCCGGATGGGAATAAACGTCATAAAAGAGTAGGCTGAATGGAGCCGAATGGATAGAAGCCAGAGAAAGAGAAAAGAAGAGAATAATAGTAGGTCACCCCCCTTAACCTATTGTAATGCTGTATGGGCCGGCACATCCAAAACTATACTCAAACACTCTCATTACAGCTCACAAACGTATCAAATAAAAAAATACGCAAGAGGACGGTTACTGTACACAAGTTTGCGTGGATCCCCCAATAAACGACTCTTTGGCAGGAGGGACTAAAATGTTTGTGAGTAATTATTTGTAAACACGGACGATCTGTCTTCTCCGAATTATCAGGGGGGTCTTCAGGACGATTAATTAGCGAGATTATGTTGTGGTATTGTTCCTGATCACTCTCTCACGCTCGCTCTCGCTCTCTCTATCTCTCATAGATTGAAAGTTCTTGGTTTTCTTCCGTTGGAAATGCGCAAACTACGAGGTTAACTCATTAATCTTTAAATAATTTAATGGGTTTGACAACGTAGATTATAACAAAATGCCTCTGTATCAATATGTATAAAACACGCAAACATGGCTGGAAGTTGTAGTTGAATAGGTTCAACAGTAGTCTGGTATACAGATTGTGGAAACTTATTCACATGCAAGATTTGTTCTACCTGGAACAAACCTACCTAAGATTTTGTATATATTTCTTTAGTAGAGCAATTAAAGAAAAGAGTATGTTGCACACTCTGCATTGAGTGCAGTGTAGTACACAACATTTCTTTTTTTCACCTAGAGTAGCTCCCCGGGATGGACCGCAAGGTCTTTAATATACTAACTATTCTTCGTAACTTGTTTTAACTCAAAAGGTGTACCCATCTCATCCAAGCAAGTGACGTCAACCATTGTTCCGCCAGCCAAGCCATGAACACCCACGAATAATATTGACCAACACAATGCTTGCAAGCTTACATGCACACATGTAGTGAGTTAATTGCTCAATATGTGGCGTTCTGAGAGTGAGGGTCCGAGTCTGGGGAGTGAGACGGTGAAGCACGGAGGCGGAGCAGCTTCAGAGATGGGATTGCTTCGAGCCAGGGTGCTTCGAATGTCTCACTCTCTAGACTGAAACAAGACCTCACGGGCCTCACCGTGTTCAGCGGTTGAGTGTGCAGGCTCTCAGCCTATGCCCGAGAGGGAGTATAGTTGGAATATAGAAAACAAGAAAAAACATACATAAGGCCACACACATGTTCACATACATATTTTTGTGTACGTGTATGAAGGAGACAAAAGACAAAAAGTTGAAAGAGTGACAAAGAGTCAAAATTAAGGTATATTCAAGGTAATTTTGATGTTTTGGAAAGATGCCTGGTGTGCTTGTTATGCGTCGTGACATGAATAGGAGGAGGAGGTGTTTGTGAGAGTTAGCTGGATTACTCTCTGTGTAGGTGAGGCACAAATAGAAACAGTGGGAGAAGCCAGGCAAATGAAACAGGAGTTCCAGCAACTCCTTATTATATGCCTAGGCTATGTGGCCTCCCCTGGGTACTGCCCTGCTCGATTGATCCCTACAATATCTCCAATATAAACATCCACCTACATTGGGGAGATTGTAGGCACCAATCGAGTAGGGCAATACCCAGAGGAGGCCTCATGGGTATGTGATAAGGAGTTGCTGGATCTCCTGTTCCATTTGTCTGGCTTCCCTCACTGTTTCTTTTTGTGCCTCACCTACACAGAGTAATCCAGCTAGCTCTCACAAACACCTCTTCTTCCTATTCAGTTCACTACATTAAGTAAGCACACCACGCTTCTTTCATTAACATATTTTTTGTTTTTTTAAAGTAACGACTATTAGTCTTTCAACTTTGGGGGGAGACACTGGTTACAGGCACCTTTGCCTTTTGTCTGCTTCATACACATAGAATAAAAATACCCAAACACTAAAACACACGGACAAATGCACACCACCCACGCGGCAATATACATAGAGCACAAGGGAAGATGGGCTAAGTATCATCAGAAAGTAATCCCACTAATTTGTGTTGGTGGTGTAATGGTTTAGCCTAGATGCTTATGTCTGGGTGTGGTGTCCCGAGTTCGAATCCCGGGAGGACCATATGCTTCCATTAGTACATTCAAGTACATTGGGGTTTGTAATGGTTGATTAATGTTAAGAACGGAGTGTTCCTCAAAATGTATAAGGGATAGAAACCCCTCCCCCCTCTCTCTCTCACACACACACAAACACACACACTTGTATATATTCCACGCATTCACATATAAACCTACAAGCATAATTCATACAATAGTATTCCTAAATATACCAGTAAACGTTGGATGTTCTAAAGTAGCATAACCATTTAGTTTATCAGCGTGCAGGGTAAGAGGGGCCCTTGAAACCTACTTTAAGTGTACACAACTGAATAAGATAAGAACGATATGGTTAATAACAAGGAGTAAACAGTCCATGACATATTCACTCTAATTGTTCATATGTTAATGTTTGTAAGCTCTTCGGTAGAGGGCCCTTCACACATAGCCGAACCGGAGCCCGAACGCTACCCGCGTTCTGGCAGCATTCGCGTAGCGGATCGGGTATATTCTGGTATTGTTGTCCCTCATGTTTGGTTTGGTCGGTTTTGGTTCGGGGGAGGGGTCAAAATTTTACCGCTTCACTAAAATTTGCCCGAAAGGTGCCCGAATGTTTAGTGGTCGGTCCATGATCGAGCTCGGTTCTGATACGTCGGGCAGCATTCAGTCTCATTCGGGCAAATTAAAACAATAATTATAAAGCAGTTATCCATCATATACCACAATTTCGTCGTTTTCTTCTATAAACATCGTAACTTTGGTGACCTTTTAGAAAACAGAGAGCTAGTTATTTGTGTACATACTGTATCTCATCATTTCTCCTTTCATCTGCTTTCTCTCTCTATTATTTATATTCGTATCTACTGTATTTATTTCTCTCTCCCTTATTTATCAGCACTTACATTTGATATTAATTTTGGTCTCTGTGGAATCTGTGAATTACTTCTGATTCTGACACCTTATCTTTTCAGAGAGTATAGGCTTCTTTCATAATCGCACACTCTTTACGCTCACATGGACCTAACAACCTTTCGATCTATCTATCTCATATCTAATTATCTCCCTTATTAATGGACAAAATGATATGTTGTTTGATGTCATTTTAATCATTGTTTAGTTTGTAATGCCGTGGAAATGAAAAAAAATATAATGTCCTACCATTACATTAATAATTATGATGGCAAAAGAATATAATATAAATTATCCCCACAACTGTTCTTGAGGGCGAGCTAATCTATTGACAACTTGTGGTGAAGGAAGAGGTCTTGGCTCTAAGGGAGGTTAATGTTAAACTTCAGAGGGAAGTGGATTTGATTAAAGACGAAAATCTAGCTTTCAAGCTTAGCCAAGAGGAAATTAAGTCGAGTAAGGGGAAAAGGGAGGAAGTTGATGAAAAATTGTATTCATGGCAGTTTGTTAAAAATACGGGTGGGAAAGTCACACTCAAGAAGCAGGATAGTAGAATAGGTATGAGTGTGACAAATACATTCTCTCCTTTGCGAGACGAATGTGAGGGAAAAGATAGTCAGGAAAAGGGAGGGTTAGCCGAAGTGCCTGCCGCCGACTCGGCTCCAACCGCTGACGCTGTGCTACCTACCACCACCACCACCCCCACCATCACCACCAAGGGAGCTTCTGCCACCACCGGGGGTTCTCCAACTGCAACTGCTGGATCCTCCCGAGGGAAAGGTAAGTCTGTGTCCCGAGAAGGTAAGTCTGTGTCGATTGTGGGCGACTCCATGGTAAGACATTTAGTTAGGGCTACCCGCACTAAACTTAGGAAGGTTGTGTGTCTGCCTGGCCATGGAGTTGGGAGGGTTTTAGAGAAGATGGACCACATCTTGGAAGATAGTGGAGATAACCCCATTATCTGTCTCAGTGCCGGGAGTAACGATGTTGGTAAGGGTAGAAGTGAGGAACTGCTGCAGCAGTATCGGGATGTGTTAGATAAAGTTAGGATGAAGGGAGGGATCCCTGTAGTACATTGTATCCTACCCAGAAGAGGAGTTCCCAAGGAATGGACATCCAGGGCGATTGGTGTCAATTGCCGTTTGGAGAAATATTGCAAAGAAAAAGCAATACCATTCATTGATAACTGGGATAGTTTCTATGGGAGAGATGGGATGTACGCAAGGGATGGGGTTCATCTTTCACGGTTAGGGGTTTCTACATTAGCTAGTTCTTTAGATAGGGTGGTTGTGGGGTTTTGAACAGAAATATTGAGAGTGTAAATGAGAGGTTAAATGGAACAATTTTAGCGTCAGGCGAAAGCGATAAGGATATTCAGTCTCATGCTAGAAATGATGACTATATTGCAAATGATAGTAGTGATGGTGCAACGGAAGATGGAAATGTCGTTAGAAATAAAGGTAAATTAGGTATAAAGAAAAGAAGTAAATTGAGAGTATATTACACAAACTGTAGGAGTATATGTAACAAAATGAACGAACTTAGAGCCCTTGTTAGCAAAGAAAATATAGACATAATAGCGCTAACTGAAACGTGGATTAATACAGAAACCAGGCATTTCTTAGCAGAATTTGATATACCAGGATATAGTTTGTTTAAATATGACCGAACAAGTAAGAGGGGTGGCGGTATAGCAGTGTTTGTCAGGAGTACAATAAAAAGCTGTATTAAATCAGGTATTAGACTAAATAACGATAATGAAAGTGTTTGGGTAGAGGTTAACGAAGGTAGTGAGACCATAGTTATTGGAGTTATGTATAGACCGCCAAATATGAGTAGAAATGACGGAACGTCATTATGGGAGGAAATTAAAATGGCATCAAGATTTAGCAATGTGTGCATTATGGGGGATTTTAATTTTCCGAATATAGATTGGCAGCATCAAATAGGAGACTCTGATTCTGAGGAGTTTATAGAGGTAGTACAAGATAGTTTTATATTTCAATTCATAGATACGCCGACTAGAGGTAATAATATTCTCGATTTAGTTTTCAGTAACAATGAACATATGGTAAATAATGTAGAGATAGGGGACCACCTAGGAAATAGTGACCACAATTCTGTGTATTTTAATATACAATGGAAAGGTAATACCAGAGAGAATACAACATTAATACCTGACTTCAGAAAAGCCAATTATGGTGGGTTAAGAAGAGCCCTATTAGCTGACCCTATGGTCAAAAAATTAAGTCGATCCAGGTGTCCAAATGAGTGTACCCCTTCTCAGGCACCTGTCATCTCAAGTCAGGAAGAGACGTCAACCTTGGTAGATACATACGATAATTTTATCGAGTCAGTATTCAATGCACAAAATAAATACATCCCCAAAAGAAAATTTAGATCAACACAGAACCAACCCAAATGGATGAATAATAGACTATTAGATCTTCTAGGACAAAAGAGAGGAATATATAGAAAAATTAGGAAAGGCGAAATTCACCTACTTGCTTACTATCAGAATCTATCAAGACAGGTAAAAAAGGATATTAGGAAAGAAAAAAGAAATTATGAAATTAAGGTTGCCAATGACTCAAAAAATAATCCTAAAGCTTTTTACCAACTATATAAATCCAAGGTTAGAGATGTAATTGGTCCCCTTAAAACTTCGATAGGAGAAATGACAGAAAATTATTTAGAAATGTGCAGTACATTAAATAGTCAATTTCTTTCCGTTTTCACTAATGAAAATTTGGCACAGTTTCCAGAAGTCCGTAAGGTATATAGCGATAGTATAGAAAATAGGTTAAGTACGATTACTATAAGTAGAAATGATGTGCTTAAGGAAATTGACAGACTGAAACCTCATAAATCGCCTGGTCCTGATGAGGTATATGCTAGAGTATTAAAAGAATGTAGGGGATGAGTTAAGTTACCCATTAACATTTGTATTTAACAAGTCATTGGAGACAGGTATAGTTCCAGAAGCTTGGAAGCTTGCAAACGTAGTTCCGATCTTCAAAAAAGGTGACAAATCAATAGCATCCAATTACCGTCCCATTAGTCTTACATCAATCATAGGAAAGCTACTAGAGTCAATTATTGCTAGTAAAATTAGAAACCACTTAGATACATTTAATTTAATCAATTCTTCTCAGCATGGATTCACTCAGGGACGTTCTTGCCTTACTAATTTGCTTAGTTTTTTCTCAGAGGTATATGAAGCAGTAGATAATGACAAGTCATATGATATAATATATTTAGATTTCAGTAAAGCTTTCGACAGAGTCCCCCATGAGAGATTGATGAGAAAGGTTGAGGCGCATGGAATAGGTGGGGCGTTGTTGGGATGGATTAGGTCATGGCTAATTGGTAGGAAGCAGAGAGTCAGCATAAATGGTACGAAGTCAGAATGGGGAGCAGTCAAAAGTGGTGTCCCCCAGGGATCTGTATTAGGTCCTCTGTTGTTTGTTATATACATAAATGACCTTGATTTAGGTATAACTAGTAGGATAAGTAAATTTGCAGACAATACCAAAATGGGGAGAACAATTGATTCAGATAGAGATATAGAGTGCCTCCAAAGGGATCTAGATACCTTACACGAATGGTCAGTAAATTGGCAGATGAAGTTTAACATTGACAAATGCAAGGTATTAAAGATAGGGAAGATGCATACAAATGTTAAATATGAACTAGCTAATATGGAATTAGAAAACTCGAATTGTGAGAAAGATCTAGGTGTGTTTGTTAGCAATGATTTGAAGCCTAGACAACAGTGTATAAGCGTTCGAAACAAGGCAAACAGGATTCTCGGGTTCATCTCTAGGAGTGTGAGTAACAGAACTGCTGATGTTATCTTAAAACTTTACTTGTCATTAGTGAGACCCCATATGGATTATGCTGTTCAATTTTGGTGTCCTTATTACAGAATGGACATAGATTCATTGAAGAGAGTACAACGTAGAATGACAAAAATGATCCATAATATTAGAAATCTTCCGTATAAAGAAAGGTTGAAGAAATTAGGCTTACATTCGTTAGAGAGACGCAGAGTTAGAGGGGATATGATAGAGGTGTTCAAGTGGGTTAGTGGGATTAACAAAGGGGACATGACAAATGTACTAAAGCTCAGTGATAGCGAAAGAACTCGTACCAATGGTTTCAAATTAGATAAATTTCGTTTCAGAAAAGATATAGGCAAATATTGGTTTGGTAACAGAGTTGTAGATGGGTGGAATGGACTACCAAGTGCTATAGTGGGATTAAAAACGATAGGGAACTTTAAGATAAAATTGGATAAGCATATTGACGAGAAGGGTTGGGTGTGAAGGGGGATCAGCAGGGTTGGGCCAATCAGCACTCTGCAGACCCCGTAATCCTGCGTTAAATCTCTAACCGTTTTGGTAAGATGATCCTCAGGGTATTAGAGTGTTCAGCCTATAATTGGGCTTTGTAATTGGGGTTGTGTGGGACAGGGATCTGCCTTGCTTAGGCCAATCGGCTTTCTGCAGACTCCCATTTTCTTATGTTCTTATGTTCTTATGTTCTTATGTTCTTAACTTATCATTTCAGAAAGTCTCTGTTTCATAACAAACCTAGTTTCGCAAATGTTATCGATCGCTTGCACTTCTCACTTCTCACTTTTTAAAGATGGGGAAATTTTGTTTTAATATTTTTTTAATTGACTAGTGTCATTTTACTCATTATGTGTTAGTGTTATAATTATTTTATTTAGCCCATCAAATCAGAAATTATTCACAGATTCCATAGAGACCAAATAACACATATAAAAGCTGATAAATAAGGGAGATAGCTAGATACAGATGGAAATGAATACAATAGATAGAAGTATAAGTAATAGAGAGAGAGAAAGCAGATGACAGGGAAAATTATAATACGAAATGCACACAAATAACACTAGTGGTCTCGGTTTTCTAAAGAGTCAGCGAGGTTACGATGTTTTCGGTCTGTTTTCTAAAGGGTCTTTGCAATTTTGATGTTTTCATATTATGGTTAAATATGGCTTAAACGTCAAAAAGAATTAATTAGATACAGGAAATATTTACTTCTGGCACAAACCACATATATTCCTTGTATTTTATTTTAATTAATTAATTTATTTATTTATTTTTGTTTTGTGGGGGTGGCCAACTAGAGATGGTGTAGATGGGTTAGGATGTGCTCAGGTGCGTGACAGGTGTACAAGTGAAGTGTGTGGTGGCATCTCCCCTCCTTCTGTAGTACGGCTGGGCAGCATTGGGTTGCATTTGACCAGGGTTCGTCCGCCAATCGAGCAGTGTTCTTTGTATTCGTGCAGCATTTGTCCAGCATTCGCGCAGCCAAAAAAACGTAAACAAAATTTAAATGTGAAAACATCGGGCAATGTTTGTCCAGGCATTGTGTAGGTCGGTCTGCATTCATGCAGCGTTCGATGTACGATGTGGCGCGTTCGTTTTGCATTCCTTTTGCATTCTGTCTTGTCACAGTTCGGCCACCTTTTTCGGCCGAATGAGGCCGATTCGGAAACGGGCTGGATTCGGGCTCCGGTTCGGCTATGTGTGAAGGGCCCTTTAGCCTATTCGCCGACACAAGATAAAAGATTAATAATTCCGTCTTTAATCAAATAGTAAACTTGTGGGATTGGTTAATTGTCGCTACCAAGTTTGCCAGGAACGGCCCCGCCTGACGCAGTTGTGGTGGACTGTAAGCGATTTAGTGAGGCAGTTAGGTAGAGAAATTGTGCATTTCGTGATAAAAGTAAAATATATGGCACACGCATTCAAATAGTAAATAAAATCAAAATTAGATATTGGGCCATCATAGGTTTACTCTACATTGGCTTTGGCAGACCCCTTTCAATTACTTTCCATAAGAGTTCTGAAGCACTGATTTATGCCCCAAACTGTATACCATGGTAGAGATGTCAAACTAGTCTCTAATGACTCGTTTGGACATGGGTAACAACATATAGTCAGACAATGTTTGGCTAATGTTGACCGTTTGACTTGTACTGGTCCCTGTAGTTCAACAAATTAGTGGCAAATGGCAACATTACTTACCAATTTATGGTATGATATATAAACTACTAATCAAACGGTCAACATTAGCTAAACAATGTCTGAATATATGTTGTTACCCATGTCCAGACGAGTCATTTGAGACTAGTTTGACATCTCTACCATGGTATACAGTTTGGGGCAAATATCAGTGCTTTAACCCCTTATTGGCGGCGCTCGACTTAAGTCGTGCACCAATTTGCAGCAAGTTAGGAGCATTATTAAGGCTTTAAAAGGGTTAAAATCGAGTGCAAATGGCCGGGAGCGCAGCGGGCCAGACAGCCGACTCCCAGGGCTTACTGCCGCCCATTAACTCATGTTCCCTGTGTTCTTGAGAGGCCGGCAGTGTAGCCAGTAGTGAGCATAGCTGGGGAAAATATACCGCTATACGCTAAACTCCCATGTTCGTGGCACCACTGCAAGAGAACCACGAGTGCTACGTAGCTCGTTCTGGTCTCATTTTGAAGCTTTTAGTGCCTAGTTTTTTGTTGAATACATTTCTTTTCATGCAGATACTTGATTGATCATTCAGGAGGGCCTGAATATGCCCAAATGAGCCCAAACACCAGCTAGACAAGGGTTAAGAACTCTTATGGATAGTAAATGGAAGGGGGCTGCCAAACCCAATGTAGAGTAAACCTATGATAGCCCAATATCTAATTTTGATTATATTGACTATATATTTGATTGTGTGTGCCAATTTTGATACTTTTATCACGAAATGCACAATTCCCACAAATTCTGCCACTAAGCCACTACACTAATACTAGCCTTTTAACCCTCAAAGAGCGGCTCTCAACTTAAGTCGGGTTAGAGAACCATAGCCTAAACAGCGGGTCCCGACTTAAGTCGCAAGGGATTTTGAGCACATTATCGGCTCTGAGAGAGAGTCCACGCGGTGTGAGGACCGCAGGCGGGCTCTGACCGCTTGGCCTGAGCCTAGCGAGGTTACTGGGGTGTATTACACATACCTACACATCCCTCTCCTCGCTAGACAGGGTAAAATCTCGGGAAATTACCGTATTTTAGGGTTTTTGGACTCGTGTTGCAACATCGTTGCAAGCGAACCCGTTGTCGTACAAGGATAATTCAGGTGTCATTGGAAAGCTCTATTATCGCCCTTTCACGGATACGTAATTGTATTACGCTCTGGCTCTTGTTTATGCGTGAAAAAGAGCATGGAATGATGCTCGTTTAGGGTAAATCTGCCCGCCTGGCAGGTAGTAAAAGTTACAAATATCCCCGTCCGTAAAGGGTTAAATGACATCACGGAACTCTCCACCCTTGCTCTCCTTCTGTTTGTGTGTGCATGAAGGAGACAAAAGGCAAAACTGTCTGTAACAAGTGACCCCCCAAGGTTGAAAGAGTGATATAGAACTAACATTAAGGTATATTAAATGTAATTTAGTTGTGTGGGAAAGATGTGCTGTGTGCTTGTAAAATGTATTGAAATTAATAGAATGAGAAGAAGTGTTTGCGAGAGTAAGCTGGATTACTCTCTATGTAGGTGAGGCACAAATATATATATATATATATATATATATATATATATATATATACATAGGGTTCCGTTCTGGGGCCCCTACTATTCCTCATATACATTAACGACTTCCCTGATATTATTCCTAATATGAAAACCATACTCTTTGCTGACGATGCAACTCTTTATAGAACTGGACCAAATCCAGAATCCCTGATTACCACGGCTAACACTGAACTTGAAAACGTTTATAACTGGTGTCTTGCAAACCGGCTCACGATAAACGCAGAAAAAACTTACTTTATGATGTTCACGAACAAAAAACCTGTATCATTGCCGCAACTAGTTATCAACAATAAGATCATAAATAGAACAAATAGTCATAAATTTCTTGGAGTAATTATTGACGACTCATTAAACTTTAAAAATCACATTAACACTCTTTCCCTTAAAATTTCTCGACACATAGCAATGTTTTATTTAGTCCATGATCTCATGCCAGCTGGTGTACTAAAATGTCTTTATTACGCCCATGTATACTCCCTGCTAAATTACTGTAACATTATATGGAGTACAACTTACCCTACACACCTCATTACCTTACAGCTACAGCTTAAAAAGCAAATTAGAATAATTAATGTAGTCACTATTTAGAGCACGCCCTACCGATATTTAAACAATGTCTATCTATACAATCTATAAACAATCTATCTATCTATCTATCTATATGCTCAGGCCCAATCACCATGTTTCCTATTTTGTTTTTCTATTTCATTCTATTTTATTGTTTATTTTTTTCCTTTTTTCTTGGCGGTGGCAGACTCAAAACAGAGCAAGAACAGGGAAAACACAAAAACAACATAAAACAACGAACAAACACAGATAAAAACACAAATTCACACACATCTAGGTCACCCAGGAGAAGACCCAGAGACCAGGGTCACCAAGGTCGCTCCAGCACTCCCCCGGCCCCTGACCACCCGGAGAGGTTTCGATCTCGGCAGGCAGACATGCAGCGGAGCCAAAGCCATAAGCCCTCACACCACACTTCCAGGCGCACCCTTCATAATTATTAATCGTCTCCCCGGGCCAGGCGCCTGATGGACTATTATCTAGTCCAACTTGCGCCCGACCCCTTCCCCCAAATGACCACGTGTTCACTCAACTATTCACAAGCATTCTCCATTCACTCCTGTCCACCACCACTTCCCCTGTCTGATCTATAATCATTCCTCTATCATCCAAAGCTTTTCTTACACAGTCTCTCCATCTCAATGGGGGTCTTCCTGCCCTTCTATCTCCCCTTGTATCTGACTCACATATTCTCTTTGTAAGCCTTTCATCTCCCATTCTTTCAACATGACCATACCAGCTCAGCACCCTTCTGTCCACTCTGGCTGAAAAATGTTCCTGCTGCCCCACTCTCCTACGTATCTCTTCATTGCTCAATCCGTCTCTATGAGTAACTCCACACATACTCCTCAAGCAGCTCATCTCCATCACATCCAGCTTTCTTTTCTCCTTTTTCTTCAGAGCCCATGTCTCAGCCCCATACATCACTGTTGGCACAACAATTCCTTGATACAGTGCACTTTTTACTTTCATTCCGAGATTTCTCGTCTTCCACATACTTCCCATTGCTCCAAAAACTTTCCTTCCTTCACACACTCTCTGTTTTACCTCCATTTCCATACCTCCACTCCTGCTTATCGTTCCTCCTAGATATTTAAAACACTCTACTTGTTCCAATATTTCCCCATTCAGACTCACATCTAGATTCACCCTATGATCTCCCCTATTACACACCATTACTTTACCTTTATTGACGTACACCTTCAGTTTCCTCCTTCCACAAACCACAGCAAACTCTTTGACTACCCGCTGCAGTTTCTCCTCAGAATCCGCCACCAATGCTGTGTCATCAGCGAACAGCAACTGATTCAACTCCCAATCTCTACCATTCTTTCCTACTAAACCCAATCCTCTTCCCATAGTTCTCCTATTCACCTCCCTCACCACACCATCCATAAACATATTAAACAGCCATGGTAACATTACACATCCCTGTCGCAAACCTACCTTTACCTCAAACTATTCACTCAACTCACCATTTCCTACTCTAACACATGTTTTGCTCCCTTCATAGAAACTCCTAACTGCTTCTAACAAATTTCCTCCAATTTCATATATCCTTAACACCTTCCACATTGCTTCACGAGCCACACGATCATACTCTTTTTCCAAATCCATAAAAGCCCAAAATATCTCCTTATGCTTCTCTAAATACTTCTCGCATAACTGTCTTACTGCAAACATCTGATCCACGCACCCTCTTCCCCTCCTAAAACCGTACTGTTCTTCTCCTATTGCAACTTCCGTACACTTTAGTATCCTCTCTATCAACACCCTGTCATACAGCTTTCCAACACACTGACAATAAACTAATACCTCTATAACTTGAACACTCCTGCCGATCTCCCTTCCCCTTGTACAACGGCACAATACATGCACTCTTTCAGTCTATTGGTACCATTGACACAGCAAAGAACACATTGAAAAGTCTCACCAACCAATCTATTATCACAGCTCCACCCTTCTTTAAACATTCCACAGCAATACCATCCAAACCTTCCGTTTTTCCCGCTCTCATTTGTTTCACTGCTTCTTTCACCTCATTTTCCTCAATCCTTTCATGTATTCCTTGCCACCTGGGTGGCCTGGGTAACCTATCTCCATCCACCACTGCTTCTCTTCCATCTCTTGCATTTAACAAAGATTCAAAATACTCCGCATATCTTTTCCTCACTTCAAATGGTTCCACTAGTAATTCTCCATTTGCATCTTTCACTGACTCTTCCCTCTTTTGTCCTCCTTTCCTTCCTTTATTTACCTCCTTCCAGAACATTTTCTTTCGTTCTTCAAAATTCTCACTCAACCTTTGATGCCACCTTTCGTTTGCATCTTTTTTCTCTTCTTTAATTTTCCGTTTTGCCTCTTTCCTTTTCTCCTTTTACCTCTCCCATACCTCAACACTACCATCCTGTAAAACCCTCTCAAAACACTGTCTCTTCTCCTCAACTGCTTTTCTCACCGTATCATTCCACCACTCGCTTCCCTTCCTGATACCTCTGCCTCCTACTTTCCTTTTACCGCATACTACCTCTGCACTTGCTTTCACTCCTTCCTTAAACTGTTGCCATTCAACCTCTACTTCTCTCTCTTCCATCTCTCTCACTTCCATCTCTCTCACTTCCATCCACTTTTCATTTAGTCTTTCCTTGTACTCCCTCTCTTTTTCACTCTTCTCTAACTCACTAACTTTTAGTACCTCTCTTACTTCACGCTTGTCTCTCATTCTCCTGTAACTCCTAACTCTTAGCTTTCCCTCCACCAGGTAATGATCCGACGTACCCTCCGCCTCACCTCTCATCACATTCACATCCAGCAGTCTACACAATCTTTCCCTTGTCACCAGGACATAATCCATCAAAGCCCTCTCTACAATCTCTCCCCTCACAAGTCTATGCCATGTGTACTTGTGTATACTCCTTTCTTTGAAGAATGTATTTCCTACACTCAATCTGCACTCTCCACATACATTTTTCAGTCTTTCTCCACTCTCATTTACACCATCCACACCAAAACTACCGATGACTCCCTCAACAGGCTCATTTCCTACCCTAGCATTTAGGTCCCCTAAAACTATAACATTTTCATTTTCATCATACCCTTGTAAACAATCTCTCAAATCCTCCCAAAAACCATCCACCTCGACTAACTTCCTTTCACTTCCTGGCCCATAAGCACGTACAAAAACCCACCTTTCACCCTTAAACCGCATTCGAACCCACATTAGCCTTGATGAAACCTCTTTCCACTCTATTATAAACTCTTTCAACTCCTCCTTCACAATAATAGCCACTCCCTCTTTCCCACGGACTCCCTCATCTACTCCAGACTTTCTACCTATCACGTTTACAAATCCACTTCTCCCTCTCCTTTCATCTTTGTTTCATTCAGTGCAAGCACATCAAACTTCCTTCTTTCAAATAACCTTCCAATATCCTCTCGCTTCTCATTCGTACTACATCCTTGCACATTTAAAGCTCCTATTCTTAGGGTCTGGGACCACGAACGCATTCCCTCGCCTCTATCTCTGTCTCGTTTTTTTGGTAGATTTATTTAAGGAGAGAAGGATACCAAGCCCCCGCCCCCGATCCCCTTTTAGCCGACTTCTACGTCTCGCAGGAGAAAACAGTGGTGGAAAATTCTCACCCCTCCACCACAGAGGAGGCTATCTGCACCAGAAAGTGGCGGGTGTTGGGGTCGCCGCATCCCTACGTCATTTGAACAAATTAGAGATGCAGAGGGAGAAAAAGATAGAAGGGGCTATGGGAAGTAGAGGACACCAACCCTCACTCTGACAAAGGGTCAGCCCAACACCAATGTCACATATTGAAAATCGAAGATATTACAAAACTCAAAATTGCGAGCGAAGTTTATAGAAACCCTTTGACTAACCCTGGTCGTACAGTTCACCCCTACCCAACCCGTCACCGCTATCTACCCCGCCCTCCTCCCCACCGGTTAACAATATTCAGACATTCTCTGGCGTACCTCGGACCAGTTATCTGGAACAAAATACCAACCAATATATAAAATCAGCCCTCACTTTATCTATTTAAAAAGAACCTAAAAATGCATTATAATAATTTATACTAAATGTTAAGCCTGTGTCTTCCGACTTACCCCGTGTCTTCCCTACCGACTTACCCCTTGTCCTCCCCACTAACTTACTCTTGCAAACTACCATAATAGCTTATCAATTTTAATTAATCATTTCATTCCTTACCAGTTTCCTCCTCCCCATACATGTTCGCCCTTGCTGTGTTTTTTTTTTTTTTTTTTTTTTTTTTCTATATTCCAACTTACTTCCTCTCGGGCATAGGCTGAGAGCCTTAACATCATGCCATGTATGTATGTATTGTTCTGTACTGTATGTTTGGGTGTGCCTTGTGCTATTTACAGCATGTTGTGTGTATATCCTATGTATTATTTACCTCCATTGGTCATTCCTCCTCCCTACATTTAACATTATTACTTTGATACTGTTCTGCCTCTTTTTTTCCCCTGCATAGGTCCTGGACTTGACACTGGTTCCGCTTGGCACTGACACGGGACGCACACCCTACCTCACATACCGGCCACTTAAGAATCCTGGCACTATTTCTCCATTCAAACCAAACCAAAATACATAGATATTTTTTTCTCAATAAAATAAAAATAAGCAAATAAATAGATGAATAAATAAATAAATAAGAAATACCTGCGTCCTGTGTCACTGACTGGTGTGACCTTTGCAACTGCCCTATGTCCTTGATTGTTTAAATCAAATTGTATTAATATCCCTAAGTGTTTTTTTGTTTTTAATCTTTGCCTGAAAAGCCTACTGGCTTACAAAAAGGCTTGTCATTACTTATGTTTTATTGCCTGAATTATTTTGTGTTCTCATTCTTAAACAATGTATCATGATATGACAATAATAAAGTGTTTAAAGTGTTTATATATATATATATATATATATATATATTGTTATTATTATTATTATTATTATTATTATTATTTAAATTGTTCTTTTTCCTCGCTTATGTTAGTTACAGCAGCTACATACATCTTGGTACACAACACATATCTGGCGTTGTTTGCTTCCCTTTGTACTCTCGTATTATCACTCCAAATAAGATACACATTTACATAATGGAATATTCATGACAAAATAATACTGTGGCTGCACATACAAAGAAACGCTCACAAACTTACACGAGACACATACACACACAAACATACACTAAAACTGAACAAAAAAAACATAAAAGGAACTCACGAATGTACAGTTTGCCGCACATATTCTATTTCGTTGGGGTCGTGATTTGGCAGCGCTGCACCCACTTTCCTAACCCCCCTCCCTTGCTCCACGTCCTTCCCTTCCACTATTAGTAAGAGGTGGAATGAGGGAGGGGGGTTGGGGAGGTGAGTGCGGTTCTGCCAAGTTACGATTTGCTGGGATGGTTGAGAAATGGAATATGTGCGGCAAACTACATGGAACACATACACACACAAACATGCATTATAGCTGAAAAATACACATACAAGAAACGCTCACACATTACACCGGATGCGTACACATACATACACACATGCACTATAACTGAAAATACACATACAAGAAACGCTCACAAACTTACACAGAACGCATACACACACACAAACATACACTACACATTAACACTCACATAGTTACACAGAACGCATACACACACACAAACATACACTACACATTAACACTCACATAGTTACACAGAACGCATACACACACACAAACATACACTACACATTAACACTCACATAGTTACACAGAACGCATACATACACTATATTTTTAAATAATACCCAATACCCAATGAAAGCGCATCCGAGAGGGAGGTATACCCTACGCGTTGTTATTGAAGCTGGGGACAACAATTATTCAATATATGAAATACCATAATCAACCTAGACTAGATAATCTGGAGGCATTCTTTCACATATTTGGCTAAAATTCACTATTATTATTATATATATTATTTAAATATGTTGTCATTAGAACAATTATGTTGTACACACATATACAGTACACACACACAGGGATCTCTCTCTCTCTCTCTCTCTCTCTCTCTCTCTCTCTCTCTCTCTCTCTCTCTCTCTCTCTCTCTCTCTCTCTCTCTCTCTCTCTCTCTCTCTCTCTCTCTCTCTCTCTTTCTCTCTCACACACACACACACACAATACTCAGCCTCTCAACACAAAAACTCATTTTCCTGATGAGTCCCACTTTTTGCCTCTCAATATTTTCCTTTCTGGCCGCCTCTTCCCCGGGACTCTAGGCTGGGCTTTTGTCTGAGAGAGGTATTGTGTGGGGAGGAAGGTTGGTTGGTTAGTGGATACATTGATTTGTTGGTTTGTGTTTTAGCGGATTTGTTGGCTGGGCTTTTGTGTATGTGTGTGTGATGGGGGGTATTGTGTGGGGAGGAAGGTTGGTTGGTTAGTGAATACATTGGTTTGTGTTTTAGCGGATTTGTTGGCTGGGCTTTTGTCTAGAGGGGTATTGTGTGGGGAAGAAGGTTCGTTAGTTTGTGAATTCGTTGATTTGTTTGTTAGTGGATTCGTTGGTTTGTTGGCTTGTGGATTTGTTGGCTTGTTTGTTAGTGCTTTTGTGTGGGGAAGATTTGTCGGTTTGTGGATTCCTTGGTTTGTTGGTTAGTCGATTCGTTGGCTGGGCTTTTGTCTGAGGGTCATTGTTTGTGTGGGGAAGAAGGTGTGTTTGTTAGTGGATTCATTGGTTTGTGGATTCATTGGTTTGTGGATTCCTTGGTTTGTGGATTCCTTGGTATGTTTGTTAGTGCTTTGTCTGGGGGAGTTATTGTGTGTGGAGGAAGGTTGGTTGGTTTGTGGATAGGTTGGTTTGTTAGTTTGTTTGTTAGTGCTTCAGTTGGCTGGGCTTTTGTCTGGGGTTGGGTGGGGGGATGGCATTGTTTGGGGAGGAATGGTTTGTTTGTTTGTGGATTCGTTGGTTTGGTACTTCAATGGCGAACGACGGTGACACAATGGTGCTGCGAAGATAGCGAGGGTGCAAAGAAGGTGCTGCGAAGATAGCGTCAGTGCAAAGAATATGCTTGGACGGCACAAGGACAGTACACCAATGGTTTATGAGTCGCATTGTCGGCCAAAGTTTTAAACAAAACCAAAACATATTCCGCGCCTCGGTGACCCATGGAGACATGTGGTGACGCCGCTAGGCCGTCCCAGGACGCCGCCAGGCATACCCTGACCCGCACAAGGATTACACACATCGTGGGGCGTCGGGATCAAAATCTTGTATATGTGAATTACCCTTTACGATTTAATCTCAGGACGAAGGCTTCTCTTTACACTGTGATTAGTGCATTCTTTAACCATTCTTGTGCAGATAGCAATAGGCACTTCACATACCCACACATATGCCCCAGTTTCTTTAAACTGGGTGCGGTATTAACACTGTTTTTATTTTTATTTTTATTTTTAACTAGGGATAGTCAGCCAGCACTACTGTAATGGAAACAACAAGGGTATTTGGAATTTCGGCGAGCATAATTATGGTATGTAATAGTACACAAAATAATTACAGCTCAAATAAACCCTATCAACACTTAACTTTCTTCACTATATTTTGGGTGAAAACTTGAGTATTTTACGCAGTTTAGAAAGGCCCTCAAGCAATCAAATGGGTAAAATCTATGCCAATTATTGTTTGCCTCAAAATAATTACAACTAAAATTAAGTCTGAGTATTATCTCCCCCTAAAAAATATCATGATTTATAATAATATAACAATAATTTATTATAATAAAATATAGATTATATTATTAAACTTAATCGTTGCTGTACTTTGATCATTTTAATATACAAAGAATGAGTCGTAGTTACCCCTTTATTGTCTGTTTTCTGGCTATTATTAGACGATTTTATTTAGATTAGGAAGTGTATATGGAAGGCAGAGGGTAAATTGAGATAGTATTTATCCTTCTTTTAACTTTATTCTGGCTACTTTTATAAGATTGTATTCAGTTTCAAAAGGGCCTCCAGCAATTTACAGGCTTCAAACTATCTCACTTAACCCCTTGTACTACCACAGATCCTTTTTAAACTGCACAAAATCCTCTAAATATAGCTGGAATAAAATCTAAAAAGACGTCGCCGGTACAGAAGGGATTAGCCTAAGCTGTACAAAATAGTCTAATAAAAGACAGAATAAACTTATCAAAAACGCGTCATGATCTTTAAGGGGGTCACCGATTTTGTTTATCTTTCTCTCCTTTTCTCTCTTTCCCTGGCTTGTATCCATTCGGCCCCATACAGCCAACTGTTTTAAGACGTTTATCCCCATCCAGGTGTCGATTTCTTCCTGGCGAGCGATAGCGAGCCAGCATTGTATGGAGAAATCTGGCTTCGCCGGAGACATTTTTCTATTGAAAAATGTACAAATTTAGCTTGCTGTCAAAACAAAAATATACATATGCTGGCTCGCTACCGCTGGCCAGGAAAATATATACACCTGGATGTGGGTAAACGTCTTAAAACAGTAGGCTGAATGGGGCCGAATGGATAAAAGCCAAAGAGAGAGGGAGATAAAGAGAAAAAAAGCGAGGTGTGCTCCCTTAAAAGGTTAACGAAATATGACATGTAGTGTTTGCGTTATAAGGGCCTCGGTGGGTAAATAAGGTGTGGCGGAGTGGTCTTGCCACTGGACTGGTAATCCAATTGACCCGGGTTCGAATCCCAATATGTCAATGGGAAGATATTATTGGGATGGAATTTGTGCTGTACCTAGTATCAGTGCATTACCACAGCACACCGAAATGCCAAAAAAATACCCTCATTGTTCCCTGATTAAATAGCATTGTATGAATATTCCCATATTCAAAAATATGCTATAGGGGGGCAATGCCTAGTGAGTTAATTGCTCAATAGGTGGCGTTCTGAGAGTGAGGGTCCGAGCCTGGGGGATGAGACGGTGAAGCGGCTTCAGAGATGGAGTTGCTTCGAGCCGTAAAGCTTCGCATGTCTCCCTCCCTAGACTGGAGCAAGACCTCACGGGCCTCACCGTGTTCAGCGGTAGAGTGTAAAGGCTATCAGCCTATGCCCGAGAGGGAGTAGTTGGAATATAGAAGAACAAAAATAATAATAATAAATTAATAATAATATATATATACAGTAGATAGATAGATAGATTATTGGTTAAACTCAAAATTATAGCCTATATATTATTATATTTTTTTCCATGTACATGAAGGAGATAAAATGCAAAGCTACTTGCAACAAGTGCCTCCCCAAAGTTGAGTGATAGTTGTTTTATTTTATTTTATTGTTTTAATTGTTCTTGTATTTTTGTATGTTTTATTTGTTTTGTGTATTAGGAAGAATTGTTGTGTGCTTGTTTAGTGTAATGAAATTAATAGGTGGAGGAGATGTTTGTGAGAGCTAGCTACTCTGTGTAGGTGAGACACAAACAGAAACAGAGAGGGAAGCCAGACAAATGAAACAGGAGTTCCAGCAACTCCTTATCACATGCCTATGAGGCCTCCCCTGGGTATTGCCCTGCTCGATTGGTGTGTATACTATCTCCCCAAAGCATGGACCACAAATTGCAAGTGCACTTTAATACATAATATCAGAAAGATCCTGGGGTACATTTCAGGAAATACTCCAGTAAGTCGACAGAGGTTCTGTAGTATACTCACTGGAAACGTGACAACAGAAGAAAATAATATTATTTACAAATATGCCCTCTTCCAAACTCGTATGACAACTCTAACTCTAACCTCTGTAACTCATAAAGTGTTAGAGGAAATGGGCTGTGAATATTAATTTCGAAGGTGGATCTTGGGGGTGTTTCTTTTAAGCTGATATAAAGTCTAGGGAGCAACCTAAAAACCTACCCATAAGACCTTATTTCACCAATCCATGCAACATTTGTATTAGTCCTTTAGTATAATATACGACACCACTCCAGAATACCGTGTACGTTGTTACTGCAGGAGTGTGTGTTTGTGAGTGTTATGTGTGTGTGTGTGCGTGTATGAGTGTTGTATGTGTGTGTGTATGAGTGTTGTGTGTGTGTGTGTGTATGAGTGTTGTGTGTGTGTGAGTGTTGTGTGTATGAGTGTTGTATGTGTGTGTGTGTATGAGTGTTGTGTGTGTGTGTGTGTATGAGTGTTGTGTGTGTGTGTGTATGAGTGTTGTGTAAGTATGTGTATGAGTGTTATATATGTGTGTGTATGAGTGTTGTATGTGTGTGTGTATGAGTGTTGTGTGTGTGTGTATGTATGAGTGTGTGTGTATGAGTGTTGTATGAGTGTGTGTGTATGAGTGTTGTATGTGTGTGTGTGTATGAGCATTGTATGTGTGTGTGTGCATTGTTACGAACTGGCACTCGGGTACACAAGGGCTCTCAATCAGGACTCGAATACGGCTCGCTGCCACAACGGAAACACACGATCCCAACCCCTGAGTACTGCCAGCCGAACAAAAAACACCAATACCCTCCAGAGTTCAATCTGCTATAACGGGGTATACAAGAACTCGGTACTAGTGTTCAACAACAGACTAATAAAGAGACAGGAATTATCTAGTCTGGTCAACAATCAAACAATGAAGTAAAAAACAACAACACCAAAGAATAGTGTTGGCCGAAGCCGAAGTAATCCACCCTTGACTATGAACTTAAGAAGTCCTCCACCCTCTACTTCGGATCGGCACTATTACGTTACGTTAATTAATAGTCCTTAAGCATCGAGCAAGGAATCTTCTGAAAAAAGTTAGATGCTTCTCGGATGCTCGTAAGAAGTACGTATCGGATTTTGAACAGTAATTCAATAAGCAAAAACACTGGCAATTAAATACTATTAAAGGTTTAAATTGGCATAAGAATAATTAAAAGAATATGCAATAGTAAATGGCAAACATTAAAAAGAAGTACTCCGCAAATGCAACGGCAATAGCCTACTCGGATTGTGCTCGTGGGCCACTAATCACTAAAGTAGCCAAGCTTGCAACACATGAAATCAATAGTGCATAAACAATATCATACATAAGGAAAGCTTCAATACTATTCTGTATCTACTAATCGAGTAAGGTCTAGCTGGGGTACTGTGGGCAAAAGGTAGCAGTGACTGAGCAAAAACGGCTTGTAGCCTAGCTAAGTCCTCACGATTGTTTAAAGTATTACGTTAAAACTAACAAGTGCACTTTGAGAAATCCAGATCCCTTGTATCTGGTTTTCTCCCGGCTCCTTGACAAAGTAAAAACAAACTGTTAATAAAATACAGGGTGGTTAGGCTCTTGCCCTCATGCACTGTAAATTATTAACTCAACACAGTCAGCCGGGAAGCCAATCTAGGCTTCACTAAACCGAAACGAGTATGCAGGTTTATCGCTTAACCACTGCATCAAACAACAACTCGTAACACAGAAAAGCCTTACCCCAGTCTAGCATTACCTAGACTAGCAGAAAACAGGAATAATAATAATAACACACAGGGAAATGCATATACAAGTGCAACAAACATAAATCAATCCTATTCTAAGTCAACCCTTCCAAAATAGGCTATCTAATATGCAAGTATCTCGTGAGAACTCAAGCGATAATACGTGGGCTGACTAGCTCTGCACCAACGGGACCATGGAAGTTAAACAGGGGAGGGAAAAGAGGAGATAAGAATATAAGGTAGTAGAGAAAGTTCCCATTAGTCAGAAGAATATATATAGTTAGCAAGGGAAATGAGAAGTCGCTCTGCCTAATGAGTTCTGATGAAAAAATGGCTAGACTTCCCTTTTATACCCGGCCCTCTAGTGAGCCCAACGTGAACTACTAAGGACCGCCCACTGACAACCATTACGTAATTTCTCTCTCTCCTCTGGGATACACAAAGGCTCCCCTAGCACTGAGGGAGGGAGGAATGCGAGTGAGTTAGGCCCACCTCCCGCCTGGCGCACCCACTGACCCCAACTGTGGCTGTTTCTCTTCCCATCATTACAAATAAGTTTTACACACAATACTTATAACTAATGATATAAAATAGAACTCGTTGACTCAGATGAAAACAAAATACATATTCATAATACTTATAGTACAACGGCTCACATGAACTAAGTTAGGAAACTCTACATAGACTACAGCCAAAGTTCCTGCCCTGACGATCCTAGCGAGAGTGGGGCATGACTAGGCGTTCTGTACAGCATGCTCACACGTGGACATGCGTCACAGTATAAGTGTTGTATGTGTGTGTGTATGAGTGTTGTATGTGTGTGTATGAGTGTGTGTGTATGAGTGTTGTATGTGTGTGTGTGTGTATGAGTGTTGTGAGTGTGTGTGTATGAGCGTTGTGTAAGTGTGTGTATGAGTGTTATATGTGTGTTTGTGTATGAGTGTTGTATGTGTGTATGAGTGTTGTATGTGTGTGTGTATGAGTGTTGTATGTGTGTGTGTATGAGTGTTGTGTAAGTGTGTGTATGAGAGTTGTATGTGTGTGTGTATGAGTGTTATATGTGTGTGTGTATGAGTGTTGTATGTGTGTGTGTATGAGAGTTGTATGTGTGTGTGTATGAGTGTGAGTATGAGTGTTGTGTGTGTGTGTGTATGAGTGTTGTATGTGTGTATGTGTATGAGTGTTGTGTGTGTGTGTGTGTGTATGAATGTGATATGTGTGTGTGTGTATGAGTGTTATATGTGCGTATGAGTGTTGTGTGTGTGTATGAGTGTTGTATGTGTGTGTGTATGAGTGTTGTATGTGTGTGTGTGTATGAGTGTTGTATGTGTGTAAGTATGAGTGTTGTATGTGTGTGTGTGTGTATGAGTGTTGTATGTGGGTGTGTATGAGTGTTGTATGTGTGTGTGTATGAATGTTTTATGAGTGTTGTATGAGTGTTATATGTGTGTGTGTGTATGAGTGTTGTATGTGTGTGTGTGTATGAGTGTTGTATGAGTGTTGTATGTGTGTGTATGAGTGTTGTATGTGTGTGTGTGTATGAGTGTTGTGTGTGTGTGTGTATGAGTATTGTATGTGTGTGAGTGTATGAGTGTTGTGTGTGTGTAAGTATGAGTGTTGTATGTGTGTGTGTGTGTCTGTATGAGTATTGTATGTGTGTGTGTGTATGAGTGTTATATGTGTGTGTGTGTATGAGAGTTGTATGTGTGTGTGTGTATGACTGTTATATGTGTGTGTGTGTATGAGAGTTGTATGTGTGTGTGTGTATGAGTGTTGTGTGTGTGTGTGTATGAGTGTTATATGTGTGTGTGTATGAGAGTTGTATGAGTGTTGTATGTGTGTGTGTGTATGAGAGTTGTATGTGTGTGTGTGTGTGTGTATGAGTGTTATATGTGTGTGTGTGTATGAGAGTTGTATGTGTGTGTGTGTATGATTGGTGTGTGTGTGTGTATGAGTGTTATATGTGTGTGTGTGTATGAGAGTTGTATGAGTGTTGTATGTGTGTGTGTGTATGAGTGTTGTGTGTATGTGTGCATGAGTATTGTATGTATGTGTGTGTGAGTGTTGTGTGTGTGTGTGTATGAGTGTTGTGTGTGTGTAAGTATGAGTGTTGTATGTGTGTGTGTGTATGAGTGTTGTATGGGGGTGTGTATGAGTGTTATATGTGTGTGTGTGTATGAGTGTTGTATGTGTGTGTGTATGAGTGTTGTATGTGGGTGTGTGTATGAGTGTTATATGTGGGTGCGCATGAGTGTTGTATGTGTGTGTATGAGTGTTGTATGTGGGTGTGTATGAGTGTTATATGTGTGTGTGTGTGTATGAGTGTTGTATGTGTGTGTATGAGTGTTGTATGTGTGTGTATGAGTGTTATATGTGTGTGTGTATGAGTGTTGTATGTGTGTGTATGAGTGTTATATGTGTGTGTGTATGAGTGTTGTATGTGTGTGTGTGTTTGAGTGTTGTATGTGGGTGTGTATGAGTGTTGCATGTGTGTGTGTGTATGAGTGGTGTGTGTGTGTGTGTGTGTGTGTATGAGTGTTGTGTAAGTATGTTTATGAATGTTATATATGTGTGTGTGTATGAGTGTTGTATGTGTGTGTGTGTATGAGTGTTGTGTGTGTGTGTGTGTGTGTGTGAATGAGTGTTGTATGTGTGTGTGTGTATGAGTGTTGTATGTGTGTGTGTGTGTGTGTATGAGTGTTGTATGTGTGTGTGTATGAGTGTTGTATGTGTGTGTGTGTATGAGTGTTGTGTGTGTGTGTGCATGAGTGTTGTATGTTTGTGTGTATGAGTGTTGTATGTGTGTGTGTGTATGAGTGTTGTGAGTGTGTGTGTATGAGTGTTGTATGTGTGTGTGTGTATGGGTGTTGTGAGTGTGTGTGTATGAGTGTTGTGTAAGTGTGTGTATGAGTGTTATATGTGTGTTTGTGTATGAGTGTTGTATGTGTGTGTGTATGAGTGTTGTGTGTGTGTGTGTGTATGAGTGTTGTATGTGTGTGTGTGTGTATGAGCGTTGTATGTGTGTGTGTATGAGTGTTGAATGTGTGTGTGTATGTAATAATAATAATAATAATAATAATACACGGTTTATTAAAGAATGGCAGCCTCATGAGCTGAAAATACACATTTTACAATTAGTGGATGAACATGAGATGTACAGATATGAAAATGGTAAGCTCAGTTTACAATGGGTGAGTATAATATACTTTACATTAAAACAAGAAATTAATACAATAATTATGCTAGTGTATAATACAAATTATCATAAATTAACCATGAGAGTAAGTGATTTACAGTGCATATACAGTACACATATATTTTACTCATATATATACAGAACATACATATATACACATACATACACACATACATACGCATATATATACATACATATAAGAACATAAGAACATGCAGTAAGTGTGCACATGCCCGCATACATAAACGCTCACATATGCAGACAAACATACATACATACAAAAACTGTTCTGGTAGGGTCAGGTGAGGCTAATAATGGGAGTTAAATCCTTGGGAGAGATTAAATGAGGGAATTGGTAAAGGGTTAATGGGGCAACAGACTGTAGGTCAGGTAAAGCCAATTAGAATGGAATGTCAAACGTCGAAAGAGATCAAATGAGGAGTTTGAAAAGGGTAAAGGCAAAACGGCCTACGGAGGGTCCGTACAGGTAGGGTCAGGTAAAGCCTACTACAATGGGAGGTAATCCTAGGTAGAGAACAAAATAAGAATATAAAATAAGGAGAGACAGCTGGGGGGAATTATAGTATATGGGACATTCTTCAGTGTAGGTGTGTGTGTGTTTGTTTGTTTGTGTGTGTGTGTGTGATAGAATACTCTCAGCCGGGCTCGAGCCTCGAACCACAAACAGTATACACTATAGACACATACATATATAGATAATTAACGCATACATACATACACATATACGCACACGTACATACACATATACTGTACATACATAAATGCACATATACATATACACACATATACATACACAAACTCAAGCAAATACATATATATATTCTAATACACACACGCACACACACTTATGCAAACACAGGGGATCGAAGGAGTCCCACTACTTAAGCCACAAAGATTCTTAATTTTAGAGTACCACTGACTGATATTGGTTTGTTTTAAATGATGAATCTTTGTAGGGTAGTAGGACTTCTTCGCCCAACGGATCTCCCTTATCACAATGTTGCGTAGGTCCTTGTAGCGATTGTTGTCAGTGTAGAAGGCCTTATTCCGATTCTGCATCAGTCTCTTGATCCGAGGAGTAATCCATGGGACGTCAGAGGGGTGCATTTTGGTCCTCTTGGTGGGGAAGAAGTGGTGGTAGGCTTCGGTGGTGGTAGATACGAAGTTGTCCCATTTGGCATTGACATCTTCTTCAGTGAGAACCTCCGTCCACGGGTAATGAACCAACCACTGCCCGAACCCCCGCACTGCAGAGTCTGGCGTTGGTCGGTAGGTCCGGATGACGGGGGTCTGTTGATGGGAGGTGGTAGGGGCAGGTGACCAGAACACAGAGAGATGAGTACTGCGTCCCACAGGAGGTAAAGGTTCAGGTGGGAGGTACTGCTCATCCATGTCTGTCAAGATAAGGTCAAGAGTGTTGTGGTTGTGGGTGGGGAAGTCAACAATTTGTGAAAGATGCAGCTGTTCTTGAATCTCACTGGTTCATGTGTGTGTGTATGAGTGTTGTGTAAGTGTGTGTATGAGTGTTGTATGTGTGTGTGTATGAGTGTTGTATGTGTGTGTATGAGGATTGTATGTGTGTGTGTGTGAGTGTTGTATGTGTGTGTGTATGGGTGTGAGCATGAGTGTTGTATGTGTGTGTGTGTATGAGTGTTGTGTGTGTGTGTGTATGAGTGTTGTGTGTGTGTGTGTGTGTATGAATGTTATATGTGTGTGTGTATGAGTGTTATATGTGCGTATGAGTGTTGTATGTGTGTGTGTATGAGTGTTGTATGTGTGTGTGTATGAGTGTTGTATGTGTGTAAGTATGAGTGTTGTATGTATGTGTGTGTATGAGTGTTATATGTGGGTGTGTATGAGTGTTGCATGTGTGTGTGTATGAGTGTTGTATGTGGGTGTGTATGAGTGTTATATGTGTGTGTGTGTATGAGTGTTGTATGTGTGTGTGTGTATGAGTGTTGTGTTTGTGTATGAGTGATATATGTGTGTGTATGAGGGATTTTCTATGTGTGTGTATGAGGGATGTTCTATGTGTGTGTGTGTATGAGTGTTGTGTGTGTGTGTGTATGAGTATTGTATGTGTGTGTGTGTGTGAGTGTTGTGTTTGTGTGTATGAGTGTTGTATGTGTGTGTGTGTATGAGTGTTGTGTTTGTGTGTGTGTGTGTGTATGAGTGATATATGTGTGTGTATGAGTGTTGTATGTGTGTGTATGAGTGTTGTATGTGTGTGTGTGTATGAGTGTTGTGTGTGTGTGTGTATGAGTATTGTATGTGTGTGTGTGTGTGAGTGTTGTGTGTATGAGTGTTGTGTGTGTGTATGAGTGCTTGTGTGTGTGTGTGTTTAAGAGTGTGTGTATGAGTGTTTGTGTGTGTATGAGTGCTTGTGTGTGTGTATGAGTGTTGTGTGTGTGTGTGTATGAGTATTGTATGTGTGTGTGAGTGTTGTGTTTGTGTGTGTATGAGTATTGTATGTGTGTGTGTGTGTGAGTGTTGTGTTTGTGTGTGTATGAGTGTTGTGTGTGTGTAAGTATGAGTGTTGTATATGTGTGTGTGTGTGTGTCTATGAGTATTGTATGTGTGTGTGTGTGTTGTGTGTGTGTGTGTATGAGTGTTATATATGTGTGTGTGTATGAGTGTTGTATGTGTGTGTATGAGTGTTGTATGTGTGTGTATGTATGTGTATGAGTGTTGTATGTGTGTGTGTGTATGAGTGTTGTGTGTGTGTGTGTGTGTGTGTGTATGAGTGTTGTGTGTGTGTAAGTATGAGTGTTGTATGTCTGTGTGTGAATGAGTGTTGTATGTGGGTGTGTATGAGTATTGTATGTGTGTGTGTGTGTGTGAGTATTGTATGTGTTGTTCATGTGAGCGAAATATACATTGCTCCTTCCGATTATATTAAACCTACGGTATTACACTATTTTCATCACCAACAGCCAATCTCCATACCCCATAACTCCCAATTGTATGTAGAGTGTGAGGAATGGTTGAGGTGGTGGTGGTGGTGATGATGGTGGTGGTAGGGTAGTAGTGATGGTGGTGGTGTATTGGTGTAGAGGAGATGGTGATGGTGATGGTTGTAGTGGTGTAGTGGACATGGTGTAGTGATTGTGGTTGTGGTGGTGATGATGGTGTAATTATGGTAGTGATGATGTATTGGTTGTTATGGTGGTCATGGTGGTAGTGGTGTAGTGCAGATGGTGTAGTGATAGTGGTGGTAGAGATAAAATAAAAGCGAGATACACATAGTTGGGGTTGTTGGTAGTGGTGGTGGTGGTGGTGGGGATAATGATGGTAGTGGTGTAGTGGAGATCGTGTAGTGATAGTGGTGGTGGTGATAATAAAAAAGCGTGATATACATTTGCCTTTCCCATTTTATTGAAACTATATTATTACACTCGCTTCACCTCCACTATCTATCCCCTAGCCTCGCCCAGCCTGTCGTCATGTTTTTTTGTTTTTTTGTTCCCACCCCCACTCTTCTTCCTCATGCTTAGCCCAATTAGTTTACAGATTTTAAGACGTTTGACCCATTAGCTTGGCGATTTAATACCTTTCACCCCATATATTTGTCAATTAAGACCTTTCATACAATTAAAGTGTAGATTTTAATTTCCTGGCGAGCGAGCAGGGGGAGTGGCAGCAATTCATGCAATAAGATAAATATATGAGCAAGAGGAATGTGAAGCTGTGCTGTTAGTGGATGCATCAAATGCCTTTAACACTATCAACAGAAAGACAGCAATACACAAAATCAAGGTCAACGGCCCCAGCTTTGCCACCTATGTAGAGAAGACCTATACACAGCCTGCGGACCTCTCCATAGTAAACAAACAGAACACACGACGTGGAACGGCACTGAAATCAATGGAAGGAATCACGCAAGGTGACTCCATAGCAATGGTAATGTACGCATCAGGTCTCTCAGTGTTGCAAACATTTACAAGCAATGAGGCAACACAAGTCAAACAGGTGGTCTATGCAAATGACCTCACTGGAGCAGGAAAAGTCAACGATATCAAGCACTGGTGGGAGCAAGTATCAAGTGTAGGCTCAGAAATAGGATACCATCCAAATGCCAGTAAGTCTATACTAATAGTAAAACCAGAACATTAGGAAAATGCTGTAGAAGCATTCAACGGTCGCTCAGTGGTCGTAAAAAAGATGGACAACGTCATCTTGGGGCGGTGATTGGCACGGAAGAGTTCAAGAAGCAATACATAGCGGAGAAGGTCAGGGAGTGGGTAAAATAAATTGAAAAACTGGCCAAAATTGCGAGTATGGAACACACAGGCTGCGTATTCGGCATTCACACATGGGGTCAAACACCGCTGGACCTACTTGATGCGTACCGTTCCAAACGTGAGTCCACAACTTCAACCGCTAGAAGATACCATCAGAGACAAACTCATCCCAGCATGGGTAAAGTCCCACACCCCAAGTGCTACAGAGAGGGAGTTGCTCGCACTTCCTTCTAGGTAGGAAGGGCTTGGAATCATCAATCTTGTGAGGAGGGCGACAACGGAACACAAGAACTTAGTAAATAAAACAGGATCTCTCACTGAATGCCTCGTAGCACAAGATTCTGACAGTGAAGTGGACCAGGCGGACATCTACAACATCAGAAAGACCATCACGTAAGACAGGCATAACTCATAGAAAAGATGACCTGGCACGATTGATGCAACAACATTCCCGGGGACTAGTAAGAAAAATACAAATAGCTCAAGAAACAGGTGCTTCAAATTGGCTGACAACACTACCAATCAAGGCAGAAGGCTTCAATCTCAACAAACAAGACTTTATTGATGCCATTGCACTGAGGTATGGTTGGCCTATTGAAGGACTGCCCAATCGATGCGTTTGTGGAGTCAATAACGATGCAGACCACTGCTTGATATGCAAGAAGGGAAGGTTCATCAGCATCATGCACGATGAAGTGAGAGACGTAACGGCGAACATACTCAGTGAGGTGTGTTGTGATGTGGCGTGCGAACAATCAATCACTCCCCTGGACGGAGAGATCTTGCAGCACAGGACGGCCAACTCATCCAATAAAGCACGTGTGGACGTTGTGCAAGAGGTTTTTGGACAAGAGGACAGCGAGCGTTCTTCGACATAAGAATATTTGACCCAATGGCCCCTAGTTATAGCGAGTTGTCTCTGGAGGCTGCATACAAGAGGAATGAACACGAGAAGGTCAGGGCATATGGGGAAAGGATTCTAAATATCAAACAAGGCAGCTTTACCTTACTAATCTTCACCAAATCTGGAGGGGTGGGACCCAGGGCCCAGTGCTTTTATTCAAGGCTAGCAAATCATAGCAGAGAAGAAGCAACAACCCAGGAGCCAAGTTGTAGCCTGGATGAAGCGCCACCTATCTTTCTTGTTGCTCAGATCAGCACTACTATGTCTGCGAGGAACAAGACTGTCTACACCACAACCAACAACAGTAGCAGACGTAGATTATGAGGCAGCCATATCAGAAAGTCGCATCAGGATACGACTGGAATGAAGTTGCATGGTATAGAGTAGTAGGAATAGAGTAACATCTGATGTTTGTAAAATGCAATGAATGTACAATATTAATTAAAAAGTAGTAGTAGTAGTAGTAGCAGCAGCATGGGTAACTGTGCTATAACCCCTCCTCCCCTTTTAGTCTTATATTGGGCTCGATCACTCACCCAGCCTGCAGTAGTAGTAGTAGTAGTAGCATGGGTAACTGTACAATAACCCTTCCCCCCCTTTCTCTCTCTCTCTCTCTCTCGCTCTCTCTCTCTCACACACACACACGCACACTTGGTCTTATATTGGCCTCGATCACTCACCCAGCCTGTAGTAGTAGTAGTAGTAGTAGTAGTAGAAGTAGTAGACTATACCCCCCCTCCCTCCCTTCCCCTCCCCTTTGGTCATATAATGGCCTCGATCACTCACCCTGCCTGTAGTAGTAATAGTAGTATTAGTAGTAGTAGTAGTAGTAATAATAGTAGTAATAGTAGACTATAACCCCATCCCCTCCCTTGGTCTTATATTGGCTACCATCACTCACCCAGACTGTCGTCATCCCTCTCACTTACTGCCACCACCCCTGCGTCAACTCCACCTCACACTTCGTATTATGCTACACCAAATCTGGTTATTGGTGAGTTCTACTAACAGGAAGATATAAGTATTTAATATATGTTTACAATCAATCAAAAAGGTAAGTCATACAATAGGTACAGAGCAACACTTTTATTTATACAAAATTGGATATAGGTTCACACAATAATAATAATAACACAATTCATAGAACATAAATATATACAATTCACAGGGATAGTTAAGAATGAGTTTTTACTTGAGTTATAGCAAAAAGGGTGTGTGTGCTTTTAGACGCGTGCTCTAAAGCACAAGCTGAACACGTGCGTGATTTAGTTATGTAATTATATAATAATGCGGGTTCTTAGATTCATCAAACTTCCGTTATATTTAACCCCTCCGACCCCAGGGACACACGTTATGCGTCACGCATGTATGTAACGAGCAGTACCAGCGACGCAACGTATTCGTCCGCGTTAATTACTCTTGTCCTATGGCACCAAGAGGGCTCAGATTTCTATGGGAACTACTTTAGGACCCCACAGAACAATACCGATGGTTGGCAACTCCCCAAGTCCAGCCGCGTGCGTGTGGCCGCGCATGCCAGTATATTGCCTACCCATCACATAATGATAATTGTGGCTTTCCCCGACCCCCAGGACCCCCCAAATGACCTAGGTGACCGGTTTTATGTTTGTTTTCCTTCATTACTAACCCATCCCATGTGTTTTCAGGAAAAACAAAATTGAAAAGTGGCTGGTCCTGGAGTGTACTTTTATATTATATTGCATGGGTCCAGGGGGTTAACCCTTGTCTATCGGGGCCCGACTTAAGTCTATATCGAAAAATTTGGACTATGTGGCGGGGCCCGACTTAAGTCCGAGTGCAATTTTGGCGCAATATTGGCTCTCAGAGAGAGACGAGTGACTGGAGGAGCATGGTTTACCTCATGACCGCTCGCCACGGCCGCCATGGACCTACTGAGATTTACTCCACTTACATCCACCCTCACTCCCTCGCTACATACGTAATTATATAAAGAAAATACCGTATTTTACCAATTTTGCCCTACGGTTGCACGATCGTTGCAAGACAACCAGTGATCGTAGAAGGATGGTTTGGGTGTCATTGGAAAGCTCAATTTACGCCCTTTCAGGGATACATACTTGTATTACGCTCTGGATCTTGTTTATGCATGAAAAAGAGCACGGAAACAACCCCATTTATGGTAAAAAAACAAAACCGCTGTGCGGCACGGTCAAATATACCGCCTAGCCCGCTCGTAAGGTGTTAAATACAAGTACACAGAGTAAGTTAGTACAACTGGAAATGGTGAAAAAGTATTTTAATAATTTTCGTAACAGAGTTGGGGTTTAGCGAAGTTATTAATCATGAGTTCACATTTTCTCAATAGGTTTTTTACTATGGTTTCTAGATCAAGTTAATTATAAACTGAACATTTACTTTATGGTAATCACTAAAATAAAGGTATGCGCAATCAGGTGTTGAGGGTTTTCGCAAAATAAATCTCTACTACTTAATGTTCAAAATTACGTTGAAGCGGGAATGCTCGATGGTAATCAGAAAATAAAATAGTGAAACACAAGGATAGAAATGTGTGTTTTGTTATGCCTGAAGGGCGAGAGTACTGGATAGCAAAAATGGACTCTGTTAGAGACACACTACTATTATTTGAATTTAGTGATTTCCCTAGCGTCGGCGGGAGACTCGGTGATTTTTCTTTCTTGTGGCGTACGGGGCTTTTTCTACAACACTTGTCTTTCTTGAGCGTCTGGCTAAGTCGGGATTTCTTCGGGGTGCAACTTGCAGTCTCTTTCTGTTCTGCAAAAGGCTAGGTTTCGTACCACATGCAAAGGAAAGAGTAGAGGTGAGCCTCAGCTACCATTGTTCTAGTCGATGACATAGATGGTGAGCATCGAGCCTCACTGTTACGCCAGTTTGCACTTGTGTTTGTATCAAATGCAACGTGTCAGTCTTTAGACCAAACTTGCTAGTGTCGAACTAAGCAGGTTGACCAAAGCACTGTTTACTTTCAGTCTTCAGACCTGAGGTGCTAGTCTTAAACTTAAGGTGACACGACAGCTCCTTCAAGACTGGCACGAACATCCACGACACATACAAATCTTGTGTCTTGCCGAATTTACTAGAGATCGCGGCAAAAATGGCTGGCATCGTTAGAGTCGTATCTCTACCGTATCTCTTCCGCACGACTTGATAAGACTCTAGCGATGCCGATACGGTGGGAAAACGAATGCTACGAAGAAGATAGGAAAAGTCGTGCGAAGGGTACACAACTAGTCCACGGAAAAGATACGACCCAAAAGACAGCGATACAACTCAGAAGAATCGTATCGACGCCGTATCGTCGCCGCGAGACATGCAACCGGATTAAGGCTAGACACGCGGTTGCCAACTCGACCGTTGCCAATTTTCCGCACGGAAGAGATGCAGTCCGCACGGCAGGCTTACGCACCAGACGACATTGATACGGGCCATACGGCTTTGATATGGACCATACGTCTTTGATACGGACCACACGATTGTGATACGGCGAGTTCGTGATGGAGACCAGACTCAAACGATTTTTTACAGTTGCCGGGGGATTCCCACGAACTTTTGAACGGCTAAAAATCTTGTATCGACCCCCGATACGTCGCTTGGACCGTGAGAGTCACCCACGGCTAATTTCCGATATTCACGATTATGTTGCCAATTCGCCGTAACAGGCTGAAATTTCGAGTCGGGTACTCGCCTGGAGGGGCTTTCGTGTCAGTGTGCAACGACATTTAGCAGGTTTACCTAGAACACTTGGTACTACCAGTCTTTGTACTTGGACTTGGAGGCGCTAGTATCAAACCTAGCTGGCTTACTATAGCCAGGTTGAGTGACATAGTCTGTCCTAGTTCTACGTATGCTGGTTTGCATCCGATGCGAGCTAGAATCCAGATCCTCTACATTGAACTCAAGCACCGGCAAATGACTGCCCTCTGCGACGTTGCAAAGATCCTCTCAGACTACGAAGAAGACAAACATCAACCCGAAAACCTATGAACAACAAGTAAAAGACCTGAGAAGTGGGTGGGGAGAGAGCCTTCTGCTTTTCTATCCTTACTTTCCACTTAGTAGCAAATGCGGACGCATGCTTCATGCAAGGATCGGTCTCTTCACTCATCAGAAATACTAACATAACAAATGAGATGAGATGAGAAAAGAAAACAGAGTATACGAAATATTCGGAAACGAGGAATAGCCGACGACGATAATACAACCATATTTTTTACGAGGAAGTAATATTAATTATTAGTTTTATCATTTCGTGGACGATTTGTACTTGTCCTACAATATACCATTTTATTTGCCTACTATATACTACTTTATTTGTCCTATTATATACCATTTTATTTATCCTATACCTTGTTCCAAATAGGTAGTCCAGAAATCGTGAACCCAATCCTCCGTAACTCAAAAAGGGATTAACCAAATGGGCTGTAAATTTCCACACCTATTTCCTGGCTGACCCTTTCCAAATGGTAGAAATCATAGCTCGAATACTGTAGTCGTTTGTGAGTTATAGGGGTAAATGTTCAAAAGTTTTGGCCTACTTATTTGGAACAGGGCATAGTATATACCATTTTTTTCCCCTACTATATATTGTTTTCCCTTCCGACAGCACCCAGCCACTTTCCTCTCACAGGCTTGTCTTGGGGATAGTTTTTTTTAATGTACTTATTATTATTATTATATATATTTTTAACATCCTGACTCTGCTGTCTTTCTGGATCTGGTAATATGGATTTCTTCTTTTATATGTATTTACTGTATATATTTGTTTTTGTTTTTCAGAGATGTGCCTGTCACCATCTTTCTTACAGCCAAGAGATCCTACAGTAAAAGAGATTGGCCTTCTTTCTTCTGTGGACGCCATCTAACCCTTTGAGTACCAGCGACGTTTGTTACATTTTATGCTAGCTATATTTAGACGATATTTTGCAGCTTAGAGAGGATCTGTGGTAGGTAAAAGGGTTGGTCGAGATAGCTTGAAGCCTTATTATTGCTAGTGGTCCTTCCAAAGATGAATACAATTGTCTAAATATGGCTAGAATATGATTTAACACACGTCGCTGGTACTCAAAGGGCTAACAATGGGGTGCTATTATATTTCTGATCGTGTCAAATTTAGATCCAAAGACAAAACTACAGTATATTTCCCGTACCAGTATTTCCGCATGTGTATTACTGGTATGAACGTATACTTCTGCAAAAAAAAAAAAAAAAAAAAAAAAAAAAAAAAAAAAAAAAACGTATACTTCTGCATCTCGCCCACTGCGGGTGCACGGCATGCGTCTTCTTGCGGTTCATCTTCGTCGTTTTTCTGGTCCCCTTTCTCCCTCATGTTTGTTCTCATTATGTTTTAGATTTTTAGACATTCGGACCATTTGTTTGGCGATTTTAAGACCTTTCGTCCCATTTCGTTATAAATTTTAAGACCTATCGTACCATTTAGGTGTCCATTTTTTCCTGGCGAGCGATAGCGAGCCTGTAATTGTAAGAGGAATCGGCCTTTGGTCGGGACATTTTTCTACCAAAAAATTTACAAATTTATCTTGAGGGGGGGTCAAGGGGATGTTTTTTTAAGTTTGAGGGATGTCTAACGAGGAAACTAAGAATTTACGAATGAATGAATTCATAGGCCAAAAAAGCAGTCAGTGTCCCCTTAACCCATTCAGTACCAGGGACGTCCTTTTCATCATATTCTGGCAACTAGTAGACTATTATAGTCAGCTTAGGAAGGACCTCTAGTAATAATAAGACTTCAAAATCTCAACCAGCCCTTTTAACGACCACAGATCCTTCCTAAGCTGCATAATATCGTCTGAATCAAGGTATAGACTACAAGGTATAGACACGCGCAGAACTTGTGACGTCAGATAGACTTTCTGACCTCACTCTTTCTTTCTTTCTCTCTCTGGGTCAAAGATAGTCCAGCCTGACCAACCAAACTACCTGCTCGTCTCTCTCTCTCTCTCTCTCTCTCTCTCTCTCTCTCTCTCTCTCTCTCTCTCTCTTTCTCTCTCCCCGTATAATAAATATATTAAATCATCTTCTCCACTTTTGTCATGACTTGGCCTTGCTATTATTTTGTTGTCAACACATTAGGGAGCAAATAAGGTAAATTATTGTCATCATTATAATATAATGATATACTATATTATAGTATAGACTTTACACACAAACATATATTCTATAATATTATATATGATATTAATATGTGATAATGTTATGATCTGTGTTAGCCTACATACTTTGGCATACCTTACCTAAGAATCCCTCTCCTCCCCTCTCCCTCTCATCCTCCCTCCCCTACTTTACTAACCCTCTATTCCCTCTCCCTCCTTCCCTCCTCTACCCCTCTCTCTCTATCTTACCTAACCCTCCCCTCTCCCCCCCGAAAAAAAAAAATGAAAACCGCCTTTATCCTGTGCAGTAATTTGGGTAATGGGAGGCCTAGTAATTCATATTTAAGATTTTTGTCTTCATATGCACTTGTCTCAAAATGTAAACTGCATATCCTTGCATTAGCATTGTTAACCCTTCTTTGGCGGGGGTGGACTTAAGTCGGGCTAGAGAACCATGGACTATGTGGCGGGGACCGACTTAAGTCTGTGTGCAATTTTTGAGCAATAATGGCTCTGAGAGAGAGACGAGCGATGGGAGGAGCGTAGGTCGGCTCATGATCCCTCGGCACGAGTCCCGCGCAACAACTGACGTCTACTCCACACACACCTACACTCATTACCTCGCTACACAGGGAATTATGTAAGGAAATTACCGTATTTTAGAGATTTTTCCTTCGTCTTGCACGATCGTTGCAAGAGAACGCGTGGTCGTAGAAGGATGGTTCTGGTGTCATTGGAAAGCTCAATTATCGCCCTTTCAGGGATACATAATTGTATTACGCTCTGGCTCTTGTTTATGCATGAAAAAGAGCACGGAAACAAGGTCGTTTAGGGTAAAACCACCCGCTTGGCGGGTAGTAGAAGTTACTGACGGGCCCGCTCGTAAGGCGTTAATACAGTCTGATCTCATACAAAGATGAATTAATTTCCTCTTTGTATCATCGTCTTTAGGAAAGTGGTGACAAGTTAGATGCTTATCACTTGCTTTTTTCCTGTCTGAGAAACACCCAAACACTGCACAGTTGCTGGTCATGTCTGCACACTTGTTTAAGCAAAGCAACAGAGCAGAACATCGGGGCTATGCAAAAAAACACTTAACTTTATTCAGGAGAGATGGGCGCAACCTTCACAAATCAAAAGGGGGAAAATAATGAGGGAGCGAGGGATGGGGTCTATTTCACATCACTGTGCAGGAAAAACAAGTTTAAGGACTCTGGTGGCAATACCTTGTACTGTATACTTTGGTCTAAATATGGCAAGAATAAAATATATCACATCGCTGGTACTCAACGGGTTAAGGGAGCCCATCTCGCTTTTATCTCTTTCTCTCCGTCTCTCTTTGGCTTGTATCCATTCGGCCCCATTCAACCTACTGTTTTAAGACGTTTACCCCCATCCAGGTGTCAATATTTTCCTGGCGAGCGGTAGCGAGCCAGCGTATATACATATATATATTTTTTTTACAGCAAGCTAAATTTGTACATTTTCCGATAGAAAAATTTCTCCGGCAAAGCCAGATTTCTCCATATAATGCTGGCTCGCTATCGCTCGCCAGGAAGAAATCGACACCTGGATGGGGAAAAACATCTTAAAACAGTAGGCTGAATGGGGCCAGATAGATACAAGCCAAAGAGAGAGGGAGAGAATGATGATAAAAAGTCGGTGACCCCCATTAAGTGTAAAGAGAGACCAATAACACAAGTGGCACCAATGCGGAGGTTGGCTGGTCTGTGACGATAGGATGACGTACACCACCCTATATTGCCTTGCTAGATCTGGTAATATATATTTTATTTGATATGACGGTCACCCTCTCCTTAAGGGAGGTGACCTGCTTATTGTTATTTTTCCTTTTCTCTCTTTCTCTGGCTTGTATCCATTCGGCCCCATTCAGCCAACTATTTTAAGACGTTTATCCCCATCTAGGTGTCGATTTCTTCCTGGCGAGCGATAGCGAGCCAGCATTATATGAAGAAATCCGGCTTCGCCAGAGAAATTTTTCTATCGAAAAATTTACAAATTTAGCCTGCTGTCTAACAAAAATAAGAAAATATGCTGGCTCGCTACCGCTCACCAGTAAGAAATTGACACCTGGATGGGGATAAACGTCTTAAAACAGTAGGCTGAATGGGGCCAAATGGATACAAGCCAGAGAAAGATAGAAAAGGACAGATCCCAAACAGGTCACCCCCCTTAAACCAACTGTTTATATGTAGTATATAATATATAATTCTTATTATTAGTAGTAGTATATATATATATATATATATACTGTATATGTATAATTATATATATATACCGGTATATATATATATATATATATATATATATATATATATATATATATATATATATATATATATATATATATATATATATATATATATATATATATATATATATATTTATATATATACTTATACCCGGTATATAATGTATACATACTGTATATCAATATGTATTATTATTATATTTTTTTTTAACAAGTCCGTCCCAATCTCGATGTCAACTCGTTGCTATATTGCATCCATAGACCCCTTTACATGTCTAGTGCAATAGAAAAAGTCTCACCGAAGTCCCGAAAGGAGGATGACCAAGAGTTAGTAAGATATGAAAGAAGATCACCAGTAGTGCGACCATTAAGGAAGCCATACTGGCGATCTGAGAGCAGATTATGAGAAGAGAAATGCTTAAGAAATTTGGAAGCAAGAATAGTTTCAAAAACTTTAGAAAGACAAGAGATAAGAGCAATTGGACGATAGTTGGAGGGTTGAGAGCGGTCACCCTTCTTTGGGACAGGTTGAATGTGAGCAAACTTCCAGCATGAAGGGAAGACGTTAGAGGATAGACAGAGACGAAAGAGTTTGCCTAGGCAGGGAGTCAGCACGGAAGCACAGTTTTTGAGAACAACAGGAGGAACACCGTCCGGACCGTACGCCTTATTAGTGTTAAGCCCAGAGAGGGTAGAAAGTACATCTTTAGAAGAAATTAGGATATTAGGCATAAGTAAGAGAGAGGAGGGCGGAGAGGGAGGAATAGCACCGGAATCATCCAAGGTGGAGTTTCTAGCAAAAGTTTGAGCGAAGAGTTTAGCTTTGTCAGAGGAAGAAGTGATGGATGTGCCATCAGAGTGGGAAAGGGGAGGGAAAGACGAGGAAGAGAAATTGTTGGAGAGGTTTTTGGCTAGATGCCAGAAAGCTTGGGAAGAGCTAGAGTTGGATAGTTCAGTGCATTTATTATTGATGAAAGAGTGTTTGGCAAGTCGAAGAACAGATTTGGCTTGATTCCGGGCACAAACATATGAAGAATGAGAGTCTTGAGTTTTAAGGCGTCGGTACCGTTTGAATGCTTCCTCCTTATTGCGGACAGCAGTAGAACAGGCGTGAGTAAACCAAGATTTTTTAGCATTAGTCTGAGAGAAAGAGAATGGAATGTATGCTTCCATGCCCGATAGGATTACCTCGGTAATGCGTTCAGCACTCTCCGAGGGTCCTCGGCCATGGAAGCAGAAATCATTGGCACGAAATGGCACGAAAAATCTTAATATTGATAACAAAATGGGGCGAAAGGTCTTATAATCGACAAATTAATGGAACGAACGTCTTAAAATCTCAAAACTAATATGCAAAACATGAGGGAGAAGGAGGTCCAGAAAAACCGACTACCTTTAAGGGCAGATTTGTATGTGTTTGTTTGTGTTTATTCGTTTATTTCAATGTTTATTATTTTATTATTTCCTCCCAAGACCTCCATCAAGCTTTTAAAAATACCCCCAAGACCCCCACATATATAGCCTACACATATACATAAAGCAATCTCACAAACACATTCTATCTCACAAACATACAGTACCGGTGCACTTACACATGCTCACAGTCACAACACACATTCATCACACACATTCACACACACAAACACTCTCTAACACACTCCCCCAAACATACAGTACACTTACACATGCTCACAAGCACAACTCACACACACACACACACACACACACACACACACACACACACACACACACACAACACACACACACACACACACACACACACATCAGATGTAAGGAAGTGAGAGAGAGAGCTGTGTTTCCCCCAGGCGAGGATAAGGGAATGCTCAGCTAATTATCGAGGTAAATTCAATTAGGCCCAGTATTTTTTGTTGGCACCACTACCTCCAGGCGCCGACCAGAGGGGAGTTGGGGCGAAGGGAAAAACGGGGCAGAAAAGGGGATATATATATATATATATATATATATATATATATATATATATATATATATATATATATATATATATATATATATATATATATATATATATATATATATATATATATATATATATATATTATATATATATATATATATATATATATATATATATATATATATATATATATATAGAGAGAGAGAGAGAGAGAGAAAGAGAGAGAGAGAGAGAGAGAGAGAGAGAGAGAAAAAACTCCAAAATATATTAATACATAAATACATAGACCAAAAAGCAAGCACTACCCCCTTAAACCTATAAACTATTAGCAATAAGTAATATCTCTACCTACTAGCACACCGTCACTTCCCACTCTGCAGCACAGCTCTCCATTCACTCCCCCCCCCCCCCCCATGGCAAACAATAGGCTGCTAGAACGAACAAAAGGGCGTCGTGGTTTTACCTTGCGCAAGAAATAATGAACTGTTGGAAATGAGTGAGAAGAGACTGATATGCCGTAAACATACAAACACACAGGCACACAGACGCACACAGACACACCACATGAATATACAAACACCTAATGCAGCTTCATCTATTGTAGTATTTATAATATACTTTATATCTTGTTATATTACATTATACTATGAATATGATATTATATATATTATAATATATTACATAATATTAATACTGTATGTTAATTTATAGTTTATAATAGTATTGAGATGACAGGTGTTACGACCGGCACTACGAAATAAACAAGGGCACTTAAGAATGAACTAGATGATAGGCTATATCTGCAACAACGGTACGCTAATTCCAAACCCTCCAACTATTACGCCGGTGAACAAAACCCTCAAACCCTCCAGAGTTAATCTCCTGGAAAACGGGGTATCAATTAACTGGGTTTTAGTGCACTTCTACAAAGGCTTACCGATGAAGGCAAAGCCTACTCACAACAGGAGTACTTTACGTTAATAAAATGCTCTTAAGTAATAACAATGCTTGAATAAACTATAATAAGATTTAATAAAGGAGTATATGCTTACGTTAACTTTAGTGTGAGTCTGTACTCAACACTAACCTCTACAATGCTCTATGAAAGCACTGGAAGTATAGTCCTACAGCAATCAGATAAAGAATCTTCTGAAAACGTCTGATGCTCTAAGATACTCGTTAATATAGAACAGAAATAATGCAGGGGCAGGACACCAAAGCGTGTATCTTAAATACACCAAAAAGTAGGATACATATATATAACAAGGGAGTGCAACAACTCTGTGACAGCACCAATAATCGCCACTCAAAACAGTACTTCCTTAGCCAACGTAACAGCCAAACTGGGTTGTGCACTATGCATCAACCTAGGCTAAAATAAGGCGTTAATAATTCCTAAAGCATACACAATTAAAGTTAATAAACACAATGCTGTCTTTCTCACTAATAAAGTCTAGCAGTGGCATAAAAGGTACTAGGAAACTAGGCAGAGCGCAAGCATGCTCGTAGCCTACTGTCTCCCCTTGAACAGATTTCCCTTATGTTACGTTAAATGACTTGGAGGCTCTCTTGGCAAGTCCAGATCTCAAGTATCTGGTCTTACCCTGGCGCTCCACAAAGGTCAACACAATGAGGTAGCAAGCATACAGGTAAGCGTAGGCAAAAGCCCTTCACCTGTATACTGCTACACTCGCAAAGGAAAATATGCACAAGGGTTACTGGCTACCTAGCTTCGTCGATGTTGTACAGGCTCTGACTTGCCACATACATAACTCAGACAACGGCCAAAGATACCTTCCACTATCTAGCATTAAATAATAAGAAAAAACAGCTCAATAATTAGAAGCACCCCAACACTAGGCTACCCTTTGACTATGACTCTACTAATCCCTAAAACTAGTGCAAACATAAATGTGAGAGCTGGTGCTGGTAATACGACTGGCCGACTGTGGAAGTCGTATGCAGAACCAGAAGGGATAAGTAATTGAATAAAGATGGAAGTATGAAAAAGAAGAAGTTCAGAGAGAGAGATAGTAGTACAGGGGATTAGATGGGGGGACAGATTGCAAAGGACATGTAGGACCAAGCACACTGTGCCAAGATCTGCAGGAGAAACGAGGGCAGGAGCCCCCTCAGCATTAACAAAGGCAGCAGCACCCAATCACTGACGACTACGTCATGAGGAGCATGCGTCATATGACGCGTCAGGCCCGCCAGCCAATCATGAGCGTGGGAAACTCCTCCGAGCGAGAGAGGCAGCACATACATACACACGCACATATTACCACCTCGCTGCCTACCTCGCTCTTTCTCCTTAACTTCACACAATGCATCTTATATTCTATCAATGATATAAAATACTTCCAAGTGTCACAGACAAGAATAAAGACCACCACTGATCTGTCTGTGACAACATGAACTCTATGAAAGAAAGAACATCGTTCTACGATTATTGTAGCCCATTTCACTGCCCTGGCGAGCGCTAGCGAGTTACGAGTGCATTCTGGCAAGCTGGCCAGCGTAACACAGGGTTGAGCAGCCACCCCCAGACCAACACCAGAATAGCAGTCATCCAAGACAGCAGGAAGAATAGGAGAAGACAGAAGCAGGAGAAGACGACACGAAATGAGACCCGACCAGCTTCTCAGGCTTTAATTCCGGCCCGGATACACAAGTCTACCTCTTTTCCCAGAACTACCCATGCTCTAAATTCCGGAGAAATAGGTCAGTCTACCCGGAAAAGGAGTTCGAGCCCTGGCCACTCACAGGGGCCCCAGCTCCTCCAATGGCAGAGGCAGGAACCACCGCCCGATGCATATCATCAGCTCCAGCCCAACTTGCAGTACAGTGAAGAAATGTTTATGGAAGTTAAGCACCAAGAACCCTTCCAATATAGAAATAAGTGGGACCCTCAGTACCCCTCCTATAGTACCTTCCCAGAAGTCTGGGAATGAAGAAAATGTAGTGATAGATAAGAAACTTGTGGCCGGCAGAATAAGAAAAGCCAGATACCACGATGGATAGAAAATCATCCATTACATCACCACAATGCCCTCTAAAAATAGGGGACCAAGATCACGAGAATAAGAATCTCCATGTGTAAAAATATATAACCCCATGTATTTTTAGATTAAGTATTACCTTCACCATAGCCAAAAACACCGATATCCACATGTCCCTATGAACTCGAAAGACACCAAATTGAACCCTAAAAAGAACACAAATATAGCCTGACTTTAACTGAAGGAAATTAAGCAAATACGATTGTATCCTTCGTCTGGTCACGCCGGGAGGAAAACATTGGTATTGCCGCTTCACCATACGTCCAGTCCGGAACCCCTTCACCTGTACCTGGGAGAGAGACAGTTCCCCTTGACGCCCAGCCCTGCAGTACCACGAGAGGCAGTTCCCCCTGACGTCCAGCCCTGCAGAACCACGAGACCACGTCGACCAGATTCTCGCTCAGGGCTCCCTCCACCCCTACCCTAAGTGTCTCTGAGTGTATTAAATTGTTGCTATTAGTTGTGAAGGTAAAGCAAAATATGTGATTATTCCATTTTTAATTAACTCTAGATCTGTGCCGAGGATCTGTCTTAAATTTGTGTTAACCCGTCTTAAACTAATTTACTCACACTCTTCCTTTTCATATTTTTATCAGTGTTACTTAGCCGGAATATTTGCAGATGTTCCTCTTATGTGTCCTTTATTCTGTGTGTAACGAATTTGAAGTCAAAGTGTATAACGTGAATTTATTCCCTTCTTAAATCTTCTATTTACCTAGAACCTACGCCCTATTTTAAGATTCTTTTATCTACTTAATTACTATCCAGAGAGCTTTACCATATTACCCCCGTTTATTTTGAAAGTCAAGACCCCTTTCCTTGAATTAGTATTTATTCCTTGACAAATTCTATTCAATTAATTCTTGTGAATAATCTAATAATATACGTATTTGGATCATATAATTCTTTCCACACGTAACTAGGAATTCCGTGTGTTTATTCCTATGTCGAGTTAGCCTACGTTTTAGCTATTAATTTATCTTCTATTACTTGATTTAGTAATTATTTATTTTAACCATTTCAAGGTTTTAATATAACGCTACAATAGTTCTGCGTTTTAAATAGGAATTTGTTAATTTATTCAGAGCTCCTTTTATGCCAAGTTTGGTATTTAATTAGTACAACTTCGTTGTGTATGCCATTTCATATAGCTATTTTATTAAGCTGTTTATTCGCGCTATTTATATCTGCGCTCCTAAAGTACTCAGTTAATGTATTCCAACCCTATTACTTCGGGTTATCCATTATCCTTCAGTCACGTTAATTATTAGTGCATCTGAATTCCTCCATCCGTATGAATTGACTTCATATCTGATCGAAGTATTTTTCGTGTCTTGTTTGAGAGATTATTCACGTTTATTCTTAGAGGATCAAATTCTAATTTAACTTATCTTCCCTCTTAGACTTGAATTATCCACCTAGCTTGAACCCTTAAGTTAACATTGCATTCATTCATATTATTATTTTCCGTGACCGCAGTCCATCCTAGCTATACCCCCCAGGCGGCACGTTTGATCTTTTACCTGAGCGCGGCCTAGCTTCCTACCCCCACGCCACGCACTCGCCCCGCGCAGTGAACGATACGTTCCATTGTCTTGCGTAGCTCATTCCAGAATACTTCACGTTAGACGCTTGGCTCCCATATATATTATTATCAAGGTTATTATTCTGTTTATATATGTATCTGTATCCTATGCGTATTTTTCCTTCCTTGATTGTCGTGTAACTTAATTTAGTACTCCATTTGAGAGTAAGGTTATTAACTCTCTCCACTGTATTTATTGCTTGCTCCCTGTTTTCCATATAACAGTCGAGTCTACTAAATATATGACCTACTGTATTTATGCCTGTTAATAAATAAGAGTGTAAATTACCTTGTGTGTTTATTGTTGCCTGATTGAGTTTACTATTATCATATGCACTGTGTTCGATGTGTTCCTGTCGAGGAATATTCCAAATCTAATCATCCTAAATTCGGATTGATAATAGATAATACTGAAGCCTGTTGGATAACAACCCGGCATAATAAGTATAATGGGTATAATCTCTCTCGGTCCCTCTCCTTCCACTTCAGGTACCTCCCCGGAATGGACCGTAAGGTCTCTGAGATACTAACTATTCCTTGTAACTCTCTCATATCTCGCTCTCCTACTACTACTACTACTATTATTTCTATTACTACTACCATTTTTATGTCGAAAAGGGCCTCTCTCTCGACCCAAAAATATACTACTACGCTGCTACTAATACTACTACTACTACTACTACAACTACAACAACCACTTTTTTATTATACTAAACCACTCAGCCTGTGCATCCCCTCTTTGGACACTAGACCAGGTCAGAACAGTCATCAAAGCGTCCGACTTGGTAGTCATTCAGCTACTTACTATTCCGGGGTCAGCATCACGACTCATCATCGTGGATTACTACTACTACATTGATTTTTATGTAATATTGTTCATACATTTTTTTCACAAGCATCAGATATTACTATTCTACACAATGCACCTTCAATCCAGTCGCCTCCCTATGCGACCCTCTGCCACTGTTGCCTCGTAGTCCACTTCTGCCACCGTCACTGGTTGTGGTGCAGACCGTCTTGTTCCCCGCCTGCATAGTAGTGCTGATCTGAGCAATGAGAAAGATAGACGGCACCTCATCCAGGCTACGACGTGGCTCCTGGGCTGTTGCTTCTTCTCTGCGATGATCTCTGCTAGCCTTGAATAGAAGCACTGGGCCCTGGGTCCCATCCCTTCAGATGTGGTGAAGACTAGTGGGGTAAAGCTGCCTTGTTCGATATTTAAGATCCTTTCCCCATATGCCCTCACCTTCTCTTGTTCATTCCTCTTGTGTGCAGCAACCAGAGACAGCTCGCTGTAGCTATGGGCCATTGGGTCAAATACTCTTATGTCAAAGAATGCTCGCTGTGCATTTGTCCAAAAACCTGTTGCACTAACGTCCAATCTTGCTTCATTGGATGTGTTGGCCGTCCTGTGCTGCAAAATCTCTCCATCCAAGGGAATGAGTGATGGTTCGCGCACCACATCTCTACACACCTCCCTGAGCATGTTCGCCGTTACATCTCTTACTTCATCGTGCCTGATGCTGATGAATCCTCCTTTCTTACATATCATGGAGTGGTCTGCATCGTTGTTTGTTCCACAAACTACTACTACTACTAATAATACAACCACTACTACTACTACTACTACTACTACTACTACTACTACTACTACTTTTAAATGGAAAAAAGGCCTCTCTCTCTCTCGCCCCCAAACTATAAAGGCCAAAGTCTGGATCGCTGTAATGGGGATCACCTTTCAGCTACTCACAACTTTTGTCTTCCATTCTTTTCTCCCTTTTCTCCAACTCCCTATTCTCTCTCTCTCTCTCTCTCTCTCTCTCTCTCTCTCTCTCTCTCTCTCTCTCTCTCTCTCTCTCTCTCTCTCTCTCCACAACACTACACCAAACACAGCCAACTATCAATAAAAGGCGACGTAACAGATCCGGGTGCGGGAATAAAAACGCTACTGGCGAAGAAAGAATACGAGGGAAAGAGTTACAGAGGTATAAAAGGTGTGTGTGTGTGTGTGTGTGTTCTGAGGAGGGGGAGGGGGTTTTGTGTGTGTGTGTGTGTGTGTGTGTGTGTGTTCTGAGGAGGGGGAAGGGGTTGTATGTGTGTGTATGAGGGTATTAAAATATATTAAAAAAATATATATATAGTGTATGAGGGTATTTGGTGTGTGTGTGTGTGTGTGTATTCATTATTGAATTCATAATTGTACTTTGACAGGAATTGAGATTTTGGCTCGTAATGTCCCGCTTCCTAGACATTATTATCAATGACAAACACCCATCTCCTTGCTCAAGGGAAATGGTAACCGCCGGCTATATCTCAGAAAACCTTCATCAACCTGAGCGAGATTTGAACCCGGGTCTGCTGGGTTGCAGGCAAGGACGGTACCTAGCTAGCCGCTCGGCTGTGTGTGTGTGGGTGTGGGT
>CM064573.1:36395783-36440783 GCA_032716605.1 Paralithodes platypus | reverse complement strand
TCAATGAATCCTTGCAGTCTGGAACTATGCCTGATCAGTGGAAGCTAGCCGACGTAACACCGATATTAAAAAAAGGCAGCAAATCCCTACCCAGTAACTATCTAGATTCTAGAACTATGCTAGAAACATTCATAAGAGACAGACTCGTAAATCACTTAGAGGAAAATAACATACTTAACCCATTGACTACGGAAGACGTTCCAGAATGCCATGGCAAATTACAGCAATTTACAGGCTTTTAAAGCCTCCTAAGGCCTGTAGAATCGAGTGTGAGGGAGCGGGAGCGCAACAGGCCACCCATCCTTCCTCCAGCCAGCCGCCCGGTGCACTGAGGAGTATAAGCCATACTCTCACGAGATATACAGCACTGCCAAAGGCAAATGTAGTGCGACATTAGCGATAATTGCTCATTTTAGCTAATGTCTATGGTAGCGCTGCAGGTGAAGCCCGCGAGCTACGAAGCTCGTTTTGGTGTAATTTTGAAGCTATTTTCTTCTAGTTTTTGGCCGAATACATTTAATTTCATTCAGACACTTGCTTAATCAATTGGGAATGCCTGAATGAGCCCTAATATGGCGGAAATAGGCGGAAACATGCCCGCACCGTAAGTGTTAAAGATACTCAAAATGGCTTCGTAACAAACGTTCCTGCTTAACAAACCTCTTAGACTTCTTCCACGATATCCTCAACCTCTATGATGAGAGTAAAGCTGTAGATATTATATACCTTGATTTTCAAAAGGCCTTTGACAAAGTTCCCCACAAACGTTTACTGCTAAAGTTCAAAGCGCATGGAATACAAGACGGTGTGTTGAAATGAATTGAAAATTGGCTCGGTGACAGAAAGCAAAGAGTAGTCTTAAACGGTAAGGCATCTAAATGGACCAATGTAAGTAGCGGGGCACCCCAGGGATCGGTACTAGGACCAATTCTCTTTCTAATTTATATCAACGACATAGATGAGGGTCTCACCGTACAATCTCAAAGTATGCTGACGATACAAAAATTGCAAATAGCGTACTCTCAAAAGAACAAGTTGACAATATGCAACACAATCTAGATAAGTTGTCATGTTGGGCCCAAATTTGGCAAATGAGTTTCAATGCGGATAAATGTAAGGTACTACATATCGGATACGGAAAAGAGAAAGCAAACTATTCGATGAATGGCACTCAGCTTAAGAGTGTAGACAGAGAAACCGATCTGGGAGTAACAATATCGAGTAACATAAAACCGAGTCAACAATGTTCAGAAGTTGTTAAGAAGGCAAACAAAATATTTGGCTTTAACCGTTCCAGCCCGGGTGTCATTTTCTAAGGACACCAAAAAAAAAAAGGGCCGGTACCCGGGTGTCATTTTAAAATCCTTGTGCTTGAAAGCGTGCTTCAAAATTCGCGCGGCCAAATTTTGCATTGTAGGAGCGACCGCAGCGCCACCAAGCCTCAACTACTAGTGTTATCAGTTCGTACGTGGCCGCCATAGCAAGTAATACTGAAAAAATGTTTTCCGACGTATCCGATTCGCTGCAACCTCCCGCGGGCCCCAGTGCTACCCTGCTCGCAACTTCAACGCCTGTTGCAACCGAGAAGAAAGCTCAACGAAAGAAAGTTAAGCGCATGTTGAGTGATAGCGCTATACAGCGAAAACTTTTTGATAGTGAAGAGAGCAGTGACGAAAGCTTGGTGGACAAGGAATAATTCATAAGTGCAAGTGAAGATGACGATTTCGTGGGCTTTGGAGACGACGATAATGTCGATTTATTTGAGGGGGGAGACAGTAGTGATGATCCTGATGTGGAAGTGTTTCAGGAAGGTGCCATTGAGCTTCCAAGTGTGCTAGAACCTAGGCCTACCCCCTCGCCATCTTTTCTAGGTCAGCCTAGGCCTAGCCCTAGCCCTAGCCCAGGACCTTCCCCTTTGCCTGCCCGTACGCCCTTGAAAGTGGGCAAATATTTCTATAAACAATCGAGTGGTGAAAAGTGCAGCTAAAAAAACACGCAGGGCAGCCGCAGAAAAGGATAGGGAAGCTGAAGACAGTAATAATGACGCCGACCCTGGCCTAGCAACCACCCGCATTCCATTGTCCCGACGCCTTGACCCGGGACGCCGCGTGGGTCACCCACAGCCCTCGGCTTCATCTCTCCTTCAGGATGACCAAAGGGCTTCTTCAAGTGGTATTGGTGATGTGCCACAGCCCTCAACACACCGCAGAGCATTATTTGCTGCGGAGAAGCCCTCGGCTCGCCGCAAAAGGAGCCCAACTCCCGAGGCCGAGGCTTCCATTGTTGAAGCTCCCGCAGCCTCCCGCGCCCCACACCGCCGACGCCCGGTCACTTCTTCACCAGAATTGTCTCCTGAAGAGGATGCTGACGACCCCAACATTGACCCAGATGACCTGACGTCGCCTGAGGAGGAAGAGGAAGAGGAAGAGGAAGTCCCGACAAGACGAGCGAGAGGGCGAGGTCGTGGACGTGGTCAGTCTGCCGACGCCGCTGCCCCTGGACGTGGGCGTAGGCATGCAGGGCGTCCGCGTAGCCAAGGGCGTGTGCCTGCTGCACCTGCACGACCTCGAGCATCAGCATCCAACCTGTTTGTGTGGACAGATGGGGCTGATTTTGAGCCAGATTGTCCTGCCTTTGACGAGGTACAGATGGGTTCCGTGGTGTCACCAGCATATCCCTGTGGCCCAGATGCTACCCCCAGTGACCTTTTCTGTGGCTTCTATGACAATGAAGTCATGGAATACCTCGTCGAAGAGACAAATCACCACCATGCTATCTGTGCCAACTTTCTTGGGAGGAAGACCAGTGCCAAGATGGTGGCATGGAGAGCTGTCACTGTGGCAGAACTATATGTGTTCTTGGCACTCACAATGCTGATGACACATATAAGGAAGCACGTTCTGGCCGACTACTGGATCACTGGCGACATCATAACGACTCCAGCATTTGGCAAATACATGTCCAGGGACAGGTACTTCGACATCCTCTCCTATCTCCACCTGACAAACAACATGGCAGTCCACCTTCCCGACTCATTATGGAAGATCAGGAAGCTGTATGACATGATACGTCATTGGTTCACCACATACCTGATTCCTTTCCAGAAGATGTGCCTCGACGAGTCTCTGGTCCTGTTCCGTGGTAGGCTGCACTTCCGACAGTATATCCCGTCCAAGAGACACCGCTTCGGCATCAAGCTCTTCGTCCTCTGCGACTGTTTGACGGGGTATGTGCTGGACTTTATAGTCTACAGCGGCAAGGCTGGAGAAATTGAGACTGACCCCCTCATTGGTTTTGGTGGCGCTGTAGTGAAGAAGATGATGGAGAGGCACTTCAATAAAAACCACATCTTCTACACAGATAATTATTACACGTCGCCTCTCCTGACCAAGTACCTCCATGACCACAAGACCGGAACTGTCGGCACAGTCAAGGGCAAGAGGAAGGGCATGCCAGGCTACCCAACCAAGACGAAGAAGGCGGACATCTTCCACAAGAAGAGTGACCCCATCCTCTCCATCCACTGGCATGACCAGCGCAAGGTCAACCTCCTCACCACATGCCACAAGGCCCAGATGGTCGCCACAGTGAAGGTGGACCGAAGAACTAAGAACCCCGTCCAAAAACCAGCTGCTGTCCTGGATTATAACCTCAACATGCGCCTCGTTGACAAGTCCGACATGCAGATGGGCTTCATCGACTGCCTGCGAACATCTTGCAGGTGGTACAAGAAGTTTATCCTGCATACGGTAGATATGTCGGTCCTCAATGCCTACAACATCTACCGTCTGAGGACTCCAGGAGCCAAGAAGTACAAGTCCCTGCAAAAGTTCCACAAGCAGGTGCTACTTGAGCTCCTGGCTAAACATGCGGCTACACCAGGGAGGCCACTACAAGGACCAGGCCAGCTGGACAGAACGGGGTGTGCTGAATTTTTCAGGAAGCACCAGCTCAACGCCCTTCCTTTCAAAGCACCAGGTAGTAACGTTAGGAGTCAGAAGAGGTGCCATGTATGCAGCCACACAACTCGCAGACCCCGCAAACCCACAAAAACCACTTGGGAATGCCTCGAGTGTCAAGTTGTACTGTGTGCTGGCACCTGCTTCAACGACTTCCACACTCTAACAAACTTTTGAAGTGGAAGTGACAACAGTGAAAGTGACACTCAAATGTGGGCTAAGAATAATAATATAACTAAGTATAAGTGAAAAGGACACATAAGTAATAATAAGTGCCTTCAATAACAATATGAACAAGTGAAAGTGACACTAAAATATATATTTCTAACAATAAATAAGTGAAAATGACACTCAATAAGCCTAGGCCAGTCAAAGTGACAGTATAATAATAATAAAACTAAGTATAAGTAAAAGAGACACACAAGTAATAATAAGTGCCTTCATAACAATATGAACAAGTGACAGTGACACTATATATATTATTAGCTTACCTAACAATACATAAAAGGGGAAATGACACTACCAATTATCAAAGTCCAGTGAAAGTGACACTATAATCATAATAATAATAATAAAACGAAGTAATAAGTGACAGAGACACAAATCAGTTCATGTAAATAACTTTATTGAGTGAAAATAACATAATAACTATAATAAATGACAGAATAACCAATAAAACACTATCAAATCGCTTCCCGGCATAATTGCGGTATGGAGCGACGAGTGCAACTGGGCGTCGTAGCCGGGGCCGCGGTTGAGTGTTCGGACGCGCCGAGGTAAATACACGGCAAAAGTTACCTCCACTTCCATCACCATCACTCTGGAACCAGTTGAGCTAGAGAGCTCTACTCAACGCCATTCTACGCAGCAAGGTAAGGCGCCCATTTCTATATATGTTTTATTAATGTAGGTAATATATTAAGCGAGATTAGCCTTAGTTTACTTTTGTTGATATTCGGCCAGATCGCCCGGATACGAGCTCCGTCCTTTGGAGAGCCTGCCCGGGCCAGGAGGGTTAATGGCGGGTCATTTGAGCAGTACACAACAGGTGTTTTACTAGCAAAAAAGCCCTCTCACACTCAGGCGCCCACTTAAACTTTCTATCTTTGGCTAATAGGTCCGTCAGAGGAGCCAGCACAGTAGAATAGCCCTTTATAAAGCGGCGGTAGTAACCAATCATGCCCAAAAACCTCATGATCTGCTTCTTGGTGGACGGCCTGGGGAAGTGGTTAATAGCCAATATCTTGTTCTGTGGGGGGCACACCTGGCCCAAACCCACCATGAACCCCAGATACTGCACGGTAGCCCGCACAAAATCACACTTTCCCAGGTTGACCACCAAGTTTGCCTCGCTTAATTTCTTAAATAGGGATTCTACATGTTCACAGTGGCTCTTAAAATCGTCATCGTAGATAATGACGTCGTCCAGGTACACGGCACAGTTCGGAATGTCAGCCACTAACCCGTTCATCAAGCTTTGGAAGGTCGCTGGTGCGTTCTTTAGACCGTACGGCATGACATTACAACGATATGTAGCACCATCCACCACAAAACCACACACCTCTTTCGCCCATTCAGACAAAGGCACCTGCCAGTAACCTTTTACCAGGTCCACCTTGGTCAAGAACTTGGCCCTGCCAATCTTGTCTACACAGTCATCGACCCGGGGAAGAGGATAGGGGTTGGTGGGAGTCAAGCCGTTTAGCCTGCGGTAATCAACACAGAAGCGCACCTTGCCATCCGGCTTAGGTTGCAGCGTTACGGGAGATGTCCACTTTACCGCCCCCTTCTCGATCAGTCCCTGTTGCAACATATACTCCAACTCCGCCCGGAGGGCCGGAAGTTTAACAGGGGGCACCCTATAGGGCACTGATTTGAAGGGTGGGTGGTCTCCGACGTCAACGTCGTGCACCTAATCAGTAGTGAGGCCTGGGTGTTCCGCAAATACAGTAGGATATAAACAGAATAGGCGCTCGACAGCCACACGCTGTTGCTCAGGTAGGTGTTGCAAAGCCTCATGAGCTGCCTGTCTCGTGTTTCCAGCCCACTGATCTGCAGAAACATGATAATCCCAGTTGTCATCCACCTGCGCATGACTGTCCCGTTCTCCTTCTCCACATTGACTGCTGAAAGTCATCACGGGGACAGTGAGAGGCTCAGGTGGGCGCCTCACATACTCCTTCATCAGGTTGACATGACATAACTGATTCCTCTTACGCCTGTCTGGAGTGGCCACCAGGTAATCTAAGTCCGAGAGCTTCTCTGCTACTCTATAAGGACCAACGTACTTTGCGGATAAGGGGTGACCTACAAGAGGGAGTAGTATCAACACCTCCTGACCCACGTGAAACTCCCTGAGTTTCACCTTGTGGTCGTACCTGTCCTTCACGAGGGCCTGAGAGCCTACCAGATTGCGGCCAGCCAACTCCAGACTACGCAACATTCGTTCTCTACTCTCAAGTTCAACAACACCGTCACTACACTTTAGAACCTCCGGGTCTTCTAGCTGCAATTTGCGAATATCTGAGGGAGCTAGCCTGTCTAAGTGTTTGCAAAACAACTCATGCCCTCCCCCAACATCGAACTTTGCATCCCGTTGCTCTCTCCGTGTATACCGTTGCTGCCTCTGAGTCTCTTTAAGCCCTGCCTCTACACTCTCAGTGACAGGTGGTGGTGCTTCTCCAGACTCTAATAACGGTGCTAATACTGAGTCCCCGAGAAGCGCTGCTGGTACTAGACTCTCCACCGTATCAGCTTTCAGCACCTTCTCGTGACCGTTCCTCTGCTTATTTGAAGACTGTTGGTTAGGCTGTGACTCCCTGGATGCGAGAGATCTGGTTACAACACACGCCATTGGTTGCACCTGACACTTCTCAACCCACTCCTGTTCCTCCCTACTCACGTCGGCCGGCTCCTCGGCAACGACTAAGGGTGAAACCTTAGAAGCAGGCACCGCAAAGTCATTGCCAAGAAGGAGGTCGATGCCCCCAACAGGCAATTTCTCCACGATTCCCACATCCAGTTCGCGAGTCACACCGTCAACTTCAAGCTCCATTCTAACAAGCGGGTATGACCTAGTTGCATTAACTCCCTGCACCACAACTACCCGCGCCGCGTTTATGGGTCTACCAGTGAAATTCTTCAAGAGTGTCTGAGAGGCACCTGTGTCACACAAGAGCTGTACCACGTGCTTCTTGCCCCCCCAACTTCACGCAGCCATGCCCTCTATGGTCGCAAAAGGCATCGCGGACAGGGTTCGAGCCTTCCGGATCCTTCTTCACTGGCGGTGCTCCATCCTCAGATCTTATGCCTCCAGCAAACACAGAAGACTTCTGGAACACCCCAATGCTGCGAGCCAATGACACAGCCGCCATGGGAGGTCTGCTCGTACAAACTTTTGCCATGTGCCCCTCTTTGTGACAGTGATAACACTCAAATTTCCCCTTGGACTTATACTGAGGTGTAAAAGTCCCCTGACCCTTCTTAAACGGGGCGGTGCTAGGTTTGTGATCAGTCTTGGTGTCATTGCTTTTAAATTTATGTGTGTCAATATTCCGGGGAGGGGGAGGGTAACGCTCCTTAACCTTTAACTGTCGGCGCACAACACAAGTCGAGTTAAATAAAGCTGGACTATGTGGCGGCGCTCGACATAGGTCGTGTGGCAATTTCAGCACGTAATGTTGCTGAGAGAGAGAGACAAGTGGTGGCAGGAGAGTAGCGAGCGTATGACTGCTCCAGACCACCGCGGCGAACCTACTGACACAAATCCCACCTCCTCCCTCCCTCTCTCACTCGCTATATACGTAATTGTATGGGGAAAGTGCCTAATTACATGCTTTTTGCACTCGCGTTGCACGGTTGTTGCAAGAAAACTAGCCATTATAAAAGGATCGTTATGGTGTCATTCGAAAGCTCTGTTTATGCCCTTTCAGGGATAGATACTTGTTTTACGTTCTGGGTCTTATTTAGGCATGAAAATTATCACGTAAACAGCCCTATTTTGGCTAAAAACACCCCGCTGGGCGGTACATATAAATAAACCGCCTAGGCCGCTAATAAGGTGATAACGCCTACATCGTTTCTCTGTGCAGAGACGCACCCCCGAATTAGTGACAACCGACGATCAGCCATCTCTGCTGCTTCTACGAGAGTTCTTGGGTTCTTCTCTTTAAGGTTTAAAGTAAAGTCGCCGCCCGTACACTTATAAAACTGCTCTAGAAGCATCAACTGTTTCATCTCATCAAACGTAGTTGTCTTCTCTGATCTGAGCCAGTTTCCCATAGCGTCGGACAGGTCCCGGGCGTGCTCCAAGAAGGTACTGTCTCGCCCCTTAGTCACACCCCGGAACTTTAACCTATATGTCTCGGGTTGTAGCTCGTATGCCCGCAGGACAGCCTCCTTGAGCTCCTCATAAACAACGCAGGACTCCAAAGGCAGTGCATCGTAAGCCTTGAGCCCCTTACCTACGAGTCTAGAGGACACAAGGGCCGCCCACTTAACTTGAGGCCACTGATGCTCCCGGCACTTCTTCTCAAATCTATTGAAAAACTCTGTGACACCAGATTCGTCAAATACAGGGACCAGTTTGAGAAGGTGCGACAGAGACTGATCATGCGCACGGTTTCCAGTACCGAGTCGCTGTCCCGTCGTCTCAACACGAGACTTCTCTAAATCCATGTCGGCACAGTATCTTGTAGATTCTAGTTCAGTCCTAAGCTCAGCTTCCCTCGTCTGTTGCTGCATCCTAGCCAGCTCTTTTCTCTCTTCTATCTTAGCTAGCTCTATCTGCTGTTGACTCTGATGTTGCATCTTTGCCATCTCGAGCTGAAAGAGCATCTCCGGGGTCAAACCTTGAGGAGGAGGAGGAGATGCAATGATGTTAGAAATACCCGGTGATCCCCCCAGGGGCAAACCACCCTGCCAGTCACTACCCACCTGCGGAAGCGTGCTCAGGGTCGGTACTCCAATAGGAGGATTGGGAGTCGAGTGAAGGGGAGGCTCGGCCAAAGGGCTCTGAGCACTCACCCTACCTCGTCCACCCCACCCAGCACACACGTCATCAGGTCATCCTTGGTCATGCCACTAGTACATACATGACCGATAGCTGCGGCTAAGCACTGGAGACCGTACCGATTCATACCCACCAACCGGTCGGAAGTAACAGGCCATTGTAAAAAATTCCTTGCATCCTCCTCACTGTTCACCAAGTTAACAACCTGCCCATGCTGCTGCTCCTCAGCTTCTACATCACGTACTGTGTCCTCATCCTGCACTGATCCGCTATAAGACATGATGCTCACTGAAGATTTTTCACTTTGATACACAAAAAAGAAGTACCCCAAACTCTTATACCACAATATTCACAATAAAACATTCTCGGAGACCGCTTAAGTGCTATATTACTTTGCTAAAAAAATAATTCTTGCATGTCCTCAAAAAATATTCCACAAAATCAACAAATGTTCACTGCCTAAACTGTGAGAAAAATCTGCACAATAACCTGCAATTATATGTCAGTTCACCAAATCCTGAGCTAGGTCGCCATTTGTTACGATCGGGTCTCGTATAAATCAGTGGCTCTTATACATTGGACTAGACTGGCATAAATGCAACAATGGAAACGCTAGATCCAACCCCTGATATATAATCCCGTCGAACAAAGAACACATATACCCTCCAGAGTTATATCTGCGATAGCGGGGTATCTTAACTCTCAGTATCTATGTGCTTCTACTATAGGCTGATGTTCTCTAAAACAGCCTATTACCTATAACATATGGTTGCTTAGTTATGGTACACAAGGAAAAGATAGTTAACTTAATTAAATCACAAGAGTGATCTAATGCAAACAAGAAGAAGGTTTACTTAACGTTACTTTAATCAATAATATCTGTCACTCCTTTATGAAAGAAAGTGTTGTAAAGTCCTCAAGCACCGAACAAGGAATCTTCTGAATAATGTCGGATGCTACTAAGAAGAACGTATCGGAAATGGAACCACAAAATAGCAGGAGGCAGGACAATGCACGTGTAGGCTAAATACACAAAAAGGCTGGACCTATAATGTTATTGGACACAAGAATATTATAAGCGGTGCAACAGTAATAATGCTTGCCACGAAAAAGTAGTACTCCTATTAACAAAACCGGTCTATGCTGGTTGTGTCTCTCTACAGCAACCTAGACCTCAAAATGCTTGTGTAGAAATAATGGGTATGCATAAAAGAGTATATGATCTAATCCAGCTAATGTTTACCCGGGTTAATAAAGTCTAGCTGGGATGCGCAAAGGTACAGAATTCTGGTGGAGCAAGGCAGCTCCTAGCCTAGTGTGGACCTTGGGTCTGTGCGGCCTGATTACGTTAATATGAAGGGATGCTCTCTTGAGGATTCTCGATCACAAGTATCGAGTATCCTCCTGGCGACCCTCAAAAGTAAAAGCAAATAGAGTTAGAACAGTGTTGGGTGGATTAGGCAAGCAGCCCTCACGCACTACACAGTCTAAATTCCAAGGTACACAGACAAAAGATCCACCCAGGTAACCCACAGAATCCGTAGTGTCGTGCAGCTCAAAAGTAGCCTACACACAGTGAAAACACCAACAGCAAGGCACCTGATCCCTAGTCTAGCATTATTTAACCCTGTAGAAACATTAGTGATTGATGGAGACAGTCCGAGCAATACAATCTCCCAAAAAGACAATGACTATCTTCAACCTTAGCCTAGTACATAAGAAATGTGAGATCCAGCATATAATACAGTCTGGCCACCAATTCAAGGTGTGGATGCAGGGAACCAGAGGGGGATTGATATTAATAAAAGGTGAGGAAGTAGTGGAAATGATAGAGGCAGTAGGAGAGAAAGATTCTAAGACAAGAGTGTGGAACAGTTCATGGGAGATGCTTAGAGTATGCTGTCTGGGACGGATCTGACCAGGATATTTCCAGGGACCGCATGGGTGGTGTCCCAGTTCGCAGGAATGGCACGAGGGCGCGCGACAGTCGCCCAGTAAGCAGCCGCCTAGTAGGCCGTGTTAGGCAGGAGGCAACGAATCCCGCGAGGCCTATGTAAGGGGGCCAGCCACGCGCCACACTCACCACCAAGTCACACTACCTGGTCTCTCTCTCTCTCTCTCGCCTTCCCATCATTCAACTACTCAACACAATACTTTCAATTGACTAAATAAAATAGAAAGGATTGTGACAGACGAAAACAAAGAACAGTTCTGAACTGTCTGCAACAAAGCTTTCTCGAGAAGGAAAGTACACAATGATAGGTAGACTGTAGCTACATTCTCTGCCCTGGCGAGTCCTAGCGAGTAAGCCATGCGGTTCTGGGGGAAGCGGTGAGCGTCACAGGATGTTATCCCCATACTCACTGAGATCTACTCTCTACACAAATCCACGTTGTACCTGCTCGGCTAAAACTGCCGCATAAGTCTCGCAATAATTTGGATCCTTGACAAACTGCTTCTGAAGGCCACGTAATCTACCAAGTGCTAGATGGAAATTAGTTGGTAATTTACTCTTATTATCATTCCAAGGGAGCCTTACCACATACTGACCCCTGCCAGAGTCATACGTTACAGTCTCTTCATACGAGCTTAACGCTAGCTTAGACTCACGATCAAGTTCATGTGGGTCAATTCCAATATTGTCCAAGTCCCATAGCTTATCTATATCAGTACATGTATTATCAGGCACATTTGGCCTAATATATTTATCTATGGGGCTTACTGCTACCTTGAGGACCGTAACCACCTCCACCTGTGTGTTTTGAGAGGAAGTGGCATAGGATCCAGAAATGGCGTACCCTTGGATCGTGGGGAGCATTATTAGCTTATCTACCCGCCGATATCCAGGGTGAACCAGGTCGTAGTAATAATCAGCTCCGACCAGTAGCATAATACCAATGTTAGCAGAGAGTTGATCATCAGCCAGTTTATAACCCTTGCTTCTGAGATATTTCAAATGTGGTTGAATCTCTGATGCTATATAGAAACTGGGTAGTGTGTCGACCACAACAGCCTTGATGGGACATACCTTTCTTCTACAAACATAGGAAATCTCCACGATATCATAGTCACTGGAATCTACTTCACCAGTGAAACCATGGAGACGCAAAATCTCTTGACCCTTGCTGGTACACTTGAGCTGGGGTAATGATGACCGCAGAACGAATGACCTCTGTGAGCACTGGTCAAGTAAGGTGCGTGTCATTATAGGCTTATTATTACTCCCCACTACTGGCAGCATCATAGTAGGAAGCAATTGACATTCTCGAGAAGCAATGGACATGGCAGATACTTTATCACCCTCGCTCTTACCTTTCTCATGTGACTCTTTGGGGGTTCTCCCCTTTTCTTTGCCGTCGTGCCGATCAGACTGGGTGCAAAGGGAAAACCAATGTTTCCCCTTGCAATACTTACAAGGTTTGATGTAGGAATTGGTGCAAGTACTGTTGAAGTGGTCTCTTGCCAGACAGCTGGTACATAACTTAAGCGATTTAGCCTTGCCAATCTTCTGTGTAGCCTTAGGATACTTAGGACACTGGTACCACAGATGACCGTGTACACTTCACAACTTGCAACCTAATGATATTGGCCTTTTCTGTTTAGGAGAAGTCTGTACCGGGAAAGCTGCAGTAGATGGCGACATCTCCACTTGTCGGTAGTGTCCAGTACTCTCCATATTGAAGACTTCGGTCTGGTACACCTGCACCAACGCTTCCAAGTTTAGTGGAGAGTCGCTTAGTTGTCGTCTTACGATTTCCTTTAGGGGAGAGGGTATCTTGTTCAAGATATTTACACTAAATTTCCTCCTTGGTGATGGCCATTGTCTCCATAGATCGGAGGAGGCTCTCAAAGGAGGCATAGTACTCCTTTAGGTCCGTCACATCATAGGATGGAGGATCTAGAGTGAAGAATTTAGTAATTAATGCAGTCTTGATGACTTCCTCTCTCCCGTAAGTTCTTTTCAGCAACTCCACTGCAGACTCGTAGCTTGTAGCTTCTAGCTTGTACCCATCGATCAACTTCAATGCTTCCCCTTTCAATTGGCCACGGAGATATGTGAACCTTTGGATGGATGTGAGTGTTTTATTCTGATGGACGGAACACTCAAAGATATCCCAAAATCCAGTCCAGGTAGCCGAATCCCCGGAAAAGGTAGGCAAAGTAAGCTTCGGCAGGTTAAAACCAGTCGCCTTTGGTGTACCGGTATCCTTAACAGGGGTTGCTTCTTGTGTGGAAGATAGTCTGGCTAAGGCTGTATTAACGTCTTCAAAGTACTCAAGATCTGCTGACATTTCTTCTTCCACATCGTCAGTAATTGTCAATAAACCATATACCTGCTGAGCATAATTATCATAAGTGGCTAGCGATTTAGTTACAGTAGCAAATTTACCCTTAATTTGATCAGCCGTGGCACTTAATAAAAATTCATCAAGATCTCTTAAACACCTATTTAAACTTCCCTTCATCCCTCCCTTCAGAATCTTAAGCTTCTTTATATCTGTCATCGTTAAAGTCTGAATCTAGGCTATTAACTCTCTAAACTATAAAGCAAACTAGTTACACAAATTAATTTAAATTAAAAAATGTGGCAAATAGCATTGCCACTCCCAATTTGGAAACGGTCATTAGGCTACTAGCTGCAGTAGGATGAATTAATTAAGCAAATGGACAAATAGCAGAAACAAACTAGGGCTACAGAAAGAAGGGTAAATGAAAAGAACTGACTAGTAATAAGTATTAGGCCTAGCCCAGCTGCCCATCCCACAATCATGAGGTCTGTTGGCTGTCAATCGCTTAGGAATCAACAGAGACCGAACCCCATGACCGTAATTAGGCAACTAGGCTATAAAATTTAATTAAACGAGTCACATGAGAACCCTCCCCACCGGCAAAATTAAGAAAAGAGTCTCATAATGACAAAACACAATGAACACCACAGGCCCACCACCAAAGCGAAATGCACAGCCACCACAGACACCTGCAGGCCTAGCCTAGCCTACGAGCGCGAAATGGTGCCCGACGAAATTACCCCTACCCCAATCACCAGCCCAGCTAACCCACCAAAAAACGCCAAAGAACACACGCCCAAAAAAACCTGGAAACGAGCCCCAAAAAAGATAGGGACGGCGCCTAATTGGAAAAAAAACACGAGGGAAAAAGCCGGGTCTATACTAGGGAAAGGGCAAACGGCCCAACAATGCGCGAGGCGGCAGCCATTTGTAAGCCCACAAGCGTCAAGGAAGTAAACAAAACGCTTATGGTAAAATAATAAGCACAAGGGCACGAAGGACCATTTGTCAGGAATTTAGATAAAGAGGTTAAATTGCATATCACTGGTACATGAAATATCCCAACAAATAGTCCCCCACACACGGCTAATTCAATTGCATGACATGTAGGAATGTTCACATAATACAATATCGATACAATGAACTTAGCTTAGAGGACTGGTGATGTAGGACTGTTGTTATAGATTAGTATTTGTAGCACATGGTGAACTGTGGGTTGAGTCAGAGCTGGGGGGGGGGGGGGGGGAAGATGTTGGTTGTATGGTGTTGATTGAGAGACTAAAGGGCCGGCGTCCGATCACTTCGCGAAATTACATATGGCTGCCGGCTCATAATAATTATAACCCATAACTTGGTTTCATGATACATCTAGAGCTGATGTAATTATTTATACATTACAGTTAATATTTAACCTATACTTAAGAATAAACTACAATACACAAAGAACCAGCCGAAATCGTACAAGCGATACGATACCGCCAAATTCAAATGTCCTATTGGACCTAAAACTGTCGGGATCATTACCCTATTCCCGACAGTTGGCAAAGAAGTACGGTATCAGCTCAGCCAGTGACTGACAGTACAGGAAGAAGTTGGCTTCCCTGAATGATCGGATCAACAAGAGGATTACCAGTTCCATTGACAGCACCATATACCAGAAATGAAACTGGGGACTTTGCAGTTTGCGATGCTCACACCAAGCTTCGAAGCTAGGCACCTCTTCGAGTTGTTCATCTGTCTCTTTCGAGTAGTCCGTGTGGGCTGCCTTCAGAAGCTTGTACAGACTGCATGCTGTTATCTGTTGCATCTGTCGTGTCCTAGTGATGCTCGAATTGTCAGAAATGAATCTGCTGTCCCAGGAGATGCTATCCCTGCCTCTAAGAGGGCTCCTGTCCAACCACTGTCCTGGAGTAGAGTTCCAATGGACTTCAGTGCCACCATCTCAATATGCAAGCCTCCAAACATTATGAAGAACTTGTCCTCACCGTAGATTTCAGGCCAGTGCCACTGGGCCTGCTTGTCTACTGCATATATTGGCTGGTCAGCAGCAATGACTGGCACCTGACCGGGGTTCAGAAATGCCACTATCTCCTTGATCTTGTCCATCACATGCTTGACTGTAGCAACCGAGTGGGCCTGATCTCACAGCAGAGGCAAAAGTGATGTAATGCTTAACTCAAATGGCTTTCCTCTCTTCTGTGACGCATGGTGGGCTGACCAAGTCACATCCACTGGCCCATCTGTCACAGTGACCTTCTCCAGCCACTCATACTCCATTGCAAGTTGTGGCCTCAGCAGACTGGTGTCTGGGTGTGTCACACCACTCTGGGGAGGAGAGGGTTTCTTCTTGGTGAAGAACGCGGGCCGGACATTGGTGAAGGAGTCTGGAAGTTCTGGAACTGTCTTCACTTTCTCCTCTCCGAACTTCAGCTGTCCACGTTCTTCACCTTTGTCTTCTTTGGTTGGGTGCTGGAAAATAGAGACGCTGATTCCATGGAAAGAAGTGGTCGCTGTCGTTGCAGTGTGATTGTGGTCTATGTTGTCCATGGCTGATGTGGTGAACAGCCCTTTTCGCAGAACTGGTGGACAGACCACCCCATCCTCCATGTACTTGCTGACTGTTGCATCTCCCAGCTGTGCAGATATCTGTAGCACCCTGTCGTATGAAATGCTGATGCCATGCTCGTTAAGCATTTCCACCAACTTTCTCTTTCTGGTCTTTGTGTAGACGGACATCCCCATGTAAACAGGGAATGGGGTCTCTCTGTCTTTGGAGTGTCTGTGAGTTGCTGGAGCAGCAACCTTGTACCTTGCGTAGCAGTTGTACTGAAGCAGCTGAGCAATTGCTAGATCTATCTTTGATGCGCCAAACCTCAGTTGAGATTTGATGTCCGCTCTGTGTTCAAGCATGGCCACAAACTGAAGAAGAGTGAGTGGAATGGCCTGCTCGATGCACCCCTCATGGAAGGTTCCATCAAATGTGGACTTGTGGTCCAGCATATTTCTTCGCAAGATGTTAGCTGCTTTGCCAAGGATAATAGCTTCACTATAATAGTCAGAGGCTTCTGACAAGACAAAGCCCACATCTTTCTGGAAAGCCAGAAGAACATCCCTTCCCTGCTTGTGCACTTCCAACTCAGGTATTTCTGACAGCAGTTTTTCCTTCAGTCTTGTGGAGTTGACAGCAGGTGCATCAACACCCAGCTGTTCCAGGCGCTGGGCATACAGGTGATCTATGTCTGCAAGTCGGAAGACTGCAGGACCCTCGCCAGATCTGGTGGTCTCCACTAGATATGTGACTAGCTCTGAGAATGCCTGTGGGTGCACGTTCCTGTTCCAGTCTCTTGGTGGCTCTGAGGTACGTCCTCTCTCTATTGTACAGGTCTGTCAAGCATGCAAAATGGTATTTGAGCTCCTGTGCAATAGCATCTCCACCGCTGAGTCTTGCAAGAAGTTTTCCGTCATTTAAAGTTTGGGCACATTCATTAAGTCTGTTATTGAGGTTCATCGTCATAACTTGTCTGAGTTCAGAGGATGGGGCTTCTTTGTCACATATGAAACACGTTTGGCCTTCAAGGCTGGTTCTACGCAGCTTAGTCTGGCATTTTACTGGCTGAGCACCCTCTGCTCTTCTTTTTCTGGCTCTCTCCAGTTTCGTGTTGTTGAACATAAGGCGACAACTTTGGTGATACTGCGCCTTGTTCCTCCTCAGAGTTTCTTCAATGCCACCACCATCATCAAGTCTGGCTGGATCCAGAACAATAGGCATCTCATTAATTGCGTGAAAGAGGGGAATAGTAGTCGCAATCATAGTGTAGCCATCATGTTCTTGTGGTTGTTGTGCATGTGGTGACTTGAGCTCTTCACTCTTCTTCTTCTGGCAAAGACAACACTTGCTCCAGTCAGTCCGGAATTTAGACGGTCCTGGATCTGTATTTGCCATTTTGGTGAATACATTATGATAATTATCTGTAACACAGATATAATAGATAACAGATAATCACAGTATATAACAGATAATCACAGTATGATATAACACAGTATGATATATGATAACAGATATAACAGATAATCACAGTATATTAATTAACTGTATTCAGTGAATCAAGGCCGAGGGGTTATCCTTTTACCACATTGATCACAATCATGCACAATAAGGTATGGGATACGACTAGGTTCGGGAATAAAAATATATGACCTACACCTAGCCCGATCGTTCATCCAGTATCATTTAAGTCCCGTGCAATCTGTACACCATCCAGGTAACTACATGCAAAGCAATGTAAAGCCCCGTTACCCTTGGCTCGGCTCTCCCGCGCTGGCACACCCTGTCAATTCAGGCGCGGCTATCTAACTAAACATCTATGTTAAACTACATGTAATCTACAGTAGCTAACTGATGCGGGGATTATTAGACAGCATATGGGACACTAAACTAATTATTTAGCTACACTAAACTAATTATTCAGCTGATACTGAACCCCATGCTGAGTTTCACAGCAGCGGTGCCACCAGTGTGCCCTGGCTGTGCTTTGACATCCGCTCTGTTTCCGCTCTGTTGAGCTACTACTCTACACCTTCCGCTGCAAGTCTCTCAACGTCACCCCCCCCCACCGCATCATGTCATGTCCAGTTTGGAAGCCTTGTACAGGAAGATGCTACACATACTAAACATCTAACACTACTACGATATACACTACCATGCATTTTAGCCGAGTCAGACGTAACATGAACCTCTAATTTAGCAGAATATTAGGATTCCGGGACTGATATTATGGTACAAGGAAGCTAGTGAGTAAGTCCATGGTTCCAAATTCGGATTCTACATAGTGAGAAATTTATGATTTGACACCAAGATCATTCAAATAGGACAAGTCTTTGCGATTTTATTGCGAAATGCAATATTTCTCTATATTCAATGGCGGCCATCTTGAAAAATGGCCGCCATCTTGAATTTTTAGGTGGCTAACGGGTTTTATCAAAAGAGCAATCCCCAAGGAGTATGTGTGCCAAATTTGGTGCTTGTTTCCGGAAATGAACGATTCTCCTGAAATTTGCAGTTATCTGCTCCACTAATATCGTGAGCCCTGCCTATCATGCCGGGATTGCTTTCCCTGATAACGGTGACAAGCAAGGAAGCTAAGTTCCGTTTTGTAACACGCTTACCTGTCCGGTTAACCCATAAAGCACCTGGTTGGCGAGGTTGCGCAGCCCTCATAAACTTTGTGAGTGCTTGCACAGGACATAAAAGGTGATGAATGAGGCCTCTCTTTAAGGTCGGGACGGAAAATTCAGAAAAAACATGGTCCGAATGTTCGTTCTTAGCAATAAAGGAGGGAGATGGCGCGATTTGAACATGGTCGTGCAGTCTCCCAAACCTGAGACAGTTTGGTTCGTTGCTCATCGCCGCCAGCTCAGACACCCGGTTTCCGGTGGCAAGTGCCATGAGAAAGACAGCCTTTTTCAAAAGTGAGTCAAACTCCGGCGCGTTATTATACTTGCGCGATTGAAGCAATTCTAAGGCTTTATCAAGGGACCAGGAGGGCATGAGCTGGCGGGGAGGTGGACAAAGCTTGGAACACGCCCTCATAAACCCTTTCTCCTCCGCCTGCGGTATGGAAAGGCCGGTGAGATCAAGGAAGGGGGTCCTATTGGCAGACAGATGATTTTTTAACGTTATGACTGAAAAATGCTTCTGCTCAAATAGATAGTCTAAGTACTTAAAAATTAAGGCTCCCGAGGCAGTCGTTTGCCCTGACTCAACAATCCAGGTTGTAAAAGTTTTCCAATGTGATTGATATTGTCTCCTGATAGACGGTGTGTACTGATTCATTAGCTTCTTAGTGACACTTGGCCCAAATTGATTTAACCATTTGACATAGTAAATATCCATAAGGCAAAACTGAGCGAGGTCCGAAGGTTGCCAATCGTTTCCAAGTGGAAAACGGAGACCGGGAGGGACACCGGGGTCCTGCACCACTGTTGCAATTGGTGGTACCAAACCTGGGCCGGCCAAAGCGGCGCGATCAAAGCTACCCAGCCCCGGTAATCCCTCAGTTTGTGAATGACTTTGCACATTAACACAGAGTCTGGCGGCGGAAACAGATAGATTGAGGTCTACCTGTTCCAGTCCACCAGCAATGCATCGGGTCCCCCTGCCGGGGTTACCCTGTGACGTGTAAGAAAGAGTGGGAGTCTGTGGTTCTCTACTGACACAAACAAGTCCACCTGTGGACGGGCCGGCTTTGCAATCATCTTGTTGAAGATAGCCTGTTTGATTGTCCATTCTACTAGAGTGCTCCGCCGGCGAGAGAGAGCGTCTGCCCAGACGTTCGCCACGCCGGGGAGGTAGGTGGCATGCAGCGAAATGCCTAGCGAGTCGGCTAGGGTAAACATTTGTTCTGAAACATTCAACAACTCTCGTGACCTTACTGAGCCTTGTTTCTGAATGCAAAAAACTACGGTTTGATTGTCCATTCTGAACGCTATTGATTTGTTCTTCAATATCCTGCCGTGAGTTTGCAGAAAGAACAGAGGAACTAAAAGCTCTTGCTTGTTGATATGTGATTGGCTGTCTGTCACCCAGATGCTCTAACCCTGGTGGCCTAGGATTGACTGATATCCCCAACCTAGGGTCCCCGAGGCGTCTGTGTCTACCCATACCGTAGGTGGGGGAGAAACCCATGTTACGACCGAGTAGAGGACTTCACGCTTGGTCCAGGCCGATGGTAAGTTGTGGATTAATGGAGGAATTGGCCATAATTTCTTCTCCGGCAAGAGAGGGAACACTTTGTTGCCTTCCAGGATTAATCGCTTGGCTTTCAATCGGCCCAACTTGACAGTTAATTGTACCCAGTTGAGAGACCCAATCAGGGAACCCCACATTTTCCTGGTCGTATCCAGACTGTGGAGGAACCGGAACAGTTTCTTGCGGAACCTGCTGCGGTTGTCCACACTCTGAGTAAGAGTCAGAGCGTAGGTGTCCCAGACCAGCCCTATCCACTGAATATTCCTTGAGGGGACAAGGTGTGACTTTGCCAAGTTCACCTTGAACCCTAGGGTTTGTACATTATCTAACACTTGGTTTACATGGTCTTGACATAATTCTAAAGAGTTCGCCACTACTAGCCAATCGTCCATATACCAAAACACCTGTATGCCTCGAACTAACAGGGGTAAAAGAGCTTGCCGGACGAGTTTGGTATATACTCTCGGTGCTAGGTTCAACCCGAACGGCATCCTTTGAAAAACATAAGTCTCTTGCCGGACTCTCAGAGCGAGAACATTTTGGAACTGCTTGTTTATAGGGACATGCCAATAGGCATCTTTGAGATCGATCGAGCACATCCATCCTTGCGGCGAAAGTGCGAGTCTGAGTTGCTGTACAGTCAACATCCTGAAGGGTGAATTTTCTATAAAGGTGTTCAGGTGCGAGAGATCTAGAACTGGTCGCATCTGCACACTGTCCCTTTTTGGCACTAAGAAGAGTCTTGACGTGAATACTGGCTGATAGGCATTGACCTGAATAAGGACCTGTTTGGCAATCATTTCCTGTAATAGGGCCTCCTCCTCCTGAGACACTGCGGTATAATCCTGCGGTCGACGCAGTCGATGCCGCCGGCGCCACCGCCAGGTGATTCCTTTGCTCACTACCTTCCTGGCCCAGGTATGCTTGAGCCAGGCTGAGCGGAATGAACGGAACGAACCCGGGTGCAACCGGGGTTCGTCCTTCAAGGCAACTCTCCAATCCTGGGCCTTTGAGCTCGGCCCTGGGATGTGAAGAGTATGAGTGGCTAGTTTTTTGGAGGGGAAGGTGGGTTGGCATCAGACGCTTGACTAGTTTTGGCTGGTGCAGTGCCCTGATGACCTTTGTATAGGGCCTTACCCTTATACCCGTGCTGTTTACCTTGTTTGGGTTTGTGCTGATTACCTCCCTGCTGAGGATGGTGGTCTGGGGTCTCTTGGTGACTGTTTAGGTTGGGGTTGGTACGGTTTGTTACCGCCCTTTGATTTATGAAAGGGTTTCTTAGGTGGGTCCTTCCTAGCTTGGGAGGTAACCTGCTTCCACCAACTCACCATATTAAAAACGAGACTCCAAGTCTCAGAGTTAAGCAGGGTGGCAGTAAGAACCGGGGAGAGAGTTACCCGGCGACCTATGTCCGCCGGCAACTTCCTCACCAGATGGACTCTCAGATCTTGGCGGGCTCGAACCGCTTCCAAAAATTGCAATTCTAATGTCCCCTAGTGACTGAATGGCATTTTGTAGCAAGAGTCTACGAGACAGCTCAGTAGCTTTTCTAATTTGGGGGTCAGCTATGGCCGAGATAGTGCGTGCAAGAGAGGAGGCTATTTGATGACTCACCAAGAACTGAGAGAACATCCGGTAGGCTTTATTGCGTAACTTAAAATCCCGCTCCAAGTGAGCAGCCAGGGGCGGGGGGGGGGGGAGAGAAAGGTTCATCAAGGGCATGTAGGGACACTTTGGGGGCTGCCAGAAATGTTAGTAAGGCTGGGGACACCCCTTCTGCTTTGGATACCGGCAGGGAAAAGTAAGTATGGTTATCCGGAGGAATCTGATGAGAAGATTTGGAGGTGATAGTAGTGGCAAAAACCTGAGCTTCTAACTCCCAATCTACCCAAGGGCCTACTTCCACCTGCCCCCTCTGCAGTACCGGAGTCTGAGCTTGGTCCAGGGCCGGAGTTGTAGCCAACTCCGGCGTAAGAGCATTCAAGGCTTTGACATCATTGATGCCATCAGCCTTCGACCAGTCAGCAAATAGTCTTGCAGATGCGGCGGAAGGAACGGCCGGCGCGGCTGAATACACAAAATAAGCCGGGTTAAGTGAACTTGGTACACCCTTAATCAGTACACCCAATACCCTCCCTGCCTCGTCTTTGGCCCTAAATTTACGGCTCTTATTGATCTCAATAGACCATTCGCCGGGAACTGGGAGGTCCCCTGACACCGTAGGTTGAGCTAAAAGGGGATTCTCTGGTACCACAGGTACCCAAGAGCAGTCAGTACCATAGAGGAGGGGCATGGGGCCCTTCCTCAGAGGCGCCTTATCTAAAGGAGGAGGTTGGACATCAGTAACAACCCTGAGGGTGGACCTAGCTAGCGTCGCCGGCACTGTAGGGCCTGGGGCAGCTCCTACCACCGGGGTTGGACAAGAAGGAGTGAATGCTGGGGGGTCTAGAGGTCTGATAACAGAGGTGCTAGGGGGGGCAGCTGAGAGAGTAACCGGGGGATCCGACGAGGCAGGGATTTGATAATGCTGTATCACTTTAGGTAATAACTCATTTACCTGATCAGAAGTCATCCATTTCCTATAGGGATCTTTCGATGAATGTGAACTAGCCTCAGAATAATTACTAGGGATAGACTGAGGAGCCGAGGAGAACACTCCGTCCACCGGCTCCTCACTCTGCTCTAAGGTCTCTTGTGATTCTACCTCATTATCCGCCGGGGGTCAAGACAAATCTGGCACTGACGATGGTAACACGTTTATGTCACCGTCCTCAGTCCGTTCTGGGATGACGTTAAGGAGAGAAAGAGATGGTTCTGAATGACGCCAATACACACCTGCCGCTATGGGCTGGGAGTCATGAGTCACTTGTGAGCTTAAATGGGCCCCCGCCGGATAACTTCTATATTGGTCGGCTAGCACCCTACTCGGGCCTGTCAACCTAACACCACGGGGGACAACATTCAATTTTGGTATGGCAAAAGTCACATTAGGAGGTACACGCACAGAATTGTTCATGACTAGGTGTGGATTCCAATAACTCAGATCCTATTTCCGACTCCCCTGTATCACGTAAAGGTGTGTCAGAGGGAGGTGTTGGAGGAGCCGGTTGAGGAGTGTCCTGCCGGTTGCTAGACGTGTCCTCATATTCCTCTCTCCGGCGCTTGTGAGACCGGGAAGAGTCCAAGGCGGAGTGGCCTTAAGAAAAATTCTTAAGAGTGTTTCTGGGGAGACTTCGAACGAGACCTCGACTTCCGCCGCGGTGAGGGCGAGCGTCTCCTCTTGGTACGGTCAGAGGAGGGGACCTCAGTGACTTCGCTCTCACTGCTACTACTCACTACCTCTTTGCTGAGAGCTTTTGTTTTGACTTTGGGTCTGACAGATTTGGAGTAGCCGGGTTTCACTAAAGGTGACTAATAATGAGATTTTCCCAAAGGACTTCGTCATCACACTGAAGCGCCTTATGGGCTGTGTCCTTTGCATAAGAATTAAATGTGGCTTTAATCTCGTGCAAGGCTGCTAAACATGATAAGTCTTTCTTCGCCAGCAAGGCGGTTTTCAATTCAGAGCAAATGGCGCGTCTTTTTGACAACCACACGCCTCTCGAGCGATCTAAACACTTTACGCACTTAATGCAAAGCTTGTGAGCAAAAATGGGTAAAAGGGAGCAACTGGGCGTGACGCAAAGTTCAAACCTAGGCATGTTGCCGTAATGAGAGGGCCCCTCCTCCGCCGGGATCAGATGTCCAACTCCGCCGGAGAAGCAGTCTCTGGGGCCTGGAAAAAAAAAATCCAGGAATCAATGCTCATAAGGATAACCTGCGAGGTATTAAACATCCTAACCCAAATCCGCCGGAAAATTAGCTATAGTGCACCACTACTCTAACCTTCCGCCGGATCTGTCTAGCTGACTTTCAATAACTTACATGTGACAAGAGCCACAGGTCTCTTGACCCTTTTAGTGTCTGATCATACTGAACAAGTTTGCAAAACTAATCGTATCACTTCGTGTACACTCGACTCGTGGCTCCGCAGGTGATAAAGTCTTAACGTGTCACAGGGCCAGTCAGGGCGAGTTAACCCGGCGGGCCGAGTTTGTAGCCCTGCTAGGAATGCAATTCCGCCGGGAGAGTGTGGTTCAGCTAAACCACGCCGGGATCGTTTGAACGTTCCTACCCGTTAGAGACGGATAACTAGGACCCACCGTATGGGGCCGCCGGAACAGACAAAAACTACCGGGAAACGGGGTTGGCACAGCCCCTTTCCCGAAGTCCCACACATATATAGTATACATAATGACATATAGGGACGTCTCCCTTACCCCAATGAACAAGCCCGCATGCATGAACCAAAAAAGGGGGCATACATAGGCATAAAATAATGACAGAAAATTTAGAAACCTAAATTACCTGAAGCCTACGCCGGTGACCCCTAACTAGGCCGACCACATGGTCCGAAGAACATCCCGGCAGGCGACGCTCCGGCACCCAGCAGCAGCACGTCGAAGAAGGAGGCCCACCTAAGGGGCCCAAGCAAAACACGAACCCTGGAAGGCGGAGCACCACGTGCAGACACCCTTAAACCAGAGCTTTTGCTGATATCTGAAGACAATGGCAAGTACTTTCCTCAATATTAACAGTCTGTATCATGCCTTGTAGAGTGGTCGCCTTCTATCAAAGTAAACACAACAGCTAAAGGCGTATCACAACAACAACACACGCGGTACGACAATCCGGGACTCGTAGACGCCTGTGACAATGGTACCCTAATTTAACACACGCTTCCTGCGGACCTACCAATCGGGCAGCCGTGCTAGCTAATCTAAACCCTATTACTACAACACAGATGTATACAAATGAGTAAGGACTCACTAGAAGCTCTGCGAACGTCGAATGAAGCGGACACGGCGCGAGCCCTGTTGACGGTAGGGACGCGGAAGTTGGAAGGACGAGGATGGCCGCTAGGGGGCCTGGTGTCGGGGAAGCAAAGCATGAGAAATCCACGTATATGGCAAGTCATAATTATGATAACAGATATTGTTATTTTTTTTTTTTTATTACAGAGATTTTTCCGATCAAAATGACGATCCCATGAGGGAATTAAGCGAGCACTTATTTATTTATTTTTATTTGTTTCTATATTCCAACTTACTCCCTCTCGGGCATAGGCTGAGAGCCTAGACATTCACAGCTGTACAATGAGCAGTGAAGCCTGTGAGGTCTTGTTCCAGTCTAGGGAGTGAGACATGTGTAGCACGTAGAGTACAACGAGCACCTGCCATCTTGCCTTCACATGAGGCAAGGTGCTCACTCATGGCCCGAAGTGACCCCATCTCTGAAGACACCTCGTTCCCGTGCTTCACTGTCTCGCCCCCTACACTCGGACTCTCACTCTTACACACACACACAACGCCACCTGTTGAGCAGATAACTCACCAGGCATTGCACCCCTATAGCATATTTTGAATATGGGAATACTCATACAGTGCTATTTAATCAGGGAACAATGAGGGTATTTTATTAGCGTTTCGGTGGGCTTTGTGGTAATGCACTGATACTTATGACGAGTACTCCATGATACTTCCGCGCGGGCTATTCAAAATGCTGGCGCAGAATGTTGAATGGAGACTATTATTATTAATAGGCGAAGTCGTCAATGATGGAGGGGCCCTATTAAATACAAAGATTTGCAAGCGCTTGGACTTCTATCTTTGTGTACTCGCCCTCCGTCTCGCAATCTTCCTTTCCTCCCATACCACTCCCCCCCCCCCACCCCCCTCTCTCTCTCTCTCTTTCTCTCGCTCAATGTTCAATCAAGGACATTCTAGTATAAAATGTCCTTGGTACAGTGACAGTGGTTACAGTGTATGAACAGTAAGGTCAGTCAACATGCTACAGTCAATAATTATGTGACCCATTTAGCTGTCAATAATAAAAATACATGTAATTGGCTTGCTTTATTCTTGTAAATGTATTTGAATATGTAGACAATACTATTCATGGCTTGACTAAAAAGTTGGAGGCACCAGTAGGTCTGCCAGGGGTATGTGGAAGAGACGCCACACTACCCCTTGAGAAGACAGGCGGCAACTGAAGCTCGGTGCCCCCGCCCCCCGGCCGCGAGTCTCTTGATAAGACACCGGTGTTGCCAATGTATCTACCTTCTCGCTAGATCTAGAAGTATTTACTTAAAGAAGGGAATGTAGGTATTGAAACGAGGCTCCAGTCTTGAATTATCTTCCTGACTTCATAATCTAGATGAGTTGATAGCTTTGAAAGCCATTCTTAACAAATATTTAGGATAAATATATATTTACTTTGATCTAGCACCAAAATGTTTGACCTAGCAATAACAATTATCGCTTTATTTTGAATCTTTGAGCCCTTTTTGGTCAATATTGTGGTATTATTCTAGCATTTTTAGGCATCCATTTACTATTTTGTAGCCTTCTAGCAACTTTTGTATACAGATTAAGCGGTATTTATTCTTTGATTTGGTAACCCTGCTAGGCTCCGCTATGTGATACAGGCATGCCAGCCGTATGATAACGGTTGGGGAAGGGGGCGAGGCTTACAGATATATCTCGTCTGAATGGACAATAGTAGCCTACTGAATATTAAACATCAAAATAATTCTATAACTTTAAATAGTTTCATGATTAAATTTAATTGAAGTGTATCAGAGTATAAAGGATAACTGTCCCAACAGCTAAAAGGAAAGCAAGTAACAACATAACAAACTTTAGCATTTTAAGTTCTATTGGCCTTCAGATGTATGATACCCTTTCATATTGTCTGTTCGATTCCGTTTTATTTAGTTAACCACTTTTGAATCAAGATACGTAACAAATAACTGGTGACCCCGCCAGGATAAGTTTTGTAGAGTTTCACATGAGTTCACTGCTTAATAATTAATAATGCCTAATATAATAAATAGCGAAGATGCTCGGAATTTCATAGAGTCAACACCCACAGCCGATGACATCGATCTCCTGTCCAAAGACGAATTAAAAGTGCTAGCCTCATATCTCCATTTGACTGTCTCAGACATGACAAAACCAGACATGGCACAGTCCGTAAAATTAGAACTATTTGGGATTCATGACACCGAGGGCGTTGAGCGTAGCGGATGAGTTGGTGGGGGATTCAGTAATAATATGCGGTTTGGTGAACATTTACCAGAGGGATTTACCCCTGAACGGTACCTAGAGCTAGCCATACTAAATGCTGCCCAGGCAAACTCTCAGCGGCAGGTAGAGCAAGCTCTGGAGCAAACTCAGCTGCAGGCACAGCAAGCTCTGGAAAAAACTTGGCTAGATCAGGCACAAGTAAATTTGCAGACCCAACAGTTAGACCATCAGTATCGCATGGCCCAATTAAATGCTCAAGTTAATGCTCCTGTGATTGCTCCCCCTCCTGGATTAACCATGACTAGTGTGATTCCCCCATTCACTGAGGATAATGTTTAGGACTTTTTTGTTTTGTTCGAGGAAGTTGCTGCGGGAATGGGGTGGACGAGAGATCGTTGGTCTTTTATGTTGCAAACCGTTTTGACAGGACAGTTTAAAAACTTACCAACTACAGCCTGAAGCTTATAGACAATCTTTCAGGAAGACCCATAAGAAATATAAAGAAACCCATACGGTGTTTGCCAGGACCATGACCAAAATATTAAATGATTGGATCAAAAGTAAAGATGTCACTGATTTCAAGGGTCTGAAAGAGTTAATCTTGCTTGAGAATTTCCTATGGAAGATAGATTTATCAGTAGTCTATCGCTTGAGAGGGAAACAGGTAGATAATCTTGCTGAAGCTGCAGACTTGGCTGATACATATGTACCAAACAACAAATTCCGTGGGAAGAAGCCCTATGATAATTCTAAGTTCTCCAATCACAAATCTGACAAATCCAGTCACTCGCAAAAACCTGTAACGTCTCCCTATGCTAGCCAAACTAAAAATGCTCCCCCAACTAAAATTGTGACTCCTGGTAATGGTAACAGAGGTGGGGCCCAAACCAATAATAATAATGCTTACAAGGGGAATGTATCCCAGAAAGTGTGTACTTATTGTGGCAAGAGCTTATCAATGTTGGGCCAAGGAGAGAGACGAGAGATCGAGGCCGACAGTAGCCGCAGTATCTGCCTATCTCAATAATCAAAACCACCCAAATGTGCCTTTGATGCAGGACTCCTGACCGCAGGAGTACCTAGCTACTAACGTAAACCCGACAGGAAATGGTGTAGTAGCGTGTGTGGTGCAACCCGCAAGGGTTAAACCTGTATTAATATCCCCATCATTTCAGGACAGTTACTGTCCCTTTATTTCATATGGAAATGTGAAACTGAATGGTTGTGTGCATGAAGTGAAAATTTTGAGAGATACTGGTTCTACTAGCACCCTCATGGTGAATCCTTATGCTGAAAGCCCAACTGGCGAACCAGTAATAATGAGAGGTGCTGGAGGCCAATTTCCTGCTTACTTAGTGAATGGAGAGATTGAGTGTAATTTGAAGGGTGAAGCCTGTATAGCTTTGTGTAGGCCTCAGGATATCCCTGTGCCCGGGGTAACACTCTTTTTGGGGAATGATGTGGCTGGTGAGAGGGTTCGACCAGACCCAGTTTTGTCACTTTCCCCTGTTGATGAGCCGCTGACTGGTGAGCTCGAGAAAGAGATGCCAAAGGTTTTCCCTGTGTGTGCTGTCACTCGATCTTTGGCTCAAGTAGCAGTTCCCTCTGATACAAATGTACCGACTGTGAAGGTAGATAAAAGGGATGAAAGAGTAGTGAATGATGCTCCAACTGTGCCTGATGTGGAGACTGTAGTAGATCTCTCTGACACTTTTATGGCTAACCTTGAGCCAAATGATAATCAAGAAACCCCTCCTAATTGTCCTAGTGGCCTGGTAGAGTCACAAAAAGATGACAGTGAGTGTAAGGAGCTAGCTGCCAGTGCCGTGAGTGAAGAGGAGTGTGAGAAGGAGAGGGTAGAGTGTTTTTATAAGAAGAAAGGAGTTTTGTGGCATAGGTGGAGACCGCCACACAGACCTATTGATAACGGGGCATGGGACGTACATCAGGTAGTCGTTCCTAAACCTTGTCGTAGAGATATAGTAGAAACGGCCCATAGTATACCCTTAGCAGGGCACTTAGGTGTGAGGAAAACCCTACATCGCATTAGAGCCCACTTTCACTGGCCAGAAATGCGTGCAGATGTAGTGGAGTTCTGTAGAGTGTGTCACACCTGCCAGATGACAAGAAGGTGCCTGTACATCCTCTGGTGCCCTTGCCAGTGTTCGAGTTTTCACTCGGGTGGTAGTGGATATCGTTGGCCCATTGCCAAAGACATCCCAGGGACATATATATTTGTTAACTATAATGGACATGGCAACTCGATACCCAGAGACTATCCCATTACGAAATACTTCAGCCCAAACAGTCATTAAGGAACTGCTCAAATTCTTCACCAGAATGGGCTTCCCTCATGAGGTGCAAAGTGATCAAGGTACTAATTTCACTTCCAATATATTTCAGCAGTCCCTGAAGGAATTGGGTATCGACCATGTGAAATCCAGCTCCTACCACCCAGAGTCAATGGGTCCTCGAACGATACCATCAAAATTCTAAAATCTATGTTGAGGAAATATTGTGAGTAAACTGGAGGTGATTGGGATAAGGGGGTACCTTTTCTTTTGTTTGTCACCCGTGAGGTTCCGACTGAATCTCTGGGCTTCTCACCCAATGAACTAGTTTTCGGTCACCAGATACGTGGCCCTTTGGAGCTATTGCAGGACAGCCTAGTTAGCCAGGAAGGGAACCAAAATCTCCTAAGTATGTGTCAGAGTTCAAAACCCGGCTGAGATCCTCGTGCGAGTTTGCAGCACAGAATCTAAGAGTGGCTAAAAACACCATGAAGGTATGGTACGATAAAAGAGCCTGTGTGAGGGAGTTTCAGCCCGGTGATGAGATCTTGGTTCTCATTCCTCTTTTCGGCCAACCTTTATCAGCAAAGTTTAGAGTCCCATATAAAGTAGTAAAAAGGGTGAGTGTTACTGACTACTTAGTGGCTACCCCAGACAGGAGGAAGCCTAAGCAAGTATTTCACATAAATATGTTAAAACCCTATCATGTGCCCCTGACTCCTCTCCTCCAGATTCTCCTTCTGTGGCAGTAATAAATTAAAGGACCTGTGGACATCCTGGTGCGGGTGATGATGTTCGTAGTCCTTACCCACAGATCTCGCCGTAGACTGTCCCAGATCCTGAAGGTATCGATAATTACTTTTACTTGTCTTGTGGTCTATCAAACTTTAAATGTAATTCTGTAGCATGGGGGGAATTACCAACAAAATTATGGCATCTTCCCTCCGAGAAAGCTAACCAACTAATCCATGTTTTATCCCAGTCTCCCAGTGTCTTCCGTGGTACTCCAGGGCTCACCTCATTGGCCGTGCATGACATAGACGTCGGGGATGCAGCTCCTATAAAATTATCCCCATACTGTGTCTCACCACAGCGCAGGAGTATTCTGCAAGTTGAATTAGATTTCATGTTGTCAAATGAACTAATTACTAGGGCCTTAAGCCAGTGGAGTAGTCCAGTCACACTTGTGCCTAAGCCAGACGGGAGTTATAGATTTTGCATGGACTACAGACAACTCAATGCCGTAACAACAAAATTATACCTCTCCACTGCCACGGATTGATGATTGTATTGACCAAATTGGCACAGCCAGTTATATAAGTAAACATGACATTATGAAAGGATATTGGCAGGTACAGTCGTCAGGATTAATTTGTTTCATTTTCCCTGTTAGTAGCACTGCACGGTAGAGAGGTATCCCCTCTACCCCCTTTCCTTGTTGGTTCCATGCCCCCACCTAAACCCTCCCATTTTCTCTCCGACCCCAGAACTACACCCACCCTCCCTTCTCTCGCTCTTACCCAGCTAGGAGCTACGTTTGGCACCTCACCGTTTACATTTATTCTGAACACCTGATGAAGGAATTAGTATTTCACACACATCTGTCGATCACCATCTCTTGCGCATTAATAATATGAAATAAACGAAACCTAACCTGAAGCTGCTAATTACTACCGTTACTAGTAGGGTTAACGTTACTGTATAGTGTTTATGGATATACCAGGTATGAGGGGTAAATATACACACTTATATAATTATATATAAGGTATAATGAGATTATTTGGTTATACACGAAACTGTTATACAGAGTGGTATTGTAGTAGAAGAATTATAGATCAGTTCAATATTATAACTCTTGTAGTTAGTCTGGGATATAATAAATGAGCGTTATATAGTTATTAAGTAATTATTCTTAACATATGTGAATTCCAATTATCTTGAAAGTTATCTCAAGAAAATAAGCTTGAATAGGCGTGAAGCTTTCAATAGTATTATGTGGAGTAGATACTCTACGTCTTGCCATTACTCAGGGAGTATTTAACACAATTTGCTATGTTTCAACCCATATTGCTACATAGCCATAGCGGATGCCCCCCTTAACTTGGTTACAACACAAGATACATAATGAAATAGAGTAACCCTATGGCAAGGTTTTAAGGGTAAGGTGACCATATGATTAAGTCCTTCCCTAATATATGGGTGAACGTAAATGTTGAGGGAAAGGGAACTTTAAAATAAGACCCACCCTAATGGATAGATGAGCGTAAGAGTGCCCTAGGGGTAGTTAGTAAAAATAGGGCATATATATTGGTTATCAACCCTTCAGGATTATTCAGCCTGTTTAAATCAAGTAATATTTCCAAAGCTGGAGGCTCTTTTAAAAAACTACAGTACCTTGCCCGAGGGCAGTTCGTGTCCTGTTTATATAGAGTAGTTTTACATTATGGTCAATTAGGAAAGCAATATGGCCTAATGATTGGGTAGATGGCTATGTTAAGAGTGTTGAATTCACGTAATGCAGTCACATGGCCGACTCACGGGGAACATTCTCGGCAATAATTCATAGCATGTATTGGCGAATTGGCTGTTTACACTTAATGAGTCCTGAATTGTCTGGCAGCAGTGAGATTTGTGGAGAAAATGATTAAGCAAATGTTTAGTTTTTGTATACGGTGCAAATAAGTAGTTATACTAGTATTAAATAATGTTATACAAAGAAATAATTCAAAATAATTGAATGGTTTATTTTGTGTGTTTTTTAATGGGAGAGACTCATGGAGGAATTGACACAGACGGTCCTCGTTGTCTCAAGCTTGTTACGCAGCCGAGCCTGAGCCATTACAACGATGAAAAGGAAATACAACTTCGCGTGGGTTAGTTTGGCAGTTTTATTAGAGTATGATAGTTCAACAGTATTAAACCATCAGTGAATCGGTATGAAACTTTCAGGTTTAAATGGTAGGCCTAAATGTATCAGTAGGAATCACTCGAATAATATGTAAGGTTTTCGTCGAACATTCCTTCCCCCCCTCTCCCTCTCCCTTTTAACTCGCACGAATCTAAGAATTTCTTCTTCAATCGAGTTGTCAACTTGTGGAATGGGCTTCCCCGAAACGTTATAGACTGCATCACCGTTGATTCATTTAAACTCCGCCTAGACAAATATCTCTCATCAAACCCGCGACTGACTGCGTTTGTAAATTAATAACTTTATTTTATCCCCCCCTCAGTTACTAACCCATCTGTCCTCTACTAACTTCCTAATCCTGCCACGGACATTAGTTCCAGGGCAGTAATTCCCTTTCCAATGTTCCCTTACCCACTCTAAACCACTGTTTGGACACTTGATCCTCAGTGTTTTGGAGGACAAGCAACCTAGAAGGGTCACTAGACCTATTGTTGCTTGATTTCCTTTGTACTCCTTTGTACTCCCCCTCTCTCTCTCTATGACAGATGAGAACACTGATCAGGTATACTGTGACGGCTCACTTAACACCGTAACTGGGAGGGCAGGAGCTGCCATCACTATTATGAGTGGTGGCAACTTTGCTCAGGAAGACGATGAACTATCCAGGCTACAGGACTGGGCCTCCTCCACTCAAACTGAGCTGGTGGCAATAGCGATGGGAATTGGGAGTATCTTTCGAAGGGGAAAGAATATTCTTATCCTATCTGACAGCAGGGCGGCCTTGGAAGCTATCTCGAGCCCCCAACCCACCTATCCTTTCCTTGTACAAGATATCAGACGGGGGATAAAATGTGTAGGGAAGAAGGGGCTAGGGGTCAAATTTGCCTGGATTCCTTCACATGTAGGCATCCCCGGCAATGAAAGGGCAGATAAGCTTGACAAGGAGGCCTCAGAGAAAGAAGAACCTGATCATATTCTTGAACTGTCATTGAAACAAATGAGAACTATAATTAAAAAGACACAAGAAGAAAGAGTGGATGAAGACAGAGCTAGACATCATAATACCAGCCGATCTATAAACTACTACAATAAAGTAGCATTTACGACCAAATACACCTATGGTAAACGTACAACGAGTAGGTGGGTAGACTCAGTACATGCAAGAATAAGGCTTGGCTATTGTTATCCATGGCAGCTGAATTGGCAGGTAGAAGAAGAGCACAGGCAATGTAGGGTTTGCAGAGCTCCCAACAAACACTCTCTCGAGCACTATATCCTGGAATGCCCAATGATTAGGGAATACAGGAATAATCAGTTAACCACAATTGAGGATCAAGCAATATACATGCTAAAGAATAACGTAATCAATAACATACTAAAAAAACACAAGAACTTTGGCCCCCCACAATAATATGTACTGTAAACATGAAACATGAACCTTATAAGTATGCACCCCTTGCCCTCCACACATCTCTTCTTTCTTACAAGGTCACACTTAAACCCTTTGTAACGCCCTCTATACGATTTCATATTTTCATTGATCATGTCACACTTATAATACCAGTCAGTATTTCTTTACTTATCACTGCTATTCTCATTTAATAGATTGACAATGTACAGTATATACATATCCCTCTGAGCCTCTAACACAGCTTTTATTTAAATAATCTGTTAAGTGCCAATTCATATCCTTTTGCAAGCCAATATACATGACCCTTGCATATGTAAGCAACATAATTGTCCTCAATATTCTTTGCTAATGGTTTGATCTACAATTAAGTACCTTCGGATATGCTATGCGGCATATCCATCCCGGAGGACTACTAGTATCTTCCTTCTGAATATTGTTTTGCTACTAAACTTAATTGAATCTTGATCTTTGCACGTATACAGTTTCCTTCCTTACTTATTGATATGTTGTGTCAGGTACGATGAAGCGATACTGCTGATATCTGTAGACTTGCGTTGAAATTCAAACTTTCCCTTTTAAGATGTTTTTTTTTTTTTTTTTTTTTTACTACCATATTTATCTTCAGTACTATGGCTGGCCTTAAACAACTTATTTATATGTAGTATGTCCCACCCTCCCCAACACATACACACACACACACACCTCCCCTCACACTTTCCTCCTCCCTGGAGTACCTTACCTCCTCCTCCTCCTCCCCCCCCCCCCCCCCCCCCGTACTCCTCCTCCTCTCCCACCCATTCCTCTACCTCCTACAAGACCCCTAACCATACTGCTGTATTGTCCTCAATATTCTCGGCTAATGGCTTGATGTACAAGTACCTCCGGATATGCGGCACTGTCCCTCCCGGAGGACCACTTGCACCTTCCCTCCGAATATTATTTTATAGAAATAAAATAATTTGAATCTGAATCTGAATCTGTATGGCTGTGTGTTTTGGGTGCTGGGGCAATGCCTTCTCTATACATAATTATGTATAGAGAAGGCATTGGCTGGGGTCTGGTGACTGGGTCACGACGGGTAGGGTCCCTCTAGGATGTTTAAGGAAGGATTAACACGGTCGGGGCTCAGTTGGGGGTCTTGTGGGACAGCATGCGTGTTTAAAAACAAAAAACAATCTGATCAAGGTCTATAACGGGGACTCATGTATTTTAGATACCGGTATGTCTTTATTATAATACTGTATATACTAAACTTAGGTAGTGTTAAAAATTATCTTCAATATCAATGAATTACTCATCTAACTATATATGTAATGACATAGTTTAAGCTAGAAATAGGGTGAAGATTGCGTATGCACCTTCGCCCTTTGAGATAATGTAACTATGATACTTGCGTAACATTTGTACTTTTCTCAATAAAACAATCAAATCAAATCAAATCAAAACCCCCCTCCCTCTCTCCCATAACCACACACCCTACTAAATATTATATTACTATCGGCATGTAAACTTCTCCACTGGTCATATTGCGCTAACTATCCCCTCAATAACCATTATTGTAATAAGAATTTGAACCATGTAACTCATGTTTGTAAAATATTTGTATTACTATAATTCCATTATAACTTCGGTAGTTGGTAATATTAGTCACATTATGTATGTGACTCTTGTATTCAGCTAACTATGACCTCAATAACCGTTGATGTAATGAAGAATGTGAAGTGTCCCTCATATGATTGTAATATATTTGTCGTACTATTATTGCATAATAATTTATGTAGTTCGAAATATTAGTCACATCATGTATGTAATAATTGTATTCAGCTAACTATGATCTCAATAACCATTGATGTAAGAAAACATGAATGGTCTCCTCATATGATTGCACTAGCTTTGTAGTTCTATTATTTACCTGTCAATTAATAATTCAGTCACATTTTTTTTTTTTTTTTTTTTTTTTCATGAGCACGTATATACAGCACATGTGGCAATCAAATGAGGAAACTATAATAACACCAGACGACGATACTGTTGTTACAGTAGAATAATGGCTCTTTGAGCAGTATGTATTGCCTTACCAGTGGTTGTCCCCTTATTATTATTATTATTTTATTATTATTATTGAAATACCACAGGAACGAAAATTCTTGGGAGCGAAACTTCCACCCCCAACGAGATCCCTCTCTTTCTACCACCTCCCTCCATATGTTACACGTCTCGTTAATCACAGTCTTCTAATATACAAATCACATTTCCTTACCCCCTGACATTCTTGAAATACCCACTAAGTATATTCAATTAGATACCAACCATGCAGACTATAATACGTTCGTTGTGTATGGGTACGAGGCGATCTCAAGACACCTTAGCTCCCAGTGCACAACGAACCGGATCATGATTATGTCCGCCTGTATTAAATTATGTATTATGTTGATTTATACCATTGCCTATTTTTGTAATAATTGTATTCAGCTAACTATGATCTCAATAACCATTGATGTAATGAAAATATGAATAGTCTCCTCATACGATTGCACTAGTTCTGTAGTGCTATTATTTACAACCTGTCAATTAATAATTCAGTCACTACAAGCTTGCTTGCTTGCTTTTTTTTTTTTTTTTTTTTTTTATACAGACCATGTGACAATTAAATGAGGAAACTATAATAACACATCTGAATAATGCCAACCTGACTTATAAACACAAATATGAATGTAACCAGACGACGATGCTGTTGTTTCAGTGGAATAATGGCTCTTTGAGCAGTATGTATCGCCTTACTAGTGGTTGTCCCCTCACAGGATGGGGGGCGCTGCTCAATAAACTCGCCCCTCGGGGCAAAATCAAAATCAATCTCTCTCTCTCTCTCTCTCTCTCTCAAATTTAGTAAAGCTCATACTTAACTCTACCTATGATACATTGCATTCCTTCATTAGTTGTTCAGAATACCTGCAATTGCTGAGGTCCAGAAGTAGCTGGGTGAGAGCGAGAGAAGGGAGGGTGGGTGTAGTTCTGGGGTCGGAGAGAAAATGGGAGGGTTTTGGTGGGGGTATGGAACCAACAAGGAAAGGAGGTAGAGGGGATACCCCTCCACCGTGCAGTGCTACTAAAGCCTAGTCCAGGGGAAATGAAACTAATTAATCCTGACGACTGTACCTCTTACTCCCCGAGCAAGGGAGATTTCATGTTTTGTTGTAAATAATCAAGCCTTCTGCTGTGAAGTAATGCCTAATGGCTTGAAAAACGCTCCAGCTACCTTTCAGCGCCTAATGAATCAGGTGACTGAGAGGGTGCCTGGATGTGTAGTCTACATCGATGATATCCTCCTCTTTTCTCATACATGGGAAGAACGTCTACAACAAATCAGATTACTTTTTTTTAACCTTGATGAAGCAAATCTAGTGGTGAACTTAAAGAAATGCACTTTCATCAAGAGTACCGTAAAATATCTTGGATATACAGTAGGACAGGGCCAGGTTGCACCTCCTCAAGCTAAAGTAGAGTCTATTTCAAATTTCCCAACGCCAACAAATAACAAGGAAATCCAAAGATACTTAGGAATGATTGGATATTATAGGAGATTTATTCTAAATTTCTCAAGGTTAACAGCACCTTTAACAGATCTTCTCCGAAAGGATGTGAAGTTTGAATGGTCCTCCGAATGTGAGGAAGCTTTCAGTGCTACCAAATACATTCTATCTAATTATCCTGTTCTCCGTGCCCCTGATTTCACCAGATCTTTTCTCCCTAGCTGTTGATGCAAGTAATACCGGGGTCGAAGTCGTGTTACTCCAGGAGGATGACTGTAATGTATTGCATCCTGTTTGCTATTTTAGTAAAAAGTTAAATTCTGCTCAACGTAATTACTCTGTAATAGAAAAGGAGCTGTTAGCATTGATTTTGTCACTCCAATACTTTAGTGTCTATGTTCAATCTGCCCCTGGTTCCATTACTGTATAGACTGACCATCACCCATTAACATTTTTGCACAAGTTCCAAAACAAGAACCAAAGACTGACCAGGTGGAGCTTGTTGCTGCAGGAGTACGCCTTAGATGTAAAACATATTAAGGGTGTCCAGAACGTGCTAGCAGATTTTTGTCACGAGTCTAAAATATTGTCATATACTTTCCTCCTCTTGACCTCTTTTCTAGCCGGGGAGGTATTACACCTGAAGAAACCAAGCTGTTGAACGTGACTGTGCACAGTGTGCAGCAACCTCGTGGCTGCTACGTGACATTCCAGACATTCCGCGAGAGAGAGAGAGAGCGCGCGCTCAGCTGTTTCCCGCCAAATTCCACCTGCGTGAGGGGGCCGAGCGGGCGATGACATAGTCCCCCCCCCCCCCCGTTCTCCCACCTACTTCTAGCACCGTTATTGGACCACCACACCTGCCTCTCACCTGTAATTGGTCAACGTGAGCTGCCTGTCCCTATTGGTTCCGGCACGTGTTTCATGACTCCTGATTGGACTAGCGTGGATAGGGAAGGATATAAATAGCCTGATATTTGAGAGTTAAAATGAGTTACATTCTCAGCAGTGGGGATGTTACATCCTGGGATATATAAACACTGGGCTCTTTCTATTGGACTAGGTATGCGGCAACAAGCAACAACGGAAAACGCTAGATCCAACCCTTATCTATAAACCTAGGCAACAAACCACCCTAAACCGTCAAGAGTCCTGCCTGGACAACGAGGTATCCTATGACTCGGTTACAGGGTGCACGCACTATAGACTGCTGATAGTCAAGCAGGCTATATAAAAGATCACACAACTAAGTTGACTTAAAGCTTCAAGGAAAAGATAGATAACGGAATTAAATTGCAGAAACAATTTAATAACAAACTAGAAGAAAGTACATTTAACGTTACGTTAATTAATACAACTAATCACCCCTGCGTGAAAGAAGGTGAAAGCAAACAGTCCTCAAAACATCGTACCGGTAGACAAGATGCGGGTTTCTAAACTGCATGCGGCTACTGTAGGGTCTGATGCTTAGCAAAGAAAGTACGTTACGGATTTAGAGAACTCTTAACTCATAAGCAGGAATAAATACTAGTGATAGGCCATACAGTGTATAATGGCATAGGTATAATTAAATAAAGGCAGCAACTCGCAACATAACCACATACAGGTGTGCTTCTCACTCTTAGTCAGGCAAGCCTGCTCGGACAGAGTCTCTAAGCCACACCCTGACTCACAATGCTCACAAAAACGGTAAACTGTGGCACAATAACAAGCATACAGAGATGATAAACCCCTAGCTGTTAATCTGCCAGGTGGCAGAGGTCTAGCCGGAAGGATATAGGCTTCGGATACCCGGGCTGAGCCACCTGCTCTAGCCTAGGAACGTTCCCAAGTCTGTGCGCCAAATTACTCTAATTGAAAGGGTGCTCTCTTGAGAGACTCAGATCGCAAGTATCTGACTCTCTCCTGGCGACCCTAAAACAAAAGCAAGACGTGCTAGCGCAGTGCTGAGTGGACTAGGCAAGGGCCCTCACACAACACAACACTAGACACACAGGGACACAGACAAGAAAATGCCCCCAGACTCCCACGGGTATCCTAGTAAAGTCGTGCGGGTCCACAGGACTCGCACCAGCAGACTTTACTTAAAGGATCGCAAAAAAGCCTCCCCTCCGGTCTAGCCCCTGCTAACCTGACACAAGAACACACTAGCAAGCATGAAACCACCAAATATGAGACAACAAAAAAGCTTCCTAGGTCTCATTAACAATTACATCTCTGCATAAGGCCCAAAATCCTATCTAATTATCTGAGAGCTCGTCGTTAATACAATAATAGATATAAGGTCTATCAAGGGGATGGGATAATTAAATAGATTGGTGAAGTAGTGGAAAGAAGGTATACAAAGTAAGAGAGAAAGTTTCTAAGTAGGGTTGAGAGGGATAGATATCAAGGGGGTCCGAAGGGTACGACAGTGAGGTGAGCTCTGAGTCTTGAATCTGTCTGGACCCCACCCTAGGCATGCAAAATACATCCCATCCTTGGCAACACTCAACACAGTTGCCGGGTCAAAATCCTCTACCCCGTGCATGAGTCGAAACTAAGCCTAACGTTGCAATCAAATTGGCAACATCAGGCTCGTCCCAAGCTAGACTCTCCGCGCGAAGCAACGTCCCCCAGCCGGTCTCTCTCTCCCGCTCCTCTCCTCCCACTCTCACTAGACTTACATCTTATATATTATAATGAAACAATCAACTATCGAGAATAAAATATACTAAGATGCGTTGGTTAAGAATAAGGGCAGCTACAAGCTGTGAAACAACATAAGAATATCCCAGACATTAGTTACGTTGTCGTAGGATATATACTAAGGAAAAGCCTGCCGGTCGGCTGCCACCAGCCGGTTTCTAAACGGCTGGGCAGCCGCCCCGCACGTGGCTACTATGCAGAAGCGTCACACCTCCCCCAACATATAAGACCTTTGACTAAGTTCTTCATATCTAACAGAAAGCTTCTCATAGTACCACACACTGTTGCGACACAAGGCACTATATATAAACAAAAATAAAGACTGTTGCGCTCCACCGAGCAAGTTCAACTAACTTAGCAACAATAAGCGAAAACATTCAACTTAGATACTGCTACAACATCTTATACAAAATTCTACACGTTATAAAAATAAAGAGTTTTTATAAGGTTTTTGCTTTTTTAATTTGTTTTTTTCGGCTGAACTACAGTGACAGCCTATTTTCCTCCACACTCAACCCTCAATCCTGTGGCAGTCTAACCAACATCATCCACCCTTGATAGACAATCCGCTATCACGTTATCAGAACCGGCAATATGGCGTATGTCCAGATTATACTCCTGAAGCATGAGTGACCACCTGGTCAGCCTCATATTCCGGTTATGAAACTGATTCAAGAATTTCAGAGGGTGATGATCGGTATAAACCACTACGACTGGTCCGAAAGCAGGAACATATACATCAAAGTGCCTGAGCGCCAGCACTATCGCCAGGAGTTCTTTTTCAATTACAGAGTAATTCCTTTGTGCACTATTGAATTTTTTACTGTAAAAACTCACTGGATGTTCGATACCTTCATCATCTGTCTGTAACAAGACAGCCCCAGCCCCTACGCCACTGGCATCAGTCGCCAGCTGAAAAGGTCTGCTGAAGTCCGGGTCCCTGAGTATGGGGTGGGTACATAACAGGTGTTTCACCAAGGAAAGCGCCTCTGCACACTCAGGAACCCACCGGAACTTCTTGTCCTTAGATAATAAGTCAGTTAAAGGTGCAAGTACAGTCGAATAGCCTTTGATGAAGCGACGATAATAGCCTATCATACCTAGAAACCGCATGATTTGTTTCTTAGTCGTAGGCCGCGGAAACTGATCGATGGCTTTGATCTTTGTCTGTGGAGGGCACACCTGACCCATCCCCACCTCGAACCCCAGGTACAAAACTGTGGCTTTGACAAAATCGCACTTACCCACCAAACCTGCTTCATTCAGTTTATTAAAAAGCTGTCCGATGTGAGCACAGTGACTGTTAAAAATCATCGTCGTATATTATGACATCATCTAGGTACACCGTACAGTTGGGAATGTCGGCTACAATGTCGTTCATTAATTTCTGAAACGTTGCAGGGGCATTTTTCAGCCCGTATGGCATAACATGGCAACGATATGTGGCACCGTCCACCACAAACCCACACACCTCTCGCGCTCGCTCAGACAAGGGCACTTGCCAATAACCCTTAACAAGGTCTATCTTAGTGAGGAACTTGGCTTTTCCTATCTTATCCACACTGTCGTCCACGCGAGGGAGAGGGTAGGCAATTGTGGGGGTTAAACCATTCAACCTGCGGAAATCTATGCAAAACCGCACCTTGCCATCTGGTTTGGGCTGCAGTGTGACGGGGGAAGTCCACCTTACTGCACCCTCAGAAATCAGCCCACGTTTCAGCATATAATCCAGCTCTTCCCTAAATGCTGGTAATTTAATAGGGGGAACACGGTATGGCACTGATTTAAAGGGCGGGTGGTCCCCAACATCGACATCGTGCACCGCTTGAGTAGTGAGGTCCGCGAAAACAGCTGGGTTTGAATCAAACAAGTGCTGCACAGCTACACGCTGTTGCTCAGGCAGGTGCAATATCAACTCGTGAGCCACTTGTCTAGAATTCCCCGCCCACTGATCCGCGGAAACATGACAATCCCAATTATCCTCCCCCGCAGCTTGACTGTTCCTTCCTCCTTCTCCACCACGATCGCTGCAGATCAACACCGGGACAGTGAGAGGCTCGGAGGGGTGCCTCACATACTCTTTCATCAGATTTACATGGCAAAGTTGGTTCTTTTTCTTACGATCAGGAGTAGCTACTAAATAGTCGAGATCAGAAACCTTCCTTACAACCCGATACGGACCAGAATACTTGGCAGACAAGGGGTGTCCCACCAGAGGCAGTAGTATCAGTACCTCCTGATCTACTTCAAACTCCCTCAGCTTCACCTTCTGGTCGTATCTGTCCTTCATCTGAGCTTGTGAACTCTTAAGGTTCCGACCTGCTACCTCCAGGCTCTTTAGCATTCTCTCACGGCTTTCAACAACATACTTTAGAAGCGAGCATGGCTTTGTGACTCCCTCCCAGATCTCCTTGACTATGTGGAGGGGCCCCCTGACCCTGTGTCCAAAAACCAACTCGTTCGGGCTAAATCCCAAGCTCTCCCCAGGTACTTCTCTCGCAGCAAATAAAACGTATGGGAGACCTAGATCCCAGTCCTTCCCATTTTCCATGCAATAACACCGCAACATACTCTTGAGAGTCGAGTGCCACCTTTCCAAAACTCCCTGACTCTCGGGATGGTAGGCAGATGACACCACAGACACTATCCCATGTTGCTGCATGGTCTGCTTAAACAGAGCAGAAGTAAAATTGGATCCCTGATCAGACTGGATCTCCTGAGGGTAGCCATAACGAGAGAAATAGACAAGTAGGTTTTTGACAACAGTCTTGGCCATCCCGTTGCACATGGGGTAAGCATCTGGATACTGTGTTGCTATATCCATTACAGTTAGTAAAAATGTATTGCCGGCACTAGTGGGGGGCAATGGGCCAACCATATCGATAACTACTTTGCTGAAGGGCGGCCCAATGACAGGGATGGGTTGTAACGGGGCTCTCGGGATGACCTGATTGGGTTTCCCAACAACTTGACAAGTGTGACACTGTGACACCCATGACACGACACTCGCCTTTAACCCAGGCCACCAGAAAAGCTTGCTCCGTCTTACGTGCCCCCAGGTGCCCTGCCAAAGGCACATCATGAGCTAATCTCAATAAGCTCTCACGGCACACCCTCGGTACTACTAACTGGTCCACTAATCCTGACCCGCCATCCCACTTTTTCTTGGGATCCTGATGTCTCCGATACAAGATCCCCTCGGACAAGAAAAAATCACCAGGCTGCGCATCCCCATCGCTCTCCAGTTCGACAGCACCATTACCACATGCCCTGACTTCAGGATCTTCCAGCTGCAAGGAACATATATCAGCAGGTGCGAGATTATCCAAGTTCATCTTAAATAATTTATTTCCACCTCCAATGTCCCGCTGAGCCATCCTTTCCTCACGCTGCGCATAACGATGCTGTCGCAGAGTCTCTTCCTGCCCTGCACCTGCACTAGCGGTGACAGGCCCCGGGGCCTCTCCAGACTCTAACATAGGTGCCAATAATGAGTCACCAAGAAACACTGCCGGCTCAAAACTCTCCAATTGACCAACACTTCCCGTTTTCTTGTGACCTTTCCTCCGCGGTTTGATAGACTGAGGTGGTGGCTGCAAGGTTCCGGATGTCTGAGAACGTGTCACAACACACGCCATGGTTTGCATGCTACACTTCTCAACCCCCTCCTGTTCCTCCCTACTAACGTCGGCCGCCTTCTCGGCAACGACCAAGGGTGAAACCTTAGAAGCAGGCACCGCAAAGTCGTTGCCGAGGAGGAGGTCGACGCCCCCAACAGGCAAGTTCTCTACAATTCCGACATCCAGCTCCTTCGCCACACCACCCACCTCCAGCTCCATCCGCACCAGCGGGTAGGACTTCGTAGCATTGATCCCCTGAACTACCACCACCCGAGCAGCGTTAATCGGCCTACCAGTAAAGTTCTTTAGCAAGGTCTGAGAAGCCCCTGTATCACGCAATAGCTTAACTCCTCGCCTTTCGCCAGCCCACCTCACAAAACCATGCCCTCTATGACCCCCAAAGACGTCGCGGACAGGGTTCGAGCCTTCCGGACTCTTGAACACAGGCTGTGTCCCAACCTCTGACGAACTACCCTTGGCAAACTCAGAAGATATAGGCGACACCCCTATGCTGCGGACCAATGACACAACCTTGTTTGGTGGCTTGTTCGACAAGCATTTGCAAAGTGACCATCCTTGTGCAAAGCACTCTTTACTCTTTGGTTTCCCTTGGGAGTGGGAGGTACCATTAGACTTCTTATACGGGACGGTATTTGGTTTATGTTCAGTTTTATTGTCAGTGCTAGATGGTTTTGTGTATTTATGTGTATCAAAATTCTTGGGAGGGGGAGGGGTACGATCCTTTGCACCCGACTCACTCCTAGCTGCTGCTTCGCACCCTCGAATTAATGACAGTCGGCGGTCAGCCATTTCTGCTGCCTCCTGGAGAGTTCTAGGATTTTTTTCCTTTATATTTAATGTTAAGTCCCCGCCTGTGCACTTAAAGAACTGCTCCAAGAGAACCAGCTCACTCAACTCCTCAAAAGTAGCTGCCCTCTCGGAACGCAGCCAATGTCGTAGTGCATCAGACAAGTCCCGGGCGTGTTCTAGGAAGGTACTATCCTTGCCCTTAGTAACACCCCGAAACTTCAAGCGGTAAGTTTCTGGTTGTAACTCATAGGCCCGTAGCACAGCCTTCTTTAGCTCATCATAAACTACACAGGACTCTAAAGGTAGTGCATCATACGCTTTTAGCCCCTTTCCTAGGAGTCTTGATGAAACTAATGCTGCCCACTTTTCCTGAGGCCACTGGTGTTCCTGACACTTCTTCTCAAATCGCATAAAAAACTCAGCCACACATAATTCATCGAACACAGGAACTAGTTTAAGCAGGTGAGACAATGATTGGTCCCGATGTCTGTTACCTCCCCCAATATTTCGCCCTGTTACCTCCACTCGAGATCTCTCCAGCTCCCTGTCAGCCCGATACCTAGTAGACTCTGCCTGCAGTTCAGCCTCTCGTATAGCAACCTCAGCCT
>CM064573.1:36202864-36395683 GCA_032716605.1 Paralithodes platypus | reverse complement strand
TGATTGCAAGAGTGTGTGTGCATCATCCCTGACAGACGCCTATACCTATCCAGAGTTGACGACCCCATAGACCGCATCGGGGCTGCCTCGCTTATCACACGAAGGTAGAACTAGTGAAAGGTTATTGGCAGGTCCACGTTGCCGGAGAGAGAGCGAAGAGAAGTGCCAGTCTTGTGATGGAACTGGTGAGTTTATCATGTGCAGGGTGTTGTTTTGCTGGTCGGGAACAGAACAAGTTGTGGATGTGTTGGAGCATGTATAAGGGCACTGATAAGTGTTACTGGAACTGAAGGTGTGTTTTCCACGGGAGGGTAGGTGCTGTCTTAAGGAGTCACGCACGGGGGGGCCTCGCCTTTCAGTCAGTGTTTGGGTTTTGAGAGTGGTAGAAAAATTAGGCTTGCCCCTGTAGTGCAAAGCCGCCAACGAACACTATAAATAATAATACACAAACCCTCACATAAAACCTTCTCTCTTTTGATAGTATAATGTGCAGTATGTTACAGGTTAGATTTAACAAGAAATAGATATTAATCCTCCTTTCATTTCTCAGATTATTCGAAGTCTTTTGAAATAATATTCTGAGACTGTGAAAAGATATATTCAATGCAGTATCAAATTATAAATACAGATTATGCAGACTTTGAGATGGAAGGGTAAGGGAAAATATAACTTAATCAATATTAATGGTAGAATTAACTTTCTATTGACAGGACATTTCAAATGTAAAGAGTTTAAGTTATATTGGTAAGAATTAATCTTAATGTAAATGAATTGACTCAGAATAGTAATAGGGTAGGCCCATTTTCCTTTAAATTGTTTCGCTTGATGCAAAAAGTATACCAGACATTTTTTGGTCGAGATTGTAAATAAATGGTGATTTTGCTTGGCCAAGGTTGCGTTCGTGACAATAAATGTGATAATGGCTGGGCAGGTTTCTGACAATAAGTGTGTTATGGTTGGGCATGTTCCTGGGACAATAAATTGTGAAAACGAAAATTATTGGAAGTACGTCGGGGGGACAATAATCGTCCGAGAAGTGAAATCACTGGGCACACTGGAAAACTATAGCATGACGAACACGAAAGCAAATAAACCAAAAACAATTTGGATAGATTTTCTTCTCTCTCGCTGAATTTTGTTCCTCTGTCATGAATGCGCTTGAGTTCCATAGGGAGGTTGACTATTGTTTTTAAAATTGTGAAAATCAATAAGGGGAAGCATAAGCATCTCGCTATAATTTCCGCAGCGTTAAAAGTAAAACAGAAACCATCAGAGCACACACACAAACATGATTCTTGATTTACATCAATGACAGCGATGATGACATTTTTGCACAATTTTCCAAAACTTTCAGACGATACCAAAATGGTTAATATAGTGGTATCTCCCTTGCATGTTCAACAGATCCAAAAGGATTTAGATAATTGCCGAAAATTGGGGCCCAACCCTGGCCAATTACCAATTTTAATACCGCCTAAATATAAAGTAATGCATTATACTGTAGGTTAAACCAATGGCATATCAAACTCCGCGGTGAAATAGTAGTCAACTCAAAAGCATTGAGAAATAAACTGACTTCGGAGTAACAATATGCAAACAATTTAAAACCCAGCCAACAATGTACCGAGGTCGTTAAGAAAGGTAGTTTGTTTGGTTGGGGAGATGGGAGGCACCAGTTCGGGCAGGGCAGTACCCGGTGGAGGCCACATTTTGCATAATGGTAAAGAGTTGCTGGAATTCCAGTTTCATTTGCCTGGCTTCCCCCGCTTTTTGCGATTTGTGCCTCACCTACATAGAGCGGTAATATCCAGCTAATTCCAACAAACACCCTCCTCCCTCTACTTACTTCACTACAACTAACCAAGCCACACCATACTTTTTTTTCTGACAACAAATAATGAATTATGAATAATAGTCCCCGGGGGTGGGGGGTGGGGTATCATAGTTTTACCCCCATACTCGTCCGTCCTCTTTCCTAAAACACCCCTCAAAAGGCTCATGGACCACGGTCTGTCACTCTTACTAAGAACCAGTTTTTGCAATTATTGTGCGGTCTTTCCACAATAATTTTCCCTCTGTTAAACACCACCTCTTCTCCTACCAACCTGCTCTTCCTTTCCCTCGCCAAGATTCCAGGTGTCTAGGGCTAACTTGCCAGCAGCCCCTTCTTTGTATCCTCCTACTTTCTGCTATCCTAATTTCCAAACCAAAGGTGGATGTTGTTATATATGTTCACACCACACTTATTTGCTCTTGTGTTCCCGACTTAGAATCTTCTGAATTCGCAACTCTCTGGGCTCAAACTTTCCCTGTTACTCTCATACTAAATACTTCGGTGTTGTCTATCTATCTCTTAACTCAACTGACTTTCCTAAATTCTTTGGCTATTTAAACTCTAAAGTGGAACATATCCTATCAACATCCCCTATCTTCCTACATCTCCATCTTAGGCCGAATTTTCAATGTTCGCCTATCGCCAATGGGTCCCTTATACTCTCACTTCACTGACCAACCTTGTGAACAAACCTACATCTTTTGCTATCCTAAATTACCTAGAGCACTTGGTTCAGCAACCCACCTGTCGATCTTTTCTCGTCCTTTGTGCTTCTTGCCGACCATAACCTTAGTCTCTGTCCCACCTGTCCTAGCTCTTCCAGTTTGGCTACCCAATGCTTCCAGGCGGTGACGCTTATGCAACTAATTGGTGCTGCCGACTGGGAGGCTATTCGGCCGTATTTCCTCATGCAATGCTTTTTGCTGTCCGTGGCTGAGACCCTTGGAAAATGCTGAACTCATTACCAAGGTATGGAGAACATACATTCAATTTTCTTTCTCTCAGTTTGAAAAGCAAATAAATCTTGGGTTTACTCACGCCTTGTGTTTAACTGAAGGGTCTGCAATAAGGAGGAAGCCTTCAAATGGTACCAAGGAGTGGGCATTCAAACTAAAAAATCTCATTCTTCCCTATGTTTTTGCCCAGAATCAAGCCAAAGAAGCTGTTCTTCAACTCGCCACAAAACACTCTTTCAATCAATAATAGAATGCACTTGACTATCCACCTGTAGCTCTTCCCTTCCCCAAGTTTTTCTGGCATCTAGCCAAAACCTCATTCACCAGTTTACAGCTTCCCAGAATTTTGGATGTCCTTAACTGCCTCTGGGGGTTCTTTTACCCCTACAATTGTTTTGCTTGGGGCTTCTGTTCAGGGGGCGACAGTGCGTCCATTACTATTGGAGTATTGGTTCTCATGGTATGGGGATGGTTTCCCCTCTCCCACAGCACTTCTAGACAAAATAGAAACAAAAAGTGTTTTTGTCCCTCATTAAATTCACTTTCACATCCACTGTGTCCTCAATCCCAATCCCTCTCTCTTCACCGCAATTGTTGTAGTACTGCGTTACCCGGCTCAGCGGCTCACTTTTTTTTGCTTTGAAACTATCCGGTTTTTACTACTCCAAAGAATAGAGGGTTTGGAAGTGCCCGACCGGTCCTTTCCCCTTGGAGCTGTTGTCATTTATTCTAAATCAGTATGCAAATGCAATTGGAAGATACAAAACAGAAAAGTCCCTTTTGAAAGTTCGAAGAAATTAGATTTAAAAAAACTACCTCGAAATGCTGTTGGTCTTATTTTAGGTCCTGTTCCTTAAAATGTGTTTTATGTGGCGAATGAAAATGGCTGCAGGTTGTTGTTGGGAAAATCTCCCCAACCAAGGAAGCAACCTCGGAAAAAAAAACACAGAGTCAAACCAAGAGTTAAAACCTGATGACCCTCAGGATAAACGACAAGCCCCCCACCACGACTGTGATTGAGCTAGATGACGGAGCCCTCCACGAAAGTATAACCTCAAGAATGGTACTGAGCTACCCCAATGCTCCCCCCATTGGTCGAGCCAAGGCCATTCAGGCGAAATGACGTCAACGGCACTATACCAAGACTGCTGGATTTGCCGATACACTATTGGTTGGCAGAAGACCTGATGAACGTAAAGTTTGAGGACGCAACAGGCAATAATGAAGAAAACACCGGCACTCAGGTTACCCCCACACTGACAGCCTCGAGACCTGACCCTGGGAACCCTGGCGATTGGCTGGTAATGAAATCCAGCATCAACCACCAGCCTTATAATGAACCCCCTACCTTCACTTAGACACCCCAGATAGCTCTGCTTGTTGCCTAAGTACTTGATCCTCCTCCTCCAACAACCCCCAGCTCCCCCATCTACATCACATGGCAAAGTGAAAGGCCCATCAAGAGGCACGAAAGCTAAATGTGATAGACTGATCTCGACCCTCCCCCGCCACCGCTGGCAGCTGCCCCCAATTATTAACAACTAAGAACTACTGAAGCTACAAGCCCTCATGAAAAGGCACACCTTAGGGGCCCCAGACCAGTACTTCGAGGTGTTGAGCACCCACAAGGAAACAGGGTTGCCCAGAGTCCTAAGGGAAGAGCTGCAGTAAGAAGCGTAGGCACCTGTAACCTAGGCAACTATAGGGCTATTATTGTATATTTTCTATGTGGATGAGGTAGACAAAAGGCAAAACTGCCTGTGACGAATGTCCCCCCCCCCCCCCCCGAGCTGAAAGTGACAGGGCCAAAATCAAGGAATGTTCGAGCCTAAATGTCTGAACACACAGAGTTTGAAGCAATTTAAGTCATAGGATGGGAGAAAGATGGATTCAGGGAGAGAGTTCCAGAGCTTAGCTGTTGAATAGATGAAAGACGGAGTATCGTTTCACTTTTGAGTTGGAGAGTTGCACAGAGTAGGGATGGGATTGTTGCTGCAAGATGGTATACTACAAACCCTACGTAGAGATGGTATACACTGAGAGAGCTCTGAGGAACACTGATTATTGTAGTAGCGATAGAATAGAGAGCAAGATGAAACATTGCAGCGAAGAGAGGGAGATTGCAGAGAATCGGTGAGTGGACGGGAGTTAATGATACGAGATGCTTTCTTTTCCACCTTGTCTAGAAGTGCTGTGTGAGACGATACTCCTCACAAATTACCAGGGGCCTAATATTCGACAATACTCGAACAATACTCAATACAAGGGCGCTCTGTGCCCTTGTCAGAGCAAGAAGCTGTGCAGGGGTAAAGAATCCCTTGAGGCTGTTGAGCACACCCAGCTTCTGGGAAGCCGTTATAGCAAGAGCGGTAATTTGGTCTTTCCAAGAGAGACCAGAAGAAAAAGAGACAACGAGAATACTGAGAGAAGACGGCCAATAGAGTACTTCTAGCAGTACTGGTAGCATTGCAAGGCCATGAGGACGCATAGAGAACCTTGTAATCAATTGCCTGTAAACTTGCTCAGTTAACTTCGAGATTAGCTCCCCTAGTAATTATCAACTGATTAGTTAAATGTCTTGCAGAGTTCAGACATTAGTTAGCTAGAGCCCATGTACCCGGAACTCACAACGAGATTAATGAGCTAGGCGGTCAGGAGTAATCATTAGGAGCAATTGAAGAAGTCAAAGTTAAGATCCGTTAGGCCCTCAGCAACAGATAATAGGAATTGTCAACCAAGAGATGAGAGACTAAACTTGTATATACCTTGTTCATATTAGCCACCCACGTTTAGGCATATTAAGGCTCAATTAAGAGAATTACATAACGGGTTCTTCGGAACACACGTTAAACAGCTTTATCAAAGATAATCGCGAGAGACATCACGAAGAGTTTGTTACGTCCTGGGATATATAATCACTTGGCTCTATCTATTGGACTAGGTATGCGGCAACAAGCAACAACGGAAAACGCTAGATCCAACCCTTATCTATAAACCCAGGCAACAAACCACCATAAACCGTCAAGAGTCCTGCCTGGACAACAAGGTATCCTATGACTCAGTACAGGGTGCACGCACTATAGACTGCTGATAGTCAAGCAGGCTATATAAAAGATCACACAATTAAGTTGACTTAAAGCTTCAAGGAAAAGATAGATAACGGAATTAAATTGCAGAAACAATTTAATAACAAACTAGAAGAAAGTACATTTAACGTTACGTTAATTAATACAACTACTCACCCCTGCGTGAAAGAAGGTGAAAGCAACAGTCCTCAAAACATCGTACCGTAGACAAGATGCGGGGTTCTAAACTGCATGCGGCTACTGTAGGATATGATGCTTAGCAAAGAAAGTACGTTACGGATTTAGAGAACTCTCAACTCATAAGCAGGAATAAATACTAGTGATAGGACCTACAGTGTATAATGGCATAGGTATAATTAAATAAAGGCAGCAACTCGCAACATAACCACATACAGGTGTACTTCTCACTCTTAGTCAGGCAAGCCTGCTCGGACAGAGTTTCTAAGCCACACCCTGACTCACAATGCTCACAAAAACGGTAAACTGTGGCACAATAACAAGCATACACATATAATAAACCAATAGCTGTTAATCTGCCAGGTGGCAGAGGTCTAGCCGGAAGGATATAGGCTTCGGATACCCGGGCTGAGCCACCTGCTCTAGCCTAGGGACGTTCCCAAGTCTGTGCGCCAAATTACTCTAATTGAAAGGGTGCTCTCTTGAGAGACTCAGATCGCAAGTATCTGACTCTCTCCTGGCGACCCTAAAACAAAAGCAAGACGTGCTAGCGCAGTGCTGAGTGGACTAGGCAAGGGCCCTCACACAACACAACACTAGACACACAGGGACACAGACAAGAAAATGCCCCCAGACTCCCACGGGTATCCTAGTAATGTCGTGCGGGTCCACAGGACTCGCACCAGCAGAATTTACTTAAAGGATCGCAAAAAGCCTCCCCTCCGGTCTAGCCCCTGCTAACCTGACACAAGAACACACTAGCAAGCATGAAACCACCAAATATGAGACAACAAAAAAGCTTCCTAGGTCTCATTAACAATTACATCTCTGCATAAGGCCCTAAATCCTATCTAGTTATCTGAGAGCTCGTCGGTAATACAATAATAGATATAAGGTCTATCAAGGGGATGGGATAATTAAATAGATTGGTGAAGTAGTGGTAGGAAGGTATACAAAGTAAGAGAGAAAGTTTCTAAGTGGGGTTGAGAGGGATAGATATCAAGGGGGTCCAAAGGGTACGACAGTGAGGTGAGCTCTGAGTCTTGAATCTGTCTTGACCCCGCCCTAGGCATGCAGAATACATCCCAGGCTTGGCAACACTCAACACAGTTGCCGGGTCAATATCGTCTACCCCGTGCGTGAGTCGAAACTAAGCCTAACGTTGCGATCAAATGCATATGGCAACATCAGGCTCGTCCCAAGCTGGACTCTCCGCGCGAAGCAACGTCCCCCAGCCGGTCTCTCTCTCCCGCTCGTCTCCACCCACTCTCACTAGACTTACATCTTATATATTATAATGAAACAATCAACTATCGAGAATAAAATATCCTAAGATGCGTTGGTTAAGAATAAGGGCAGCTACAAGCTGTGAAACAACATAAGAATATCCCAGACATTAGTTACGTTATCGTAGGATATATACTAAGGAAAAGCCTGCCGGCCGGCTGCCGCCAGCCGGTTTCTAAACGGCTGGGCAGCCGACGCGCGCGCATGCCCGCACGTGGCTACTATGCAGAAGCGTCACACCTCCCCCAAGATATAAGACCCTTGACTAAGTTCTTCATATCTAACAGAAAGCTTCTCATAGTACCACACACTGTTGCGACACAAGGCACTATATATACAAAAAATAAACACTGTTGCGCTCCACCGAGCAACTTCAACTAACTTAGCGACAATAAGCGAAAACATTCAACTTAGATACTGCTACAACATCTTATACAAAATTCTACCCGTTATAAAAATAAGAGTTTTTATAAGGTTTTTGCTTTTTTAATTTGTTTTTTTTCGGCTGAACTACAGTGACAGCCTATTTTCCTCCACACTCAACCCTCAATCCTGTGGCAGTCTAACCAACATCATCCACCCTTGATAGACAATCCGCTATCACGTTATCAGAACCGGCAATATGGCGTATGTCCAGATTATACTCCTGAAGCATGAGTGACCACCTGGTCAGCCTCATATTCCGGTTATGAAACTGATTCAAGAATTTCAGAGGGTGATGATCGGTATAAACCACTACGACTGGTCCGAAAGCAGGAACATATACATCGAAGTGCCTGAGCGCCAGCACTATCGCCAGGAGTTCTTTTTCAATTACAGAGTAATTCCTTTGTGCACTATTGAATTTTTTACTGTAAAAACTCACTGGATGTTCGATACCTTCATCTGTCTGTAACAAGACAGCCCCAGCCCCTACGCCACTGGCATCAGTCGCCAGCTGAAAAGGTCTGCTGAAGTCCGGGGCCCTGAGTATGGGGTGGGTACATAAGAGGTGTTCACCAAGGAAAACGCCTCTGCACACTCAGGAGACCACCGGAACTTGTTTTCCTTAGATAATAAGTCGGTTAAAGGTGCGAGTACAGTCGAATAGCCTTTGATGAAGCGACGATAATAGCCTATCATACCTAGAAACCGCATGATTTGTTTCTTAGTCGTAGGCTGGGGAAACTGATCGATGGCTTTGATCTTTGTCTGTGGAGGGCACACCTGACCCCATCCCCACCTCGAACCCCAGGTACAAAACTGTGGCTTTGACAAAATCGCACTTACCCAGGTTTACCACCAAACCTGCTTCATTCAGTTTATTAAAAAGCTGTCCGATGTGAGCACAGTGACTGTTAAAATCATCGTCGTATATTATGACATCATCTAGGTACACAGTACAGTTGGGAATGTCGGCTACAATGTCGTTCATTAATTTCTGAAACGTTGCAGGGGCATTTTTCAGCCCGTATGGCATAACATGGCAACGATATGTGGCACCGTCCACCACAAACCCACACACCTCTCGCGCTCGCTCAGACAAGGGCACTTGCCAATAACCCTTAACAAGGTCTATCTTAGTGAGGAACTTGGCTTTTCCTATCTTATCCACACTGTCGTCCACGCGAGGGAGAGGGTAGGCATTTGTGGGGGTTAAACCATTCAACCTGCGGAAATCTATACATAACTGCACCTTGGCATATGGTTTGGGCTGCAGTGTGACGGGGGAAGTCCACCTTACTGCACCCTCAGAAATCAGCCCACGTTTCAGCATATAATCCAGCTCTTCCCTAAGTGCTGGTAATTTAATAGGGGGAACACGGTATGGCACTGATTTAAAGGGCGGGTGGTCCCCAACATCGACATCGTGCACCGCTTGAGTAGTGAGGCCAGGATGCTCCGCGAAAACAGCTGGGTTTGAATCAAACAAGTGCTGCACAGCTACACGCTGTTGCTCAGGCAGGTGCAATATCAACTCGTGAGCCACTTGTCTAGAATTCCCCACCCACTGATCCGCGGAAACATGACAATCCCAATTATCCTCCCCGCAGCTTGACTGTCCCTTCCTCCTTCTCCACCACGCTCGCTGCAGATCAACACCGGGACAGTGAGAGGCTCGGAGGGGCGCCTCACATACTCTTTCATCAGATTTACATGGCAAAGTTGGTTCTTTTTCTTACGATCATGAGTAGCTACTAAATAGTCGAGATCAGAAACCTTCCTTACAACCCGATACGGACCAGAATACTTGGCAGACAAGGGGTGTCCCACCAGAGGCAGTAGTATCAATACCTCCTGATCTAATTCAAACTCCCTCAGCTTCACCTTCTGGTCGTATCTGTCTTTCATCTGAGCTTGTGAACTCTTAAGGTTCCGACCTGCTACCTCCAAGCTCTTTAGCATTCTCTCACGGCTTTCAACTACATACTTTAGAAGCGAGCATGGCTTTGTGACTCCCTCCCAGATCTCCTTGACTATGTGGAGGGGCCCCCTGACCCTGTGTCCAAAAACAAACTCGTTCGGGCTAAATCCCAAGCTCTCCCCAGGTACTTCTCTCGCAGCAAATAAAACGTATGGGAGACCTAGATCCCAGTCCTTCCCATTTTCCATGCAATAACACCGCAACATACTCTTGAGAGTCGAGTGCCACCTTTCCAAAACTCCCTGACTCTCGGGATGGTAGGCAGATGACACTACAGACACTATCCCATGTTGCTGCATGGTCTGCTTAAACAGAGCAGAAGTAAAATTGGATCCCTGATCAGACTGGATCTCCTGAGGGTAGCCATAACGAGAGAAATAGACAAGTAGGTTTTTGACAACAGTCTTAGCCATCCCGTTGCGCATGGGGTAAGCATCTGGATACCGTGTTGCTACATCCATTACAGTTAGTAAAAATTTATTGCCGGCACTAGTGGGGGGCAATGGGCCAACCATATCGATAACTACTTTGCTGAAAGGGCGGCCCAATGACAGGGATTGGTTGTAACGGGGCTCTCGGGATGACCTGATTGGGTTTCCCAACAACTTGACAAGTGTGACACTGTGACACCCATGACACGACACTCGCCTTTAACCCAGGCCACCAGAAAAGCTTGCTGAGAGGGCCTCCGTCTTACGTGCCCCCAGGTGCCCTGCCAAAGGCACATCATGAGCTAATCTCAATAAGCTCTCACGGCACACCCTCGGTACTACTAACTGGTCCACTAATCCTGACCCGCCATCCCACTTTTTCTTGGGATCCTGATGTCTCCGATACAAGATCCCCTCGGACAAGAAAAAATCACCAGGCTGCGCATCCCCATCGCTCTCCAGTTCGACAGCACCATTACCACACGCCCTGACTTCAGGATCTTCCAGCTGCAAGGAACATATATCAGCAGGTGCGAGATTATCCAAGTTCATCTTAAATAATTTATTTCCACCTCCAATGTCCTGCTGAGCCATCCTTTCCTCACGCTGCGCATAACGATGCTGTCGCAGAGTCTCTTCCTGCCCTGCACCTGCACTAGCGGTGACAGGCCCCGGGGCCTATCCAGACTCTAACATAGGTGCCAATAATGAGTCACCAAGAAACACTGCCGGCTCAAAACTCTCCAATTGACCAACACTTCCCGTTTTCTTGTGACCTTTCCTCCGCGGTTTGATAAACTGAGGTGGTGGCTGCAAGGCTCCGGATGTCTGAGAACGCGTCACAACACACGCCATGGTTTGTACGCTACACTTCTCAACCCAATCCTGTTCCTCCCTACTAACGTCGGCCGCCTTCTCGGCAACGACCAAGGGTGAAACCTTAGAAGCAGGCACCGCAGAGTCGTTGCCGAGGAGGAGGTCGACGCCCCCAACAGGCAAATTCTCTACGATTCCGACATCCAGCTCCTTCGCCACACCACCCACCTCCAGCTCCATCCGCACCAGCGGGTAGGACTTCGTAGCATTGATCCCCTGAACTACCACCACATGAGCAGCGTTAATCGGTCTACCAGTAAAGTTCCTTAACAAGGTCTGAGAAGCCCCCGTATCACGCAATAGGTTTACTGTCAGCCCTGTCAGCCCGATACCTAGTAGACTCTGCCTGCAGTTCAGCCTCTCGTATAGCTGTTCTCTCTGCGGCCTCAGCCTGAGCTCTAGCAACCTCAGCCTGCACACTAGCCTGTCTCTCGGCAGCCTCAACCTGAGCTCTAGCCTGTCTTTCGGTAGCCTCAACCTGAGCTCTAGCCTGTCTTTCGGTAGCCTCAACCTTGGCCATCTCAAGCCGAAACAACAAATCTGGAGTCAACCCTTGAGGAGGGGAAGGTGCATTTAATGGAGAGGGTCCCTGTGATTGAATTCCACGCTGCCCATTGACCATCAACTTGGGGGTATGTACTAAATTCAGGCACCCTGACGTTTGATACGGGGGTAGAGTGGAGGGGGGGCTGGGGACAGGGGCGCCCAGTCGCCTCTCCACCCAGGTATCTCCCTTCTAAACCCAATATCAAAGTCCTCAGCTGATCTTTCCTCATGCCACTTAAACCCTGGTGACCCTGAAGACCTGCCACACACTTTAAGCCATACTTATTCAGCTTCAACACCCTGGCAGCGGTAAGGGGCACCTCTAAAAATCTTCTAGCACCCTCCTCGCTATCGACTAGCCACTCCACAGGTCTTTCTCCCTCCGAGCCCGTATCGTGACCTGACCCATGACTGTGTTCTGATGTATTAGACATGTTGTGTACTGCAGTAATTATCACGGTTATAGAATGTGCCTTATCTCCTATGCAAGTATATATATACTAATGTTATTTAAAGTCTTTAATGTGTTATATTGGTTGCTCCAAAAAAAAAAAATATATGTCCACTGTATTCCTCTAATCCTAAGGAATCTCAAAACAAATGACCACTATATTCCTCTGTTCAGTAAATCCTATGCAAGGTCGCCATTTGTTACGTCCTGGGATATATAAACACTGGGACTAGGTATGCGGCAACAAGCAACAATGGAAAACCCTAGATCCAACCCTTATCTATAAGCCCAGGCAACAAATCACCCTAAACCGTCAAGAGTCCTGCCTGGACAACAAGGTATCCTATGACTCGGTTACAGGGTGCACGCACTATAGACTGCTGGTAGTCAAGCAGGCTATATAAAAGATCACACAATTAAGTTGACTTAAAGCTTCAAGGAAAAGATAGATAACGGAATTAAATTGCAGAAACAATTTAATAACAAACTAGAAGAAAGTACATTTAACGTTACGTTAATTAATACAACTACTCACCCCTGCGTGAAAGAAGGTGAAAGCAGACAGTCCTCAAAACATCGTACCGGTAGACAAGATGCGGGGTTCTAAAGTGCATGCGGCTACTGTAGCATCTGATGCTTAGCAAAGAAAGTACATTACGGATTTAGAGAACTCTTAACTCATAAGCAGGAATAAATACTAGTGATAGGACCTACAGTGTATAATGGCATAGGTATAATTAAATAAAGGCAGCAACTCGAAACATAACCACATACAGGTGTGCTTCTCACTCTTAGTCAGGCAAGCCTTTTCGGACAGAGTCGCTAAGCCACACCCTGACTCACAATGCTCACAAAAACGGTAAACTGTGGCACAATAACAAGCATACAGATATAATAAACCACTAGCTGTTAATCTGCCAGGTGGCAGAGGTCTAGCCGGAAGGATATAGGCTTCGGATACCCGGGCTGAGCCACCTGCTCTAGCCTAGGGACGTTCCCAAGTCTGTGCGCCAAATTACTCTAATTGAAAGGGTGCTCTCTTCAGAGACTCAGATCGCAAGTATCTGACTCTCTCCTGGCGACCCTAAAACAAAAGCAAGACGTGCTAGCGCAGTGCTGAGTGGACTATGCAAGGGCCCTCACACAACACAACACTAGACACACAGGGACACAGACAAGAAAATGCCCCAGACTCCCACGGGTATCCTAGTAAAGTCGTGCGGGTCCACAGGACTCCGCGCAGCAGACTTTACTTAAAGGATCACAAAAAGCCTCCCCTCCGGTCTAGCCCCTGCTAACCTGACACAAGAACACACTAGCAAGCATGAAACCACCAAATATGAGACAACAAAAAAGCTTCCTAGGTCTCATTAACAATTACATCTCTGCATAAGGCCCTAAATCCTATCTAGTTATCTGAGAGCTCGTCGTTAATACAATAATAGATATAAGGTCTATCAAGGGGATGGGATAATTAAATAGATTGGTGAAGTAGTGGAAGGAAGGTATACAAAGTAAGAGAGAAAGTTTCTAAGTTAGGTTAAGAGGGATAGATATCAAGGGGGTCCGAAGGGTACGACAGTGAGGTGAGCTCTGAGTCTTGAATCTGTCTGGACCCCGCCCTAGGCATGCAGAATACATCCCAGGCTTGGCAACACTCAACACAGTTGCCGGGTCAAAATCGTCTACCCCGTGCGTGAGTCGAAACTAAGCCTAACGTTGCGATCAAATGCATATGGCAACATCAGGCTCGTCCCAAGCTGGACTCTCCGCGCGAAGCAACGTCCCCCAGCCGGTCTCTCTCTCCTGCTCGTCTCCACCCACTCTCGCTAGACTTACATCTTATATATTATAATGAAACAATCAACTATCGAGAGTAAAATATACTAAGATGCGTTGGTTAAGAATAAGGGCAGCTTCAAGCTATGAAACAACATAAGAATATCCCAGACATTAGTTACGTTGTCGTAGGATATATACTAAGGAAAAGCCTGCCGGCCGGCTGCCGCCAGCCGGTTTCTAAACGGCTGGGCAGCCGACGCGCGCGCATGCCCGCACGTGGCTACTATGCAGAAGCGTCACAAGTTCCTTACGAGATTGATATAAAATGTCATTGTTGTTACAGTTAACCATTCACTGCAAACACGCTACCAGATGATTAGATAATTGCCGTAACAAGAGATTGATATTCCCTATGTTCAATTAAAAATATAATGTTGTACTATTGAGAGAACTAAGACTCAGGTTAAATACTTGTTGAATTTGAAAGTCAAATACTTGTTGCCGAGCGAAAATACTTACTTGTGATAATATAAGAGAGTGTATATGTTCAATTGCCAACAAATTAAGTCCGGTTGTACATAAAATGAGATAATAGGACGTTGTTGTAAAGAAAGTTAAGATATTGACTGCTGCCACTTGCGTTCACGATACCTATAACAATAAACTAATTACATATCTATGTTATAATGTGGGAGCTATCAAGCTGAGCATGCAATAGACCCCACCCTTATTAGAATTGCATAACAGTTATAAATTAGAGAAGTGGAAATAATATTGAGTAACCTTTTGACTCTAATTGGCTCTTACTAAACATAATATATCAATCGGTTCTAGTCAGAGTCAAATAGAATGAGGCGTCATCGTATCGAGAAGGTTGACTCCTTCAGTATATAATAGCCTTAGTTTGATGTCAGTTTGGCAAACAATACATGATTTCAAAGGTTTTTAAGTTGAGTTTTTTATATTGTCGAACAATTTAGTTTTAGTTTTCTCCGTAGACTCAAGTAACACATTCCCAGATCACCTTCCAGCTAAATAACGTCCCATAGGCCCCCTTCAAACTAAATGTGTAAATATTTTTCGGTAGAAGAATATCACGACTGATAGCTGGATTTTCCTAAGTTGCAGGCTCGTTATTGCTCGCCCGAAAAAGATCTACACCTAACTGGGGCGAAACGTCATAAAAACGTCAAACTAATGGGGTGAAACAAACGGGTTCCAATAATATTACCCTTAATATTATTTTTATTAATCTCACCACCACACCCCCAATGAAATTAATTAAAGTATATATGATCCACCGGGATTCGAACCCGGGTTATCACACACATATTTTTGCCACCTTAACCATTACACCACCAGGACGGTTAAAGGTTTATGCACACGCCTACGACTTATTATCCATTCTCGAATACTGGATATTAATCTAATCATGTTCATATTCCCAACCGCACTATGGTAGCCTACTGTTTAAGTGAGAGGAAAGAATATTCATGGGGCACAGATCATATAGACCGGCCTCTCGAAGAAATATCCCTAAACCTACTAATAATATTATTTTATTAATCTCACCCACTCGCCCCCAATGAAATTAATTAAAGTATATATGATCCACCGGGATTCGAACCCGGGTTATCACACACATATTTTTGCCACCTTAACCATTACACCACCAGGACGGTTAAAGGTTTATGCACACGCCTACGACTTATTATCCATTCTCGAATACTGGATATTAATCTAATCATGTTCATATTCCCAACCGCACTATGGTAGCCTACTGTTTAAGTGAGAGGAAAGCATATTCATAGTTAGAAAAGGTTAAGTGTACTGCCTCACTCTTCACACAGACTCACACCGCCTCACGTAATACCCAATGACGACATTATTACATAATTATATCCCCTTCAGTGAAATAGCGTTATTTTTGTTGTACACTGTAACGATTATAGATATGAACATTGTAATCAAAGTGTCCATTATAAATATACCCTCATAATGGAATATTGGTTGGAGTAAACCCATCATCTAATATATAGATAAAACATCAATACACTCAAGATGGGGAAGTGCCAACCGGTTTTCAGGTGATGCTCAGGTAGCCCTCTGTGCTGTCAAAACGCCAGAATGGGTTGGGACAGATAGGTTGGGAGGTGACAGGTATCTAACTATTAAAGAGAAGCAAATATATAAATTAAAATAAAATAGACAAGTAAAATGTGAAGGACCATCCTCCTTGCAGCTTTAAGCTATTTTTTTCGGAATCTTTTCAGCTGCTGCCCAATCTTCTTCACAGTTTTCAGGAAACTTCACCATTCCTGTTTCCTTGGCATGTCTGATGAATTGTATGATGGGTAGTTCTGCCTCCTCTGGTGTTTTTAACTGGCGGCCTGAAGTACTGTAGTGGAAAGGTTCTTTTAGGTACAGTATGTTCAAGGTCCTCAGCACAAGTGGACACCACATCCACATCTCTATCTTCCCTGTCGTCTTCTCCTTCTTCGTCTTTATAAGATTCGTCTTGATCTTGTAATACTTCATCTTGTTTATGTGTGGCGAGGTTGATAGAGTCTTCTTCTTGAGGATCGGTGATAATAGGTGCTGGTGACTTGGTTCTTTTGGTTGGTTGAGAAGTTGAAGTAGAAGTATGTTCAGCTTGTTCAGGTCGTGGTGTTATGTGGTGACCCTCTGAACAAATCTTGGAACAGGGGAGATCTTCTTCTTGGGCGTCTTCCTAATGCCCCTTTCCCACTGGTGAGATAAGTCACGATTTTTCGTCGCCGATTTCTTAGTTTTGTCAAATTCGCAAGAATACGTGCGACGTTCACGATTTTGACCGTTTCAAACAGATGACCAATTATACTCGGCGAAGATGTCGCCGATGTCGGCGACGCAATCGCCGACCTTCTGCGACGTTATCGGCGAAGTGAGCGATGTTTCGCCGATGACCTCTGCGAGGCATGTCACATTTTCAAAAATATCTTGCGAAATCATGCGAGGATGAAAGAAAACTCGCCATATGTTCTGCGACGTCTTCGGCGATTCAAGCGATGGTTCGGCGTATTGAAACCTGGATGGGGGTAAACGTCTTAAAACAGTAGGCTAAACAGGGCCGAACGGATTATAGGCAAAGAGAGAGGGAGAGAAAGAAAAACAAAACAGCGAGGTGGGCTCAATGTTTGCGTTACGGCTTAAAAATTGAACCCACCTCGCCTTTTGTTTTCTCATTCTCTCCCTCTCTCCTCGTTTTTTTTTTTTTTTTATTTCATCCCTAGTTTCATCCCTAGACCTCCATCAAGCATATAAAGCACCCCACAACACCCTCCTTCAAGATCAATCTGTACATTTGTCGATAGAAAAATATCCTGGCCGAAGGCCGGTTCCTCAATAAGTACAAGCTCGCTATCGCTAGCCAGGAAATACTCGATGCCTAAATGACACGAAAAGTCTTAATACTGACAACGAAATGGGGTGAAATGTCTTAAAATCGCCAAACTAATGGGCCGAACGTCATGAAATATGAAAACTAATGGGGTTAACCATGAGGAAGAAAGGGGACCAGAAAAACGACCCATCTTCCCTTACTTCGGAGATTGGCAAAGAGAGAGAGAGAGAAAAAACAAAACAAAACGAGGAGAGAGAGTGAGAGAAAGAGAAAAGTAAAACAGCGAGGTGGGCTCAATTAGGCTAAGCCGTAACGTAAACATTGAGCCCACCTCGCTGTTTTCTCTTGCTCTCCCTCTCTCTTTACCTATAATCCGTTCGGCCCCGTTCAGCCTACTGTTTTAAGACGTTTACCCCCATCCAGGTTTCAATATTTTCCTGGTGAGCGGTATATATATATATATATATATAGCGGAACATATATATATTTTTGTTTTGAGATCAAGCTAAATTTGTATATTTTTTGATAGAAAAATTTCTCCGGCGAAGCCGGATTTCTTCATATAATGCTGGTTCGCTATCGCTTGCCAGGAAGATATCGATACTTGGATGGGGATAAACGTCTTAAAACAGTTGGCTGAATGGAGCTGAATGGATACAAACCAGAGAAAGAGAGAAAAGGAGAGAAAGAGTAAAAAACAGGTGAACCCCCCACGAGAGGTGCATAGAAAAAAGGGTTCATCAGGTTCACTATAGGCCTAATATTGTTTTTTTACCCACCTCGCCGAAGGTGCTGTTTGGCATCGTCGATGTTCTCGGAACATCTGAGAGCATCGTCGAGAAGAGCATCGGTGAGCATCCATGCAGCGTTGCAAAGTTTGTTTTGTGCGAAACCCTTCGTGATGTCTCGCCGATGTCGTAGATGATCGCAGAAGCCCGCGCAGATCCCTCGGCAATGCTCGACGATGCTTGCGAGGGCAACCAATCCTCGTGAGTCCTCGTCCAAAATTTTGAACGGTCCGAACATTTGCGATGACCCGCGAGGGCCCTTGCGAGGCTTTGAGAGGCCTCGAGAGTCAAAACAAAATTCATGAGAGGTGTTGAGACATGTCATGAATGTGCCAATTTATTGGTGTCGGCGACGAAAATCGTGACTTGTCTCACCAGTGGGAAAGGGGCATAAGTTGTCTGGTTAGTCTTGACCGTTCACGGAACTGAAGGGAGGGGAACTGAGGCTTCTGGAGGGATGTTCATGACTGGCAGACCATTATGTATGAAGAAGCCTGGGAAATAGTTGGCAAAGATAATATTTGTTGGCACCTGTAATAACTGCTGCCGATTGTATGCAGGCAGATATCATAGCGTGTGTATCAATGATCTCAGCTACTTTGGTCTGTGGTCTTGGTTTGCTGGTGATGGAAGTTTGTCTGATAAAAACTCCACTGGGGCAAGTAACATCTTGAGCCTCAATCTTCCCCTTCTTCCCCACTCATAGTTGAAAGTCAACCTGATCACCCTCCCCAAGAATTGGAGAAATCCTAGGGTTACTATTGAAAATAGTTGATTGGTGACAAAATACATCCCTGCTGCCGTTATTTCTGCTACGAAAGTCAAATCCATTCTTCTTGCAGAACCATCTGACATGACCTGAAATATTGAGGTCATCCTCTGCAACGCCATAAACAAGCCAGGATAGTGAGAGGTGAGGGACAGAGTAACGAGGACTAATCTGATTAGGTCGATGCCCACATGAAGGACTTGGCCTGATACGCTTGGTTTTATCTTTAAGGAGGTATGGAACTTAAAAGGTGGGGGCTCAATGGTTGAGGATAAACACGGAATGATGATCGCCAAGTTGTACATAATTATCTTTCAAAATGCAAATGGCACTGAAAATCAATTATACAACAATGGTATAAAGGATTTTGCGGATCGTCCATACCGGGGGCCCCAGTGACGTCATAGTGACGTCAGCACCAGTATCCTTAGCCTAGACGGGATGGTGGACTTATACTCTTGTGACGTCACAGGCCGGGGATAGACGATCCAACAAAATTCCTGTATACCATTGATAATAATTATTTCAGTGCCATTTGGCATTCTTGAAAAGATAATTATGTACAGCTTGGCGATTATCATTCCGTGTTTATCTCAACCCATGAGCCCCCACCTTTAAGAAATTTGTACCTAGACCGGTAAAAGTAAATATAAAACCAACAGTATCCGATTATTCTTAACAGAGCATAATATCCATGTTAATTTCTTGGCTTTCGTTGCACTCTGAAACTGGTTTCCTTCTTAACTTCTTTACTAACAATAAATACCCTACTTATAGGCTTAACACATTTCTGAACCATTTTCTTAACTCTAAGCTCTGCACACCCACCCACAGTTCAAACCGTACCAAAAAAGACACAAGATATTTAAAACTCCCATATTTAGGGCCACTTAGCTATGAAATTAGGAAATCCCTCCACAAAACGTTTGCAACTGCTCCCCACATATCAAATTTCAAAATTAGTTTTTACTAATAATAAGCATTATAGGAACTTTCCTCAACCATACTTTTTTCCTTCCTATGAACCTCCATTCCAATGGTTTACCAGTTCACCTGTTCTAGCTGTAAGCGAGATACGTGGGTTCCACCTCACGTTGGTTGCTTCACCGTATCCGGGAGCCACAAAAGTAAATCCATTCGAACAGGCAGGTTGATTTCAAAGCCTTCCACTTCTGCTACTCATGATCACTCTCACCAGTTTGATCACCCTTTTCTCTTCCACAGAATCCAGATACTAACAACATGCCATTCACGCTGTGACCTTATCACCTCAGAATCGTCTCTATATAAATAAAATAAAAGCCTAGCCTGAACAACGGCCACTGCAACCACCGCTTTTCAATCAGTAACGATCCTTCCATTTCTTGTATTTATTTTTTTTTTGTATTACCCTCTCTTCTCAATATATGTATATTTTTTTTTTTTTTTTTTTTTTTTTTAAAGTTTAGCTTAACGCCTGTTCTCTTCATACATCGTTTATGTTATTATGTTTAGCCTCTTCTCGGTTCATATTCATTCGAACCGTACTGTTTGATATTTCATTTACCTAGGTAATTATTTGTTTTGGTTCTTATGTAAAGTTTAATTTATTTTAGATTCACTGAAGATGGAGACTGATGATTCTCCGAAAACGTTTGGTAACCAATAAAGATAAGATGTTGTCATTATATTATTTCTTATTTGTTTTATGTGGATGAGGAGAGACAAAGGCAAAACTGGTCCTGTGACGAGTGCCTCCTTCAGAGTTAAATGAGTGACAGGGCCAAATCATCAAGGAATGTTCGAGGCCAAAATGTCTGGACCACGGGAATTTGAAAAAAAAGCGAAATAGGATGAGGAAAAGATGGATTCAGGGAGAGAGTTCCAGAGCTCAGCTGTTGAAGAAAAATTGGGAATATCATTTCACTCTTGGGTTGGAGAGCTGCACAGAGTAGGGGTGGGATTGTTTCAAAACGGGTACTACATACCCTACATATAGGAGGTGGTATACACTGAGAGAACTCTAGGGAACACTGATTATTGTAATAGCAGTAGAATAAGGGTCGAGAGAGATGCACATATTGCCGGCCCAAGAGATTGCAGAGAATCGGTGAGTGGGCGTGAGTTAAAGAGGAACCAAAAGGATTTGCTTCTTCTACTTTGTATAGAAGTGCTGTGCTAAGAGGGATCCTCACCACACATGGAAAAAAAAAAAACAAAAAGAAAAAACAAACAATACTCAATACAATGGGACGGCACTGTGCCCTCTGTATCAGAGGGCAAGTAATGTTGTGCAGGGGTAATGAACCCCCTGAGGCGGATTGAGCACATCCATCTTCTGGGATACTGTTTATTGTAGGGGGGCGCAAGAGTGGTATGATGGTCTTTCGCAGAGAGATCAGAAGAAAAAGAGACACACGAGAATATTAAGAGAAGATGAAGAGGCTTGATTTTGTTATTGTTGAAGTATAAGGGATTACAGACATATAGTAGGGGTATGTTCTATGGTTAATGATAGAGGCACCGAGAGATGCAGAAGAGAGCTAGATGAGATCGTAAAAAAAAAAAAAAACAACAAAAAAAAGGAACCACGAAGGACACCGCTCACACAATATCTTGTAAAAAGACACCGAGAGAGACAGAAACACAAATAAATATATATATATATATATATATATAGATAGATAGATAGATGTACATAGATAGATATACAGATAGAGGGGTATGTTGTATGTAATGTAAGAGACACGAGAGATCAGAAGAGAGCTAGAGAGACCAGAACACGAAGGTCGCCGAATCACTTCAATGTCCTGTCTCTCTCTCTCTCTTTGATGCTGTCATCTGGGGGATTAAAGGCTCCGATGGCTGAGAGAGAGAGAGATAGAGAGAGAGTGTGTGTTTGTGTGTGTGTGAGAGTGAGCGAGAGAGAGCGCGAGTGTGAGAGTGGAAGAGAGAGAGAGAGAGAGTGAGTGAGTGAGTGAGAGAGTGAGTGAGATAATACAAACAGACCAACCCTTTGAGCTAGTGACGTTATAATACCCACACTAATAACAATCGCTGACTTTTATCCCGCCCCCTCATGAATATAGATTGCCTGGTCTGTATATAAACATAACATCCACCACACATTATATATTACTGGTTGTATGTGATATATAAACATTATATTATATAATACTGATTCTCTGTCTTTGAAATTGGTGTGTGGTAATCCAGGTTCGAATCCCGGTGGATCACATCTATCTATCTATCTATTGCCTGACGCCGTGATCCCCGAAGGGGTGGCCACGAACGAACCGCCCCCATGCACCTCTGTCCCCAGTCAGTCGACGCCCCTCCCCCCAACCAGCATCACAACCAGTGCATCACATGCTTTCATTAATTTCATTGGGAGGTGTTTGGTGTTGGAGTGAAATTAATAAAAATAGATTGTATACCAACATATACTTGATTGTCTGTGTTGTATACAAACATTATAAAATATAATAAGATTGTTTGTGTTATATACAAACATTATATAAGATTGTCTGTGTTGTATACAAACATTATATAATAGATTGTCTGTGTTGTATACAAACATTATATAATAGATTGTCTGGTGGTATACAACATTATATAAGATTGTCTGTGTTGTATACAAACATTATATAATAGATTGTCTGTGTTGTATACAAACATTATATAATAGATTGTCTGTGTTGTATACAAACATTATATAAGATTGTCTGTGTTGTATACAAACATTATATAATAGATTGTCTGTGTTGTATACAAACATTATATAATAGATTGTCTGTGTTGTATACAAACATTATATAATAGATTGTCTGTGTTGTATACAAACATTATAAGATGGTCTGTGTTGTATACAAACATATATAATAGATTGTCTGTGTTGTATACAACATTATATAATAGATTGTCTGTGTTGTATACAAACATTATATAGATTGTCTGTGTTGTATACAAACATTATATAATAGATTGTCTGTGTTGTATACAAACATTATATAATAGATTGTCTGTGTTGTATACAAACATTATATAATAGATTGTCTGTGTGTATACAAACATTATATAAGATTGTCTGTGTTGTATACAAACATTATATAATAGATTGTCTGTGTTGTATACAAACATTATATAATAGATTGTCTGTGTTGTATACAAACATTATAATAGATTGTCTGTGTTGTATACAAACATTATATATAGATTGTCCTGTTTGTATACAAAACATTATATAATAGATTGTCTGTGTTGTATACAAACATTATATAATAGATTGTCTGTGTTGTATACAAACATTATATAAGATTGTCTGTGTTGTATACAAACATTATATAATAGATTGTCTGTGTTGTATACAAACATTATATAATAGATTGTCTGTGTTGTATACAAACATTATATAATAGATTGTCTGTGTTGTATACAAACATTATATAATAGATTGTCTGTGTTGTATACAAACATTATATAATAGATTGTCTGTGTTGTATACAAACATTATATAATATATTGTCTGTGTTGTATACAAACATTATATAATAGATTGTCTGTGTTGTATACAAACATTATATAATAGATTGTCTGTGTTGTATACAAACATTATATAATAGATTGTCTGTGTTGTATACAAACATTATATAATAGATTGTCTGTGTTGTATACAAACATTATATAATAGATTGTCCTGTGTTGTATACAAACATTATATAATAGATTGTCTGTGTTGTATACAAACATTATATAATAGATTGTCTGTGTTTGTATACAAACATTATATAATAGATTGTCTGTGTTGTATACAAACATTATATAATAGATTGTCTGTGTTGTATACAAACATTATATAATAGACTGTCTGTGTTGTATACAAACATTATATAATAGATTGTCTGTGTTGTATACAAACATTATATAATAGATTGTCTGTGTTGTATACAAACATTATATAAGATTGTCTGTGTTGTATACAAACATTATATAATAGATTGTCTGTGTTGTATACAAACATTATATAATAGATTGTCTGTGTTGTATACAAACATTATATAATAGATTGTCTGTGTTGTATACAAACATTATATAATAGATTGTCTGTGTTGTATACAAACATTATATAAGATTGTCTGTGTTGTATACAAACATTATATAATAGATTGTCTGTGTTGTATACAAACATTATATAATAGATTGTCTGTGTTGTATACAAACATTATATAATAGATTGTGTTAAATATAAACATTATATAATAGATTGTTTGTGTTGTATATAAACATTATATAATAGATTGTCTGTGTTGTATACAAACATTATATAATAGATTGTCTGTGTTGTATATAAACATTATATAATAGATTGTCTGTGTTGTATACAAACATTATATAATAGATTGTCTGTGTTGTATACAAACATTATATAATAGATTGTCTGTGTTGTATACAAACATTATATAAGATTGTCTGTGTTGTATACAAACATTATATAATAGATTGTCTGTGTTGTATTCAAACATTATATAATAGATTGTCTGTGTTGTATACAAACATTATATAATAGATTGTCTGTGTTGTATACAAACATTATATAATAGATTGTCTGTGTTGTATACAAACATTATATAATAGATTGTCTGTGTTGTATACAAACATTATATAATATATTGTCTGTGTATACAAACATTATATAATAGATTGTCTGTGTTGTATACAAACATTATATAATAGATTGTCTGTGTGTATACAAACATTATATAAGATTGTCTGTGTTGTATACAAACATTATATAATAGATTGTCTGTGTTGTATACAAACATTATATAATAGATTGTCTGTGTTGTATACAAACATTATATAATAGATTGTCTGTGTTGTATACAAACATTATATAATAGATTGTCTGTGTTGTATACAAACATTATATAAGATTGTCTGTGTTGTATACAAACATTATATAATAGATTGTGTTAAATATAAACATTATATAATAGATTGTCTGTGTTGTATATAAACATTATATAATAGATTGTCTGTGTTGTATATAAACATTATATAATAGATTGTCTGTGTTGTATACAAACATTATATAATAGATTGTCTGTGTTGTATACAAACATTATATAATAGATTGTCTGTGTTGTATACAAACATTATATAATAGATTGTCTGTGTTGTATACAAACATTATATAATAGATTGTGTTAAATATAAACATTATATAATAGATTGTTTGTGTTGTATGTAAACATTATATAATAGAGATGCTTGCGTTGTATACAATTATTACACACCACGAACATTATGTAATCAATAATGTTTTTATTCCATACTAGCAGAACTATCTGACGTTGCCCGATTGTTTTGTTTAACTCCTAAAGAGCAGCGCCCGGCTATAGTCGGACAAGAGAACCAAGGACTATGTGGCGGGGCCCGGCTAAAGGCGCATGCAATTTTGAGCACATAATTGGCTCTGAGAGAGAGACAAGCGGTGGGAGTAGCGTAGGTTCACTCTGACCGCTCGGCACGGTCCCCGCCCCACGACTAACCAGCCCTCCTCACTCATCACCACCCATTACCTCGCTACACAGGGAATTATGTAAGGAAATTACCGTATTTTAGCAATTTTGCCCTTCGGTTGCACGATCGTTGCAAGACAACCAGTGATCGTAGAAGGATGGTTCAGGTGTCATTGTAAAGCTCAATTAACACCCTTTCAGGGATACATAATTGTATTACGCTCTGGCTCTTGCTTATGCATGAAAAAGAGCATGGAAATAAGCTTGTTTAGGGTAAAACCACCCGCTTGGCAGGTAGTAGAAGTTACCGCCTAGGCTGCTCGTTGAGTGTTAAATAGCCTAGGTGAGAGCTGTGTGCCCTGCTCCCCTAAAATGTTATGCATGTATCTATCTATCTATCTATCTATATCTATCTATCTATATCTCTATATATATATATATATATATATATTTATACATAAAGAACGTGAAGCCATTAACACTATCTCCGAGATACTGAAGTTTGAATATAATATGGAAACCTGATATCCCTCGCACAGTATAATATCAATCGTAGGCTCCATTGTTAATTAGTAGCATTAATTTGAAAGCACTACAGCCACTGCACCGTTTGATTATATACAAATGAATCCGGCGCCACACGAACAGTTGTTTCAGATAATCTCCATCAGTCTAGCATTAGCAATAACTTAGCTCTTATTATTTTATCTATATATTTATTTTTAATTTATTTGATTTTATATATTTTTGTTTTATTATTTGTTTTATTTACTTTATTTGTTTTATATGTTTTTTATTGTTTTATTTATATATGTTTTTTGTTTTTTTAGGGGGGGATGGGATTCTATACATTCGATTTACAAGGTTTCTATTCCATATTATATTAACCACCTCGATCTGTACCGGCGACGTCTTTTTAGTTATATTCTAGCTAAGACGATTTTGTGTAGTTTAAGAAGGATCTGTGGTAGTAAAAAGGGTTAAGTGAGATAGTTCGAAGCCTGTTAATTTCTGGAGGCCAATTTTAAACTGAATAAAATCGTCTAATAGCCAGAATACAGTTAAAAGGACGTCGTCGGTACAGAAGGGATTTAGTAGTTGGTTATTTTTTCTTATCCCAAAGTGGTTATATTTTTGTATGTACCGTATATGTTTATGTGTATGTACCGTATATATTATATGTTTTCACTGATTATAAGCTACGCATATTAAAACAACGTTAACATGGAAATAGCATCACTCGAATAATGATTTTTATTTTTAAGTCAAATGTTTACTTGATAGTAACTCCAAGCCTGATAGCGGATAAAACCCCTTGTGTGACGCCACCTTAAGGGGAGATGGCTCATTTTTCTTGCCCCCTTCTTCCTCATGCTTAGCCTCATTAGTTTTCAGATTTCATGACGTTCGAACCATTAGTTTGGCGACTTTAAGACCTTTCGTACCATTTCTTTGTCGATATTTAGACTTTTCGTGTCATTTAGGTGTTGATATATTCCTGGCTAGCGATAGCGAGCATGTAATAAAAGGAACCGGCCTTCGCCGACATATTTTTCTATCAAAAATTGTACAAATTTGTCTTGAAGGAGGACCTTGGGGGGGGGGGGGTTTATAAGCTTGATGGAGGTCTAGTGAGTAAACTAAAAATTATAAAAAGATACAGTATAAAAGGTACAGTATAAATGAGCAAATAAATACGCTCATCCTCCATTAAGGGGAGACAGACCGTTTTTTGTTTGTTTTTTTGGTCTATTAATCCAAGTATTCCTTAGTTTTCTCGCTAGACCTCCATCAAGCTTAGAAAAACACCCCCTAGACCCCTCTTCAAGACAAATGTGTACAATTTTCTGTAGAAAAATTTCCCGGCCGAAGGCCGTTTCCTCTTAAAATTTCAGGCTCGCTATCACTCGCCAGGAGATAATCAACACCTAAATGGTACGAAGTCTTAAAATTGACAATGAAATAAGGCGAAAGGTGTTAAAATCACCAAACTAATGGGCCGAACGTCTTATAATCTCAAAACTAGTGGGGCTAAACATTAGGGAGAAGGGGGTCCAGAAAAGCGGCCCATCCCCCTTAAGTTTAGTATATCGTGGTCAGGAATAACTAAACATTACTTGGAGGACGAATTACGATACACTGATATTATTCTGACACCTTAAGGGGAGATAGGCCGGTTTTCTGGACCACTTTCTCCCTCATGTTCAGCCCCATTAGTTTTCAGATGTTAAGATGTTTGCCCCATTAGTTAGTCGATTTTAAGACCTTTCGCCCCATTTCTTCATCAATATTTAGACCTTTTCTGCTATTTAGGTGTCGATTTTTTCCCTGGCGAACGATAGTGAGCCTGTAATGTAGGAAGAATCGGCCTTTGGCCGGGACATTTTTCTACCGAAAAATATACAAATTAATCTAGAAGGGGGATCTAATGGATGTTTTTTTTATAAATTTGATGGAGGTCTAGGGAGGAAACTAGCAAAAATAATGAATACAAGCAAAAATCGCCCAAAAAGTGAACCATCCCCCCTTAACCCTTGTCCAGTGTCAAGTGGCTTTATTAAAAATTATGAATTCACTGAAACCTGGAAAAATAGTGTGTGTGTGTGTGTGTGCGCGCGCTATGTATATGATGTGTGTGTGGATGATATGTAAAAAGGTGTGAATGTTCGTTGCATTCTTTGTATGTGTCTGACTGCAAACTGTGTGTGTGTGTGTGTGTGTGTGTGTTCAAAAGCTCCATGAATACATACACACGAGGATATTTTTGTGAGTTGTGGTGCGTGTGGGTCATAGAGAGGGCAGAGAGCAACAAAAGCCTCAGTTTTATGTACGTGTGTATGGGTCTGACACAACAATGGTGCACACAATGGTGTGTGTGTGTAATTATAATTGACGAGTTTTTCACGAAACCAATAAGTTCTTGGTTTTAGTCCCGGGTGAATAGGATCTGAAATAGGTACAGTACAGTACAAGGCTCATTCTACCTTAACTATGAGGTCACATACGACCTTTGGTGACCGTGAGGTGCCTAGTTCCCACCTAAGTGCACACGCAGATGCACGGGTGAGAAGTATGTGTAGGCTAACACAGGATGATGGTTGAGAAGCTTGGATGGGAAGGGACCATGATACAATCCTCTTCTTTGGGATAGCTGAAACAAAAATTAGGATTCTGTGGGATTCGAACCCTCGACCTCGCGGTCAGCGCGCAGCTTGTGTGTTTATGCACATGTTATGTGGTCCTGGAGGGGTGCTATGCATCCTTTTCTATGTGTATGAAAGAGACAAACAACAAACCTGCCTGTAACAAGTGCCCCCCTCCCCCCCCCCCCCCCCAGTTGAAAGAGTGACAGGGAGCCAAATTCAAGGTACGTTAAAGTCAAAAATGTCTGGACACACGGAGCTTGAAGCAGTTTATTCGTAGGATGAGGGAAAGACAGATTCAGGAAGAGAGTTCCAGAGCTTACTTCTTGAGCAGAAGAAAGACTGGGAAAATTGGTTCACTCTTGGGTTAGAAAGAAGGACAGAATTGTGGTAGGAATGTGTTGAAAGGCGGATGCCCCTACTCTTCGTAAGGGAACAGGTATACACTGAGAAAGCTCTGAAGAACATGGATTATTGTAAAAGTGGTAGTAGAGTGAAAGACATGTAACATTGCAGCGTGTAGAGAGAGATTGTATGGACTTAGTAAGAGTAGGTAAGTTGATGAGACAAAATGCTTTTAACTCTACCCATTCTGTGTGCACCCATTTGTTGAGTATTGTTCGCATGTGTGGAGAGTCCCCACACATGCGAACAATACTCAACAAATGGGTCCACTGTGCCCCTGTACAGAGCAAGAGGCTGTGCGAGGGTGAAGAACCAACGGAGACGGTTGAGCAAACCTAACTTCTGGGAAGCTGTTTTAGCAAGGGTGGTCAGAAGAAAAAGAAACACCATGAATATGGAGATAAGCGAATGTTTGATTAGTGTGTTGTTGAAGGATAATACATTTTCACGTGAAAGATTGTGACGGGTAGATAGATTTGAACGCATTGAATGCATGCAAAGGTATACTTCATATATGCTGAGATTGAGTGCAGAGTGTGTGTGTGTGTGTGTGTGAGATAGAGAGAGTGAGAGTATATGGGTGTCGGGAAGCATGTGATTTTCATACATTTGGATGGCAGAACTTCTACATAATATCTCAGCACCGCATTAACATATAAACAACTACCATATTGCTGTTCTCCACCCTCCCCTTCCACCTCTCTCTCTCTCTCTCTCTCTCTCTCTCTCTCTCTCTCTCTCTCTCTCTCTCTCTCTCTCGCTTTGTATTTATATATTATTCGTGTATCTATTCCTTATACATTATATATTTGTCTATCAACCAACATGTTTATCTATTTCTATACCGTTCCAACTATCTATAAATCTATCAGACTTATTATAATAATTTTTGTATAACATAAATAATGTTCTCTTGCTGCCTTGTGCTTTAAAACGCCTTTCTGTCTATAATTTGTCTATCTCCATTATCGATATTCAGTTATCAACTATATTTCTGTGATGCCCACGATGAAAATATCAGCCTCAACACCACCCACAACACCGTGCCAGAACTACACCAAAACACCAGGACTAAAATATCAGCCTCTACACCACCCACAACACCGTGCCAGAACTACACCAAAACACCAGAACTAAAATATCAGCCTCTACACCACCCACAACACCATGCCAGAACTACACCAAAACACCAGGACTAAAATATCAGCCTCTACACCACCCACAACACCATGCCAGAACTACACCAAAACACCAGGACTAAAATAGCAGCCTCTACACCACCCACAACACCGTGCCAGAACTACACCAAAACACCAGGACTAAAATATCAGCCTCTACACCACCCACAACACCGTGCCAGAACTACACCAAAACACCAGGACTAAAATATCAGCCTCTACACCACCCACAACACCGTGCCAGAACTACACCAAAACACCAGGACTAAAGGACCAGCGCACCCTTCATCTACGCAGATCACCCACGTGACCTGTCCAATAATTCCCGGAGTGCCGTTAGAGGGCCCAAAGTCACAAACAACAAACCGCCGTGCCCCTCTAGCTCCCACGGGAAAGGTCCTGGACCACCCAGAACAAGGAGAGACTATCCCAGACAAATTGAAAAGGATAAGCCGGCTAGGTACGAGACTAGCAGATCCTGGTCTGACCAAGACCAATAATATACCGGTCTTGGGTCTGACGACAGGATACATTTCAGGTTCGAGATTGGGTCCAAAGACAAGGCAGTTTCCCTCGGTCTTAAGATGAAACAGTGACAAGGGTTTAGGTCAGACAGTTACGTATGAGACTAGCATTTCTGTTCAGTGTTTTGGTCAGCTTTCTACGTATGAGACTAGCCATTCTGGTCCTAAGACAGAACCGCTGGGTACGACACCAGTAAGTGTCCAAAACAGACGGAAATAGAGGATCGACACTCATCTCTTTGGTCAGCAACAACTACTGTGTGAGCCGATACCAGGCACTGCTAGTGGTCTGATACCTAGCCTCCAAGATGTTCAGCACACCAAGAATATAGGAACCCCTGCAAGCGAATGTCCAAGTCCAGCCAGAAACGAGAGAGTACATCAAGAAAAGGAAAAAAGAATAGCCATAAGAAAAAATCATTACCGTGCTCTATAATTTGTGTTCATTCCAATGAATGTTACTTTTCCTCTCCTAGAATAACTCGTCATTACCCGCCACACTAATGATACGAGCCCAAATTAATACTGCCCATTAACATACATATAATCAGTTAAAAATAGTGGCTTACACATGCGGTATAATTTCGAACATCACCAATTACTGCCGCCCAATAATACTTCCCAGGCAAGTGACCTGAGCATAATGTTATTGTTCATGGATTTGATAGATATTAAAACGTTCACCAATTAATTTGGCTAAATGTTAGCCCAATAATGATAAATATACTTTTTCTTTTGATAAACTAAACATAGATTAAATATTGGCAACACAACTTCAGTTGTGGATCATCAGAGAGATAATCCACTGAAGTGAAGAAATGCATTTGTCAATCTTTTAATTGTGGCTACATATTTTAATTGACATATGTTCTCTTAATAATACTCAGATCTCCCATTGTTTCCCATAGAACTGGAGAAGATGCAAAGCGCTCCAATCATGGCATTTTTATCTTTGCATGACCTTTGACAACCACTGTGGTGGATACAATAATTTAACTGTTTTTATATTGCTTTTAAAACTAAACCTTAAGTATTTCTATACTACTAGTTTTTTTTTTTTTTTTTTTTTTTTTTTTTTTTTTGCCCGTGAGGTCTTGTTCCAGTCTAGGGAGTGAGACATGTGAAGCACGTAGAGTACAACGAGCACCTGCCATCTTGCCTTCACATGAGGCACGGTGCTCACTCATGGCCCAAAGTGACCCCATCTCTGAAGCCACCTCGTTCCCATGCTTCACTGTCTCGCCCCCTACACTCGGACTCTCACTCTTACACAACGCCACCTGTTGAGCAGATAACTCACCAGGCATTGCACCCCTATAGCATATTTTGAATATGGGAATATTCATAGTGCTATTTAATCAGGGAACAATGAGGGTATTTTATTAGCGTTTCGGTGGGCTTTGTGGTAATGCACTGATACTAGGTACAGCACAAATTCCATCCCAATAATATCTTTCCATTGATACATCGGGGTTTGAACCCGGGACCTTTGGATTACCAGGCCAGTGGCAAGACCACTCCGCCACACCTCCCCTATCCCTTTATTATATATATACCGGGTATATATATATATATATATATATATATATACCGTATATATATATATATATATATATAATATATATATATATATATATATATAATATATATATATATATATATATATATGTATATATATATATATATATATATATATATAAGATATCATCTACCATCCCAATTTTCCTCCCCCGATTCAAAGCAATATATACAGTATAATATAATATATAAATTCTGTTATCTCTCGCACACATCGTTCAAAACAACTAGCGATCATGAAACCTTCGTTGATAGTCTCACACAGAACACCCAAGGGTAAAAATATACCAGTACGTATTTTTAACAGTATCACAGAGAGAGAGAGAGAGAGAGAGAGATAGAGAGAGATAGAGAAAGAGAGAGCGAGAGAGAGAGAATTAAATGCTGAGGAATTTGAGATCGAGTTAGAGCCTTAGTAAGAGAAAACCTGAATTATAGTTCTGCTGCGTGTCTGCCTGCTGTGACAGGAACCTCTCCGGGAGATCTGGGCCCTGGGAATCTTTTGCTGGGGACCCCTCATGGTCCTTGGTCTCTGGGTCTCTTCTCCTGGGAAAACCTCCTTTATGTGTGTGATTTTGTATTTTATTTTCTGTTCGGGCTGTCTCGAGTCGGCCACCCCCAGCTATGGGGTGTGTGTCTGAGTATATACATACATACAGACTTACAAAAAGAAATAACCAGCAAAGAGATATTTTAAGATAAGCCTCCAACCAACCAACCCTTCACAACCAAAACAACCTATTCTCTCTCACAACTAACCATTCAACTTTTACATCTTTGTTGTTGTATTTCTATGTGAGTGGGGGAGACAAAAGGCAGAACTGCCTGTGACAAGTGCCTCCCCCAGAGTTAATAGAGTGACGGGCCAAAATCAAGGAACGTTCGAGCCAAAATGCCTGGACACACAGAGTTTGAAGCAATTTAAGTCAAAGGATGAGGGAAAGATTGATTCTGGGAGAGAGTTCCAGAGGTCAGCTGCTGAATAGAAGAAAGATTGAGAATAACGTTTCCCTCTTGGGTTGGAGAGTTGCAAAGCGTATGGGTGGGATTGTGTTGCAATACGGGTGCTACGTGCTCTACAAAGAGGGGGTGGTATACACTGAGAGAGCTCTGAGGAATGCTGATAATTATTGTAATAGCAGTAGAATAGCGAGAAAGATGCAACATTTCGGCGAAGAGAGAGAGACTGCAGATAATTGGTGTGTGGACGTGAGTTAATGAGACGGAAGGCTTTCTTTTCTACTTTGTCTAGAAGTGCTATGTGAGAGAAACCTCCCAACACGTGTGAACAATAATCAATACATGGACGCACTGTGCCCCTGTACAGAGCAGGAAGCTGCGCAGGGGTAAAGAGCCCTGGGGGCAGTTGAGCACACCCATCTTCTGGGAAGCTGTTTTTAGCAAGAGTGGTAATAGGATCTTTCCAAGAGAGATCAGAAGAAAAAGAGACACGAGAATATTAAGAGAATATTAAGGGTTAATTTGTAACCAAACCTCCACAATAAGCAATCTCTCTCACAACCATGCAACCGCCCTTTCACAACAACCAACCAACCTATCCTCTCACACAACCAACCAACATTTACAACCAACCAATCCTTCACAACAAACCAACCAATTATCTCACAGCCAACCAATCAATTATACTCTATTTCAAATCAGTGTGCCAAAGCTCTTGAACATTAACCTCTAGAGTAATCGAGCTAATATTTCTACCATTTGGAAGGGTCTGCCAGTGTATAAGTGTGGAAATATACAGCCTATTTGCTCTAGCCCTTCTTGGTTATAGAGGTTAGGGTTCACGATTACTGGACAACCTATTTGGAACAGGGTTTAGTAGAGTAAGCATAACAGTTTCAGGGATACTCACTCCATCATCAGGTAACATAGACCAAGGTAAACACGTACCTGGAAGGAAAAACATAATTGTTAATTACAAAATATGAGAGAATCACAAATATGTACAATGGAATATAAATGAATGGCGATTTTAAGACCTATTGTGCCGGTTAGGTGTCGAATCTTTCCTGACGAGCGATAGCCAGCCTGTAATTTAGGAGGAACCAGCCTTTAGCCAGGGCATTTCTCTACCGAAAAATGCACAAATTCCATCTCGAAGGATGGGTCCTTGGGGTATTTTCTAAAGTTTGATGGAGGTCAGAGGAGGAGGAATAAATAATGAATCTATATATACTGTATAATGTATATATACCTCCCCTCAACCTCGCTCGTGTTCCCTCAGCGATATAATTATATATATATATATATATATATATATATATATATATATATATATATATATATATATATATATATATATATATGTGTGTGTGTGTATATGTTGCTTCAAACTCCGTGTGTCCAGGCATTTTGACTCGAACGTCCCTTGATTTTGGCCCTGTCACTCTTTCAACTCTGGGGCAGGCACTCAATACAGGCAGTTCTGCCTTTTGTCTCCCTCAATCACATAGAAAAATATCGGTTTACATAGGGTTTTCCATAGGGGATTCCATACTCTTTGGTACAAATGGTTGTAACGACACCACATAGATATATTTCCCTGACAGAGCATGTAGTGAGTGCCACAGGAGCGGCACAAACCGATGGGTTGGAAACGGTTGAACACGAGTGACTAGGGTACGTTGGACTTTTTTACTTTATAGAGGGGGGAAATGTGTGGGAAAAAACTTGCAAATGTGTTATTGTGGGGGGAGGAAAACTTGCAAACATTTTGATTGGGGGGGGGTGGAGGCAAATTATTATTATTTTTATTATTTTTGTTTAAGACAAAATATCTAGCAAATGTGTTGCTTTGGGGGAAAACAAACTTGCGAATGTTTTGTTTTATTTTCTTTCTTATCAATAAACAATATCCTAAACGTACTGAATGTATATGTATATATATATGTATGTACTGTATATACAGATACAAAGCCCGAGCAGGGGGAAAAATATCAATAAATAAAAAAAAAAAAAAAAAAAAAAAATCACCCACATCTAGGAGGTCGCTCAGGAAAAGACCCATCATAAGAACATTCCTAAATAGCCACTGTAAATCAACAACAATAGCAACTACCACAACAAAACACCTTATAACGCCCCTTTTTCGGTTTCGTTGAGTAGGAGAATTTTACAAGGGGAGGAGGATTCCTAGCCTCCTGCCCCCAAAAGTAAAAGTAGGAATATTATTCCAACCAATATATTGGAAAGTGTGTACATGCTTAGATTGATATGCAGAATTCGAAACTGCATAATAAATCGTAGGCTTGTCCACCATTCTTTAACTGTCTTCGTAGCGCAAGAGATAAATGCACTGAATTTCGGTGTGAGCATCCTAGGTTCGAATCCCTGGACTGCCACATGTATTTGTTGATTTAATTAATTGAGTTTAGGAATAAAGTCGGTTGGTGGAGGTAACATAATAATCCTAATAATTTATTTCAGAGGATATTATGTGTTGACCGAAGCCGGTGCCAAGTTGATCCTTCTTAAACTGATTAAAATTGTCTAACGGTTGGTAAAATAAACGGTCAAAATGTGTGATAATCTTGAAAGGGTTCCAATAAGAGGATATGTTATGAAAGCAGTGAAGGATATATGTTTACCAAAACCAGTGGCGTTGATAAATCGCTCAACTGGAATCCATACTTTCAACAGGTTTGGAAGGCTCGAGTAGAGAATTTCACACGACGGTTTATTCCACAACTATTTTGGGGGACTATTTTTCCAAACTAGTTTGTTCTAGTACCCACGCACTAAACTGAAGGTAGATCTCTCCAGAAGACAACAATCTGGTCAATTCTGTACTTGTTTTACCAACACGAAATTTAGTGTGTGTGTGTGTGCGGTTTTCCTTGTTTGTATTTAGGCCTATTTATTTGTTTTGTTTAGCTTTTTATTATTATTATATTTGTTTTTACTTGCAATTCCTTGGAACGTACGGACGGACCAACTCACTCACTCACTCTCACTTTCGCGAAATAATTCTAATATCACAAAGACAGTACAAACACAAACATTACTAACTATTCGGGCCCGGGGTGATCCCACAAACCAACCACCAATTGATTTGGTTGGTTAAGGGAGCCCACCTCGCTTTTTTTTCTCTTTCTCTCTCTCTCTCTTTGGCTTGTATCCATTCGGTCCCATTCAGCCTACTATTTTAAGACGTTTACCCCCATCCAGGTGTTAATATGTTCCTGGCGAGCGGTAGCGAGCCAGCATATATATATTTTTGTTTTGACAGCAAGCTAAATTTGAACATTTTTCGATAGAAAAATTTCTCCAGCGAAGTTCTATACAATGCTGACTTGATATCGCTCGCCAGGAAGAAATCGACACCTGGATGGGGATAAGCGTCTTAACCCCTTCTGTACCGGCAACGTCTTTCTAACTTTCTTATGGCTACCATTAGATGAGTTTATTCAGTTTAAGAAGGCCCTCCAGCAATTATCGGGCTTAGAACTATCTCACTTAACCATTTTTACAACCACAGATCCTTCTTAAACTGCCCAAAATCGTCTAAATATAGTTAGGATAAAAATAAAAAGACGTCGCCGGTACAGAAGGGGTAAAACAGTTGGCTGAATGGGGCCAAATGGATACAAGCCAGGAAAAGAGAGAAAAGGAGAGAAAGATAAAAAAAAACGGTGACCCCCTTAATGAGTACCAACTATAAAAACGAATTAATAATAATAATAATAATAATAATAATAATAATAATAATAATTAAAGTTGCAAGCAACATTGTCCGGGGTTCGAGCAGGGTTGCACGCAGGGTATTGTGTTGGATACAAGGGCTGTGTCACATATATCAAAATATCATGCATCTTATCGGGCATGAAGAAAGTACAGAAGGAATAATAGTGTAGCCATTTTGGCTATGGCCACTTAGACCATTAAGGAGTGTGACCATTTTGGTTAAAGCTATTAATCCTGTACGAGTACGCATAATTGTCCGAAATTGCCTTCATTCCCTGCTCATTTTCATGCATAAGCAAAAGCCAGAGCGTAATACAATTATGTATTCGTGAAAGTACGGTAATAGCTTTCAAATTACTCCTGAATCATTTCTGTACGATGTCTGGTTTTCTTGTAATGATTTTGCAAACGAAGGGCAAAATTGCTAAAAATTATCAAATCCGATAGGCGAAATCGCTAAAAATTACCAATTATTTTCTGTTTTCGCTATGTGTGCCGCTGCACATAAGTGAGCTTTCTCTCACACAAACTTCAGTGTTGTGGCAGGGCCTGTAGGCTCCAGTTGTTGTCCATCCGTGCTGCTTGCAAAAGCTGGCCTGGCTCACAGGCTACAAAATAGCCGGAAAATCATCTCCGTCATATGAGGGGCCCCGCGGGAATTGGGTTAAGAAGTGTGGTTGTTTTGATTATTTGATAGGGTCACCATAAGGGTAATGGTGTGTGGCCTTTTTTCTGTACAGAAGCTTGGCCTTTTTGGTTGGGGCTTTTTAGGAATGTGACCTTTTTGGTAAGCCATGGAGAAACTACAGAGGTACAAATTATTATAAGCAACCTCATGTTAAAAATATCTTATATATTTTTGTTTAGCTTTACTTGGCATTCCTCTTCCTCTATGTATCTAGCAATTTAACCCCCTCAAACTCCTTATGACGCAATGGTGTGGTAATTAATCCGGGCCAAAAAGCTCTAAAAGACGATCGAGTGATAACTCAAGCGCGTTTGAAATACGCAGGCGTTTCGTTCATGGTCACCCCTTTGGGGATCAAGGTGTCCGGCAATATACTGTATACCGGTATAGATAAATTCATTTTTGGGCTATTTCTTCCATTTTATTTATTCTGTTAAAGTGCTCGATTGATTTTTGTGCTAATGTAGTTAGTATTTGGAGTAATTTTACATATTTCAGCTAAATCAGCCTAACCTAACAACCTTACCTAACCTATCCTAGTATTATGGGTGGGGGCTGCTGCCCCCACACCCCAAAATTTGGTGTATTTGTCTAGTTTGTCTGTGAAGTGGGTATTTTATTAAATTTGTCGATAACGAAAATCCTCCATGCGGACTATAGCCTATGGAGACAAATATGGTGAATCTATTGTTGCCTATTTTCTCTAATAAATTGTTTCTCATAACGCTGCAGTAGTGTCGTTTAAAATAACATATTATTGTGGCTGTTTTATATATAGCCTATATTTTTTGTTTGTGATATTATATAGGTTAGTACCTGTTGGGTTAAAGCCCCCCCTCAATATATTGTATACAATGGCAGTTAAAATGTGGCTAAATGGGATGGATGTAGTGTCCGGGCGTAGGGTTGTCATGTTTACATAGGTTGATCGCCGCGGTTAAGTTCGCGTCTATTTTGACGGCAATTTTTTTGGTGATTTGCCCTTTGCTGGCAATATATATGATGATGACAATATGTCATGGGGGGTGAGGGGAGGCAAAGCCCCCCCTCAGCATATTATTTTATCCAATGGCAGTTAAAATAGACGGGAACATGATCGCAAGCGTTCACCGCCGCCGCCGTCATGTTAACATGGTCGATCGCCGCAGTTACTGTAAGTTCGCGTCTATTTTGAGTTTTTGACGATGATTTTGTTTTGGTTAGGCCTATTTGCCCCCTGCTGGCAATATATATGATGATGACAATATGTCATGGGGGGGTGTTTGCCCCCCTCAACATATTATTGTATCCAACGGCATTCAAAATAGACGGGAACATGATGGCAAGCTTCCGTCGCCGCTCTGCGTAGTGTAAACAATGGTGGTGGTATGCCCGAAATCTACATTCTACCCTGCTAGGCCTATATTATAGGTTACAATAAATGAGTAGGCTAGGCTACTTTATCTATAGGCTAGGCCTAGTCAAATATTACAATTTAAGGTAGCATTCAAGGAGACTACAGCAGGACTTACCTTTGACTGGGTATAGGCTACCCTAGTGTTTACTAGGCCTATACCCCTTTGAAAGGACATTAGCCTAACCTAACAACCTTACCTAACCTATCCTAGTAGGCTATTATGGGTGGGGGCTGCCACCCCCACACCCCGATTTTTGGTGTATTTGTCTATTTTGTCTGTGAAGTGGGTATTTTTTCAATTTGTCGATAACGAAAATCCTCCATGCGGACTATAGCCTATGGAGAAAAATATGGCGAATCTATTGTTGCCTATTTTCTCTAATAAATAGTTTCTCATAATGCTGCAGTAGTGTCGTTTAAAATAATCTATTATTGTAGCTGTTTTAGGTTTCGGGAGACTCAGGGAATAGCCTGAATTCCATTTTCTCTCCCAGGCCTTGGTAGCTGGATACATATCTTTCTGCCTCACACATCAGGGGTATCAGGAAAACCCTCTTTATATAACATACACATCCAACTTCACAACATTGCCCTACATTGCTATCCTCTATCCATAAAACACTACTCTTCCCACTTCATATCATACATGTAACACCATACACCTTACCCAATAAATATGGCAGTACAATTGTTAAGAGCAAACCTGGTGGTCCCTCGGATATCCACCCCCGGCAGGGTTGGGTCATTGACACAGGGCCCTCCCGGTCGTCATCATGCGACTGTGTCGAGAGCATTGCAACGTCCCAAAGCTGCTCGTCGGTGCAGCTTTTTCTTTAGCAATATAAGGGGACTTCACTCTAACATCAATTCTGTACACCAATTTCTTCAAGCAGAATCCCCTACTCTCCTTTTTTTGACAGAGACTCAAGTAACATCCACATCTGACACGTCTAGATTTAATTTTCCAGGTTATCAACTGCTCCAAAATTTCAGACCTAAAGGAGGTGTATGTTGCTTCGCAAAATCTAAAATTGCCCTGGAGGAGGTTACTAGTTTCAATTGTCCCTATTTTGATTATTCTATACAAATTAATTTCTGCTGGTAAATTTAAATACATATGTTGCATCTACCGTTCCCCAAATACTCCTCCAGAGCAAAGTCTTTTTGATTTTCTGTCCTCACAACTCAGTGTCCTCAACTTAAATGCTTCTTCTGAAATCACTGTGTTGGGTGATTTTAATGTCCATAATGTTGAATGGCTCACTCATTCAGCCAGGACTGATGATGCTGGTCTTGAATGTGAGCTATTTGCAGACTCATTTAATCTCACTCAACTAGTCAACCAACCCACCCGTGTACCAGATAATCCTAATCATAATTCCCACCTACTGGACTTATTTTTAACAACCAATTCAGAAAATTATGATGTTACAGTGAGGTCCCCGCTTGGATCTTCTGATCACTGTCTGATACAGGCCACCTGTCTATCACCTACCACACCTTCCCACTCTGAACCTGTTTTGGTGACTAAATGGCATTACGATAGGGCAGACTGGGAGGGTCTTCAAGGTTTCTTTATTGATATTCCCTGGACCTCTTTCTTTTCTAATGATGCACACTCCACCTTGAGCCACATACAAGATTTTGTAAAAATTGGAATGGAAACTTTTATTCCTCATCAAAAGTACAGTAAAAGATCTAATTCACCTAAATGGTTTGACCATAATTGTGCTAGAGTAACTGAACAAAAAGCAATAGCCTACAATGCATACACAAGATCAAAAACTCATGAAGCCTTTAATTACTTTAGAAACATCAGAAATCATGCCAAAACTGTATTAAACCTAACTAAATCAAACTTTCTCCACAAGCAGGCAAATAAACTTCTAAATAATCCAAATGATAATAAAATATTTTGGTCTACTCTTAACTCATTTAAATTCAACTTCACTACTGCTTCATCCATTCCACCATTAAAATCTCCGACTGGCAATCTTGTAAGTGACCCACGAGATAAAGCTAACCTTCTTGCGGATATTTTCTCCACCAACTCAACCTTAGATGAAATAAATCAAGATGTCCCTGTACTTAATTTTAATTCGCCTGAAATTCCCTCACTTAAGATCCACACCAGACATGTCAAAATTATTTTGCAGAATCTCTTAGTAGATAAGGCTCCTAGTCCAGATGAAATTCCTCCAATAGTACTTAAGAATTGCTCCTTGGTGCTCGCTCCTGTATTGGCAAAAAATTTCCGTCTGTCTACTCATACCTCATGCTTCCCAGTACCCTGGAAAGAAGAAAACATCCATCCAGTTCCTAAAAAAGGTGCCTCTTCAGATCCATCAAACTACAGACCAATAGCTATAACTTCCACTCTTGGTAAAGTCTTTGAAATTATATTAAATAATCACATAATTAAGCATCTTGAGAATAATAAATTAATCAGTGATAGGCAATATGGTTTTAGACGATGTCGATCAACTGCAGACATGCTTTGCCTTCTTACGCATCAAATCAACCAAGCTACAGACCAACATGGTGAAACACATACAATAGCACTGGATATATCAAAGGCATTTGATAGAGTCTGGCATCAATCCTTATTGTCGAAGATGTCACACTACGGCCTTGCATCATTAGTTCCACTAATTTCTTCTTATCTTCATAACAGAAAAATATGTGTAATGGTAGATGGCCTTTATTCTCAATTTCACTCAATAAATGCTGGTGTTCCCCAGGGATCAGTTTTGGCCCCAATTCTGTTCCTCATTCATATCAATGATCTCATATCTACCACTCATAATCCAATACATTCCTACGCAGATGACTCAACACTCCACAGTTCCTTCACATTTACCAATTCTTTCACCCAACCCGATCTTATAAATTCAAAAATAAACACAGCAATTTCTCTGAACCAGGACCTTTCTAGAATTAATGGATGGGGACAAAAGAATCTAGTTTCCTTTAATGTACAGAAAACCAAATACATTCAATTTTCTAACCGACAGAATCTCACTGACTCCCATATATTTTTTAATGATGTAAATATTCCCACTTCCCCTAGTATTGACATTCTCGGTGTAACATTAACTACTAACTTGAGCTGGACACATTATGTTAGAAGCATTGCTAAGAATGCCTCTAAAAAACTGGGACTCCTGTACAGAGTTCGAGAATTCTTCACTGACGAGCAGTTGGCCGTGATATATAAAAGTCATGTGCGTTCTCAGATGGATTACTGTTCACCTCTGTGGGGTGGAAGTGGAGTGGTTGCATTGAGGCAGTTGGACAAAATTCAAAATAAAGCTATTAGATTAATCAATAACCCTGCAATCACACAGGACCTTCCTACATTATCCATACGAAGAAACGTTGCATCCCTTGCATTATTCTACAGATATTTTCACAGCAATTGTTCCGAGGAACTTGCTTCAATTGTGCCGCCTCTCCACATCTTTCCGCGTAGAACTAGGGCAGCTGAGAGCACCCATGAATTTACACTTTCTCCTTCACAATGCAGAACTTCTGCTTATCAGAATTAATTTATCCCCAGAGCTACTACTCTTTGGAATTCACTTCCCTCGAATTGCTCTCCACAAACTTACAATCTACAAATGTTTAAATCCAGTTGTTACAAACATTTTATGAATGGAGGATGCCTTTAGGCACATGGACCTTTTTGTTGTATCTGTGTTTTTCCTTCCTCCGTTCATTGTCTCTTAAAAAAAAAAAAAAATATATATATATATATACTGTATATAGCCTAGCCTATATTTTTTTGTTTGTGATCTATATGTATTTGTGTGTTTGTATGTATGTATGTATGTATGTATGATAAGAGAAAGCATTCTATCTTACCTGGTGGGGCCACCCGATCCGGCGTCCATCCAAAATTCTGACTGGAGGGAGGGGTGTGGCCCAAAACAATAGTCGGGTACGCCAGTCAAACGTGCAAATTAACAGTCTAGAAAAATAACGGTACGATATGCAGTTTCGTTTCATGCCAGGACAAAAAAACTTGGCGTAGAGGAGTGGCTGGTGCGTGTAATAATAAAGATGTATGATTTTTCTTCGGTTATTTGCCCCCTGCTGGCAATATATATGATAATAACAATATGTCATGGGGGGGGGGGGTGAGGGGAGGCAACATATTATTGTATCCAACGACCTCTAACCTCTGTATCTCAAAAAGGGCTAGAGCAAATTGGCTGTAAATTTTCACATCTAGGCTATTCCTTGACTGACTCTTCCTAAATGATAGGCATATTAGCTTGATTACTCTAGTTGTTTTTTAGTTACAGAACAGTCAAACTGCTAAATTCGTACCTAGCCTAGGACTAGGTCTATATTTTTCGTGATTGGTATGGACGATGGTTTAAAGGAACGACCGTCTATGGTCCTATATGATGTTTAAATAATATGTAATAGCACTGCCAATAATGCCGCTACCCCTCTTGTCATCTCTCTGTTTTATTTCCTTGATGAAGTCGGGGCAACACCTTTCCCACCTTGGCCTGGAGCCGGATACACAAACATTTCATGGGCGATCTATGGCGCCATATCGCCCAACTGCTGCTTTAGTATCCCCATGTGTCCTTCAGAGGTCATACTCAAAGCTTAATATGGATTATAATATATATACTGTATATAGGCTAGGACTATATATAGATATATATATACTGTATATATACTGTATAGGCCTATATATATATATAGGCCTATATATATATATATATATATATATATATATATATATATATATATATATAGAGAGAGAGAGAGAGAGAGATAAAAGTCATTGATTTGGTCATGTGTTATTGTCTTTGGGTTAGGGTAAAATAACTTTATTGTTGGTGTTCTACAGAAAAAGCTAGGCTAGCCCAGCCAAAAAAGAAAAATAGGCTTAGGCCTAGCCTACTGTACATTGTATAACTCCACGACTCGATCTATAAAATCGTAACACATAAGAGTAGCCGACATAAGTACAGTAGTACCAAGCCTAGCTGTAGTGTCAATAATTATATTGAAATAGGTCTAGGCTTCAATAGAATGACCTCTGGCCTAAATCTGCAGGCCCTGCACTAGTTTCTGGCCTTACAATCCTGCTTATATCTTGCGTATCACTTCAACAGTCTCCCCTTGACATATTTGTTGGGCTATATTTTTACGATAATCACTTTTTTATTATCAATAAAGGCATAGTAATAGCTTGGATGTGACATGACACCTCTCTCTGTGTCCGTGACATTTTGTTTACATTTCTCACTTAAAATTCTCAGCTGACTATAGTTCTCTCTTGTGATTGGTAGGTAGTTTTAAATGCAAGAATAACAACTCCCTGTGATTGGTGGAGCTAAATACGGTGAGACTACCGATATTTAAAGCCTTAGCGACTTACGAACAACATAAGGCGTTTTGAAAAGCTGTTGTGCCATATCCTGTCCTTAGTGGAAGATACCATACGACCACTAAGGCAGGGCTTTGACCCGTATTATTAAACATCCCCTTCCCACGAGCGGGCCGTTCGTCTCCTTGACGGTATTATTAAAGAGTTTTAAGCCTCGAACAGGGTCTTCAGGGAAGGGGCTTGTAGTAATATTATTGGAACACGAAGGTCACAGAGTAGGCTACCCCACCTCTTCGCAAACCCCTTCAAGATATAAGATATTTTTGTCTTGCATTCTTATTGTGTATTACAAAGCAATGCTATAAGATGCCTATTTGTGTCGTTATCGACACTTAGATTATTAGTATCCAATTGAGTAATATTTAAATAATTTGTGAAGACTCCTGCTATACCGCCCAGACATCACGATCGCCATTCTACCCACAAAATATGCTGTGTCGCTATTATTCTTATATTACTACCCTCTGTTCTGCTTCAGGGAAGCACTTACACTAACTCTAATGTATTTTTTAGCAATTTCGGCATTGTATTTTTGCTTAAGTAACATGGTTATCCCATAGTTTTACTTAAATTTCGTAGAACGTGTGATGCCAATTATGCCAGATCCAAGTCTTTAAACATTGGCTAGTTTATACCTTTCATTACTGCAGTTAAGCACAAACTTATTTAACAATGGAAAATAATGTATGAGGAGGGCTGGGTATCAGTATTTTGTGAAATAACTTAAATTAGGTTATAGTAAACTTCATTAGGTTATTAGGCCTATGAGAAAACAGGCCTAGGCCTAGCCTGATTTTATTTCACTGCTCAACATATTTTGCTTTGGTTTTGCCGTGAGCTCTGTATATATTCAGGTAGGCTTGGGTTTTAGTAAAATTGCATTAGGCTAGGCTACATATGTTTACTTCTATTGGAAAGCACAGGCCTACACATGCTAAAGAATTTAGCCTAGCCTACCACAATTTAGCCTAGACTGAAAAAACAAACACAAATAGGCTAATTGCAGTTTTGGTAAGAGTTGTAGTTGTGGGCATACCAAAAGCTTTGTATATATAGCCTAGTCGCATGCTGCTCGCAGTTAGGCCTACATTCACGTCTAATTTAACTGCTGGGGTAAAGCCCCCCTCAATCCATTATTGTATCCCCCGGCCGGTAACAAAACAATTTACCCACTGCCTGGCCGTGGGATACAATAATGGGTTGAGGGGGGCTTTATCCCCCTATGACTTATTGTCATCATCATATATATTACCAGCAGGGGCAAATAACCACAGTCAAATTAGATGCGAATTTAACTGCGAGCGTGGGACTACGTAAGTAAAGCGGACAATACACCCGCTAACACAACTCTTACGCATTTTTTCCTAATGTATCAGATTTTTTTATATTTATGACAACAATTGAAAGATGACAATTTTATGGTTTATTTTATACAAAAACATTTTCTTTGTAACTTAGATACTAATATTTATGCTTATAATTGCAGTACGAGTGGGCTTTTTCTTTTTATATGTAGGCCTAGGCTAAACAAATGTTTGTTTTTGTTTTATAGGCTAAACTAGGCTGAATTTATGCTAATAAATATTAATTGGAGGGAGCAAATCTGTTTCAGAATATATTTAAAGCGTTATTTGCACGTTCTACGCGTCGGATTTTACACCTAGGCCTATATTTTTTTCTTAAATTAGGCCTATCCCACACGCTCTACACGTCGGATTTGACACCTTTATTTTGTGTTCTTAAATTATCCCACGGGCAGCAGCTATTTGCCTCATTCCGTCATATATTATGATAACAATAAGTCCTGGGGGGTTGAGGGGGCATTGTCCCCCTTAACCCCCAAATATGATTAAATAAGAAGCGATCACACAGAACTTGCGAATCCTGGCGGTAGGCTCTTTGAATGATACCGTCAATGTATCATATTTAATCTCTTAATCCTTTTTACAGTTGTTAAGAGCCTTTAATGTAAATGTTTGATACAGTAGTATGAACAGTAAGAGTTATGTTAGCGGGCGTCCTGTCAGCTTTCTTTACATAGTCGCACACTTATATTCGCGTCTAGGCTAATTTTACTGCTGTTATTTGCTGTTATAGTATTTGCCCCTGCTGGTAATATATATGATGATGACAATAAGTCATTCTTATGTTCTTATATTGATATAGCCTAGGCTATAGGTCACAAGCGTGTTCAGAAAGTTTGGCCTAAACATGGTCAGTAACAGGCCTAGCCTAGGCCTAACTCAACTCAATGAGTGTCTTCTTGAAAATATCACATTTAGCCTAGGCCTAGGCTAGAGTTCTATTTCCATCAAAACCGGAGAACATATTTGATTGGATTTAGAAGACTTGGATCATGGTCAGAATACGATATTGTAGCATATTACTTCACACTTGTTTCCACATTCGTGTATACTGTAGGCTAAAGACTACCGAGCCTGCATATAGGCTACGAAGCTAGGCTATAGGCCTAGACATATGGATAACAAACATGTAGGTGTGCATTCTTTATTGAAAGGTTATTAGGTTTGATCATGGATGTGTGCAGATACGCTTGTATGGACTGAATTTCTGAAATTCATTCCTTCTTCTTCTTATTGTTTAAATGTGCAGTTTGCTTGGAGGGTTGTGGTGTCTCCAGATTACTGCACAGGCGTTTTAGGAGGGGTGAAAAGAACAATTGTTAGAATAATAGGGGTTAGGAGAGATAGTAAAGGTGGATTTTATACTACTGTATTGTATATGGGGGGTAAGTTTGTCGTTGTCTTTTGAGGTCAGGGTGATTTAAGTCTAGGTGAGGGTGAGGTCAGAGATGATGATGATGATGATCAGTTGTAGTACAGTACAGTACTGCTCTATGTGTACTGTGTGATTCAAGTCAAGGTGAGGGTGAGGTCAGAGATGATGATGATCAGTGGTGATACAGTACAGTACTGCTCTATGTCTACTGTGTGATTTAAGTCAAGGTGAAGGTGAGGTCAGAGATGATGATGATGATGATCAGTGGTGGTATAGTACAGATTCAGTTGGATGGTAATTTTATATGCTTGTGATTTTGTTTGTTGTTCTGATGTAGGTTCCTAGGGCTGATGCGATGACATGTTTACTGTGCTGTGGTAGGTCTCCTCCACCTAGGATATGCTTGATGTTGAATGTTCCTCCTTGTTGGGTTACTACACTTCTGAGGTGGGTGCGGGCACCGTAATGTCTGTGGCAGTGGAGTAGATAATGCTCCACTGTCTCAGGTGTGAGGCAGTACGGGCAATTTTAATTTGCTTGCAGTCCCATCGTGTACATAATAATGCCCTCCCAGTCTGGTGTGTCCTGTTCTGAGGCGGAGAGCCGCGGTGTTTAAGGCTTTGTTCTTGTAGATGGAGTGAAATTCACTCCAGTTCCCAACCAGGTGAAAACGAAAGTTACCGAATATTTGTAAACAAACCCCTTCTCAGGTATACCAACCCTTCAGCTTTCATGATATACACAGGCGTACCAACCAACGAACGAACCTCTTCCACGAAGGGGACATTCAGGTAGCTTTTAATAATACCGCACGAAGGAATGACCCCGCCGTGAGGGTTGTTCGTCAGCAAACGAAGGGGACATCTAAGTATCCGACTATCTGGCCCTGAGCTGGTAAACAAACAAAAACACAAACTCGGCACAATTTCAATTACGTATTTTCATAAAATATATATAGGTTTGTATCACAAAGCTCAAATACATACATCATACTTGGATATACTTCGAATGAAGAATCTCTGAGTTTAAGAAGATAAGCTTTATGTGTATGATTACATCCAATAGTGAAGTATATACGAAATATTCAAAGACACGAAAGCGATAAATTTGTAATTCAGTGTTGCCAATAGAGCTACTTTAACGCTACATCTTAAAACGCTACATACTTCAATTTAGCTACCATTTTCCCATAACTCCCAGGGATACTCTATAAATATCTAGAACCATTATACATTGTAAAACATGCAAAACAAACCAGCAAAAAACATTCCAGAGTTGTGGCATCATTCTAGAGATGGTTTGCATTTATTCAATATCGAGACGATATTCTAGCGGCTTTTGAGAACGGATCTAGCGATACAGTCACTCCCTCTCTCGCTAACTACACACGCAAAGGGACTCAAACCCAGACTTGTTATATAGTCTATATTTGAGCTACACTTGTCCAAAATAGTTATATTAAGTTATGGCAGTGAGTTATGTGTAGGATGGAATAGGATTGAAAGCCTAAATCATAATTATTATGGGCAGATAAGGTTTATGTCAGCATAAAGTTCGTAATAGCAGGGTCAAGGCAAGGAAAGGAGCATTAGGCAGTGGCGGATTAAGGGGGGGGGGGGGGATGACTGTGCTGCAGCCAGGGGCCCCCAATTCCCAAAGTTAGTAATACAAAAGAAAAAATGTAAAATACAAAGCCTACCTAATCCCTATTTATGAAAAAAGAGGAACAAAAATCTACTGATCTAGCCCCCCCCCCCCCCCCCCCACACACACACACACACACACACATTAAATTCCTGCGTTTCCTCAGATGCCCCTTCTGACCATTGCTTATATAATTAAATAGTTACCGCTGTATTTACCTTCGGACCATGGTTTTCTTTCGTAACTGGTTGCCCTGCCCCTGTTTACCTATTATTTAATGCAATATTGAATATTATATATGTAATCTTTTATTGCTATTCTGGATCATTTTTTAAAGTTACATAATCATTACTGTAATTTACTATATTATCTATATACATGAGACCCACAAGAGGAAATCGAAAATATATCGATATTTTTATGCTAATCGAATGCGAATTCATTGTTGACACTGACACTCGAGGGGGGAAGACGGCAAGGTCGCAAGGTACAGATATAAGTTTCTCTAAATTACCTGGTTTTTGCCTTTTTGGTTAATATTTGTTAATGCTTCTTCTATAACAGTGAAGATCTCAAGCATGAACTTTTGTCTGCAGCAAAACGCATGTTGGAAAGATGATACAATAAGGACGCAAGTGAAGTGATGGAAGAGAGTAAGAGACCTAAAAATGGAGCTTGGAGAAAACTAGACTAGCCTCACTAGCTATCTACATTTTCAAGTGGCATTATATGATTTAAATATTAACCAAAGGTTTTGGACAGTATATAGGAGCTGGATCACCAAATATTATATGATTTCCCATTGGCTGGGACTGGGAGCTGTATACCTCCATAGCCTACTTCACTGGTATTAGAGTGGAGTGTAAAATTTGTAATTCGTATGTACTATTGGTTGGAAAATGTGCAGCAGAAGGTTGCCCTGCTGCAGCTAGATTTTTTGATTTTCTTCAAAGCCTTTATGCCTGGCTTGTCGCATCTACCCATCGATGGCAGGTACACCGAAAGCACTTGAAACGATTACCTGTTACCAAGGCCTTGTCTGACACAAGATGGTCAGCTCGACATGATGCTGTAAGGGCTGTAAATAAAGGGTACAATGAGAATATTTCAGCGCTGGAAGAACTGGCAACCGATGAAAATCAGCCACGAGACAGCAGACTTGAGGCTGAAGGACTTCTGAAGAAACTTCAGCCGCCATCTTGCTTGAACTTTGGGACACAATTTTAAAAAGATTTCAGAAAACCAGTTTATCCCTCCAAGAGAGTGGACTGCCTTTGAATTCAGCAGTTCATTTGTTGAAATCTCTCCTCGAGTTCATCAAAAGCCAGCGTTCTGAATTTGAATACTACGAAGAAAAAGGAAAGATGAAGTCTGTATTCAAAGAGTACAAAGAATCTTCAAAACGACAAAAGAAGAGGAAGCGTCAGTTTGATGAGGGTCCATCAGCTGAAACAGTATTTTCACCCAGGGAAAGCTTCCAGGTTGAGGTATTTCTGCAAATTATTGACAAACTATCTTCAGCTCTCCAGCATCGTTTGAACACGTACAAGGAAATTCAGGAGAAGTTTGGCTTTCTTTCCAACCTAACTGAGCTCAGCAAAGATGACATCCGAAGGGCAGCAATCAAGTTGATGGAAGAGTATGTAAATGATTTCGAAGACTGCTTTCCTTCTGAAATGATACAATTTTCAGAGCTCTACAAGACCGTCAGTGGCCGAGAACAGAAAAAAATCACAAAACACAGAGATAGGAATGCTATTGCTGCTTAATGAAAATATGTGCACTCAAAGCTTCCCAAATGTCCACATCGCACTACGCATCTATCTGTCCATGACAACATCAAACTGCAGTGGAGAGCGATCTTTTTCAAAGTTGAAAAGAATAAAAAATGAGGTTCGAAGTTGTATGGGACAACAGCGACTCAGTTTGCTCTCCCTTATGAGTATTGAAAATGAAATCGTACATTCGCTGAGATTCACTGATTTGATAAATGACTTTGCTATTCAAAAATCTCGCAAACATAGTATGTAAGGCAGCCAAACATCGCACTAATATGAAGTGTTATAATTTAAAAAAAAAAAATTATTGTTTGCTAGATCAACAAGTTTCTTTCATATAGTGATTTTGATAAGTTAGTTATTAGTTTGTCTTATTATTTGTTCGAGTTTTATTCGATTTTATAATATAGTTACAATAAAATTCAGTTAGTGCTTTTTTTACCCTAGTAACCAGTTACCATTCAAAAATAATCGTTTAAAGGGCTCTTTTTATGCAAGTGCCATGAAATTATCAACTTTCCAGCCAAGTACTAGCCTTTGATCTTTAAACAAGATTTTTTTTTTCAAACCAAGCTCTTTGTCTCTATTTTTCACCATTTTTTACTATATTCAATATCATTTGAAATAGCCCAGTATGTCCCTCCAGAGGCCTCAAAATGCTCCTAAAAGTGCTTCATTTTCAAAAAAAATCTAGGGGGCTTACAGCGCCCACCCAGACCCCCCAACTGCAAGGGCTCGCTTCGCTCGCCACCCACCCCCAGTGACCCCCTCATCGAAGAAAGGGCCCCTTTCAGAATTCCAGCCAGGGGCCCCATGCAACCTTAATCCGCCCCTGGCATTAGGAAAGGATTGTCCTCTTCAATAGGCTTAGGTGTAATTCCCCGACACCCAGCGCCGCCAAGCAGCTCATAGGTATAAACAAAATCTGCCAGGCATTAACTGAATGGGGAGGAGGCGTTTTATTCTTTAGAACTCCTTATTGTTCGTACATTCACACACTGTATACATGCAAGTGGTCTTCAGAGTATCATCTTAGTTTGTATAAACAATATCATGAGGGAAACAAATGGCTTGATCAACATGTTATCACCTATTGGCCTCTAAAGGCACCACCGTCGCTGTAGAACAGATTTATTATTTATTACATTGAGTGGGCTCTTCTCTTTTACACTACCAGATTCCTTGGCTGTCACACGGGCAATTGTCAAACTCTGAAGGTCCATATCATTGTTATTAAACAAAGCATTTGGCAAAGGGAGGAATTGTTAAAAACCTTAGCCAATACTCTGCTATTCACCAAAAATAAATTTGAATTATCATTATTATTTGGTAGGGTAGGTATGTATAGGTAGGTTGGCTAAATAATTGGTGGGATTCGTAGTGTTACGAACTGGCACTCGGGTACACAAGGGCTCTCAATCAGGACTCGAATACGGCTCGCTGCCACAACGGAAACACACGATCCCAACCCCTGAGTACTGCCAGCCGAACAAAAAACACCAATACCCTCCAGAGTTCAATCTGCTATAACGGGGTATACAAGAACTCGGTACTAGTGTTCAACAACAGACTAATAAAGAGACAGGAATTATCTAGTCTGGTCAACAATCAAACAATGAAGTAAAAAACAACAACACAAAAGAATAGTGTTGGCCGAAGCCGAAGTAATCCACCCTTGACTATGAACTTAAGAAGTCCACCACCCTCTACTTCGGATCGGCACTATTACGTTACGTTAATTAATAGTCCTTAAGCATCGAGCAAGGAATCTTCTGAAAAAAGTTAGATGCTTCTCAGATGCTCGTAAGAAGTACGTATCGGATTTTGAACAGTAATTCAATAAGCAAAAACACTGGCAATTAAATACTATTAAAGTCTTAAAATGGCATAAGAATAATTAAAAAGAATATGCAATAGTAAATGGCAAACATTAAAAGGAAGTACTCTGCAAATGCAACGGCAATAGCCTACTCGGATTGTGCTCGTGGGCCACTAATCACTAAAGTAGCCAAGCTTGCAACACATGAAATCAATAGTGCATAAACAATATCATACATAAGGAAAGCTTCAATACTATTCTGTATCTACTAATCGAGTAAAGTCTAGCTGGGGTACTGTAGGCAAAAAGGTAGCAGTGACTGAGCAAAAACGGCTCGTAGCCTAGCGAAGTCCTCACGACTGTTTAAAGTATTACGTTAAAACTAACAAGTGCACTTTGAGAAATCCAGATCCCTTGTATCTGGTTTTCTCCCGGCTCCTTGACAAAGTAAAAACAAACTGTTAATAAAATACAGGGTGGTTAGGCTCTTGCCCTCACGCACTGTAAATTATAAACTCAACACAGTCAGCCGCGAAGACAACCTAGGCTTCACTGAACCGAAACGAGTATGCAGGTTTATCGCTTAACCACTGCATCAAACAACAACTCGTAACACAGAAAAGCCTTACCCCAGTCTAGCATTACCAAGACCAGCAGAAAACAGGAATAATTATAATAACACACAGGGAAATGCATATACAAGTGCAACAAACATAAATCAATCCTATTCTAAGTCAACCCTTCCAAAATAGGCTATCTAATAGGCAAGTATCTCGTGAGAACTCAAGCGATAATACGTTGGCTGACTAGCTCTGCACCAACGGGACCATGGAAGTTAAACAGGGCAGGGAAAAGAGGAAATAAGAATGTAAGGTAGTAGAGAAAGTTCCCATCAGTCAGAAGAATATAAAGTTAGCAAGGGAAATGAGAAGTCGCTCTGCCTAATGAGTTCTGATGAAAAAGTGGCTAGACTTCCCTTTTATACCCGGCCCTCTAGTGAGCCCAACGTGAACTACTAAGGACCGCCCACTGACAACCATTACGTAATTTCTCTCTCTCCTCTGGGATACACAAAGGCTCCCCCTAGCACTGAGGGAGGGAGGAGTGCTAGTGAGTTAGGCCTACCTCCTGCCTGGCGTACCCACTGACACCTAACTGTGGCTGTTTCTCTTCCCATCATTACAAATAAGTTTTACACACAATACTTATAACAAATGATATAAAATAGAACTCGTTGACTCAGATGAAAACAAAATACATATTCATAATACTTATAGTGCAACGGCTCACACGAACTTAGTTAGGAAACTCTACATAGACTACAGCCAAAGTTCCTGCCCTGACGATCCTAGCGAGAGTGGGGCATGACTAGGCGTTCTGTACAGCATGCTCACACGTGGACATGCGTCACACCTCCCCCAAGATTTTACTCGCTCAACCCTGAGCTAAAATCTGACAAACACAGAACCCCATCAAGCCCCCCACACCCAGCGACCGCATGGCACTAAAACAAAGCTGAGTTTATCACCAAAACACATCTTATTATAAAAAAAAAAATCACATTTTATAACTCCTCCCAACAATAGCAAAAAGACACAATATCATGCTCCCAGAGCGAGCTTACAGCAGCTCAGCCGTTTGATAGTTCGTGGACTACTCAAACTCTATAGGCTATGACAAACTTATACGATTATCTATATCAAAAGAAAGAGTTTTTATATGATTTTTATATTTTAATATATTTTTCCCGGCTGCACTATAAGGGCAGCCTATTTTCCTCCACTCAAACCACACACCTGTGATAGCCTACGACTGATCATCCACCCTTGATAAACAATCCGCGATCACCTTGTCACATCCAGCAATATGACGGATGTATAGGTTATACTCCTGCAACATCAAAGACCACCTGGTCAGTCTCATATTGCGATTGTGAAATTGATTCAGGAATCTCAAAGGGTGATGATCAGTGTAGATAACCACGACTGGGCCATAGGCTGGAACATACACCTCGAAGTGCCTGAGCGACAGCACAATCGCCAGTAATTCCTTTTCTATTGTAGAATAGTTCTTTTGTGCAGCATTGAACTTCTTAGAAAAGAAACTTACTGGGTGTTCCACACCTTCATTGTCTGTCTGTAGCAAGACGGCACCAGCCCCTACACCACTAGCATCTGTTGCCAGCTGAAAAGGCCTGTTAAAGTCTGGGGCCCTGAGTATCGGGTGAGTACATAGCAAATGTTTCACCAAAGTGAAAGCCTTTTCACACTCAGGTGCCCACAAAAACTTTTTGTCTTTAGATAACAAATCTGTGAGAGGTGCCAACACCGTTGAGTAACCTTTTATGAAGCGTCTGTAGTAGCCTATCATACCCAAGAATCTCATAACCTGCTTCTTGGTTGTTGGGTGCGGAAATTTATTGATAGCCTGTACCTTGTTCTGAGGAGGGCACACCTGTCCCCTTCCCACTACAAACCCAAGGTACTGCACAGTGGCTTTTACGAAGTCACACTTTGCCAAATTTACTACCAGACCTGCTTCACTAAGCTTCCGGAACAAGGTCTCAAGGTGCTCACAATGGCTCTCAAAGTTGTCATCATAAATGATTACATCGTCCAAATATACGGTGCAATTTGGAATGTCCTTTACAATTTCATTCATCAGGTTCTGAAACGTTGCTGGTGCATTCTTAAGTCCGTAAGGCATAACATTGCACCGGTAGGTACTCCCGTCCACAACAAAACCACATACCTCTTTAGCACGCTCGGACAAAGGTACTTGCCAGTAACCTTTTACTAAATCTACTTTAGACAAAAAACGAGCATTACCAATTTTGTCAACACTATCATCAACCCGAGGAAGAGGATATGGGTTAGTTGGAGTCAAATCGTTTAACCTACGGAAATCAATACAAAAGCGTACCTTGCCATCTGGCTTAGGCTGCAGTGTTACGGGGAAGTCCACTTAACTGTGCCTTTCTCTATCAACCCTCTACCGAGCATATACTCCAACTCATCCCTCAGAGCTGGTAGTTTTATGGGGGGCACACGGTACGGGATTGACTTAAAGGGTATATGATCCCCCACATCAACATCATGCATAGCCTGAGTAGTGAGGCCTGGGTGTTCAGCAAATACAGTGGGGTATGAACCGAACAACTGACGGATAGCATCAAACTGCGGCTCAGGCAAATGAGCTATAGCCTCGTCAGCCCTTAGGCTCGAGTTCCCCGCCCACTGATCCGCTGAAACATGTTGATCCCAGCTATCCTCCTCCGAAGCTTGACTGTCCCCCTCTCCTTCTCCACCACGGCCACAACAAGCCAACACAGGGACAGTGAGAGGCTCAGAGGGGCGCCTCACATACTCTTTAATAAGGTTCACGTGACATAACTGGTTCTTTTTCCTCCTGTCTGGAGTGGCAACAAGGTAATCTAAGTCTGACATTTTTTCTACAATTTTATAAGGTCCAGTGTACTATGCAGAGAGGGGGTTACCAACCAAAGGCAACAAAATTAATACCTCTTGTCCTACAGTGAACTTCCGGAGCCTCACTCTGCGATCATACCTGTCCTTCATCAAAGCTTGTGATTCTGTCAAATTTCTACCTGCCATCTCCAGACTCTTAACCTCTGAAGTGCGCATGGGGGTAATTGGAAACGTCCCCCTGTGCTGACGTATTTGAGGTGTTTCCGTCACTAAAATATTCATTGTGCCATTAATAGCATTAATATTTATCCATATGCGCCTATTATGGGTTGATTATAAAGGTATTAACCTGAAACAACAATAAAACGAGTGAAAACAGCGTTTGGATGGTCAAAATCGGAGATATAGCCCGCGAGTTGTATAATGTATGGGTGAGGCAATCTGCTTTCCCGCCAATTTCCCCCAAGGCCACTGAGACACAGTCGATCGATACTCTCTCTCTCTCTCTTGCACTCGCTTGCTATCAGTGATGACCACACCCTCCAATCGGATTTCTAATGTTAGCACGAAAATATACCTCAGAATAAGGGAATAACAGGGAAAATAGGTGATAACTGAAGGAGAGGAGGAAAGTGGGGAAGGAGGGGAGGTAGAGGACTGAGATTTTGCATGGCCCAGGGGCCAAAAAAAAATAAAAAAATAAAAAAAAAAAAATATAAAAAAAAAAATTTTTTTCGATGTCAAAAGTTTATTTTTATTTTCTCTGACTCTTAAGAGTCTTCCCGCAGTGCGCCGGGGGAACTCTAAAGAGTCTCCCCGCAGCTCCCGGGTTAAGCATGTGCTCACGGCTTTCAAGCACATACTTTAATAATGGACAAGGCTGCACAGTCCCCTCCCAAATTTCTTTCAGCATGTTAAGGGGGCCCCTGACACGGTGTCCAAAAATCAGCTCGTTTGGACTAAATCCTAGGCTCTCACCAGGTACCTCCCGAGCTGCAAACAGCACATAAGGCAATCCAAGATCCCAATCCATACCGTTGTCAGCACAATAACACCTGAGCATGCTTTTAAGTGTAGCATGCCACCGCTCAAGCACCCCTTGACTCTCAGGGTGATACGCTGACGATACTACTGCTCGTATCCCATGCTGTTGCATTGTTTGCTTGAACATGTTGGAGGTGAAATTAGATCCCTGATCAGACTGAATCTCCTCCGGGTACCCGTACCTTGAGAAGTACCACAACAAGTTACTGACTACCGTCTTAGCCATTCCATTTTTCATAGGGTATGCATCGGGGTATCTAGTGGCAACATCCATTATGGTTAACAAAAATTGATTTCCAGCCTTAGTGGGAGGGAGTGGACCAACCATGTCAACAATAATTTTACTAAAGGGTGGCCCAATCACAGGAATAGGGTGTAACGGAGCCTTAGGAATAACTTGGTTCGGTTTCCCGACACGTTGACAAATATCACATGAGTTTATCCACAACTGCACATGAGACTTCATCCCCGGCCACCAAAACAATTTCCCCGAAGCCGCCACCATTTTCTTGGCACCCAAATGTCCTGATAATGGAGAATCATGAGCCAACCTAAGCAAACTTTCCCTGCAGCCCTCTGGCACGACCAGCTGGTCAACTGTACCTGATCCGCCCTCCCAGTTCCTTTTAGGATCTTGATATCGGTGGTATAAAATTCCATTAAAGAAAAAAAAATCCCCTGCCTTTGCATCCCTATCTTCTTCTAACTCCACAGCCCCATTGGTACACTGCAAAACCTCTGGATCCTCTAATTGCAACTTTCGAATGTCTGTGGGAGCCAACATGTCTAACTGCTTGGTCAACAACTCATGCCCTCCCCCAACATCCAACTTAGACATCTGGTTTTCTCGCTGCAGGTAACGGTGCTGTCTCTGAGTCTCTGCCTCCTCCACTACTTTATCAACTGTGTTAGGCACTGGAGTTACAACAGACTCGGTCAAAGGTCCTGCTATTGGGTCTTTTGGGAGAGCCACGGTTCTAAACTCTTCAAACTTTTCCCAGCCTTCCGCTTCTCCTTAATTCCCTTCCTCCGCTGTTCTGTGGCCGGGGAAATAGGCTGTGATACCTTAAATGCTTGGGAACGAGTTACCACATGCCATCTGTTGGTGTTGACAACTCACTACCCACTCTTGTTCCCCAGTACTCACGTCGGCCGGCCTCTCGGCAACGACTAAGGGTGGAACGTCTAAAGTAGGCACCGCAAAGTCGTTGCCGAGAAGAAGGTCGACGCCCTCCACTGGCAATTTCTCAACGATCCCAACATCTAAGTCCTTAATCACACCATCAACTTCCAGCTCCACACGAACCAACGGGTATGACCTGGTCGCATTAATACCCTGAACAACAACCACCCGTGCCGCATTAATTGGTCGCCCCGTGAAATTCTTCAAAAGTGTCTGTGAAGCTCCAGAATCACGCAAAACTTCCACCTTATGCTGGCAACCCGCCCAACTTACCCTACTGGTCCCTCTATGGGCGCAAAAGACATCACGGACAGGGGACGAGCCTTCCTGAGTCTTATACATAGCCTGTGACCCTGCCGCTGGCAAACTACCCTGGGTAAATCCAGACGACATTTCAGCCACACCTATGCTGCGCACCAAAGACACGGCTGCAGCTGGCGGCTTACTAGGACAAGATTTTGCATAATGCCCCTTCTTTCTACAATGAAAACATTCCACTTCCCCTATCGGTCTCTTCTGATAAGGGGCGGAGTTCTGACCCTTCTGTAATGGGACGGCTGTAGTCTTTGGTTCAGTCCTGGTATCTTGGCTTTTAAACTGAGGTTTATATCTATAGTGATTGTCCTGAGCTCGAGGGTTTGGAGTATCGCGCCCCTTGGGAACTGCATCAACACGCTTTACAGATTCACATCCCCTGATTAGCGACAACCTGAGGTCAGCCATCTCAGCTGCCTCTTGAAGAGTTCTTGGGTTCTTTTCTTTAATAGTTAGTCATTTCTGCACCAGTACACTTATAAAACTGCTCGAGCAGAAACAGCTCAGTCAACTGTTCTGCCGTCTCAGCTTTCTCAGAACGTGTCCAGTTTTTAAGTGCATCTTTTAAGTCCCGGGCATGTTCAAGAAAGGTCGCCTCCCTAGTCTTTGTAACACCCCGAAACTTCAATCGATATGTTTCCGGTTGCAACTCGTATGCCCGTAGGACAGCTCTCTTCAATTCTGGGTAGTCAATGCAAGACTCTAAAGGCAGTGCATCATAAGCCTTCAGACCCTTACCCGTAAGTCTTGAGGAGACTAGAGCTGCCCACTTCTCTTCAGGCCAATTATGCTCCCTACACTTCTTCTCAAAACGATTAAAAAATTCTGTGACTTCAGTTTCACTAAATACCGGCACCAATTTGACTAAGTGGGCCAAGGACTGTTCTCTTACTTGGCCCTCACGGCCCATCCGAGTCCCTGTCGACTCTACACGAGTCTTATCTAAATCTAATTTAGCACAATATTTCTCTGAGTCATACCTAAGCTCAGCCTCATGCCTCCTGGTCTCATCCTCCTGCCTCCTAACCTCAATCTCATGCCTCCTCGTCTCATCCTCCTGCCTCCTGGTCTCATCCTCCTGCTTCCTAGCCTCAATCTCCTGCTTCCTAGCCTCAATCTTAGCAAGCTCAAGTCTAAATACCATATCTGGAGACAGGCAGGAAGAGGGAGCTGCCACTACTGAAGGAGGGGGGGCAAAAACTGGGGAACCACCACGTGCACCACCCGAGGGCACTCCAATCTGCCAATTCTCATCCCTCTGTGGGAGAGTGCTAACCTCCGGTAACTGAGTGGACGGCACTGTGGGAGTCGAGTGAGAGGGGATCTGGGGAGGAACCCCCCCAAACGCCCTCTCCTCCGAAACCCCATGTCGCCCACGCAACACCCAGGAAATCAGCTCCCCCTTGGACATCCCTGCTACATTGGAAATGCCCAAAACCTTGGCTATCAGGTGCAAGCCACAAACATCCACCCCAGTCAGCCTCTCCTCCATCACGTGGTACCGCTTACTCACAAAAAACTCTAGCATCCTCCTCACTGGTTACTAACGGCACACCTTCAAATGACATCTCTCGCTCATCGTCAGTGCTAATGCACGACATACTGAAGTCCACAAAAAAATTCTCGAGACAAAAGTGTTAAACTTCCTATGCAAGCACTAATTACTAAATCAACTGGAGTCTCTTAAATGCTTTACTAATTGCCATACAAAAAAAATATTCTTCAATATGCACGCTAAAATACAAACAAACAAATGTTGTACAACTCTGCAAAAATTTATACTGTTCACAAAATCCTAAGCAAGGTCGCCATTTGTTACGAACTGGCACTCGGGTACACAAGGGCTCTCAATCAGGACTCGAATACGGCTCGCTGCCACAACGGAAACACACGATCCCAACCCCTGAGTACTGCCAGCCGAACAAAAAACACCAATACCCTCCAGAGTTCAATCTGCTATAACGGGGTATACAAGAACTCGGTACTAGTGTTCAACAACAGACTAATAAAGAGACAGGAATTATCTAGTCTGGTCAACAATCAAACAATGAAGTAAAAAACAACAACACAAAAGAATAGTGTTGGCCGAAGCCGAAGTAATCCACCCTTGACTATGAACTTAAGAAGTCCACCACCCTCTACTTCGGATCGGCACTATTACGTTACGTTAATTAATAGTCCTTAAGCATCGAGCAAGGAATCTTCTGAAAAAGTTAGATGCTTCTCAGATGCTCGTAAGAAGTACGTATCGGATTTTGAACAGTAATTCAATAAGCAAAAACACTGGCAATTAAATACTATTAAAGGCTTAAAATGGCATAAGAATAATTAAAAGAATATGCAATAGTAAATGGCAAACATTAAAAGGAAGTACTCTGCAAATGCAACGGCAATAGCCTACTCGGATTGTGCTCGTGGGCCACTAATCACTAAAGTAGCCAAGCTTGCAACACATGAAATCAATAGTGCATAAACAATATCATACATAAGGAAAGCTTCAATACTATTCTGTATCTACTAATCGAGTAAAGTCTAGCTGGGGTACTGTAGGCAAAAAGGTAGCAGTGACTGAGCAAAAACGGCTCGTAGCCTAGCGAAGTCCTCACGACTGTTTAAAGTATTACGTTAAAACTAACAAGTGCACTTTGAGAAATCCAGATCCCTTGTATCTGGTTTTCTCCCGGCTCCTTGACAAAGTAAAAACAAACTGTTAATAAAATACAGGGTGGTTAGGCTCTTGCCCTCACGCACTGTAAATTATAAACTCAACACAGTCAGCCGCGAAGACAACCTAGGCTTCACTGAACCGAAACGAGTATGCAGGTTTATCGCTTAACCACTGCATCAAACAACAACTCGTAACACAGAAAAGCCTTACCCCAGTCTAGCATTACCTAGACCAGCAGAAAACAGGAATAATAATAATAACACACAGGGAAATGCATATACAAGTGCAACAAACATAAATCAATCCTATTCTAAGTCAACCCTTCCAAAATAGGCTATCTAATAGGCAAGTATCTCGTGAGAACTCAAGCGATAATACGTTGGCTGACTAGCTCTGCAACAACGGGACCATGGAAGTTAAACAGGGCAGGGAAAAGAGGAAATAAGAATGTAAGGTAGTAGAGAAAGTTCCCATCAGTCAGAAGAATATAAATAGTTAGCAAGGGAAATGAGAAGTCGCTCTGCCTAATGAGTTCTGATGAAAAAGTGGCTAGACTTCCCTTTTATACCCGGCCCTCTAGTGAGCCCAACGTGAACTACTAAGGACCGCCCACTGACAACCATTACGTAATTTCTCTCTCTGCTCTGGGATACACAAAGGCTCCCCCTAGCACTGAGGGAGGGAGGAGTGCTAGTGAGTTAGGCCTACCTCCTGCCTGGCATACCCACTGACACCTAACTGTGGCTGTTTCTCTTCCCATCATTACAAATAAGTTTTACACACAATACTTATAACTAATGATATAAAATAGAACTCGTTGACTCAGATGAAAACAAAATACATATTCATAATACTTATAGTGCAACGGCTCACACGAACTAAGTTAGGAAACTCTACATAGACTACAGCCAAAGTTCCTGCCCTGACGATCCTAGCGAGAGTGGGGCATGACTAGGCGTTCTGTACAGCATGCTCACACGTGGACATGCGTCACAGTAGGAACTCGAACTGTTTTGAGAGAGTTAAATAAAACAAAAAATGATAGATCTGAATAATAAATCGACTATGTTATTAAGCAAAACTGGGGGATGCGTGGAAGCCTATAGACTGTAGACGGTAAACTTTGTGTGGGTAGCGAATACGGTTTTAATCCCTGTCTATCGGGGCCCGACTTAAGTCCGTATCTAAAAACCTGGACTATGTGGCGGGGCCCGACTTAAGTCTGTGTGCAATTTTGGTGCAATATTGGCTCTGAGAGAAAGCCGAGCGGTGGGAGGAGCGTAGGTTGCCTCATGACCGTTTGCTACGACCGTCGTGGGCCCACTGGCATGTACTCCACACTCTCTCACTCGCTACACACGTAATTATGTAACGAAATGACCGTATTTTAGCGATTTTGCCCTTCGGTTGCACGATCGTTGCAAGACAACCAGTGATCGTAGAAGGATGGTTCTGGGGTGTCATTGGAAAGCTCAATTATCGCCTTTTCACGGATACATACTTGTATTACGCTCTGGCTCTTATTTATGCATGAAAAAGAGCACGGAAACAAAAAAAACCCGCTGGGCGGCACGGTCATATATACCGCCTAGGCCGCTCGTTGAGTGTTAAAGTCATTTAAGAATAACAGTTTTCAATGCTGCGGCCAAACTATTCCACCCATTTATATTCTTTTGGTATCAAAACGTTCAGAATTGCGAGCCTCACCCAACTACGCAAACATGGCTTTGATCATCGGTGTAGTTTGCAAGATGTGGAATTTTAAGTGGAATTTGATAATTTTTTCAAGATTGCCGGAAAAAAACCCACGTGCAAAAGCAAAACCTTCTCTATAACATTTGCGGAGCATTAGTAGTGGAGTCCATATGCCAAAGCCCAATCATTTCATATTATGAGTGGGAGAGACAGTATTTAGGCGTCAAATTCTTCGGGAAATCGGATGCCACGGACCTGTTTGGCCGCCATGCCGGATGTTTAGCATATCAAAAGTTGCTCAATAAAAAAACGCACCTCTTGTGAAAGTTTGATCCCGATCCAAAAAGCGGTTCTGGAGTTATCGCATCAAAACCGGGGTGTAAGAATAATTTGGATGAATAACCAGGTTTAATGATTACAATAGGGGTTCCCCGTAGGGGTCGAACCCCTAATAATAATAATAATAATAATAATAATAATAATAATATTCATCTGTCCCTGTTATCCAGCCCCCGGGTCTCCAAACCTCCTCAGGAATATAATTCACTTTGCTGATTAGGCCAATCAAAAAGATATTGACTTTTACGTCATTTTCCAAACCAATTTCGGGAACATGATGAGGAAACGAATTCTTATTAACAGCATTTATTTTTCTCACAATTTTAAAACAAGATTTGTATGCTATTTAAGGGGCTAGTGGCCGTTTTTTTGGTCTATTACTTAATTTACTCATTTATGTTTTAGTTTCCTCGCTAGACCTCCATAAAGCTTAGAAAAACACCCCCTAGACCCCACTTATAGATGAATTTGTACATTTTTCGGTACAATAATGTTCCGGCCGAAGGCCAATTACTCTTAAAATTACGGGCTCGCTATCGCTCGCCAGGAAAAATTTGACACCTAAATGGGCCGAAAGCTTGACAACGAAATAGGGTGAAAGGTATTAAAATCGCCAAACTAATGAGCCGAACGTCATACAATCTGAAAACTAATGGGGCTAAACATGAGGAAGAAGAAGGACCAAAAAACAAGACCATCCCCCCCTTAAGTTTCTATTTATATACAGGTACCTTATCATATCGTATGTAAATGTAATTAGTGGTCCGTAATTAGAGTATGCATGTTTGTATAGACAATCGTAAGCACCAATAAAGTTAAACCCATTTGAATCTTTGCACCCCTATAACCAAGTTCTGAAGCCCTTACGATATAACAAAGCATTGTATTGTCTTGTTTGAGTTCGATACTGATTTAAGGGGGGTCACCTGCTTTTTTCTCTTTCCCTCCTTTTCTCTCTTTCTCTGGCTTGTATCCATTCTTTTCTTTTCTTTTTTTTAAGAGACAATGAACGGAGGAAGGAAAAACACAGATAAAACAAAAGGTCCATGTGCCTAAAGGCATCCTCCATTCATAAAATGTTTGTAACAACTGGATTTAAACATTTGTAGATTGTAAGTTTGTGGAAAGCAATTCGAGGGAAGTGAATTCCAAAGAGTAGTAGTTCTAGGGATAAATGAATTTTGATAAGTAGAAGTTCTGCATTGTGGAGGAGAAAGTGTAAATTCATGGGCACTCTCAGCTGCCCTAGTTCTACGGGGAAAGATGTGGAGAGGCGGCACAATTGAAGCAAGTTCCTCGGAACAATTGCTGTGAAAATATCTGTAGAATAATGCAAGGGATGCAACGTTTCTTCGTATGGATAATGTAGGAAGGTCCTGTGTGATTGCAGGGTTATTGATTAATCTAATAGCTTTATTTTGAATTTTGTCCAACTGCCTCAATGCAACCACTCCACTTCCACTCCACAGAGGTGAACAGTAATCCATCTGAGAACGCACATGACTTTTATATATTACGGCCAACTGCTCGTCAGTGAAGAATTCTCGAACTCTGTACAGGAGTCCCAGTTTTTTAGAGGCATTCTTAGCAATGCTTCTAACATAATGTGTCCAGCTCAAGTTAGTAGTTAATGTTACACCGAGAATGTCAATACTAGGGGAAGTGGGAATATTTACATCATTAAAAAATATATGGGAGTCAGTGAGATTCTGTCGGTTAGAAAATTGAATGTACTTGGTTTTCTGTGCATTAAAGGAAACTAGATTCTTTTGTCCCCATTCTTCAATTCTAGAAAGGTCCTGGTTCAGAGAAATTGCAGTGCTTATTTTTGAATTTATAAGATCGGGTTGGGTGAAAGAATTGGTAAATGTGAAGGAACTGTGGAGTGTTGAGTCATCTACGTAGGAATGTATTGGATTATGAGTGGTAGATATGAGATCATTGATATGAATGAGGAACAGAGTTGGGGCCAAAACTGATCCCTGGGGAACACCAGCATTTATTGAGTGAAATTGAGAATAAAGGCCATCTACCATTATACATATTTTTCTGTTATGAAGATAAGAAGAAATTAGTGGAACTAATGATGCAAGGCCGTAGTGTGACATCTTCGACAATAAGGATTGATGCCAGACTCTATCAAATGCCTTTGATATATCCAGTGCTATTGTATGTGTTTCACCATGTTGGTCTGTAGCTTGGTTGATTTGATTCGGTCCCTTTCAGCCAACTGTTTTAAGAGGTTTATCCCCATCCAGGTGTCGATTTCTTCCTGGCGAACGACAGCGAGCCAGCATTGTATGGAGAAATTCGGATTTGCCGAAGACATTTTTCTATCGAAAAATGTACAAATTTAGCTTGCTGTCAAAACAAAAATATATATATATGCTGGCTCCCTACCGCTCGCCAAGAAAATATTAACACCTGGATGGCGATAAACGTCTTAAAACAGTAGCCTTAATGGGGCCGAATGGATACAAGCTAAAGAGAGAGGGAGAGAAAGATAAAAAAAGCGAGGTGGGGGTCCCTTAAACACTTGACTCCCTTCTAGGCTAACCATCGCTTGGGTGGGGAGAGTCAATACCAATTAGTTTAAGGGCAGATATCCACCTGAGGGGATTTTTTTTCTGGAACCCTTTCTACCTCATATTTAGCCCCATTCTTTTGTTTTATATTTTAAGACGTTCACGCCATTAGTTTGGCGATTTCAAGAACTTTCGCCCAATTTCTGTCAATTTTAAGACCTTTCGTGCCATTTAGGTATGGATTTTTTCCTGGCGAGCGACAGTGAGCATGTAGTTTAGGAGGAACCGGCCTTCGGCCGGGACATATTTCTACCGAAAAATTTACAAATTTATCTTGAAAGGGGCTCAAGGGGGTATAACCTCAAGCTGCCAGACCAGTGTTGATGGAAAAAGTGCTCGTGTGATACCGGCTTTTACACATACCTCCCTCCACGCACACACTTTCCTCACCACCATAAAACTATTCTTCCCACACTCATCATCACACCAACACCAATTTGTGTACGTTTCGCCTCATTATGTTGGCGATTATAGTGTTTCCCCCCATTCAGCTGTCAATTTAAGAGAAATCGGCATTTTTCTACCGAAAAAATTAAAAAATTTAGCTTGGAGGGGGTTCTGGGGGAATTATTTCAGCTTGATGGGGAGACATTATTTTAGCTTGAAGTGGTTCTAGAAGTGCAAACTAGGAAAAACAAAAAACTCCTAAACAATCGAGTCCCTCAACAATGGGGTGACGCATCATTTTAGCTACAAGCGCAAACTAGGACACAAAACTCCTCGGCAGACTGATGAGAGTGCTCGCTGCCTCCACCCACACATTACCTGAGGGAGACGCACTTTACCTGGGCTATATTAGTCACACACACTCATTATTGATTTTTTATCTTTGGAGGTGGTTCGTTTGGCCTTGGAACTGATTGGTTGAAATCAATCACAAGGGACCTACGACGCAACGGAGCGTAGCTGTAATCAATCGATCAATCACTGGAGGCCTACACAGTGGCTGCAAATAGCTGCAGTAGGACTCCAGCCTCCAAAGTTTTCCCGGGCGAGGCTACAGACTACATGGATTTGGTAATGTTGACACTTCCAAAGACCTTGCCTTAAACCCTCGACTGACTACATTTGTAAATAATTGTGTTCTTCCTTTTTCCTCAGATACGTCGAGGATCACTACATGTGTAAACAATTAACTAAGATGTTACTCACTTTTTCCGGTTCGCTGGTGTAGTGACTAGTGTCTTGGACTTCCATCCAGAAGGCCAAGGATCACGTCCACGCTCGGCGCAGTAAAGTTTTTTCACAAGCACTGAGTCGTCTTTGACGCCTCCCGGCGTTAGCAGAATGGTTGCGTGGGGCATTGCAGCTCGCTAGCGCTCGCCAGGATGGGGGGATGGGCTACAGTTGTCCTAGAATGATCTGCTTTATTTAATTAGTGTCGTGTTGCCACAGACAGTTTAGAAATGGTATTTGTTTTGGTCTGTGACCGCGCCTTATATTTATATTCGCTATAATATAAATGTTGCTTGTGTGGGAGGCGAGCGAGAGAGGGTGAGGGAGTACACCTGGCAGCGGGGTGAGCTATGACGCGGCTCGCTTGGGCGCTGACGGCGTTGACGGCCGGGTGGTCAACTAGTCCCTTCCCATCGCGGCCTCGTGTTCTTTACCAGCTCAGAGCTTGCCTGACACGCGTATCGCCTACATACTTTGCAATTCTGTCCCCCATACTCGTCACTTTGCATACTATTTCTCTCTCTCGACTTCTCCTTTCTCATTCTCTAATCTTTATTAAACTCAACATCCCTTCTGGTTTCAGCATAGACGTTCACCGTCGACCAGTCGTATTGTACGCGAAGCTCTCAGATATTTCCATGTATTAGGTTAAGGAGGTATTATGCTTTAGTGAGGTTAGAGAGACGGACTTTTCCGTATGTGTCCTCTCTCGGGAAGGTTGTAGACCGGTATATGTCTCCCTGGCAAGGTGTTGAGTGATTCTGCTTGGTTATCTAAAGCTAGACTAGGGGTAAGGTTACTGTGTCGTTGTCTCCGATGTGTGCAGTGTTAGCTAAGCCCTGCACGACATCGACAGGTACTGTGGGAGCCTAAGTTGTCTTCGGGTGGGTTTACTTTGCGAGCACAGCGCTGTGGTGTGAGAGGGCCATAGCCTATCCCTCACAACATAGTGCTGCCTCTTTGTGTTGACTTCTGAGGGATCGCCAGGATAGAGCTAGGTACTAGAGACCTAGATTTATCAAGAGAGCATCCCCGTCATATAACGTAATCTTCATTATACCACCTTCGGACAACGTTAGGCTACGAGCTGCATGCTCACCCATTGTTGCCCTGCCTTGATACCCCAGCTAGACTTTATTAACTGAGCAGACACTGGTTAGAGATAAGCCCCCATTATTATATGTATGCAACATTATTATTCACTGCACTTTTGAGCCGAGGTTGTTGTTGAGTTGCACAACCCTAGTAGGCTGTTGCGTTGTGTCATGAAGCATTTCTTTAGTTGTCGAGCATTACTACCTTTGCACAGTCTTTATTATTCGCCTGCCTATTATTACTATATGTCCTAGCATTTATTGTGACCCGTATTCTGCATTATAATTGTTCAAGATTCTTTACGAACATCTTCCCAGCATCAGACTTATTTCAGAAGTTTCCAGTTGATGTTGCAGGACTAGCATTGCACTTTCTTTAATACAGGAGTGCCAGTTTTTTTAGTATCTACCGTAACGTTAATTAATCACGTTAACTATCTTTTCTTTGTGTAACATAATCGAGTAATCTTTTACTGTTTGAGAATAGGCTGTTTCATTGAGCGTCAGCCTAGTGTGTGTGCACCAGTTACCGAGTCATAGGATACCTCGTTGTCCAGGCACGACTCAGGGCGGTAATGGTGTTTTGTTTTCCAGTGTTTAAGGCAGGGGTTGGATCTAGTGTTACCGTTGTTGCGTTTTGCCATTATCTAGTTCAATGTTGAAGAGCCCTGTGTCTTTGAGAACCTGGATCGTAACAAATGGCGACCTAGCTCAGGATCTTGTGAACTAAGAGATAATTGCAGGATTGTTGTGGTCATTTGTTTTATTGAGGAATATAGTGGGCACGTTAATTTTTTTTTGGCAAAGTAGTATAGCACTTGAGAGTCTTCAGACATTTTTGGCAAGTGAATAGTGCTACATAAGAGTTTGGGGTACTTCTTTTCTGAATATTGTGGTGAGAAATTTTTGTGAGCATCATGTCTTATACCGGGTCAGAGGAGAATGGAGACACAGTACGTAATGTCGAAACTGAGGAACAGCAGCATGATGAAAGGGTTAATCGGGTGAACTGTGAGGAGGATGCTAGGATATTTTTGCAATGGCCTGTTACTGCCGAGCGGTTGGAGGGTATGGATCGGTACGGTCTTCAATGCCTGGCCACAGCTATCGGTCATGCGGTTACTAGCAGCATGACCAGGGATAACTTGATAACGTGTGTACTGGGCAGGGTGACTGGTGAGCGAGATGGGTTGAGTGCTCAGAGCCCTTCGGCCATGCTTCCCCTACACTCGACTCCCAGCCATCCCAGTAGTTTGCCGACCCCGGGTACGCTTCCGCAGTTGGGTGGTGACTGGCAGGGTGGGTTGCCCCTGGGGGGACCACCGGTAATTTCAAACATTGTAGCACCTTCACCTCCTCAAGGGTTAACTCCCGAATTATTGCTTCAGCTCGAATTAGCTAAGATCCAGCAGCAAATAGAATCAGCTAAGATCGAAGAGAGAAAGGCTATCAGGGCATCTGAGATTCAACACAAAGGGCATGTGAGCTTCAGCAGCAAACAGAGCTAGCAAAAATCCAAGCTGATTTAGAGTCGACTAGGTACTGTGCCGAAATGGACGTAGAGAAGTCGCGAGTAGAGACAACGGGACAGCGACTTGGGGCTGGTAACCGTGTTCATGTGCAGTCTCTCTCGCACTTATTGAAACTGGTTCCGGTGTTTGATGAGAGTGGTGTAACAGAATTTTTCACACGATTCGAGAAGAAGTGCCAGATCCACCAGTGGCCTAGGGAATAAGTGGGCAGCCCTTGTTTCCTCTAGACTTGTGGGCAAGGGACTCAGGGCTTATGATGCATTGCCGATAGAGTCGTGTATTATCTACGAGGAACTCGAGGAGGCTGTCCTGAGAGCATACGAACTACAACCAGAGACGTACAGGTTGAAGTTCCGGGGTGTTACCAAGGGTCGGGAGAGCACCTTTTTGGAGCATGCCCGGGAGCTGTCCGATGCTTTTGGGAATTGGCTGAGGTCGGAGAAAGCTACTATGTTTGACGACATTAAACAGTTGGTGCTTTTAGAGCAGTTTTTCAAATGCACGGGCGGCGACCTGACGTTAAACCTTAAAGAAAAGCAACCAAAAACTCTACAGGAGGCAGCTGAGATGGCTGACCTCCGGCTATCACTAATTCGTGGGTGCGGGTCTGCCCAGCGTAGTGAGGCAGGTAACAAGGGGCGTGACGCCCCACCCCCCCGAGTTAGTGATATACCTTATGCAAACAAGTACAAGAGCCATGATACCAAGACTGACCACAAGACTAGCACCGTCCCATTTAAGAAGGGGCCGGGCCCTTCCCAGTACCAAGGGAAGCCCAAAGGGGAGTTGGAGTGTTATCATTGTCATAAAAAGGGGCACTTTGCAAGAGTCTGTCCTAGCAAACCACCTACAGCAGCTGTGTCTTTGGCCTGCAACATTGGTGTGTCTCCGAAGTCATCTGAGTTTGCCCGGGGCAGTTCGTCAGAGGCTGAGGCACAGCCAATGCAGAAGCACCTGGGAGGCTCGAACCCTGCTCAGGATGTTTTTTGCGACCATAGAGGGCGGGGTTGCGTGATGTGGGCAGGGCGCAAGCATGGAGTAGAGGTCTTGCGTGATACAGGTGCTTCCCAGACTCTGATGAAAAACTTGACTGGCTACCCTATAAACGCGGCTCGGGTGGTGGTGGTGCAGGGTATTAATGCAACTCGGTCATACCCGCTGGTGCGGTTGGAGTTGGAGGTGGATGGTGTGGCACGTGAATTGGATGTCGGGATTGTGGAGAAACTGCCAGTGGAGGGCGTCGACCTTCTTCTCGGCAACGACTTTGCAATGCCCGCTTCTGAGGTTCTACCCTTAGTCGTTGCCGAGAGGCCGGCCGACGTGAGTAGGGAAGAGCAAGAGTGGGTCGAGCGGTGCCAGACACAACCCATGGCGTGTGTTGTCACCCGAGCTCGGGCAGCTAAAGTGTCACAGCCTAGTCCTCCGTCTTCAGACCAGCGGAGGAACGATCAACAGGAGGAGGCTAAAGCTGGAGTTGGTTTTAAGAGTTTTGACTCGGCGGCTCTCCTGGGTGATTCAGTATTAGCACCATTACTTAATTCTGGAGTAGCCCCTGGGCCTGTCATCGAGAGTGATGAGGCTGGGCATGACGAGTCTCCACGACAGCAACGTTATGTACATCGAGAGAGACAGAGGGAGCAGCCCAGTATCGGGGAAGGTCATGCATTGCTCCGGGAGCAGTTAGATTGCTTGGCACCCTCAGATATACGTCGGTTTGCAACTAGAGGACCCTGAGCTCCAAACGTGTGCTAATGGAGCTGTAGAGCTCGACGAGGACGGCGATGCACAGCCAGGAGATTTTTTTTATTTAGAAGGCATCCTCTATAGGCGTTTTCAAGACCCTAAACGTAGTTGGCAAGAGGGGTCCGGAGTAGTGGACCAGTTGATGGTGCCACGGGAGTGCAGGGATAGCCTACTGAGGTTGGCGCATGACATACCACTGGCAGGACATCTAGGGGTGAGAAAAACGGTGGCGGCTTTAGAAAAATTGTTTTGGTGGCCGGGGTTGAAGGGGCAGGTGGTAACCTGGATAGCAAGGTGTCATACATGCCAGAGGGTTGGAAAACCTAACCAAACAATTCCGAGAGCCCCGTTGCACCCCATTCCTGTCAGTGGACCGCCCTTCAGTAAGGTCATCATTGATATGGTCGGACCCCTACCCCCTACTAGTGCCGGTAATAAATTTCTATTACCTATCATAGATGTGGCCACTCGTTATCCTGATGCATATCCAATGAGAAATGGCATGGCGAAAACTGTTGTCCGGAACCTGCTCTTGTATTGCTCGCGGTATGGTTACCCGCAAGAGGTGCAATCGGACCAAGGTTCTAATTTTACATCTAATCTGTTCAAACAAACTATGATTCAGCATGGCATCAGCACTGTCGTCTCTTCTGCGTATCACCCGGAGAGTCAAGGGGTGTTGGAGAGGTGGCACGCCACGCTGAAAACCATGCTTCGATGTTACTGCGCAGAGAACGGAAAGGATTGGGACCTTGGTCTGCCGTATGTTTTGTTCGCAGCAAGAGAAGTACCTGGAGAGAGTCTCGGTTTCAGTCCGAATGAGCTTGTTTTCGGGCATCAGGTGAGGGGCCCTCTCCACATGGTGAAGGAGATTTGGGAGGGTACCGCTAAGCCATGCTCTATGTTGAGATACGTCCTCGAGAGCAGAGAGAGAATGCTTAGAAATCTGGAGCTGGCCGGGCGTAATTTGGTGAGTTCGCAGGCCCGTATGAAGGACAGGTACGATACTAAGGCGAAACTCGGGGAGTTTCAGGTAGGTCAAGAGGTGTTGGTCCTGTTGCCTTTGTCAGGTCATCCTCTGGCTGCCAAGTATGCTGGGCCTTATCGGGTGGTGTCAAAGATCTCCGATCTAGATTACCTCGTTGCCACTCCAGACCGGAAGAAGCGTAACCAACTATGCCACATTAATTTGTTGAAGAAGTATGTGAGGTGCCCACCTGAGTCACTAGCTGTCCCTGTGTTGACCTGCTGCGGTCATGGTGGAGAAGGAGAGGGGGGCAGCAATGACCAGGTGGATGATAACTGGGATTGTCATGTCTCGGCTGATCAGTGGGCGGGGAATTCGAGCCAATGTGCGCATGATGCTCTGGCGCACCTGCCGGAGGAACAGCAGGTGGCAGTGCAGCACCTGTTCGATTCATACCCCACTGTATTTGCCGAGCACCCAGGCCTCACTACTCAAGCGGTGCATGACGTCGATGTAGGAGAGCACCCCCCCTACAAGTCGATACCTTATCGGGTGCCACCCATTAAACTCCCAGCGCTCAGGGATGAGCTGGAGTATATGCTGGCGAGAGGCTTGATCGAGAAGGGGGCAGTACGGTGGACTTCTCCTGTCACTCTGCAGCCCAAACCTGATGGAAAAGTTCGGTTCTGCATTGACTTTAGGCGGTTGAACGGGTTGACCCCCACCAATGCATATCCTCTTCCCCGGGTGGATGACAGTGTGGATAAGATCGGGAAAGCAAGGTACTTGACCAAGGTAGACCTCGTCAAAGGCTACTGGCAAGTACCACTGTCTGAGCGTGCTAAAGAGATGTGCGGGTTTGTGGTGGATGGCAGTACTTACCGTTGCAACGTGATGCCATATGGTCTGAAAAATGCACCGGCCACTTTCCAGAGCTTAATGAACGACATCGTAGCAGACATCCCAAACTGTACTGTCTACCTTGATGACGTGATCATTTATGACAACGATTTCCAAAGTCACTGTGAGCACATAGAAGCCTTATTTAGTCAACTTAGTAAAGCAGGTTTGGTGGTTAAGCTGGGCAAGTGTGACTTTGTGCAAGCCACGGTGCAGTATCTGGGGTTTGTGGTTGGGTTAGGGCAGGTGAGCCCGCCCCAACAGAAGATACAGGCTATCGACTTGTTCCCCAGGCCGACCACCAAGCGGCAGATCATGAGATTTTTGGGCATGATTGGGTATTACCGCCGCTTTATAAGAGGTTATTCTACTGTGTTAGCTCCTTTGACAGATCTACTAGCTAAAGATAAAAAGTTCCGCTGGGCACCTGAGTGTGAGCAGGCGTTTCGAGTAGTTAAACACCTTTTATGCACTCACCCTATCCTCAGGGCCCCGGACTTTGAACGACCATTTCAGTTGGCGACTGATGCCAGCGGAGTAAGGGCTGGTGCCGTACTTTTGCAGACAGACGAGGAAGGTCTTGAGCATCCAGTCAGTTTCTTTTCAAAGAAATTTAATTCAGCACAGAAAAACTATTCGGTTGTTGAAAAGGAACTGCTGGCAATCGTGTTAGCGCTCAGACACTTTGAGGTCTATGTTCCTGCCTATGGGCCAGTCGTGGTAGTGTATACCGACCACCACCCGCTTAAATTCCTCAATCAATTCCACAACCGCAATATGAGGCTGACCAGATGGTCGCTCATGTTGCAAGAGTACAACTTAGACATTCGCCATATTGCCGGTTGTGAGAATGTGATTGCGGACTGTTTGTCGCGGGTGGAGGATCCGGGGTAGGCTACCACAGTATGTTGATATAGCCTCCTGTCTTGGCTCGCGGTGTATTTTTGCGCTGGTGCTTGTTGGCTCGCGTGTGTAGCATCAGCGTAGGGTCGCAGGGCAGGAGTTGTTGGCTTTGATTAGACGAAAATTAGGCTACATCTATAGTAGCCGCCAAAAACAACATTAAAATAAAATATGAAAAATTAAATAAAAACTCTTTCTTTTTGATAATTAATTTTAAGATAATATTGTAGCTGAGTACTGAGTGCAGATGATTTTCCCTCAGTAGGATGTGCTTCTTAAAGCTCGCTCTGGGAGCACAATGTTATGAATTAATGTATTATATTTGGGAAGGGTGATAATATTTTGTTTTATATATAAATGTTGTTGTATTTTTTTTGAGGAGACTGAGCTTGCATTCCATGAGTGGCAGAGTGGTTAGGAGTGGCAGATTCTAGCGACATTCTGCCTGTTCAGATATGGGCTCATGGTTGAGTGTCCCATATCTTGGGGGGGGGGTGACGCCTCCCGGCGTTAGCAGAATGGTTGCGTGGGGCATTGCAGCTCGCTAGCGCTCGCCAGGATGGGGGGATGGGCTACAGTTGTCCTAGAATGATTTGCTTTATTTAATTAGTGTTGTGTTGCCACAGACAGTCTAGAAATGGTCTTTGTTTTGGTCTGTGACCGCGCCTTATATTTTATATTCGCTATAATATAAATGTTGCTTGTGTGGGAGGCGAGCGAGAGAGGGTGAGAGAGTACACCTGGCAGCGGGGTGAGCTATGACGCGGCTCGCTTGGGCGCTGACGGCGTTGGCGGCCGGGTGGTTAACTAGTCCCTTCCCATCGTGGCCTCGTGTTCTTTACCAGCTCAGAGCTTGCCTGACACGCGTATCGCCTACATCCTTTGCAATTCTGTCCCCCATACTCGCCACTTTGCATACTATTTCTCTCTCTCGACTTCTCCTTTCTCATTCTCTAATCTTTATTAAACTCAACATCCCTTCTGGTTTCAGCATAGACATTCACCGTCGACCAGTCGTATTGTACGCGAAGCTCTCAGATATTTCCATGTATTAGGTTAAGGAGGTATTATGCTTTAGTGAGGTTAGAGAGACGGACTTTTCCGTATGTGTCCTCTCTCGGGAAGGTTGTAGACCGGTATATGTCTCCCTGGCAAGGTGTTGAGTGATTCTGCTTGGTTATCTAAAGCTAGACTAGGGGTAAGGTTACTGTGTCGTTGTCTCCGATGTGTGCAGTGTTAGCTAAGCCCTGCACGACATCGACAGGTACTGTGGGAGCCTAAGTTGTCTTCGGGTGGGTTTACTTTGCGAGCACAGCGCTGTGGTGTGAGAGGGCCATAGCCTATCCCTCACAACATAGTGCTGCCTCTTTGTGTTGACTTCTGAGGGATCGCCAGGATAGAGCTAGGTACTAGAGACCTAGATTTATCAAGAGAGCATCCCCGTCATATAACGTAATCTTCATTATACCACCTTCGGACAACGTTAGGCTACGAGCCGCATGCTCACCCATTGTTGCCCTGCCTTGATACCCCAGCTAGACTTTATTAACTGAGCAGACACTGGTTAGAGATAAGCCCCCATTATTATATGTATGCAACATTATTATTCACTGCACTTTTGAGCCGAGGTTGTTGTGGAGTTGCACAACCCTAGTAGGCTGTTGCGTTGTGTCACGAAGCATTTCTTTAGTTGTCGAGCATTACTACCTTTGCACGGTCTTTATTATTCGCCTGCCTATTATTACTATATGTCCTAGCATTTATTGTGACCCGTATTCTGCATTATAATTGTTCAAGATTCTTTACGAACATCTTCCCAGCATCAGACTTATTTCAGAAGTTTCCAGTTGATGTTGCAGGACTAGCATTGCACTTTCTTTAATACAGGAGTGCCAGTTATTTGAGTAGCTACCGTAACGTTAATTAATCACGTTAACTATCTTTTCTTTGTGTAACATAATCGAGTAATCTTTTACTGTTTGAGAATAGGCTGTTTCATTGAGCGTCAGCCTAGTGTGTGTGCAGCAGTTACCGAGTCATAGGATACCTCGTTGTCCAGGCACGACTCAGGGCGGTAATGGTGTTTTGTTTTCCAGTGTTTAAGGCAGGGGTTGGATCTAGTGTTACCGTTGTTGCGTTTTGCCATTATCTAGTCCAATGTTGAAGAGCCCTGTGTCTTTGAGAACCTGGATCGTAACACGTCCCTCATGAGCAAGGGGATGGGGTAGTAGTACAGGACCCCAATGGAAAGACGCCTAATCGGCCTTATTGGGCTATCCTTAGCTGGCTTATCATGCGCTAGCTTTTAAGAACTATTATTATTATTATTATTATCCCCAGATACATGAAGGATCACTTATAGCTGTTATGTTACTAACCCAAATTGTCCCCTACTAACATCTCCCAACCCTGCCAGGGACATTAGTCCTAGGGCAGTACTCCCCTTTCCAATTGTCCCTTACCCACTCTAAACCACTGTTGCACACTCTGAGCAACAGTGATTTAGAGGGCAAGCAACCTCGAGGGGTCGCAAGACCTGTTGTTACTGGATTTCCTTTGTACCATACTCTTCTCCCCGTATCCTCTATCCTACTCTGTTCCCATCTCTCCTCCTCCCTTCCACTCCTCTCTAGCCCTATCCTCTTCTGCTCTCTACCCCTATCCTCTTCTGCTCTCTACCCCTATCCTCTTCTGCTCTCTACCCCTATCCTCTTCTCCTCTTCCATAATCTCCACTAATCTGCACTCATACCATCCTCTTTCCTCCTTAAGGCCGGTTCACACGGACAGTTTTTGTTTCCAATTCTCTCTCCCATCCTTCCAGGACGGGGGAGAGTTGCTGTAATATTTCCGGCGAAACTCAAAAAAGTGTTCACACGGGAGAGCCAAGTCAAAGGTAGGGATTGTGGGCGGAGAATTGCCAAGCAGAAAGCACATGTATCAATTTACATAGTGATATGAGTGCATATTTGGACCACTCATGTGTGTAGAGGGTCTCAGGGGTGCAGGGTGATGGTTATAATGAGCAGGGGTGAGATAAATACACGAGGTAGCTCTAGTTGTTCCACCCCACGCCTTCTTCAATGGTCACTCCCGCAGCCCAACCGTGTTTAACCCTTAATTAGCGGCTCACCACATAAGTCGAGTTAAATAAAGCTGGACTATGTGGCGGCGCTCGACATAGGTCGAGTGGCAATTTCAGCACGTAATGTTGCTGAGAGAGAGAGACAAGTGGTGGCAGGAGACTAGCGAGCGTATGACTGCTCCAGACCACCGCGGCGAACCTACTGACACGAATCTCAGCTCCCTCCTCCCTCTCTCACTCGCTACATACTGAATTATATGGGGAAAGTACCGAATTACATGCTTTTTGCACTCGCGTTGCACGGTTATTGCAAGAAAACTAGCCATCATAAAAGGATCGTTATGGTGTCATTCGAAAGCTCTGTTTATGCCCTTTCAGGGATAGGTACTTGTTTTACGTTCTGGGTCTTATTTAGGCATGAAAATGATCACGTAAACAGCCCTATTTTGGCTAAAAACACCCCGCTGGGCGGTACATATAAATAAACCGCATAGGCCGCTCGTAAGGTGTTAAAGATAGCCTTCACACCATACTTGACATGTTGTTCATAGCTCAGTCAGTACGGGCTAGATCTCGTGAACAAGAAAACAAGCGTTCGATCCTCCTCGGATCCAAAGTATTTTATATTTTTATTTTGTGATTTTTGTTATATATAATTATATTAGGTTAGTTAAGTTAGGTTAATCTAACAAAATATTATAATCAGACAAGAACAAAAAGCAAAGTCGTCGCGAATGGTAGGCCCAGGCTATACAATCATGATGGGAGCAATTAAAAGGAAACGGACGATGGCAAGCTATAGTAAAATATTAACAGTGTATATTGTACCAACTCACAAGATCGTATGCGATTTGTTATGGCAGACATACTTAAGAATAAACTTAAGATAAACCTAATGCGTCTGTTGGTGCTTGGGATATAGTGGCATACACGACTGGTTGATGTTAGGTTAAGCACCCGTCACACCTAGCCGATTTTAGGCCAAGACTGTCCGCGACCTAAGGGTCGTGGACAGTCTTGGTCTACGGCGCCGTGCATCATGGGCCGTCGCCAACATACCAAACATGTTGCGTCACCATAACAACCTGCGGGGATTAGCGGCGGCTTGCGGCGACCCAACGATGCCCTAACGGTCAATATATAAATAAACGACATAATTAAATAATTAAATAATAAATATATTATCAATAATCATCAAAATATAAGATTAGGTATATTAATTACAGAAAAAATGAAAAATAACAACATTCAATACATAATTAAATTAATAATAATAATAAAATAACAACTAACTGAAAGAAAGAGATACAAATTATATAATGAATTACAGAAATTAATAATAAATATATTATCAATACATATCAAAATAGAATATGAGTTATATTAATAAAACCAACAAATACCAAATAAATAAATAAAATACATAAATAAAATTATTAATGAAATAAATGAATACAAAATAACTGAAATAAAGAGATAACAAATAACTACATAAATAAATAAATAAATAATAAATAATGTGTAAGTAATTGATATACATTGATATAAATCAATACAGCAATAAATATATAAATACATAAAGAAATTAATTACATTATATATACAAAAGATAATCACTAATAACAGAAATTCAATAATCAAATAATTAACTAACGAAATGAATACATACATAAATAACAAATTAATCAAACGATATATTAATACACAATTATTATTTGTTTAACAAACAAATCTTAACTCATTTAAATAAATAAATCAAAAAATATATACATAAATATGAAGGGGTCGCCGTCCATCGGCACAGTATTGCATATTGACGCCGCCCTACCTCCTGTCGACGCCGTTCGTCGGGTCGTTGTCAACGGGCTACGCCGCAGATCGGCACTCCAGCGGCGACCTAGGTCTCACCTTCAGTCCTGCATGGGCGCCGCTCTACCCCGTCAGGTCGCCTTCAGGCGCCGTCAGGCGGCGTGGCCATCCATACTGCGTCCCGTCCAAAACTCACCCCCCCAAATCCTTAAGCTCTCCGCCGAAGGTCGGTACTCCTGACCACGACTAAAGGTCGTGGTCATTCTTGGCTCAAGTCGGCATGGTGTGACGCCTGCTTTAGTGAGATTGCCTCCCTATTTGTTTTGTTATTATCAAGTGAATGAGTTGACCGACTTGTATCCTTCTTTTCATATTTCTGTAATTATTATCTTTACCTCTTCTTTCTTCTCATCATCTCAGAATAGAATCATATATCTTCTTCGTATATGACCTGCTTAATATATAGTTTTTGTTTCTTGAAGTGGAATGGTATGAATGTAAACAAACACGCATTACTCAACGTCTTTTGTTTTTCGTGTGGTACGAAAGGAGGCCAAAAAGGCGGCCAAGTCATTGTATCGGATATATACGCAGTGAACAGAGGGCTGTGAATGTCCAAAAAATCAACCAGTTGGTTTCCTGAATTCCCCAGTGAAATATGACACCCCGGCGAGATTTTCCTCCCAATTGTCAGCCCTCAAGGGACTGAGGACAAAAACCTGTCCATGTGAACCGGCCTTTATCCACCCTTATCCTCTGTTCCCATCTCTTCTCCTCCCTTTCGCTCCTCTCTACCCCTATCCTCCTCTTTCAATCCTCTCCTCTCTAGCCCTGTGAAGACGCCTATTCCTTAACACCCGCCTCTCTCTCTCTCTCTCTCTCTCCACACCAGCCGGCGACACAACTAACAAGATTAACGTCACCAATTACAGTCACATGGGAACGCTGACACACACACACACTCACGGACTGATGCCCATACACACATCTTCGTACACAGATACATATACTGTACATACATATGCGCACAGATTATAGGTTTGAGTCCCAGAGGGAAGAAGGAAAACCTATTATTTAAGAGTGGCCCCAGAATCATTGACGATATGCCTTATACAGTAATGACACTCTTCAAACTCATGCGTCAGCTGTTTGAAACACCCGCGTCAGAGTATTGAAGAGACATTCTTCGTAACCGTAAGCTCATTCACTTACGGAATCATCCTTATGATCGGGAGCTCACTACAAAAAAACTTTGTAAAAAATAAGAAAAGACAAATAATTAGAACTACTAAAAGCTATGCTTCCCATCGTGTGGATGTTTCTAGCCCGGGTATGCCCGCAGACGTTGCTGCGTCTCCCGCCATTCGTCCTTCAATGATATATCAAGATAACTTGAAAAACATCAAATACGAATGGGAAGGGGATGGAAGGGATGGCCAGAATCGTCATTGATTCCGGGGTCACTACTAAATATTAGGTTTTCCTTCTTCCCTCCGAGACTCAAACCTATAATTTATTAGTGGCCCCTCCATCATTGACGATATGCCTGATATCTCAAGTCTGGAGGGGGACATTCGTGACAAATAGCAAACCACTAACAAATCAACAATAGGATGAGAAAACAACCCAGAAATAGACTTCTAATACTTATTTTGTACATACAAAATATTTTAAAAATTGTAAAAGGAATACAGGTAGCGTAATTCAAAGAAGACCTGTGTGCAAACCCTTCTGAAAATCATGGGCTATGATTGTAGAACAGTTGCTTAACCCATCGGATCCGGGAGGCCTCATATGAGGCAAAACAAATAAATGGCAGGAATCAGGGAGACCTCATATGAGGCAAAATGTGCAACTAAAAATCGTCGCTAAAATCATCATAACTCTGCAACCACGCATCATAGCGATGTCATCTCAGCGGCAGTCTACAGACAACAAAAAGTTCTACAATTTGCAAACAGATTGACTGCTCTAGGTGGTCTCAATCAGTAGCTACTGAATTATGAAGTTTGACTGTACGAAAATGGCCCCGGACACAGTGATCGGGATCATATGAGGCCCCCCGGATCCGAGGGGTTAACATAACCTATTAGGTACATGTAATAATAGATTTAAGGTGACAGTTACAAAGTGGTGTACAATCTATCTTATTCTAGTTACATTGTAGTTTATCTTATTGTACCAGTACCTCCCTACAATCAACCTAGTTGTTCCCCAATTCGTCCCTCCGCCACGACCATTTCAAAGTCCAAGTCTCTCACTCTTGTCCTCTGTAGCGGGGAGGACCTTGTACCCCTGAGACATAGGAGTGCAGACCTGAGAAGAGAGAAAAAGAGCCGGCATCTCATCCAAGTTATGACTTGGCTTCTATGCTGGCGCTTTTTCTCCGATATTTGTTCAGCTAATCTGGCATAGAAGACACTTGCAGAAGGTCCCATACCTCCCGACGATGAGAAGACCAGAGGAGTAAAGCTTCCTTGATCCCTGTTCAAAATTCTTTCTTTATAAGCGCGTTTTTTCTCACTTTCGTTTCTCAAGTATGCCGCCTTGTGTCCTCGCTCACGATATGTTTGTGCTCTTGGGTTGAAGATTCTGATGTCGAAAAAAGCCCGTTGTCCCCTCGTCCAAAAACCTCGAGCACTTATGTCCACTCTTGCTTCATTTGAAGTATTTGCAGTATTGTGGGCCAAGCGCTGTCCGTCCATAGGCAGAAGTTCCGGTTCGATTCTGACATCATGTCACACCTCGTCCAGCATTTGTGCAGTGATGTCTCGTACTTCATCATGCCGGATACAGATGAATCCTCCTTTCTTACAAGTCATACAGTGGTCTGAGTTGTTTATTTCACCACATGCACATTTCAGCGGCAGGTTCGAAACTGGCCACCCATACCTCAAGGCTACGGCATCATTGAATTCTTGTTTATTTAAGCTGAAGCCTTTCTCCTTTATTGGTAATGATGTGAGCCAATTTGAAGCCCCCGTGTCTTGTGCCATCTCAACTCTCATTTTCAGTTCTTCCCTACATCTGGTCTTAATTTGTTCTAGGCTATGTTTCTGTCTCTCTTCTCTGCTCTTTGTAATTTCCTGTCTTGCATTTTGTTGTTCCTCTTCGTCCACCTCATAATTTTCATTTTGCTCCCGTATTTTTTCTGTCAGAGACGTAGTAAGTTTAAGGGAATTTTGGTACTCATGTAGTGCCGCCTCCACTGGGTTTATGATCCCCATACCTCCGAACCTTGGCGGAAGAGCTAATAGATCTCTTAGCTCTTGCGTGACGCCTTCCATCTCTGTTAGGGCCGGTATGAATGTTCCTCTGATTGCTTCTTCAAGCGGTTGGAGCATTTGTCTAATGCCAGGCACTGTTCTCATAAGAAAGGTCCATCTGTGCTTAACACCATATGTGAAGGCAGTATATGCAGCATGTGGTTCAGATTTCGCAATGTCTGCCAGGGTTTTCACTTCCTTTACCCACTCCGCTACCTTTTTTCGCACATAGTCTCTCTTGCATTCTTCTGTGCCTATTACTGCTCCCAAATGGCATTGACCCTCCCTTGTAATCTTCACTCCTGTCCCATCAAAAGTCCGCACCGCTTCTTCATACTTGTTTTCTTTCACAATTAGTACAGATTTACTAGCATTCGGATGGTACCCAATGACTTCGCCTACCGATTGTACTCTCCTCCACCATTCTTTGAGATCCCCTATTTTTCCTGCACCTGTGAGGTCATCTGCATACGCCACTTGTTTCACTCGGGTTACCTCATGTTTTATTTTCTGCTGCAGAATTGATAGTGCCAGTGCGTACATTGCCATTGCCACTGGATCTCCTTGCGTTGTTCCTTCATTTGATTTGAGAATTTTCATTTCTTCCTTCTTTGTGCTTCCAACTATATACAGGTTAGCTGGCTCCTTATAAGTATTTGCTATGTACTTTGCGATGCTCGGGCATTTGATCTTGATGTTGTGAATAGCTGCCTCCCTATTAATGGTGTTAAAGGCATTTGTTGCATCCACATGTAATAATAGATCATAGCCAATCAAATCCGAACCCAGTTGCAACAAATGGATTCCAAAGATTCGTCCAGCCAAGTTCGTATTGTGCAATGGGGGATCAACAATTGCCCTCGAGAAGACGGGATATCACCCCATGAGCGAGTATTTGCAGTGGCACCATTGCTCCTTCCCCTTCGTCATCTAGCTGCCCCATATGAGCCCTCCTCCAATTTTTACCAGTCTCTAGTTCATCTCAAAAATCGACTACGACAACTCCAGTATGTGCAAGATCTGCAACCTGATGAAACTCCCAAAGCCAGCCCTCACTGTATTGGTGATCTAGTTATGGTTGCCCACTTACCAGTACCATCCAAGCTCAAACCCAGGTTTAAAGGACCTTTTGAAATTTTATCTGTTCCAAACTGCTACCAGGTTATCATCAATTATTTTGGTGAGTCGCGCACATATCGTAACAGGCATGTCCGTAGATTTCAGCCTATTAATGAGAATATAGTTATGCTTGCTGACCCCATTCAGAATGACACATTGCCTGCAACTAATAACCAGAATTTAGGATCCACATAACCTGCCTTACCTGACCTCACTCTACCTGTGACACCCAACCGCAAACAAATAACCCTTCCGGATTTGAACACTTTAGCTCATACGCCCACCCCCCTGTTACAGCCACGCCCACCTCCTATTGTGTACACACCCATGCCTGTTATACCTACACGCACTGTCTCTGCTCCTTCAATCCTTCCTTCTCAAGTTGGTCATCATCTGCTCTCTTTACCTGTTCAGGCCTCACCATCTGTCAGTGTACCTAACGCTTCAGAATCCTCAGGTACTTCACCTACAACTCCTATAATTGCCAACATTCCTAATCTCATTACTCCACCTATCACTTCCGCTCCTCACCCTCCCCCTACTTTACCTCTTTCTTTACCTATCCCTCTTGTTTCTAATCTTTCCGGTCCCCAATCTTATGCATCTATACTAAAATCTCCTGTTCCTTCCGGATCTCAATCCCAAATTAAACCAGTTACACGGCCTCTTCCATTACTTCCCAGGGTCATTCCTCAATCATCTTCTAGCTCACGACCTTCCCCAGTCATCCGTCCCACACATAACATAACAAATAAACCGTCACATTCTTCTAGCTCTGCTTCTTCACCTTCCCCTCAATCACGTGTTTTTCAACCTTCACTAATTCCTACTCGATCTAACCCTACATGCACAAGACCTGGTCGACGTGTGGTGCCCCCTCAACGATGGGCGCCTTCCTTCAAACCAACATACATCCGGCGAGATCACCCAAGACCTACCTTGCCAGCTCCACTGATGGCCACACCACCTAATGCGAGGTCACCCCTACCTGGTACAGCCACGCCTACCTCCAAACACTCATCACCAGCCATTCCTGTCCGAGTCACTACTCCTTGCCAACCAGCAGTGACCAGACCTACTCCAAGGACACCTCCTCCTGCAGCTACCCCTTCGACGACTCCACCAGCAATGAAAATTAACAGTGTGTCCATTTTTGATGGCATCAAACCAACGCCTGTGAAAACTTCTAACCAGCTCCTACAACTGGCTGCTCACGCTGAAGTACCTCTACATTTAAACCTGGTCATGGACGTCACCAAACCTATGGACGTCATACCACATTATGGCTGCTCACCTTACAAAACCTGACACCCGTCATGAACACAACCACCAACCGATCCTACATTCTTCAAGCGCAAGGTAGCGACTTTTTCCTCGCCGATAGTGGTGAAATGACGGGGTTGCTACAGCTAAATGCAAAAGCCAGTTGCAGAATTGCCAGCCTGCAACTGGATCCACAAACTAAACCAATAACACGGATAACATGGAAGCAAAGGAGGGATAAGAAAATGCAGGAGCCACCCCTGCTGCCCAGAACTTCTCATGTTCTATGGGACCAAGCAGCAGTTATGAGCGTGGGAAATTATCACAGCCAACCCAGCCAACCACAGCCCTATTTTCAGACCACACCAGCCAATCAGATATTACCTCAAAGATTTAGTGGATATGTATGCAAACATCCACTGCGGTACTCTACTCAGCCTGAAAAGGACAGGACAGCTAACCACAGCAGAAGCTTGCCCCAAACCTGCCCCCTGCCGGAGAGAGTGCTAGACCTGTGGTGCCCTCTGAAGTCTGGAACATGAAGTCCTGCTCGAGTGACGCCCTACCCCCCTGATGTGCTGCTCCACGAACCTACGATCTACGTCGGCCAGACCTGCTCTCTCTCTACCCTCCAACATTACCCTAAGTGTCTCTGTCTATCTTGAGTTGTGATTATTGTTGTCGAGGTATAGGTTAAAATATGTGAATCGTGTAAGGGTGTGATTATATGTAGATCTGTGCCCAAGATCTTTATTTTGCGTATGTGTTAATCCTTCTGAAACTGATATTAATTCTTATCTAGATCTGTGTTCAAGATCCTATATTCATCTTGTTTAAATATCCTCTAGAACGTCCTACGCTACATTATATACTCATGTTAATCAATTCATCTCGCCACGCACTCACAGATTTTCCTAGTATATGTATTCTGTTATGTGTGTTACCAGTTGGGGTCGAAGTGTATTTCGTATTTTGATTCCCCTTCTTAATTCATAACTTATTACCTAGAACCTACACTCAATTTCATATTTAATTTATCTCAGTATCCTCGTTGTGAAGTTTATCATTCACTAAGTTATATACTTTCCAAGTCCCCCATTTTTATGTTCGATTACTTAATCGTTGTTGTAATTATTTTATGAACTAGTATTACTGTTCATTTGATTATTGATGTAGATAATTCTGATTCTTACTGTCTAGGAATTCTAGCATTGCATAGTCTTTTATCTAAATTTTCCATCATCTCGAATACACCGCTTATTAAGGTGAATTCTTATTAAGACTGTTAACTCATTCAGACATCTTGTTGATACCCTTCTGAGTATTTCCGTAGTACAACTTCGTCTTGTGCGTCACTTTTAGCATAATTAATATTTCGTTAATTATTTCCTTACGCTATTACCATTATAAGCGTTTCTAGGACATCTGTTAACTAATCGCATTTGGTTAATTAGATTTTGTCTTTATATACAATTAGTAGATATTTCTCTATAGTTGATTCATAATTGTATTAATAACATTACATCTGAATTCCTCGACCGAGTTCGTAATTATTACATACGTTCGATTGAAGTGAAAATAAAGTTACATACAATTTACATACATAGTAAATTGTGAAAAGAATTAAGTAATACCTTGCCCCCAGTTTCATTGTAATTTCTCTGAGATTAAGTTCATATTTACACAAACTAGAATTGTATTTTCCAACCCCGCAGTAGAACGCATGACCTGACACGCTAGCTGATTAAAGGTCGCATTTACCTGAGAATGTTTACCTAGCTGAAGCGCGCACGCCCACTCGTACATCTCGTTCACTGCCTGTGTATTTATTTTACTTCTCAATTCATTCATCCTCTCTTGCATCGAGATTGTACGATTCTCTTTATTGTTGTTTAATTCCAGAAAGACACTCGACCCGCATCATTATTATTTTTAAGGGTTGATGCTATAGGTCACATGTTTATTTAATTGCATATTTCCTGTTTTGTTTATCACCACCACCGAAGTATAATTGATCTTACTTTGATCTGTTCTATTTTTATGTATTCGCTTCATTGCCTTATAATTCTAATAATTATTAAGGTAATGCTACGCCCTGAGCTTCAGCCATGTATAAGAGAGTTGAACATTGATATGATTATGCTACGATACCCTAAGTCCAAAGCCAACAAGTAAATACCGGTATACCATTCTATGCCTTTGAATAAACTTGTGCATATAATTCACATGTGTGTTGTTACTGAGTTCTGTAGTACCTAGTTGAATACTTATTTGTGATATTAAGAACGTATTCGGGAAGTCTCTGTTGGGTTTATTTACGGTCAATAAGTCCAGATCTGGATTTTAGTAAAGACTATATCACGAGCTGTAACTATTATAGCCCGTCAAAACATATATATATACTGTATATATATATATATATACAGTACATATATATATATATATATATATTACCGTACTGTATATATATATAATATTATTTGTATATATGAGAAGGAGAGAAAGCGATGCTGTCCTTGGATTAGTGTATGTATTTATTAGTGGCCCCTCCATCATTAACGATATGCCTTATACAGTAACGACACTCTTCTAACTCATGCGTCAGCTGTTTGAAACACCCGCCTCAGAGTATTAAAGAGACCTACATCGTAAGCGTACGCTCATTTATTTACGGAATCGTCCTTATGATCGGGAGCTCACTACGAAAAAACTTTGTAAATGAATAATAAAAGAAAAAGTAATTTTAATTAATATAAGCTATGCTTCCCATCGTGCGGATGCTGCTAGCCCGGGTGTGCCCGCAGACGCTGCTGCGTCTCACGCCATTCGTCCTCACTCTGAGGCCCGTGGCGGACGGACATGCTTTTGCCGACCTCTCTTCGTTCTGCATTCTGCGGTCTCTACTAGTGAGTCTTTGCTCATTTGTATTATCTGAGATGTTCTAAAATAGGTTTTGATTAGATAGGTCGGGCATCCAATTTTTTTTTTTTTTTTTTTTTTTTTTTTCTATGTGATTGAGGGAGGCAAAAGGCATAACTGCCTATAGCGAGTGCCTCCCCCATAGTTGAAAGAGTGACAGGGCCAAAATCAAGGGACGTTCGAGCCAAAATGCCTGGACACACGGAGTTTGAAGCAATTTAAGTCATAGGAAGAGGGAAAGACTGATTCTGAGAGAGAGTTCCAGAGCTCAGATGTTGAGTAGAAGAAAGTTTGAGAGTAACGTTTCACTCTTGGGTTGGAGAGTTGCACAGAGTAGGGGTGGGATTGAGTTGCAAGACGGGTACCACGTGTCCTACGTAAAGGAGGTGGTATGCACTGGGATAGCTCTGAGGAACACTGATTATTATAGTAGCGATAGAATAGCGAGAGAGATGCAACATTGCGGCGGAGAGAGAGAGATTGCAGAGAGTTGGTGAGTGGACGGGAGTTAATGATACGAAAGGCCTTCCTTTCAACTTTGTCTAGGAGAGCGGTGTGAGAGGAACCTCCCCACACATGTGAACAATACTCAATACAAGGGCGCACTATGCCCCTGTACAGAGCAAGAAGCTGTGCAGGGGACGCCCCCCAGGTGTGTGTTTTTATATGGGTGCTTAGGCTGGCGTCACCGCGTTCCTCTATGAACGTGGCTGCCATAGTTTTATTATTATTATTTCTGCTCTCATCTTAGCCTGGGGGTGCGCCACATTTCCTACACCATGTATACTGCGTATTTCCTACACGTCACATCTCCTACAAATTTAGCAGTTTTTAGATTAATGACATATTTCCTACACATATACTGCATATCTCCTACACAGTTTTTAGTGTAGTGACATATTTCCTACAGAGATACAGCATATCTCCTACGCCACATTTCCTACACGTCACATCTCCTACAAATTTAGCAGTTTTTAATGTAGTGACATATTTCCTACAGAGATACAGCATATCTCCTACACACACAAATCTATACAGTCACATTTCCTACACTGCCGTGTATACGGGGAGGAGCCTCTGTCTGTACTCGGCGCTACTCGAGTCTTCGGGACAGACACGAGTCGGGTGTAGGAAATGTGGCGCAACCTAAATAGGGAGAAAAGTATCGTTCACATTCAGACACGCGTCGAGTTGATTCGAGTTTAGTCTCCAACCAGCAGTATTATTTTCTCCATTCGTCGGGACAGATGGTATTTCTGGGCCTTGTACTCCACTGCTGTACTCCACCAAGCATGGCTAGGATTGAGGGGAACATCCGCTTCAATGCAGTGGTTTACGAACACAACTCTGGATTCTGGTACATCCAAAATGTGGCCAGAAACAACAACTATACCTGCGTTGCGTTCAGCACCCCAAGTGTGGAGGAAGAGCCGTCTTGTCGGAGGTAAAAATTGTAGTTGGACTGTATTCCCCCCCCCCCCACCTTTTACAATTATGGGTAAGAAAAAGGTATTTAAAGAGTCGGTCAATATAACATTTAGGTAAAAATTGTAGTTGGACTGTATTCCCCCCCCCCCCACTTTTACAATTATGGGTAAGAAAAAGGTATTTAAAGTGTCGGTCAATATAACATTTATGTAATTAAATTACTAAAAAATTGTTTTATCTAGTTTACAGTTGTGTAAGTTTGATGTGTGATAATAGGCGGAAATGCATATTTACCCATTAAACAAAATCTAAAACCACGCCCCTCCACTCTCGAAAAATGACTATTTGGCCATAACCGTTTGCCGTGGGATACAAAATATGTTGAGGGAGGGGGGGGGAAGCCCCCCCCCCCCCTCCCCTAAGGAATTATTGAAATCTTCATATAATTAAACAGTAGGGGGCATAGACCTAATTTTCCCCAACGCGAGTCGCCGAGGCTACACTCGCGGCGGATGTAAACAAACTCACCCGCCTCTTGCTGCGAGGTAGGCTTTATAGAGGATTTTTTTTTTTTTTTCAGGATCAGTAATACATTTTTATGCGCATTTAGACATATCAGAATTGTAGGAGATATGACAGTATAATTGTAGGAGTAATGCCGGATGCACCGTGTGGTGTAGGAGATATGCTGGGTACTCAGTATCAGAATAAATATTGTAGGAGATATGACGGTATAATAATTGCAGGAGTTATGCCGGATGCACTGTTTGGTGTAGGAGATATGCTGGGTACTCAGTTTTGGTGTAGGAAATGTGCTGGATATTTAGTTTTGTGTAGGATATATGGCAGTGCTCCAACTTTTGTAGTTGTGTAGGAGATGTGACTACGCCCCCTTAGCTTTACTAGTTGTTTAGGAGGCTTATTGATACAGGGCACCGCTTTTCGGCTACCTTTCTGGTAGGCTAAGCGTTTTTGTGGTCATTGGCAGACTCTATAGTTTAAGAGTGGCTTCACGTGGTGAAGAACTTTCTATAGTTTTCTGCGTCGTCCCGTCCCTACGCGTGGTTCGTCATCAGGAGGTTGGCTACTGGTTTCTTCCTGGAGGGAAGAGTATTACTGTGTCATCGTGCTACTTGCCCTAGGCCTCGTGGCCAGCCTTGATGTAGGGATATTTTATGGCTAGGATGTATTATTATTATTGATTTGTTCATTATGATAATTGTAGCAGTAAGATGTGACCTTCACTTACATAACAAATTGGTATTAATGAAAGGAAGGTGTCAGGAGACGTCCTGACAGTTATAAATATGTACGTGTTGTGTTGTGCTATCTTGTTGCTAACGAGTTAGAAAACACAAAGTGTTTGGTTCAACTCTTCCGGCGGAAAATAGCTGAGTGCTGTTTTACCTTTTGCTCTCTTCGGCGGGCTAGAGTATAAGTTCCAATCAACCCGTTCGTGGTCGAGCGACAGATCTAATTCCCGATGTAATGCCTGGATTGTGGCAAAGTATCTGTAACTGCATTCGATGCTGAAATCTGCTTGAGCTATCACGCCAAGTGAGTACTTATCTTGGTGTAGCGGCTAAGGTGCTCGCCTCCCACATGGCGGGCCCGAGTTCGAATCTCGGCCGGGCCGCGCCTAAAAAAACATTTGGGGCGAATTTCCGCATCAGACGCAGTTCGGATGTGATTGTTAAAATTGTAAAATGTAATTGTGTGTCAATGTAAAGTTGGCAAAAATTGTAAGGTGCCGTTTCGAGGTCACTTCACTGGTGGCAGCTGTAAAGAGATATCTGAGAGGCTTAGTTGGGGAATCCCCATGGTGTACTGGCTTGCCTTAACTGGTTGGCTACAACAGTTGCTAAGGCTAGAGCTCTCAGAAATTCTCAGAGATGATGTCCCAGTGACTCCAGTTCGTTGGGGAGGTATGGTAGCGGCTTCCTGCACTGCCTCCTCGCCGTGGTGTGTGACCCGCCCGGCAAGTGACAGATATAAGGAATGTCGCTGGTGATCGTTGTCTCGGAGCCTCGCTGTAGTTGACACGCTCAGACTTGTGCCTCGCTTGCTTTCGCTCGCTTGGAGTCTTCGCTACCTGGACGATAATGTGATGTAGGGAAGTGACCTCGAAACGGTACCATGCAATTTTTGCCGACTTTACATTGACACCCAATTACATTTTACAATTTTAACAATCACATCCGAACTGCGTCTGATGCGGAAATTCGACCCAAATGTTTTTAGGCGCGGCCCGGCCGAGATTCGATCTCGTGGGAGGCGAGCGCCTTAGCCGCTACACCAAGAGAAGTACTCCACCTGGCGTGATAGCTCAAGCAGATTTCAGCATCGAATGCAGTTACAGATACTTTGCCACAATCCAGGCATTACACCGGCGGAAGGGGAAGGCTTCCAAACGGTATTCCGGCTCAGCCGGAATGACTCGCCTATACGTTGACATCCTCACGTGGCAGGGAAGACTTTTACTCCGTCATCATGGTGGACAGGTCACCGATAATCCGCCAGCGCGGCGGGTTGGTTTAGTTAACGGATATCCCTCAGCTCGACGGAAATTCATCAGCACGACGGAAATCTGTCAACGCGACGGAAGAGTAACGTTCGGATGTCTGTCAGCTCAACGGAAATTCATCAGCGCAACGGAAGAGTAACGTTAATGTAAAACACATTCTCAACGAATGACAACTTGAGTATAGGCCAATGATAAGGATTATCATACATAAGTAGTCTTAATACCTTCAATGAGAGAAAACCGGATAGTGGTTTTCTAGAGGGGTACGCAGGTAACTTAGAGTAGTGGCATGTACTACATCTATTTTTCCGGCGTATTTGAGGCATGTATCCAGTGTGAATGTCTTGGGTTATCCTTATGAGCATTGATTCTTGGAAATTTCTTTCCAGATCCCTCACTTCTACCTCGGCAACGCGCTCCAGACTGGGGGCCGATCCCGGCGGGGGGGTTATTACATCATGCAATGCCAATACGTTACCCTCTGTACTACACCTATGTGCTTGAACGTTCCGATCTTTAGCCATAAACTCGACATAAACTACGTAATGTGTCTTGATCGCTCTAGAAGACTTTGGCTATCTAAGAGATGTGGTGTTTGTACTATGCTTCGTGATGGACTTTTGAATCACAAAGAAGAAATGTGTCAAGTGGCCTTATTAGAAATGAAGGCGCACTTCAATAACTATACTAAGGAGGTAACCCATAAGGGTTTACAAATCTCCTGTTATTAAACCTAAGTCAACTCGTTCCGTGGTGATCAACAGAAAACCGCTAAAGTTATTTTGAAAGAACTCGTTAGTATGGACGATGACTCTGATGACACAAGCACAACGTCGACCCCCCCCCCCCCCCCCACCCGCCGGAATGCGAAACAACCGAAGCCGGATCCGTCTCGCAACGAGGACAGGACCCGGTCTAGATCCAGGTCGCCCTTGACAAAATATTCACGTTCGTCAGGCCAGTCAAATCAGCTGGCGAACAAGAAACGAAGAATCACGCCAGAATAAGTGACACTGGAGGCGTCAACTTCAAGCAGTAAACCGGTTACGTCTCGAACGGAGACGTTGAGTGCGCAGCTCCGGCAACAGCCAGTGATGGGAACAGCCGGTGACGGCACCTCCTGCCTCCGTCACTACCTTCTCCAAGCTGGCGGGTCGGAGGCGGTGACGGAGGTAGCAGAGACTCCTCCCAGAGGCAGTGATAGTGATGTTAGCCAAGTGTCGCGGTTGGTACGGCAAGGTAATGCAATTCCGTTCTAATATACCACCAGGTTTTAAGGTTGCGTGTGCTTGTGTACCGGCTAATGTGTTAACCGATCAATACCACGGATACCCGTAGAGCACCAGGGTAGATTATGTCGGATAAAGTCAGATCTCCACTGCCTCGGAGGCCACATTGTCACCCCGCGGTACGGAATGAGACGGTTCGATCCCGCTCTGCCCGGCTATTGGAAGAAGAGTCGGTTGAAAGCATGGAATGCCAAAAAGGTCTAGAGGAAGATTTAGAACAATTACCCTCAGGTCAGAAACTGGCATCGTCCGGCCACCCAGAGGGCGACTCAGTAGTTTCTATGGACAGTGCCAAGGACTATGTTACTAGGTCATATTTGCAATAATTTTTTTATTAAAGGGTGAACAAATTTCAGGTGGGTTAAGTGGTGCCGGAGGCTCCTTCGCCATCGTCAGTTGCTAGACCGCAGGAGTCAATTAGTGTTTCAACTAGGCAACCAAAATTTTCCCTCTCCTACGACAACTAGTTCTAGTCCGAATCCTTTTACGTCGACTTTGACTACATCAAATGTCCGTGTTGTCACGGACATCTTTCCTCCACCTTTGGAGAAAGTCTCCCTTAGAAAAGGCCCCATGCCTATACTATACGGGCCGGATAGGTCATGGGTTGATATCGTCGCTCAAAACCCACAGGTCGCGCAGCAAACGATCTCGGGAGAGCTTACGGTACCTGAACATTGGATTATTCAGGTTAATGAAGTAAGAAATTGCATGCTCTTAACATGTCCTTGGAAAAAGCGTATGATCGTGAGGACCGTGAAGCAATGTGGAAGGTGTTAAGGATTTATGAAATAGGAGGAAATTTGTTAGAAGCAGTTAAGAGTATGAAGGGAGCAGAGCATGTGTTAGGGTAGGAAATAGTGAGTTGAGTGAATGGTTTGAGGTAAAGGTAGGTTTGCGACAGGGTTGTGTAATGTCACCATGGCTGTTTAATATGTTTATGGATGGTGTGGTGAGGGAGGTGAAAAGGAGAACTATGGGAAGAGGATTGGGTTTAGTAGGAAAGAATGGTAGAGATTGGGAGTTGAATCAGTTACTGTTCGCTGATGATACAGCATTGGTGGCAGATTCTGAGGAGAAACTGCAGCGGGTAGTCAAAGAGTTTGGTGTGGTTTGTGGAAGGAGGAAACTGAAGGTGAACATCAATAAAAGTAAATTAATGGTGTGTAATAGGGGAGAGCATAGGGTGAATCTAGATGTGAGGCTAGATGGGGAAATATTGGAACAAGTAGAGTGTTTTAAATATCTAGGAGGAACGATAAGCAGGAGTGGAGGTATGGAAATGGAGGTAAAACAGAGAGTGTGTGAAGGAAGGAAGGTTTTCAGAGCAATGGGAAGTATGTGGAAGACGAGAAATCTCGGAGTGAAAGTAAAAAGTGCACTGTATCAAGGAACTGTTGTGCCAACAGTGATGTATGGGGCTGAGACATGGGCTCTGAAGAAAAAGGAGAAAAGAAAGCTGGATGTGATGGAGATGAGCTGCTTGAGGAGTATGTGTGGAGTTACTCGTAGAGACGGATTGAGGAATGAAGAGATACGTAGGAGAGTGGGGCAGCAGGAACATTAGTCAGCCAGAGTGGACAGAAGGGTGCTGAGCTGGTATGGTCATGTTGAACGAATGGGAGATGAAAGGCTTACAAAGAGAATATGTGAGTCAGGTACAAGGGGAGATAGAAGGGCAGGAAGACCCCCATTAACCCTCTCTGACATATGATGCAATTTTGAGCCGATTAGGGATACTTTAAGGCCTTTGTTACCATCAGGGGTATTTAGAAACCTTTAGTTTAGTTACTTCAACCTCTGCAGTTGTCTTTGAGTTAGCTGTGGGCAGAAAACTAATTTTGGAGAGGTAATTATAAGAGTGAGAGAACTCTATTTTGTATTGCTAATCTGGCAACCTCTGCGTCATATGAGTCTGAAGGGGTTTAGATGGAGAGACTGTGTAAGAAAAGCTTTGGATGATAGAGGAATTACTATAGATCAGGCAGGGGAAGTGGAGGTGGACAGGAGTGAATGGAGAATGCTTGTGAATAGTTGAATGAACATGTGGTCATTTGGAATAAGGGGTCGGGCGCAAGTTGGACTAGATAATAGTCCATCAGGCGCCTGGCCCGGGGAGACGATTACTATGAAGGGTGCGCCTGGAAGTGTGGTGGGAGGGCTTCTGGCTTAGGCTCCGCTGCATGTCTGCCTGCCGAGATCGGAACCTCTCTGGGTGGTCGGGGGCCGGGGGAGTGCTGGAGCGACCTTGGTGGCCCTGGTCTCTGGGTCTTCTCCTGGGTGACCTAGATGTGTGTGAATTTATGTTTTTTATCTGTGTATATTCGTTGTTTTATGTTGTTTTGTGTTTTCCCTGTTCTTGCTCTGTTTTGAGTCGGCTACCTCCAAAATGGGGATTGGACCTGAGCATATAGATAGATAGATAGAACATGTCCAGAGAAATTTTAGACGTATCCACTAAGGCCATTCCAAATGTATATGCCCCGGACTTCTTTGTATATGCATCTTCCCCAGCTTTGCCACCTGCCTCGTCTGCACAACTCTACTCGGATTGGTCGGAAGTTGACGGTTTTCAATGTCGTTAAGGCTCTGGCTAATTTAACCCAGAATTAGATACAATTCTTATCCGTGACCAATCCGGCAACCCAGTCCTGCAGATTGGTGAGGTAGGCACAAGGCCCTGTGTGGAATGGGAGGCAGAAGCACAACAGTTTGCTTGCATATTTACAAGTAAGTCGTCCCTTCAAAATCCCCAAGAACAGCACAGCTGGTTTTAACTGCCCGTTATTATAGCTGGGGGTGTACCTAAATTTTTGCTTGATTTCCTCACTACCCCTAAGTTGTCCTTATGGGAAATCCAAGACTCTTTTGCTAGTCCCGCTCCAATTCAGCTTGATAAAGACTATAAATTGAGGCAAAAGGCTCTGAGGCTGTTGTCTCCGTTATTGCTCAGTCGCCAGATCGCAGAATCACTGGTCAGGACAACTGAAGCAATTACTGATTCACATGCCAAGAAGGCTCTCTCTCTCTCTAGGCGTCTGGTTCTCCTGAACTTTATTCAATCGCTTGGTGACATCAGTGTCGCCTTCTTGAAGGCGGTCCGTGCGCGCCAGGACCTAAGAGTTTATCTGGTAAAGAAGTTGCCGGGAGAGATTGGGTGCTGCTTAATTCTTTCCCCAGTCTTAATACCAAATCTTGTCTGTCATGATACTGAAGGACTGAGTTTAGCCTCGTAGACTCTGCTAGACAGACTGCCTCCCCGGCGCGGAAGGAGTCAACTAAATTTCCTAAGCCTTACACTAAACCTAAATTTAGTCACAAGAGTCACCCAAGTGGGACTAAGTGTGTTTCGAACTTTAAAACCCCTTCCACGCCGGGAGGCAGTAGTTTTACTAAGAGCAAACAACAGGGTAAGAGTTCCGGTAAGTGGTACAATGGTCAGACTAAGAGTAAGCCAGGACACGAGTCACGGCCACCCTCTACCAGCCAGCCGTCTACACCTACCACATCCCATTCAACAAACTAGTCATCCAAAACTCTCTCACTCCCGGAGCCCATGATGGGCGAGTTGGATTAGAGTGTAGTTCTGCCGGACAAGTCCACTTACGTGACTGGATCAGTCCGGATGTGTCACCGGGCTTGGCCCCGGCAGACTTGGGCACGGACAGTGGTACGCAAGGGCATCACTTGACGGTGGCTCCGACTACCTCGTTTACGTCAACCTTTAGAAGTCAACCATGTTTCTTTAGAGGTGGAGTCACTACTCCAAGAAATTATAACCAACCATATCATTGTCCCTGTCAATCCAACTTGCCCAGTTTTACATGTCCAGACTTTTTCTTGTGCCAAAGAGGGACAGTGCTCAGATGAGGCCGGTCGTAGACCTGTCTCACCTGAATCACTACATTCACAACACATCATTCAAGATGCTCACTGTGAATCAGATCAGGTTAACACTTCCGCCGCAAGGTTGGATATGTTCTTTAGACCTGACGGAAGCCTATTGGCATGTCCCAGTTAATAAAAGGTTCCAAAAATTCCTCGCAATGAGGATCGAGCATTGGACTTATGTCTTTCAACGGATGCCTTTTCGGTCTGAGAATCTTTGCCAAATTAGTCCGACAAGCTCTGTTACCACTATTAAAGCAAGGGATCATGATCATGTGGTACCTAGACGACTGGCTGGTGGTAGCAGAATCCGAGTTACAATGCTTCAATCATGTCAATTCCATTCTAAACCATGTCAAACTTACTGTGAAGTTGGGCCGGTTGAAAGTAAAGAGGTTAAACTTGGAGGGAAACAGACACTTTCCGCTGTTGTCAGCAGAAAAGTCATGGCAAATCTCGAAATTAATCCACAACTTACTAGCGGTCTAGGCAAGGCCAGAAACATTGCATTCAATTATGACATGGACTTCTCCTCCGCCTACCGTATGGGTAGATAGCGATACTTCAGGGACATTGGGTTGGGATTATCAGTCAAACCTCGGGCATCAGGGTCAGGATATTTGGTCCCAATCCAAGGAGTTTCACATCAATGCAAAAGAGTTACTAGTTCCCTTAATTTTCCTTCAGGCTCACAGTCCCACATTGGAGGGAAAACCAATAGCCTTTCGGATGGACAATCTGAACGCAGTGTCCGGCATTCAGATACAAGGGTTAACGAGGTTTCGAGTGTTGCTAGAGTTGTCAGAAATTTGTTTTGTGTTAGCAGACAAGCTAAACATTCATCTTCACGCATCTTACCTGCCGGGCGTGGCCAACGTCTGGGCAGATGCTCTGTCACGGAGACGGAGCAAAGTAGTAGAATGTGCGCTCCAGCAAGCCGTCTTTCAAAAGATGATTGCAGAGCCATACCGTCCACAAGTGGACTTATTCGCGTCAGAGGAGCACCACAAACTCTCTCTCTCCCTAACCCGCCGGGAAGTCACTCCGGCGGGGGGTCCCGACGCATTGCTAACGGATTGGAACAGGTGGAATTCCGTCTATCTGTTTCCGCCACCAGACATTTCACTCATGTGTCAAGGTGTCTTTAATTTTCAAATATCTTGATTATTTATTTGAACATAACGCTTGTCGGTAGTAGAACTAAAGAATTACATGTCAGCCATAAGAGGCCCCTTTTATGAATTAACTGGGCGCTCTGTACCGCAAGCGGAGGAGAAGGGTTTCATGCGTGCATGTTTCAAGCTTCGCCCACCACCCTGTCAGCTCATGCCTACCTGGTCACTGGACAAGGCTTTGTCTTTGTTAAATTCTCAGAAATTTATTCACAATCATCCTTTTGATTAAATCTTATAGAAGGCTGTGTTCAGTATGGCCTTGGTTACAGGTAACCGGGTATCTGAGCTGGCGGCGATGAGCAACGAACCGAATTGTCTCAGGCTTGGACGACGCAATGTCGATGTACAAATTGCGCCGTCACCAAAAACGAGCACTGTGAGCACGTTTTTACGGAATTCACGGTTCCGGCGCTCAAGAGAGGAAATACTCACCATAAATTAAGCCCAGTAAAATCTCTATTAAATTTTATGGGAGTTTCCCGGCCTAACCATTTCCTGGGTAAATAGAACGGGTATGCACCTTACGAAGAGGAAGTTAGCAACTTTACTTCTGGATGTGATACGGGAAAGTAACCCGGGTACCGTGGGACGTGCCCATGGCATTCGTAAATGGGCAGTGTATCTTAGGTTCTTGAAGAATTATTCAATCACGAATATTGCAGGTACGCAATTGTGGGCGTCCAATCACACCTTCCTAACGCGATACTTATCTATTGCCTTAGAATAGATAAACCGAGTCGAACCTGTGTCGCATTGAGGCAACGGGTCTGATAGTCTGGTGCTTTTAGGATTAAGGTTAATTTTAAGAGTAAAAAGGTAGCTAAGACCCTCAGCCCCGCCGGACAGGTTGTAATGTGATATACTTAATCTTAAGGAATCAAAGTACAGTTCAGTGAGATGGTTTTTCGTTTATTGTATTTTGGATACATAGACATATAGTTCAGGATATCTGCATTTATCATAAGATCCTCAATTACTTGCAATAAGTCAGGAGTCTTAAATATTTTTGTATTGATATACATGACCAAATATTTTGTGATATGCATGTACATTACATTACTTAACCCTTTCGCTGCGGGTGACGTTCTGGAATGTTTTGGCAAGTTACAGCAATTTCCAGGCTTTAAAAGCCTGTAAAAAACTTAAAAATCGAGTGTCAGTGGGTGGGAGCGTGAGGGGCCCACCTCCGACCCTCAGAGCACCGAGCGGCTCACTGAGCTAGGCTGTGTCTCACGCGGGTCTCTCTCTGTCTCTCTCACCAGTGTAGCCAAGCGAGCGAGTGTTACATAATAGCGGGGTTCCCACGTTTCACTGGGACCACTGCGGGTGAACCAGACCACGTACAGGGTCCGTTCTGGTGTCATTTTGAAGCTATTTTCGTCTAGTTTTTGGCAGAATACACTTCATTTTTTTTTTTTTTTTTTTTTTTTTTTTTTCTATGTGATTGAGGGAGGCAAAAGGCATAACTGCCTATAGCAAGTGCCTCCCCCATAGTTGAAAGAGTGACAGGGCCAAAATCAAGGGACGTTCGAGCCAAAATGCCTGGACACACGGAGTTTGAAGCAATTTAAGTCGTAGGAAGAGGGAAAGACTGATTCTGGGAGAGAGTTCCAGAGCTCAGATGTTGAGTAGAAGAAAGTTTGAGAGTAACGTTTCACTAATGCAGATGCTTGATTTATCATTCAGGAGTGCCTGAATATGCCCTAAATAGCCCAAACATAGCTGCAGCCAAAGGGTTAAGGACTTACCAGAGTCATGAGTTAGTATATTTTTGTATACGAATGGATATTCATAAACAAAGATTTATTTAACCCACAGAACCCCAGCGACGTAGCGTTTGCGTCCAAAATGTATGTAACGCTAAACCCCAGCGACGCATAAGGTGCGTCCTGGTTAATTACTCCCGTCCTATGGTACCTAGAGGGCTCAGATTTGTATGGGAACTGTGTAAAAATCCCACGCAACAATGCCGATGGTTGAAAACTCTCAAAGTCCAACCGCGTGCGTATGAGCACGCAAAAACCTGTTTTTGCCTGTTTTTGCCTACCCATTTCCCCATCTTAATTGCGACTTTCGGGGGGCGCATCTTAGGACGCCTTAATGACCTAGGGGATCGTTTTTTTGTGGGTTTTCCTTCATTTCTAACCCATTTCTGGTGTTTTCTGGAAAACAATTTTTTTTACAACCTGCTGGTCCTGGGGTGTACATTTATTATTAATTAGCTGGTGCTCAGTGGGTTGATGATTAAAATGTTGCATACATCAGGTCAGGGTAATTAAGTCAGGGTAATTAATGAGGTAAAAAAAATAGTGGACGAGGGTGGAGAGTGCAAAGGTGGTAACCCTTGAAGGAGCCCTTGGAGAAATTGTGAAGGAGCAGAAGGAAGAGAGAGAAAAGGAAAAGAGTTTGAAACAAATGTAGTGCAAGTTTTAAAGAAGAAAGAGAAGGTAGTGAGAGAGACAATAGATAGAGGTAAATGTTTAATAATTTTTGGAGATGTAGAAGAGCACCTGGCAGATATGAAGGCAAGAAAGGAAAGTGATGAAAAGAAAGTTGAGGGGATACTGGAGTGCTTAGATGATGGTCATGGATGGGTGAAAGAAGTGGAGGAGGTGAGAAGATTAGGAAAGTATAAGAAGGGCGATATGAGACCACTAAGAGTAGAACTTAAGTCTAGGTCAACAGCAGAAGCAGTAGCCAATGTAAGCTGGAAATTAAATTCGACAGAGCTGAAGCATATAAGGGTAAAAAAGGACCTAAGTGTAGAAGAACGAGAACAGTTAAGGGAACTACAAGCTAAGGCTGATGAAGAAAATGGAAAGTTGTCTGAAGAGCAAAAGAAGAAATTGTTTTAGAGAATATGGGAAGGGCAATTAAGGAAGTGGTACATCAGGAGCCACCAAGAACCGAAAGTAAGAGGAGTGATAGTGAAAGAGGCAGAGAGACAAGTACCAAGTCGGAGCGAGAGATAATGCAGGGAGCAGGGGACCGGAGAGAGAGTCAGGACATGGTGGAGAAGGTGGAACAGGGGGAGAGAGAGGGGGTACTGGAGATTGTGAAGGGGGGGGGGGGGGGGAGGAGAATAGAACTAGCAGGGAATGTGGAGTTGGGTCAGGGAAGGGATGGAGGAGGAGGTGAACCAAATAGGAGACAGAGAGGGAAGAGAAACAAGGAGGATGATTCCAATATACTGCTACTACACTAATATAGATGGAATAAACAGTAAAAAGGTAGAGTTAGATGATATATTAAGAAAGGATCAACCACAGATAGTCTGTTTGACGGAGACAAAGCTGAACCAGGACTTTGACAGCAATATAGTGTTTAGTGAAGGATATAATGTATATAGATGTGATAGAAAGGGAAAAAGGGGAGGTGGAGTGGCAGTATTAGTTAAGAACCCTATGACAGCAAAGCAAGTGGAGTTAAATAATGACAAGGCAGAAATAATGGTAGTTGAACTCAATGATATAGAAGGAAAAAAGCTATACATAGCAGTAGTTTACATGCCACCAAAGACCAGAGCACGGAGGGAGCTAGAGTTTGAGGAGATGGTCGAGGATATGATTCAGTCATTGAGAAGATTGCTTTTAAGAAAGAATAGATTGATCTTGGTGGGAGATTTCAACTGTGGTGAGGTTAATTGGGAATCGGGAGATGCAGGGCCAAATCAGAGATCCTGGGGAAGTCGGCTATTAGAGTTGGTTACGGAGAATGTACTTGCACAACATGTGAAGGAGAATACTAGAATGAGGGGTAATAACGAACCTTCTAAACTCGATCTGATATTTACAAAAGATCCTCACGAAATAAGTGATATAAACTATCTATGTCCTGTAGGCAAAAGTGATCACCTATTACTGAAATGGAAGTTGATCTCGAGTAATGCCAATAGATTAGACAATAGCTATATAAATGAGACTAAATTATAGCAAAGCTGATTATGTATCCTTGAAGAGATATTTAGAGGGAGTAGATTGGGATCTTATTTTGAAGGAACAAGATGTACAAGGTAAATATAGTAGGTTCCTCGAAATTTATAGAGAAGGAACCAATCTGTTTGTCCCAAGATATAAAACTGGAAATTTTACTAAGCAGAAAGAATGGTTTAATTTGAAATGCAAAAGAGCTTTGGGTAGGCTTGATGCAGCTTGGGCTAGATTAAGAAGAAGGAACATGGAGAGTAATCGGAATAAATATAAACAGGAGAGGAATAGATGTGTTAACATAATTAGGCAAGTTAAAATGAACTATGAGAAGAACATAGTAAATAAATGTGAAAGTGACCCTAAATTGTTTTATAAATATATAAACAGAAAGTTGAAGGTAAAGAAACAAATTACTTAATTAAGAGTAGATGCTAGGACGTATGAAAATGTATCGGACATGTGCGAGGTAATGAATAACAAATTGGGGTCGGTTTTTACTAGAGAGGAAAGTTTTGACGAACCACAGGCGGGAGTACTGGAGAGTGGTCTTAGCAAGATTGAAATAACTAGAGATGAGCTGTTATCTGCGATGAGAGGACTTCAAGTAAGGAAAGCTATGGGACCGGATGAAGTGTCTGCCTGGGTTTTAAAGGAGTGTGCAGAGCAATTAGTGGAGCCAGTGAGGGACATAATTCAAGCTTCCTTAGATAAAGGACAGGTTCCTGTTGAATGAAAAAGAGCTATTATCATTCCAATATACAAAAATGGAAGCCCTGAAGACCCTTTAAACTATAGACCAGTGTCACTTACTAGTATTGTATGCAAGATTTGTGAAAAGCTAATTAAGAAGAGATGGATGAAAATGTTGGAGAGAAAGAAGATAATAACCCCAAAACAATTTGGATTCAGATAAGGGACATCTTGTGTTACCAGTTTGCTATGTTACTACAGTAGGGTGATAGATGTACTGCAAGAAAGAGGTGGATGGGTGGACTGCGTCTACTTAGACCTTTCCAAAGCATTCGATAAGGTACCACATAAGAGATTGTTATCTAAGCTTGAGACGATAGGATGTGTCAGGGGGAGTTTGCTGAAATGGATGGAGAGCTATTTAACAGATAGGGAAATGAGGACCAACATTAGAGGAACTTACTCATCGTGGCGGAAAGTTGAGAGTGGTGTGCCGCAGGGATCTGTGTTGGCACCTCTCATGTTCCATATGTACGTGAATGACCTGCCGATAGGCATAAACTCCTACATGTCAATGTTTGCAGATGACATAACAATTATGAGACAAATAACAAATAAAAATTGTTGTGAGGAGCTGCAAGGGGATTTAGATAAAATATACGAATGGAGCACCAAGTGGAAAATGAAATTTAATATAAGTAAATGTCATGTGTTAAATAGGGGAAGAAGTGTGAATAGACCAAATTGGGAGCACAGGATGGGAGATAATATAGTTAGCAAGGCCGATAAAGAAACGGATTTAGGGTTGATTATACAAGATAACTTGTCGCCAGAGAAACATATTAACAAGCTCTTTAGCGGAATGTATGCAATGGCCGGGAATATGAAAATTGCTCTGAACTACTTGGATGAGAACATGTTAGCGAAGATCATAAAAAGTATGATTAGACCAAGATTTGAGTATGCAGCAGTGGTGTGGTCCCCGCATCTTAAGAAGCATATTCACAAGTTAGAAAGAATCCAGAGAGCAGTTACTAGATTGGTTCCAAGTCTCAGAGAACTGCCATATGAAGGGAGGCTAGACAAATTAAATCTGCCGAGTCTAAAAGAGAGGAGAGAGAGGGGAGACATGATCATGATGTACAAATGCACCCGAGGGCTGGAGAGGCTGGATAGGGAGGATATAATAATTATGGATACAGGAATAACTAGAGACCACAGCTACAAAGTAAAATGACCTACCTGCAAGAACGATATCAGGAAGTTTAGCTTCCCCTATAGATGTATTGACAAATGGAATAGGCTGGAGGAGGAGGTGGTAGGGGCAAGGAACATCCATATTTTCAAGAAACAATTGGATGAAAGTAGACTGAGAGACGGGACAACACGAGCTTAGCTCAACTCCTGTAAACTACAATTAGGTAAATACAATTAGGTAAATACAATCTCACCCCTACTCTGTGCAACTCTCCAACCCAAGAGTGAAATGCTACTCTCTGACTGTCTTCTATTCAACTGCTGAACTCTGGAACTCTCTCCCAGAATCAGTTTTTCCCTCTTCCTATGACTTAAATTGCTTCAAACTCCGTGTGTCCAGGCATTTTAGCTCGAACGTCCCTTGATTTTGGCCCTGTCACTCTTTGAACTCTGGGAGAGGCACTCGCTGCAGGCAGTTATGTCTTTTGTCTCTCATTCACATAGAACATATATATAATAATTATATATATATATATATATATATATATATATATATATATATATATATATATATATATATATATATATATTAAATTCACGCACACCACATAATTATGAAAAGGGAGAATAAAACAGCGATGGTAGAGGTGATAGGTCTCAGTCCAGGGATTATAAAGATAAGGAGAGAGAGAGAGAGAGAGAGAGAACAGTGATTTTCAGAGGTGATAGGTCTCAGTGCAGAGTGCAGCGATATACAGATAAGGGCAGAGAGAGAGAGATGGTAACATGAGAGAGAGATTCACTGCATAGATAACACAGGCGAGGGGGAGATACCAGATACCAATATAAAGGATGAATGGAAGGAATAGGCATAACATATACTGAAGAGAGAGAGAGAGAGAAAGATACACAAAGGTAGATAACACAGGAAGGGGGGGGGGAGATAAGAGAGAGGAATATAAAGGCTGAATAGAACCACCATAATAGAAAAGGAGATCTTGATGGAAAATGATGTGTGCGTGTGTGTTGTTTTGCGTAGTGTTGTGTTGTGTTGGTTACATTGTGTTGCGTCGAGTTGTGTTGCGTTATGCGTTGTGTTGCGATACGTTGTGTTGCGTTACGTTACGTTGTGTCTGGTTGCGTTGCGTTCTGTTTTGTGTTGTGATGCGTTGTGTTGCGTTGCGTAGCATTGCATTCTGTTTTGAGTGTTATTGTGTTGCGATACGTTGTGTTGCGTTACGTTGTGTTGCGTTGTGTTGCGTTACGTTGTGTTGCGTAGTGTTGTGTTGCGTAGTGTTGTGTTGCGTAGTGTTGTGTTGTAGGGTGTTCTGTAGGCCTATAGAGGATTTACACGAGGGCTTTTACCGGCCACTATTGATCCGCAACTTCACTTTGGCAACATTTAAAAATCAATTTCCACAAACATTAACAACTAGAAGGTTGTATGAATATCATACTCGACAAAAATAATTAACATAATTATTCATCGGTTTTAATATTAGAGTTGAGGATAGAAGTGCGCAATTGTAGTCAAGAATAGTAATAATGAAAACAAAATGAGCGCTAACTATAGTCTGTATATTTTCAGCTGACGGTATATTGCAAAGTTCTCAACTTGATTACTCAGTTATGAAGATTTTGTAAGGAAATGTGTTGTTGATCAATAATATTTGGCGATATGATGGCGCAGAGACAGTAGTTTTGGCGATATGATGGCGCAGAGACAGTAGTTTTGGCGATATGATGGCGCAGAGACATTAGTTTTGGCGATATGATGGTGCAGAGACAGTAGTTTTGGCGATATAATGGCGCAGAGACAGTAGTTTTGGCGATATGATGGCGCAGAGACAGTAGTTTTGGCGATATGATGGCGCAGAGACAGTAGTTTTGGCGATATGATGGCGCAGAGACAGTAGTTTGCCGATATGATGGCGCAGAGACAGTAGTTTTGGCGATATGAGGGCGCAGACACAGTAGTGTTGGGGCTATGATGGCGCAGAGAGACAGTAGTTTTGGCGATATGATGGCGCAGAGACAGTAGTTTTGGCGATATGATGGCGCAGAGACAGTAGTTTTGGCGATATGATGGCGCAGAGACAGTAGTTTTGGCGATATGATGGCGCAGAGACAGTAGTTTTGGCGATATGATGGCGCAGAGACAGTAGTTTTGGCGATATGATGGCGCAGAGACAGTAGTTTTGGCGATATGATGGCGCAGAGACAGTAGTTTGGCGATATGATGGCGCAGAGACAGTAGTTTTGGCGATATGATGGCGCAGAGACAGTAGTTTTGGCGATATGATGGCGCAGAGACAGTAGTTTTGGCGATATGATGGCGCAGAGACAGTAGTTTTGGCGATATGATGGCGCAGAGACAGTAGTTTTGGCGATATGATGGCGCAGAGACAGTAGTTTTGGCGATATGATGGCGCAGAGACAGTAGTTTTGGCGATATGATGGCGCAGAGACAGTAGTTTTGGCGATATGATGGCGCAGAGACAGTAGTTTTGGCGATATGATGGCGCAGAGACAGTAGTTTTGGCGATATGATGGCGCAGAGACAGTTGTTTTGCATTTCCCCATGGACCCATTCAATACCGGGGACATCCTTTTCAATATATTCGGGCAACTATTAGACGATTTTATTCAGCTGAGGAAGGATGTATGCTACATTAAAAGGCAGTAGACTATCTCGATGAATCCCTTTAGCTTAAATATATCCCTCCGAAGTTTCATAAAATCGTGTAGCTGAAATAAAATAAATAATACGTGGCCGGTACTGTTTTGATTAAGGGGGTGGTGCTTGTTTGTTGGTCTATATACAGTATATATAACTATTTGTTTATTTTTGTTTTAGTTTCCTCGCTAGACATCCGTCAAACTTAGAAAAACACCACCTTTCAAGATAAATGTGTACATTTTCGGTAGAAAAATGTCCCGGCCGTTGAAAATCAGAGGCTCGCTATCGCTCGCCAGGATAAAATCGACACCAAATTAGTATATAATAACATAATTACATGTATTAGCCCACACAGGCAAAATGTTCTACTAGAGAGCAAATACAAAATACGAAGATATAGATAAATATATATACTGTACTGTATAATTATATAGATAGATATACTGTGGATAAATATAGATAGATAGATAGATAGATAAATAGATAGGTATAGATAAAAAGATAGATAGAGATAAAGAGAGTACAACATTATTAAATGGGTCGACATGAGGGGGGCGCCGCGCCTCCCCCCACGCTATTAATAAATGTCGTTGCGCATGTCAAGGGCGGGAAGTTTTTGTTATTAGCATTAATATGAGGATCAGTCTCTCTCTCTCTCTCTCTCTCTCTCTCTCTCTCTCTCTCTCTCTCTCTCTCTCTCTCTCTCTATCTCTAACTTATATAAATGTACTTTGCCACAGTTATCCCTTTCTTTACATAAAATTTGATTTTTTACCGTTATTCCAAATGTCCATTAGATTTCTCAGTTGTCACATCAGTATGATAATTTAGCTTACACGATTATGTATCAAAATGGCTGGATATATATATATATATATATATATATATATATATATATATATATATATATACTGTGTATATACACATGGTCTAACTGAAAGGTAGTGTCTCATCATTCGTATTTCTGGTCCCCTCCATCTTCCCCATCCTTACATCTCCACTGTCATGTGTTCAAGCTAATTACGGAAAACCTGCAGTCCCCTTCATAATTAAAATGTCGGACGCATCTCACCCTCTAGCCCTCACCTCACCTCACCTCTCTCTGTCTCTCCTAAATGGGCTTTAAAAGGCGGATTATATAAAAAAAAAATAGTTTCAATGTGAATATGTCACGCAAATCATGACTGGAAGAGGCTTAGCACTAGCACAGTACATGTGAACTGTTTTGCTCATGTAAGATTTCTTCAACCTACAACAAATCTAATTGTAAATATTAATTTAGAGGACCACTTTAAAAAAAAAAAAGTATTTTCCACTCAAAACAAATGTACGGTGTCAACAGTATTTTGTATACACTCCATATGTTTATGTGTGGACGGAAAATTAGCTTGATTAAATTAAAAGTATCTTTTCTTTCGAAATAGATAAATAATATGACCAATTAACGGTTTCATAGCAAATTATCCTTGTAAAGTTTGTGTCCCACATACAGGATCTTTGCCGTGGTTGGTTACGATCTAGGCAAATATTGGCGTCAGGGAAACGACGAGACAATGATGCCGATCATTGTCTCGTCGTTTCGCCGACGCCAATATGCGTTGTTTGCCACACGTAGAGCAAGGTAAGATCATTCCCAGGGGTCAGGTAGTGTGCCGCAATGTTTATGCTGCATTTAATTATCATTGTAGCGTCTTGATGCTATTGAGGACGGCCCTCCGTTGTAAATACGTCCCAACAATAACCTGGTCCATGGGTGTGTGTTTTGGGGGTGCGTCAGTGGGGTTGAGGGTCGGACGCACAGGTGTTGGTGGTATACCTATGTTCCAACACGGCAAGACTGACATGGCTGCAGTAATGCTATGAACCTTACAACTGGTGATAGGCTTGGTGGGTATTGAGGAACTTGGGATTAGAAGAGATAATGGAGGTAGGCCAGGTATAGCCCCCTTTATACACCTATAAGGGTGTCCTGTACAGCATTGCACTAACAACAGACGCACGAACTGTCGAGGTTTCGTCGGTCATGTCCTAGGCCTCCGCGGCGTTTTGTGTGCCTCCTTCGTTTGCGTCGTTTACATATTGACCGTTCGTGATGCTTCTACTATTGTCGGATATATCCCTTCTCGGTTGTGTATAAATTGTATAAAGAAGGGTGGAGATGTGATAATAGATTGGTTGGTGAGACTTTTCAATGTGTGCTTTGCTGTGTCAATGGTACCAATAGACTGGAAGAGTGCATGTATTGTGCCGTTGTACAAGGGGAAGGGAGATCGGCAGGAATGTTCAAGTTATAGGAGTATTAGTATATTGTCAGTGGTTGGAAAGCTGTATGGCAAGGTGTTGATAGAGAGGATAATAAAGGGTACGGAAATTGCAATAGGAGAAGAACAGTGCGGTTTTAGGAGGGGAAGAGGGTGCGTTGATCAGATGTTTGCAGTAAGACAGATACGCGAGAAGTATTTAGAGAAGCATAAGGAGATATTTTAGGCTTTTATGGATTTGGAAAAAGTGTATGATCGTGTGGATCGTGAAGCAATGTGGAAGGTGTTCAGGATTTATGAAATTGGAGGAAATTTGTTAGAAGCAGTTAGTTTTTATGAAGGGAGCAGAACATGTGTTAGAGTAGGAAATGGTGAGTTGAGTGAATGGTTTGAGGTAAAGGTAGGTTTGCGACAGGGTTGTGTAATATCACCATGACTGTTTAATATGTTTATGGATGGTGTGGTGAGGGAGGTGGAAAGGAGAACTATGGGAAGAGGATTGGGTTTAGTAGGAAAGAATGGTAGAGATTGGGAGTTGAATCAGTTGCTGTTCGCTGATGACACAGCATTGGTGGCGGATTCTGAGGAGAAACTGCAGCAGGCAGTCAAAGAGTTTGGTGTGGTTTGTGGAAGGAGGAAACTGAAGGTGAACGTCAATAAAAGTAAAGTAATGGTGTGTAATAGGGGAAATCATAGGGTGAATCTAGATGTGAGGCTGGATGGGGAAATATTGGAACAAGTTGAGTGTTTTAAATATCTAGGAGGAACAATAAGCAGGAGTGGAAGTATGGCAATGGAGGTAAAACAAAGAGTGTGTGAAGGAAGGAAGGTTTTCGGAGCAATGTGAAGTATGTGGAAGACGATAAATCTCGGAATGAAAATAAAAAGTGCACTGTATCAAGGAATGCTAGCCGAGAAGCAAGAGAGAGTCGAAAGATGGAGGGAGTACTTCAGTGAGTTGCTAAATGAAAGGAATGAAGAGCCAGCAAACATAGCTGGATATGGTATGGGAGGGAGAAGAAGAGAAGTAGTGGAGGAGGAGGTGGGGATCAGGAGGTCAGAAGTGTCGGAAGCCATAAAAAGAGTGAAGATGGGGAAAGCACCAGGAACAGATGGAGTGTGTGGGGAAATGTTGAGGTATGGTGGTGAGATAGTGATAGAATGGGTATGGAAAATGTGCAAACTAGCATGGGAGAAGGGGAGTGCACCCGATGACTGGAAGACTGGCATAATAGTCCCCCTATATAAGGGCAAAGGGGAAAGAGGAGTGTGTGGTAACCACCGAGGAATATGTCTTCTAAGCGTAGTAGGGAAGGTATACAGTAGGGTAGTGATTGAGAGAGTGAGAGTGAGAACGGAGAAATGGATAGGCGACGAGCAGGGAGGTTTTAGGAAGGGAAGAGGATGTGTAGATCAGATTTTTACCCTGAATTGTGTTGTGGAGAAGTATCTGGAGAAGAAACAAAAGGTGTATGTTGCCTTTATGGACTTGGAGAAGGCCTATGACAGAGTGGATAGAGAAGGTTTGTGGAAAGTACTTAGAATATACGGAGTAGAGGGCAAGTTGCTGAAAGCAGTGAAGAGCATGTATGAGGGTGCAAAGGCGGCAGTACGTGTGGAGAGTGAGCAGAGCGAGTTCTTTGACCTGAATGTTGGTTTGAAACAGGGGTGTGTGATGTCCCCGTGGTTGTTTACTGTATATATGGATGGAGTTATGAAAGAAATACTATCAAGAGCAGTGGATGTTGGTGTATCGCTGAAAAGGGAGGGAATTGAGTGGAAGCTACCTATACTGCTGTTTGCGGATGATACAGTTCTGATGAGTGATAATGAATGGGAGTTGCAGGGTCTGGTAAATGAGTTTGGAACAGTGTGCGAAAAACGGAATTTGAAGGTAAATACGGGGAAGAGCAAGGTTATGGTCTTCGAAAGGGGTGAAGTCACAGAGTGTGAGGTGAAGCTGAACGGTCAGGCTATGGAGATCGTCAAGTCTTTTAAGTATCTGGGCAGTGTGTTGAGTAAAGATGGGACTATGGATGAAGAGGTGCGGGAGAGGGTACAACAGGGGAAGAGGGTTGTAGGAACGCTAAAAGCAGTAACAAGAAATAGGGTGGTCAGTATGGAAGTGAAGAAGTCCTTGCATGACAGTGTGGTAATCCCGACACTGACTTACGGAAGCGAAGCATGGATGTGGTAAACTATCAATGGAAGTTAAATATTACTAAGCTATAATGAATCAAATAAAATCAATCTAAATAAAAACTACTCTATATCTAAATTGAATTCAATCTGAAACAAGCTAATTTATATCCAAAGGTCTCACATAATAAATGTATATAATTATAGGGTAAGGTTATAAGGGTTAATATTAGCCAGGAATTAACTCACCAATAGTTCCACGTGGCAATGAGGCAAGGGAGAACGTTTTACCCAATATGGTGGTGGACAATGGGGAACGAGACTTCGGTCCCAAGACACGAGTCAAGTTAAAGAAAGAATAAATGATTACATGGGAATGGACATGATTATTATAATTTATGCTTATCTATCAGTCAGTCATGATGTCGATGAGAGCGTCGTGATGGTGTAGTTGTGTGTATTGCTGTATGTGTATTGTGATTAGAGGCACAAAAGCACGATCAACTGAGGGCGGAAAATTAGATGTTAACTGGTTGGTGTTCGTGAAGGCTCTGGCGTACCTCAAAAGCACACCTTGCTGCCTTGGCAAACCGCCAGGAGCCCAAATTATCGTACCGCATTTAGGTTGCTCTATACGATAAATTATATTAATATATACGATAAATTCATATATACTACATAAGACCATGGCAATATTGCTTAATAGCATATTAGGCCTTTTATAACTTAACTTATTTACAATCTTATAATATACGATCTACTCGTCCTACGTCGTGCTGTAGGAGAGATCGTGACGTCACAGAGACATACAAGATCACAAAAGAGTCATATTCTATCGTATTTATACGATACACCCCCCCCACAAAAAAGACCTGAACCCCACCTTAAACCTAAAGTTGCCCAGAGGCTATCTTCTGACGCCACAAGTCGACAGCGCCAGCAGCAGCGCGTCTGGGACGCATCCCGGTCCGAGAATGATCACCATCAGTATGAGGTGAGTCGTTCCTTCGAGAATCCTCGGACCCAGCAATAACAGGTGGAGCCTCAGATTGCAATGTGGAATCGAGCTCCAAAGCGTACAAACGTGCGATAGGACGAACAGTAGTTCCAGTGGCTGTCTTTAATAGCGCCACCCGCTCTACAGAGTCTGCCCCCTTGTATACCTCCAATACGCGGCCTAATTTCCAGTATAAACGAGGACTATCTTCTTTAATTAAAACAACGTCACCAACTGTAGGGGCCGTTGGTCTACCAGAGGGAGTAACACTCCTTTCCCTCAATGCTAGCAGATATTCACTAATCCACCGTTTCCTAAAATCCTCGATTATCCTGGATATATACTGGTATCTCTTAGACACCGCTACCGCAGAGTACAACGAGGGATCCTCTAACTCTACTATGGACTGAAAATCAGATGGAAACGCAGTCAATGGTTTTCCATATAGCAAGTGAGCTGGCGTTAATGGTAGTGGTTCTTGCAGGTCGGTGTACACGTATGTAAGCGGGCGATCATTCACGACTGCCTCTATCTCTGTGAGGACTGTCGTCAACTCACTCTTCTTTAATAGAGCACGTCCTACAACCGCTCTGAGTCCTGACTTTACTATGCCGACACACATTCCACCAAACCAAGGTGCCTTAACTGGAATGAACCTCCATTCGCACTTCTTCTCTCCCAAAAAAGTGATGATAGTAGGATCACTACTCATATCCTTTAGATATTTTGATGCTTGGACATAAGTGGGAGCATTGTCGCTAAGAATGAGTTGAGGGAATGAACGACGGGCACAAAACCGTCTGAACGCCAGCATAAATCCTTCGCTAGACATATTATCACATAGTTCTAGGTGTACTGCTCGAGACGTCGCACAGGTAAACAATAATATATAAACCTTCTCACTCTCCCTCGTCTTCAATGCCCCTGTGTAATCTAATCCTACCGCTTGGAAAGGTTCTACATGCTTTACACGGCATTCAGGTAGGGGTGGAGCTGGTCCAGTTGCATATGGTTTACCCTTTAGTCTCTGGCATATTACACACTTTCTCACTATGCGTCGAGCTACTTGTCGAACTCTGGGTATCCACCATGTGAGACGTAAATTTGATATAATATGACATACCCCGTAGTGTTTTACTTCCCTATGTGCACGTATGATCAATAGATCAGTAACGTGATGTCTTGTTGGCATAAGTATAGGTCGGTTTGTGCCGTCTGGTACACCCGACCACTTCAGGCGACCCTCACACCTGATGAGGCCATTGTCTAGGTGCAACCTTAGTTGACGCACTATATTAGGCATTAATGTCTTATTCGAGCCTTTCAAGGATTCTAATTCATTGGAAAAGGTTTCTACTTGAACCCATTTGATCAAAGTTACTTCAGCTGCTTTAAATTCACGAGCATCAATGTTGTGACCCCTGTTGCAGAGTTGGCCCGTTACTTTAAGCTTGAGATTGGATACATATCGCAACACCCAAGCTACAACTCTGACTAGTTTATTATAGTCACCGAATCTTGCCCACTTCATGATAGGACCCGGTGGCTCATTTGGTTGGGCTGTAACTGCCACTGTTTCCAGTGGCAGAAGTCCCTCACCAACAGCATGCCATATCGTCCATTCACTTTCATGGAGCAGCCACTTTGGACCATGCCACCACAATTCGGACTTCATTAACTGGCTAGCCGTTATACCCCTAGTTATGAGATCACTAGGGTTTTCCTTTGTATTTACATAATGATAAGCAACGTCTGGCAAAAGGGCTCTAATCTCATCTACCCTATTCCGCACATAAACTGGCAGAGACTTCTTGCTATGTATCCAGTTGAGTGCGACCTGACTATCGCACCATACGTGAACGATTTCAATATTTAATTCGCTCTCGTATGCTGCGCGTACATGTTGCACCAGACGTGCTAATAGCAGCATGGCAGTCAATTCCATTTTAGGGATAGTTACCTTTTTAACCGGGGCTACCTTGGCCCGGGCTGTAACTAAATGTGCCCCAAATGAAGTAACAACATATATGGCTACCCCGTATGCCGTGGCGCTAGCATCGCAAAACGTGTGTAACGTAACGTCACCGAACGCCGCCACTTTACGAGGTATAGGTTTAGTACATAGGATGGCATATTCATTCAACAACAATGTCCCTTGGTCATTCAGGTCCTCGGGCAAACTGTCATCCCATCCTATTTTACGTCTCCAAACTTCCTGCATTAGAATCCTAGCTCTTATGGTAACAGGTAATGCTAGACCCAAAGGATCAAAAAATTGCGCAACTTTGCTCAACAGACTTCTTTTTGTGTGCGCTCCTGTCTGCTGAGCAAAAGACCTTGTTTGAAAAGTTAGTATGTCATGTTTAGGTTGCCAGATCATCCCCAAATTTCTGGACTTTTCCTGGTTAAGAGATGCCGTACCATCCACCTGTATTAAACTCTGAAGATCTTCACTATTAGTAACCCACTCGCGGAGAAATAGATGTGCATCCGCAAACAATCTGCGTGCTTGTCAGTATGCATACAACAAATCATCTTGACTATCGCTAGTACCCTGCAAATTGTCAATGTATAATCCGATAGATAGTTTACTTGTGTCCTCATGAGTGTCAGCTAGATGTTTTCTGATTGTGGCATTTAACAAAAACTGCGAGCAAGTGGCCCCAAAGAGTACAACCCGAAAACGGTATATTATGATGGGACTTTCAGAGTCGCTAATGTCGCCGAACCAAAGAAAGCGGGTAACATCTCTATCTTCCTCCTTGAGCTTGACCATCAAGAATGCTTTCTCGATGTCACTGGTATAGGCGTACTTCCCCAGCCTAAACCGCAATAGATGTTGGGACAGGTCCGACACCATGGACGGACCTGTCAACAGGCAGTCATTCAGACTGGGTTGTTGACCTTGGTGGGCAGAACAGTCATACACCACCCGTATTGGTGTGGTGACGCTGTCTTTCTTTACCCCATGATGGGCCAGATAGTGAACCCTACCCTTCTTACACGGTTCCCTGACATCGACTCTCTCTATAAAGCCCCTATCCTCATAACTCCGAAATACATCGTCATACGCCTGGCGCGTGCTCGGTTCGTTAGACAATTTCCGCTGCAATGCGCGCAAGCGACCTAATGCCAAACCATAGTTGGTAGGCAGGCTTATCTCACTGTTCTTCCAGGGTAAACTAACTTTATATTGCTTGTCTGAGGCACAGTAGCACACAGACTCGTCAAACCTTTGTAGCGCAACTTCCGAGTCATAATCAGTCTCCATAGGATTAATGCCTATGTGATCCAATCTCCACAGTCGTTCCAGGTCGAACTCGGCAGACATCTTAGGGTCACTAGGTTGGGAATCCTCCCTTCCCAACTCCTCTGCCGCGGTTACATTGACTCTATATATCGAGACCGTGTCGACCAGAACCTTTGACTGTGTAGTATGCACCTTTCCGCTCATGCAGTATCCAAATTTAGTGGGGATTAAAATTACACCACACATCTTTTTAAATCCAGGGTATACTACTTCATAATAATGATCCACACCAAGTAGAACATGCACCTCACTCTGATTTCCCATGGGATCTGACAAGTTAACCCCTTTGCTACGTAATGCGTGTTCCACCTTCTTCACACCCACAGATACATATTCTGGTAGGGTGTCTACTACGATACAAGTCATAAAGTACCGGTTTTACGATAGAAATATGAAATCTCCGCTATCTCGTAGTCTTGTTTATCAGTAACCCCTGTGAAGCCCTGTAATCGAAGAGTCTCAGCCCCTACGATTCGATGCTTCAATCCCACTAGTACGGACCTCTTTATAAAGGAACGTTGAGATCCTTGATCTAGAAGTACCCGACAAACTTTGTTACTGTCATTACCTTCCATGGGAATCTGTATTGTTGGCAATATAGTGGTGTCTTGCGTGCTACCTAGTGCCACAGTTGTAGTACCCTCATTTTTGACGTCTTTGACTTTATCTGCAGTAGGACACAACTTATCAAAGTGATGTCCTTCGCAGTGGCGACAGGGCCTTAAGTATCTAGCAGTACATTGTCCCTGCTTACCATGTTCTTTACTTAGACAACCTACACATAGCTTCAATCTTTTCGCCTGTGCTAGTTTTGTCTCATTTGTTGGGTATTTTATGCAGAAACTCCATTTATGTTTGTTGTTACATAGCTTACATAGAATCTGAGCAGGTTTCTTATACACACCCTCTTTCTTTACTTTAGTCCCCACTGTCATGCTTACTGTTCCCCTCTTCTCCACATTCTCACTCCCTCCCGACACATACATTCTCCCTTTGTTCAACTGTAGATTATTGATCTCCTTACTGAACTGAGTTTTGAACTCCCCCAGCTCAAATGATCTTACCTTATCAAGTATTGCCATAGGAAGCTTCTGACGCAAGATAATGACTATCATTTCCTGCGTGGTAAGCCCTAGGGTGTCTAGCGATCGAGTATGGCACTCCATATTTGCCCTGAAGTTTGTCAACTCATCAACCTTATACTGTGGTTCTGCGAGCCCCAACAAGGCAACGACATGGGCCATCTTCAACTGCTCTCTATCCCCGTATGTGGACTCTAATAAGTGTACCGCTTCAAGATAACTACCACCTACTACTGCAAAACCCTCTATTAAATGTAAGGCCTCTCCTTCCATTTGTCCCTTCAGATAGTGAAACTTGCGGACATTATCCAAAGAGGATTCATGAACCGTAGATCGAAATACGTCCCAGAAAGCTAACCACTCAGTTAACTTGCCCCCAAATGTAGGAAGATTGAGCTTTGGGAGGTGTACAGTATGTTTTGGGTCAGCCCTTCTATGGGCCTCATCATCGCCTCCCTTCTTACTTGCGACAGCACGCTGTAATAGGTACTTCGCTCTAAAGACAGGTTCGTCATAGAGGGCGCGATTATCACATTCTGTAACAATCTCTTCCTCCTCTATCATGTCAGCCACAATCACCTCACTCAGAGCCGTAATACGACCGTGGGTAACCTGGACGTTTTCTAATCTAGCCTCCAATTCCTCTAGTTCAGCAGTAGTGATGAAAGTGTTGACGTCCACAATTAGCCTATTTATTACTCCCCGAAGTCCCGCCCTTTGATTTTTAGGGTCTTTGTTCAGCACCCCACTAGACGGTGTCTCTTTACCGTTTTTATCCATTTTGCTTGCGAGCCTATAGGCTATGTATCTAAATTACGTCACAAAAACAACGGCCAAATAATAGGCTACTTAAGAGACGCCAACCGGCGGACTTCTATGTTATGGAGAAAAAATAGTACACTAAATAGCAATACCTACTAATGGATCATATTGAACAAGAAAAAATGTTAGGTCAGGTCATATGTCACAGGAAGTCTGAAACAGAAAAGAAAATTATTGGGGAAAGATGATGGGTGGGATGCAGGACTTAGGCAGGCACAACGATGTGACCCTGCATTCCGGCTCTAACCATCGCTTGGCTAGCCTTGCCAGTTTATCATAGAGTTGTTCCTGCATCCTGTTATATGTCCCCTTGTTCATTGCCTTAAAATCCCTTACTGGTAGCTAATTCCCGGGTCTGGGCACCAATGTGGTAAACTATCAATGGAAGTTAAATATTACTAAGCTATAATGAATCAAATAAAATCAATCTAAATAAAAACTACTCTATATCTAAATTGAATTCAATCTGAAACAAGCTAATTTATATCCAAAGGTCTCACATAATAAATGTATATAATTATAGGGTAAGGTTATAAGGGTTAATATTAGCCAGGAATTAACTCACCAATAGTTCCACGTGGCAATGAGGCAAGGGAGAACGTTTTACCCAATATGGTGGTGGACAATGGGGAACGAGACTTCGGTCCCAAGACACGAGTCAAGTTAAAGAAAGAATAAATGATTACATGGGAATGGACATGATTATTATAATTTATGCTTATCTATCAGTCAGTCATGATGTCGATGAGAGCGTCGTGATGGTGTAGTTGTGTGTATTGCTGTATGTGTATTGTGATTAGAGGCACAAAAGCACGATCAACTGAGGGCGGAAAATTAGATGTTAACTGGTTGGTGTTCGTGAAGGCTCTGGCGTACCTCAAAAGCACACCTTGCTGCCTTGGCAAACCGCCAGGAGCCCAAATTATCGTACCGCATTTAGGTTGCTCTATACGATAAATTATATTAATATATACGATAAATTCATATATACTACATAAGACCATGGCAATATTGCTTAATAGCATATTAGGCCTTTTATAACTTAACTTATTTACAATCTTATAATATACGATCTACTCGTCCTACGTCGTGCTGTAGGAGAGATCGTGACGTCACAGAGACATACAAGATCACAAAAGAGTCATATTCTATCGTATTTATACGATAATGGACGTTGGTTGAGAGACTCAGACCAAGAGTGAGAGCAGTGGAAATGAATTACTTAAGGAGTGCGTGCGGAGTTACATGGAGGGATAGACAGACTAATGAGGAAGTAAGAAGGAGGTGTGGTGTGGAGGTAGATGTGCGGGAAAGTGTGAAAAGGAACAACTTGAGATGGTTCGGCCATATGGAACGTATGGAAAGCGAGAGAATGACTAAGAGGGTGTACGAGAGCGAGGTGGAGGGACAGAGGGGGAGAGGTAGACCGAATATGAGGTGGAAGGATGGAGTGAGGAACTACATGAACGAAGGCGGTGCTGGTTGGGGGGAGGGGCGTCGACTGACTGGGGACAGAGGTGCATGGGGGCGGTTCGTTCGTGGCCACCCCTTCGGGGATCACGGCGTCAGGCAATAGATAGATAGATCAAGGAATTGTTGTGCCAACAGTGATGTATGGGGCTGAGACATGGGCTCTGAAGAAAAAGGAGAAAAGAAAGCTGGATGTGATGGAGATGAGCTGCTTGAGGAGTATGTGTGGAGTTACTCGTAGAGACGGATTGAGGAATGAAGAGATACGTAGGAGAGTGAGGCAGCAGGAACATTTGTCAGCCAGAATGGACAGAAGGGTGCTGAGCTGGTATGGTCATGTTAAACGAATGGGAGATGAAAGGCTTACAAAGAGATATGTGAGTCAGACACAAGGGGAGATAGAAGGGCAGGAAGACCCCATTGAGATGGAGAGACTGTATAAGAAAAGCTTTGGATGATAGAGGAATGACTATAGATCAGACAGGGGAAGTGGTGGTGGACAGGAGTGAATGGAGAATGCTTGTGAATAGTTGAGTGAACACGTGGTCATTTGGGGGAAGGGGTCGGGCGCAAGTTGGACTAGATAATAGTCCATCAGGCGCCTGGCCCGGGGAGACGATTAATATGAAGGTTGCGCCTGGAAGTGTGGTGGGCGGGCTTGTGGCTTCGACTCCGCTGCATGTCTGCCTGCCGAGATCGGAACTTCTCCGGGCGGTCGGGGGCCGGGGAAGTGCTGGAGCGACCCTGGTGACCCTGGTCTGTGGTTCTTCTCCTTGGTAACCTAGATGTGTGTGAATTTGTGTTTTTATCTATGTTTGTTCGTTGTTTTATGTTGTTTTTGTGTTTTCCCTGTTTTTGCTCTATCTTGAGTCAGCCACCCCCAAGAAAAAAGGAAAACAAAAATAATAAAATAGAATAAAATAGAAAATAATAATTAAAAAAAAAAAGGAAAAGTGGGGATTGGGCCTGAGCATATAGATAGATAGATAGCTAGGTTGTTACTTCGTATTATCTCCGCCATTCTTACGTCCTTCCGCCATCCTACATTATTAAAAATCCTTGTAAATCGGTCAGGACGCGATTTTTTGCCGAAATCATGGACATTCAGGGCAAAAATCCTGTATGTGGAACACAGGCGTAAGTCAATCACGCTGTTTCCTTCCATACTTAAAGTCACTGCATAAATACAAATTACTATGGCCAACTGTACATTATTCTATCTTATTCTTCTCTACACTACTTGCTTCTTTTTATAGTTTTTCATTATCTCTCTCTCTCTCTCTCTCTCCATCCCTCTTTTCTTGATGTCGAAGTTTGGAAGTGGGTGACAGCTCTGTTTACCCAAGAGGCACTGGTTATCCATTCTTCTTCTTCCGCTCTCTCTCTCTCTCTCTCTTTCTCATTCTTCTTCTTGTTTCTTCCTTTTACTCTTATTCTTCTGTCACTTGCTTTCTTTTTTTTAATAATTCCCATTGTTATTGTTCTGTACTGTCTTAGGTTATTTGCCTCCACTTCTTCACACTACTTGCTTCTTTTATTTTGTTATCTTCTATCGGATTAAGTAGTTATTTTTGTTTTCTCTCACACACACACTCTCTCTCTCTCCATCCGTCTTTTCTTGATATCAAAGTTTGGAAGTGGATGAGGGCTCTGTTTTTTATGTGAATGAAGGAGCCAAAAGGCACATCTGCCTGTAACAAGTGTCTCCCCCAAAGTTAAAAGTAACAGAGCCAAATTCAATGTACATTCGAGTCAAAATGTCTGGACACACAGAGCTTGAAGCAGTTGAAGTCATAGGATATGGGAAAGCCAGATTGAGGGAGAGAGTTCCAAATCTTGCTTGTTGAGAAGAAGAAAGGCTCAATCTTGGATTAGAGAGTTGGATAGCATAGGGGTGGGAATGTGTTGAGAGGTGGGTGCCTTCAACACTTATGGGACCCTGATTATATATTTTTGTTTGTTAAGAATACATAATTACTACAAGACAAGTCATTGGCCACGGTCATTGTGACGCTCACCGCTTCCCCCAGAACCGCATGGCTTACTCGCTAGGACTCGCCAGGGCAGAGAATATAGCTACAGTCTACCTATCATTGTGTACTTTCCTTCTCGAGAAAGCTTGTGTTGCAGACAGTTCAGAACTGTTCTTTATTTTCGTCTGTCACAATCCTTTCTATTTTATTTAGTCAATTGAAAGTATTGTGTTAAGTAGTTGAATGATGGGAAGGCGAGAGGGAGAGAGAGAGAGAGACAAGGTGGTGTGACTTGGTAGTGAGTGCGGCGCGTGGCTGGCCCCCTTACATAGGCCTCGCGGGATTCGTTGCCTCCTGCCTAACACTGCCTACTACGCGGCTGCTTACTGGGCGACTGTCGCGCGCCCTCGTGCCATTCTTGCGAACTGGGACTCCAGCCAGGAGGTCCATGGGAATATCCTTGTCAGATCCTTCCCAGACAGCATACTCTAAGCATCTCCCTTGAACTGTCCCACACTCTTGTCTTAGAATCTTTCTCTCCTACTGCCTCTATCATTTCCACTACTTCCTCACCTTTTATTAATATCAATTCCCCTCTGGTTCTCTGCATCCACACCTTGAATTGGTGGCCAGACTGTATTATATGCTGGATCTCACATTTCTTATGTACTAGATTAAGGTTGAAGATAGTCATTGTCTTTTTGGGAGATTGTATTGCTCAGACTGTCTCCATCAATCACTAATGTTTCTACAGGGTTAAATAATGCTAGACTAGGGATCAGGTACCTTGCTGTTGGTGTTTTCAATGTGTGTAGGCTACTTTTGAGCTACACGACACTACGGATTCTGTGGGTTACCTGGGTGGATCTTTTGTCTGTGTACCTTGGAGTTTAGACTGTGTAGTGCGTGAGGGCTGCTTGCCTAATCCACCCAACACTGTTCTAACTCTATTTGCTTTTACTTTTGAGGGTCGCCAGGAGGATACTCGATACTTGTGATCGAGAATCCTCAAGAGAGCACCCCTTCATATTAACGTAATCAGGCCGCACAGACCCAAGGTCCACACTAGGCTAGGAGCTGCCTTGCTCCACCAGAATTCTGTACCTTTGCGCATCCCAGCTAGACTTTATTAACCCGGGTAGACATTAGCTGGATTAGATCATATACTCTTTTATGCATACCCATTATTTTTACACAAGCATTTTGAGGTCTAGGTTGCTGTAGAGAGACACAACCAGCATAGACCGGTTTTGTTAATAGGAGTACTACTTTTTCGTGGCGAGCATTATTACAGTTGCACCGCTTATAATATTCTTGTGTCCAATAACATTATATGTCCAGCCTTTTTGTGTATTTAGCCTACACGTGCATTGTCCTGCCTCCTGCTATTTTGTGGTTCCATTTCCGATACGTTCTTCTTAGTAGCATCCGACATTATTCAGAAGATTCCTTGTTCGGTGCTTGAGGACTTTACAACACTTTCTTTCATAAAGGAGTGACAGATATTATTGATTAAAGTAACGTTAAGTAAACCTTCTTCTTGTTTGCATTAGATCACTCTTGTGATTTAATTAAGTTAACTATCTTTTCCTTGTGTACCATAACTAAGCAACCATATGTTATAGGTAATAGGCTGTTTCAGAGAACATCAGCCTATAGTAGAAGCACATAGATACTGAGAGTTAAGATACCCCGCTATCGCAGATATAACTCTGGAGGGTATATGTGTTCTTTGTTCGACGGGATTATATATCAGGGGTTGGATCTAGCGTTTCCGTTGTTGCATTTATGCCAGTCTAGTCCAATGTATAAGAGCCACTGATTTATACGAGACCCGATCGTAACAAATGGCGACCTAGCTCAGGATTTGGTGAACTGACATATAATTGCAGGTTATTGTGCAGATTTTTCTCACAGTTTAGGCAGTGAACATTTGTTGATTTTGTGGAATATTTTTTGAGGACATGCAAGAATTATTTTTTTAGCAAAGTAATATAGCACTTAAGCTGTCTCCGAGAATTTTTATTGTGAATATTGTGGTATAAGAGTTTGGGGTACTTCTTTTTTGTGTATCAAAGTGAAAAATCTTCAGTGAGCATCATGTCTTATAGCGGATCAGTGCAGGATGAAGACACAGTACGTGATGTAGAAGCTGAGGAGCAGCAGCATGGGCAGGTTGTTAACTTGGTGAACAGTGAGGAGGATGCAAGGAATTTTTTACAATGGCCTGTTACTTCCGACCGGTTGGTGGGTATGAATCGGTACGGTCTCCAGTGCTTAGCCGCAGCTATCGGTCATGTATGTACTAGTGGCATGACCAAGGATGACCTGATGACGTGTGTGCTGGGTGGGGTGACTGGCGTACGAGGTAGGGTGAGTGCTCAGAGCCCTTTGGCCGAGCTTCCCCTTCACTCGACTCCCAATCCTCCTATTGGAGTACCGACCCTGAGCACGCTTCCGCAGGTGGGTAGTGACTGGCAGGGTGGTTTGCCCCTGGGGGGATCACCGGGTATTTCTAACATCATTGCATCTCCTCCTCCTCCTCAAGGTTTGACCCCGGAGATGCTCTTTCAGCTCGAGATGGCAAAGATGCAACATCAGAGTCAACAGCAGATAGAGCTAGCTAAGATAGAAGAGAGAAAAGAGCTGGCTAGGATGCAGCAACAGACGAGGGAAGCTGAGCTTAGGACTGAACTAGAATCTACAAGATACTGTGCCGACATGGATTTAGAGAAGTCTCGTGTTGAGACGACGGGACAGCGACTCGGTACTGGAAACCGTGCGCATGATCAGTCTCTGTCGCACCTTCTCAAACTGGTCCCTGTATTTGACGAGTCTGGTGTCACAGAGTTTTTCAATAGATTTGAGAAGAAGTGCCGGGAGCATCAGTGGCCTGAAGTTAAGTGGGCGGCCCTTGTGTCCTCTAGACTCGTAGGTAAGGGGCTCAAGGCTTACGATGCACTGCCTTTGGAGTCCTGCATTGTTTATGAGGAGCTCAAGGAGGCTGTCCTGCGGGCATACGAGCTACAACCCGAGACATATAGGTTAAAGTTCCGGGGTGTGACTAAGGGGCGAGACAGTACCTTCTTGGAGCACGCCCGGGACCTGTCCGACGCTATGGGAAACTGGCTCAGATCAGAGAAGACAACTACGTTTGATGAGATGAAACAGTTGATGCTTCTAGAGCAGTTTTATAAGTGTACGGGCGGCGACTTGACTTTAAACCTTAAAGAGAAGAACCCAAGAACTCTCGTAGAAGCAGCAGAGATGGCTGATCTTCGGTTGTCACTAATTCGGGGGTGCGGCTCTGCACAGAGAAACGATGTAGGCGTTAAGGAGCGTTACCCTCCCCCTCCCCGGAATATGGACACACATAAATTTAAAAGCAATGACACCAAGACTGATCACAAACCTAGCACCGCCCCGTTTAAGAAGGGTCAGGGGACTTTTACACCTCAGTATAAGTCCAAGGGGAAATTTGAGTGTTATCACTGTCACAAAGAGGGGCACATGGCAAAAGCTTGTCCGAGCAGACCTCCCACGGCGGCTGTGTCATTGGCTCGCAGCATTGGGGTGTTCCAGAAGTCTTCTGTGTTTGCTGGAGGCATAAGATCAGAGGATGGAGCACCGCCAGTGAAGAAGGATCCGGAAGGCTCGAACCCTGTCCGCGATGCCTTTTGCGACCATAGAGGGCATGGCTGCGTGAAGTGGGGGGGCAAGAAGCACGGGGTACAGCTTTTGCGTGACACAGGTGCCTCTCAGACACTCTTGAAGAATTTCACTGGTAGACCCATAAACGCAGCGCGGGTAGTTGTGGTGCAGGGAGTTAATGCAACTAGGTCATACCCGCTTGTTAGAATGGAGCTTGAAGTTGACGGTGTGACTCGCGAACTGGATGTGGGAATCGTGGAGAAATTGCCTGTTGGGGGCGTCGACCTCCTTCTCGGCAATGACTTTGCGGTGCCTGCTTCTAAGGTTTCACCCTTAGTCGTTGCCGAGGAGCCGGCCGACGTGAGTAGGGAGGAACAGGAGTGGGTTGAGAAGTGTCAGGTGCAACCAATGGCGTGTGTTGTAACCAGATCTCTCGCATCCAGGGAGTCACAGCCTAACCAACAGTCTTCAAATAAGCGGAGGAACGGTCACGAGAAGGTGCTGAAAGCTGATACGGTGGAGAGTCTAGTACCAGCAGCGCTTCTCGGGGACTCAGTATTAGCACCGTTATTAGAGTCTGGAGAAGCACCACCACCTGTCACTGAGAGTGTAGAGGCAGGGCTTAAAGAGACTCAGAGGCAGCAACGGTATACACGGAGAGAGCAACGGGATGCAAAGTTCGATGTTGGGGGAGGGCATGAGTTGTTTCGCAAACACTTAGACAGGCTAGCTCCCTCAGATATTCGCAAATTGCAGCTAGAAGACCCGGAGGTTCTAAAGTGTAGTAACGGTGCTGTCGAACTCGAAGAGGACAGGGATGCAAAGTCTGGAGATTTTTTTTTCATTGATGGCATCTTGTATCGGCGATTCCAAGACCCGCAGAGAAGTTGGGAGGGTGGGTCAGGAGTGGTAGACCAGCTGGTCGTACCGAGGGTATGCAGGGATAGCCTACTAAGGTTGGCTCATGATGTACCGCTGGCGGGACACTTGGGTGTCCGTAAGACGGTGGCGGCTTTGGGGAAACTGTTTTGGTGGCCTGGTTTGAGAGCACAAGTGGTGTCATGGGTGGCAATGTGCAGTGTGTGCCAAAAGGTCGGGAAACCTAACCAGTGCATCCCAAAGGCTCCGTTACACCCAATTCCCGTCAGCGGGCCTCCCTTTAGTAAAGTAGTAGTCGACATGGTTGGCCCCCTCCCCCCCACAAGTGCCGGAAATAAATATCTCTTGACAGTCATGGACGTAGCAACTCGGTACCCAGACGCATACCCGATGAGAAATGGTTTGGCGAAGACGGTGGTCCGTAACTTGCTATTATACTTCTCCCGGTACGGATACCCGCAGGAGATACAGTCAGACCAAGGATCGAATTTCACCTCCAACTTGTTCGTTCAGACAATGAAGCAGCACGGGATAGTCACTGTAGTGTCATCTGCTTATCACCCAGAGAGTCAGGGGGTGTTAGAGAGGTGGCATTCCACTCTAAAAAGCATGCTTCGCTGCTATTGTCTTGAGAACGGCAAGGACTGGGATCTTGGCCTGCCGTATGTGTTATTCGCTGCACGAGAGGTACCTGGGGAGAGTTTGGGGTTTAGCCCTAATGAGCTTGTGTTTGGACACCGCGTCAGAGGGCCTCTCCACATGGTAAAGGAGATATGGGAAGGCACCGCTAAACCATGTTCTATGCTTAAGTATGTCCTTGAGAGTAGAGAACGAATGTTGCGTAGTCTGGAGTTGGCTGGCCGCAATCTGGTAGGCTCTCAGGCCCTCATGAAGGACAGGTACGACCACAAGGTGAAACTCAGGGAGTTTCACGTGGGTCAGGAGGTGTTGATACTACTCCCTCTTGTAGGTCACCCCTTATCCGCAAAGTACGCTGGTCCTTATAGGGTAGCAGAGAAGCTCTCGGACTTAGATTACCTGGTGGCCACTCCAGACAGGCGTAAGAGGAATCAGTTATGTCATGTCAACCTGATGAAGGAGTATGTGAGGCGCCCACCTGAGCCTCTCACTGTCCCCGTGATGACTTTCAGCAGTCAAGGTGGAGAAGGAGAACGGGACAGTCATGCGCAGGTGGATGACAACTGGGATTATCATGTTTCTGCAGATCAGTGGGCGGGAAACACGAGACAGGCGGCTCATGAGGCTTTGCAACACCTACCTGAGCAACAGCGTGTGGCTGTCGAGCGCCTATTCTGTTTATACCCTACTGTATTTGCGGAACACCCAGGCCTCACTACTCATGAGGTGCACGACGTTGACGTCGGAGACCACCCACCCTTCAAATCAGTGCCCTATAGGGTGCCCCCTATTAAACTTCCGGCCCTCCGGGCGGAGTTGGAGTATATGTTGCAACAGGGACTGATCGAGAAGGGGGCGGTAAAGTGGACATCTCCCGTAACGCTGCAACCTAAGCCGGATGGCAAGGTGCGCTTCTGTGTTGATTACCGCAGGCTAAACGGCTTGACTCCCACCAACCCATATCCTCTTCCCCGGGTCGATGACTGTGTAGACAAGATTGGCAGGGCCAAGTTCTTGACCAAGGTGGACCTGGTAAAAGGTTACTGGCAGGTGCCTTTGTCTGAACGGGCGAAAGAGGTGTGTGGTTTTGTGGTGGATGGTGCTACATATCGTTGTAATGTCATGCCGTACGGTCTAAAGAACGCACCAGCGACCTTCCAAAGCTTGATGAACGAGTTGGTGGCTGACATTCCGAACTGTACCGTGTACCTGGACGACGTCATTATCTACGATGACGATTTCAAGAGCCACTGTGAACATGTAGAATCCCTATTTAAGAAATTAAGCGAGGCAAACTTGGTGGTCAACCTGGGAAAGTGTGATTTTGTGCGGGCTACCGTGCAGTATCTGGGGTTCATGGTGGGTTTGGGCCAGGTGTGCCCCCCACAGAACAAGATATTGGCTATTAACCACTTCCCCAGGCCGTCCACCAAGAAGCAGATCATGAGGTTTTTGGGCATGATTGGTTACTACCGCCGCTTTATAAAGGGCTATTCTACTGTGCTGGCTCCTCTGACGGACCTATTGGCCAAAGATAGAAAGTTTAAGTGGGCACCTGAGTGTGAGAGGGCTTTTTTGCTAGTAAAACACCTGTTGTGTACTCACCCAATCCTCAGGGCCCCGGACTTTAGCCGACCATTCCAGCTGGCAACTGATGCCAGTGGTGTGGGGGCTGGTGCCGTTCTGATGCAATCAGACGAAGATGGGCTGGAGCACCCAGTCAGTTTCTTCTCAAAAAAGTTCAACTCGGCGCAGAAGAACTATTCAGTAGTTGAGAAGGAACTGCTGGCGATTGTGCTAGCGCTCAGGCACTTTGAGGTGTATGTTCCAGCCTATGGACCAGTTGTGGTGATCTACACCGACCATCACCCCCTCAAGTTCCTGAATCAATTCCATAACCGGAATATGAGGCTGACCAGGTGGTCATTAATGTTGCAGGAATACAACCTAGACATACGCCATATTGCCGGTTCTGAGAATGTGATTGCAGATTGCTTATCGAGGGTGGAAGACCCGGGGTAGATCATCACAAGGGTAGCCTCCTACTTTGGTTTGATTAGTATGTTTACGTCTGGTGCTTGTTGGCTCGCGTGTGTAGCCCAGCGTATTGGGTCGTAAAGTAGGAGTTGCTGTGTTGGTATAGAAGTAAAAACTAGGCTTGCCCCTGTAGTGCAGCCGCCATAAACATATTAAAAATATAAAAATCCTATAAAAACTCTTTCTTTGATAGTTAAATTTTTTTAAGTATGTTATAGCAGAAATTCTGAGTTGTACTCCTCTCAGAAGGCTGGGCTAGTGAAGCTCGCTCTTATGAGCATAACTATGTAATTTAATATATTGTGTTGGGAAGGGTTGTTAATTTTTATAATGTGTTATTTTGATGAGAACTGTGCTTTACATTTCATTGTCGCTGGGTGGCTAGGAGTGGCGAATTTTGTATGGGTTCTGCGTGTCAGATTTAGAGCTCATAGTTGGAGCCTCTTAAAAATCTTGGGTGGGGTGTGACGCTCACCGCTTCCCCCAGAACCGCATGGCTTACTCGCTAGGACTCGCCAGGGCAGAGAATATAGCTACAGTCTACCTATCATTGTGTACTTTCCTTCTCGAGAAAGCTTGTGTTGCAGACAGTTCAGAACTGTTCTTTATTTTCGTCTGTCACAATCCTTTCTATTTTATTTAGTCAATTGAAAGTATTGTGTTAAGTAGTTGAATGATGGGAAGGCGAGCGGGAGAGGGAGAGAGAGAGAGACAAGGTGGTGTGACTTGGTAGTGAGTGTGGCGCGTGGCTGGCCCCCTTACATAGGCCTCGCGGGATTCGTTGCCTCCTGCCTAACACTGCCTACTACGCGGCTGCTTACTGGGCGACTGTCGCGCGCCCTCGTGCCATTCTTGCGAACTGGGACTCCAGCCAGGAGGTCCATGGGAATATCCTTGTCAGATCCTTCCCAGACAGCATACTCTAAGCATCTCCCTTGAACTGTCCCACACTCTTGTCTTAGAATCTTTCTCTCCTACTGCCTCTATCATTTCCACTACTTCCTCACCTTTTATTAATATCAATCCCCCTCTGGTTCTCTGCATCCACACCTTGAATTGGTGGCCAGACTGTATTATATGCTGGATCTCACATTTCTTATGTACTAGATTAAGGTTGAAGATAGTCATTGTCTTTTTGGGAGATTGTATTGCTCAGACTGTCTCCATCAATCACTAATGTTTCTACAGGGTTAAATAATGCTAGACTAGGGATCAGGTACCTTGCTGTTGGTGTTTTCAATGTGTGTAGGCTACTTTTGAGCTACACGACACTACGGATTCTGTGGGTTACCTGGGTGGATCTTTTGTCTGTGTACCTTGGAGTTTAGACTGTGTAGTGCATGAGGGCTGCTTGCCTAATCCACCCAACACTGTTCTAACTCTATTTGCTTTTACTTTTGAGGGTCGCCAGGAGGATACTCGATACTTGTGATCGAGAATCCTCAAGAGAGCACCCCTTCATATTAACGTAATCAGGCCGCACAGACCCAAGGTCCACACTAGGCTAGGAGCTGCCTTGCTCCACCAGAATTCTGTACCTTTGCGCATCCCAGCTAGACTTTATTAACCCGGGTAGACATTAGCTGGATTAGATCATATACTCTTTTATGCATACCCATTATTTTTACACAAGCATTTTGAGGTCTAGGTTGCTGTAGAGAGACACAACCAGCATAGACCGGTTTTGTTAATAGGAGTACTACTTTTTCGTGGCGAGCATTATTACAGTTGCACCGCTTATAATATTCTTGTGTCCAATAACATTATATGTCCAGCCTTTTTGTGTATTTAGCCTACACGTGCATCGTCCTGCCTCCTGCTATTTTGTGGTTCCATTTCCGATACGTTCTTCTTAGTAGCATCCGACATTATTCAGAAGATTCCTTGTTCGGTGCTTGAGGACTTTACAACACTTTCTTTCATAAAGGAGTGACAGATATTATTGATTAAAGTAACGTTAAGTAAACCTTCTTCTTGTTTGCATTAGATCACTCTTGTGATTTAATTAAGTTAACTATCTTTTCCTTGTGTACCATAACCAAGCAACCATATGTTATAGGTAATAGGCTGTTTCAGAGAACATCAGCCTATAGTAGAAGCACATAGATACTGAGAGTTAAGATACCCCGCTATCGCAGATATAACTCTGGAGGGTATATGTGTTCTTTGTTCGACGGGATTATATATCAGGGGTTGGATCTAGCGTTTCCGTTGTTGCATTTATGCCAGTCTAGTCCAATGTATAAGAGCCACTGATTTATACGAGACCCGATCGTAACAGTCGGGTTAAGACTTTCTTTGATATAAAGTAAAGTGCCGCCTCCAATTTTATTTATTCAGCTTTTCTCAAACATTACATAACCGGGAAGTGAATACTCTGCTAAAAAGTTTCTGTCTTCCGTATTGAGCCAAGATTCTGTTATGCCAACAATATCGTAATTTTCTGTAAACACTAATTCATCTAAATCTGAAAATTTATTGCGTACGCTACGAGCGTTTGCATAGAAAACCTTTAATGTTGTGGATTTAGAATTCAGGGAACGTCCTTTAACAAAATTCTTGGTTCGGGTCGGATCTACAATTATGTACCTGTCTGTCCTCGGTCCTCGCTGTCCTCGATCCTCTTCGCTGGTTGTCCTCGGTCCTCGCTGTCCTCGATCATCGTCCCTGGTGGTCCTCGATCCTCGCTCATCGTCTCTGGTGGTCCTCGGTCCTCGATCGTCGGCCCTGGTAGTCCTCGGTCCTCGATCCTCGTCCCTGGTGGTCCTTGGGCCTCGATCCTTGTCCCTGGTGGTCCTTGGTTGGCTCTGCTTCTTTTTCGAAAATCCTTAACTGCGTAGTGAAGCAGGCGGCCAAATCTTGCTGCTCCCACCTGGTTTAGATGAACTCCATCCGCTACAAACAGTTGATCTACACGGTAGAAGTCATCCCAGGTATTGATGAATCCAATGTTTTCCTCCCTGCAAAGTTCAGCCAGTCGATGATTTACGCTAGTGGCCATGTTGAAGAATCTGTTCTTCACACTGATCCTGGGAACGATCCCTGATATGATGACTCTACGTGACTTTTCCTTATATGTCTGAATCAGCTTCTGGTACATGAGCATGATGTCCTCCGATCGAGTCCGCTGCACGTCATTAGATCCAACATGAATGATGTACATTGTGCGTGAGGGGGCTGACTTCGAAACTTCGTTGACTGCAGCTGCAACGTCGTCCACACCGCCACCAGGGATACAGAAGCACTTCCTGGTCCTGGGTGTCCTGGTGCAGAACTCGGTAAGTTGTCCACGAACCATGGAATCTCCTACGAGCCGAATTTCTTCTATTTCTTCTTCTTCGTTTAAGTCCGCAATAATCTGGTAACGGTTCTGGCACATGGTTTCGATGATGATCTTTCTTGCGATGGGGCGAACGTTGTTTCTCGCAACGCGGAAGTTGTCCTGAGGGAGAGCAGAGTCATTACTTGAATTATCCTGACGTGGTGCTGAAGCTGGTACTGCTATATCAGGCGTAGGGCTGTTGGAAGATGCTGCGGTGGTAGAAATTGCTTCATTTGATGATACTCCTACGTTAAGCGTTGCAAATTCTTGGAGTGTTTCCAGCTTCTTGGTGAGGGCGTTAATCCTGACGTTAGCTTCATCAAGTTTAGCTGCCAAATCTTCTCGGAGCTGGCAGAATCGGCAGACATGAACCTCGGGGCAGGCAAACATGAGAGAGAGAGAGAGAACTAACCCTTACCCTCTCATACACGTCTCCCCCCATAATATAAATGCCCCCTAGGAATTATTATGAGAGAGAATATTGATCATGAGGGACCGCACATGACACTTAAGGGGGGTCACCGGCTTTTTTTATCTTTCTCTCCTTTTCTCTTTTTCCCTGGCTTGTATCCATTCGGCCCCATTCAGTCAATTGTTTTAAGACGTTTATCCCCATCCAGGTGTCGATTTCTTCCTGGCAAGCGATGGCGAGCCAGCATTGTATGGAGAAATCCTGCTTCGCCGGAGAAATTTTTCCATTGAAAAATTTACAAATTTATCTTGCAGTGGATGTTGATGTATCGCTGAAAAGGGAGGGAATTGAGTGGAAGCTACCTATACTGCTGTTTGCGGATGATACAGTTCTGATGAGTGATAATGAATGGGAGTTGCAGGGTCTGGTAAATGAATTTGGAACAGTGTGCGAAAAACGGAATTTGAAGGTAAATACGGAGAAGAGCAAGGTTATGGTCTTCGAAAGGGGTGAAGTCACAGAGTGTGAGGTGAAGCTGAACGGTCAGGCTATGGAGATCGTCAACTCTTTAAGTATCTGGGCAGTGTGTTGAGTAAAGATGGGACTGATGAATGCGGGAGAGGGTACAACAGGGGAAGAGGGTTGTAGGAACGCTAAAAGCAGTAACAAGAAATAGGGTGGTCAGTATGGAAGTGAAGAAGTCCTTGCATGACAGTGTGGTAATCCCGACACTGACTTACGGAAGCGAAGCATGGACGTTGGTTGAGAGACTCAGACCAAGAGTGAGAGCAGTGGAAATGAATTACTTAAGGAGTGCGTGCGGAGTACATGGAGGATAGACAGACTAATGAGGAAGTAAGAAGGAGGTGTGGTGTGGAGGTAGATGTGTTGGAAAGTGTGAAAAGAAACAACTTGAGATGGTTCGGCCACATATGGAACGTATGGAAAGCGAGAGGAGAATGACTAAGAGGGTGTACGAGAGCGAGGTGGAGGGACAGAGGGGGAGAGGTAGACCGAATATGAGGTGGATGGAGTGAGGAACTACATGAACGAAGGCGTTGCTGGTTGGGGGGAGGGGCGTCGACTGACTGGGGACAGAGGTGCATGGGGGCGGTTCGTTCGTGGCCACCCCTTCGGGGATCGCGGCGTTAGGCAATAGATAGATAGATAGATCTTGCTGTTAAAACAAAAATATATATATGTTGGCTCGCTACCACTCGCCAGGAAAATATTGACACCTGGATGGGGGTAAACGTCTTTAATAATTAGGCTGAATGGGGCCGAATGGATACAAGCCAAAGAGAGAAGGAGAGAAAGCGAAAAAAAGCAAGATGGGCTCCCTTAAATCACTCTCTTTATCTCACATTATTTCTCCTTGGCTTAAGGCAGAATATTTTAATTAGGGAGTAAAGAAGAAGTATACAGTATAATACATGCATTTAGTAGTAATAACATAATAAACTAGCGGAATGCTTTAATTAGGGAGTAAAGAAGAAGTATACAGTATAATACATGCATTTAGTAGTAATATGTGGTAATATACATAATAATAAAGTAGCGGAATGCTTTAATTAGGGAGTAAAGAAGATGTATATAGTATAATATATATATATATATATATATATATATATATATATATATGTATATATATTTTGTTTCTATGTGAGAGACTGAGACAAAAGGCAGAACTCCATAAATCGAGTGCCTCCCCAGAGTTGAAAGAGACAGGGCCAAAATTAAGAGACGTTCGAGCCAAAATACTAGCATAATGTTGTAGTAGAAAATTATAATTGAATAGCGAAATAGTGTAATTATAACATATAATATATAATATATAACAAATCGGTATAATTAATTCGTTCGGTACACTCGGATGCCATAGTCGCTAGCCTACTAATAATCATTCGTGGACTTCACCTATTTATAATTATGGAAGTATCTCCCTGGAAACGAATTTATGAATATATTTATCGATACATCAACTACAAATCTATGTATTCTATTTAATGTAAAGTCAATTATATCCAAAGACCATATCGGATAATTATAATTGCATAACGAAATACATAATGAATCTACGAATTCGTATGAGTGGGCTAGCGACTATGGTATCCGACAGTACTATGTGGCATTTGTGTCCTTTTATGTTATCAAAATATCTATAAATATAATAAATATAGAAAATACTGGAATAAAATACCTGATACTTATATTGTCTCTATCCTGATTGTGATTCTCTATGTTCTACCTTATGTGTTCTTTTATTGATCAATCTATTTCATCACTCATTCACTCTCATTTTCTAACTCTCACTTTCACTCTCTGACTAACTCACTCACTCTCAGTTTTACTATCTGACACACTCACTCACTAACTCTCTCTCTCTCTCTCTCTGATTCACTCACACACACACACTCTCTCTCTCTCCCCCACCAATTACACTTGATAGGAAGCAGAAATGGCAGGTCCTCTTTATCTTCATAATCCTTAATACTGGTCTGTCCTCCCACCTCTCTCCCTCTCTCTCTCTCATTATCTCTGACTCACTCACTTACATACTCTCTCTCTCTCTCTCTCTCTCTCTCTCTCTCTCTCTCTCTCTTTACCTACCATCAGCATAATTATAATTGTGTACATCAACTAACTTAATCTATTTGAGCATATACAGTATATATATATATATATATATATATATATATATATATATATATATATATTGTTGATATATAAATGTATTTAACAAATCAATAATCATAACATCTAAACAACTGTTAATTGTCTTCTTTTATATGAAACTTCTAAATATCCATCACTATTAAAATACTGCTTAATGTTTCTAAATGTACCTCTATGTAACGTCTAAGTATTCATCATTTCAAAAAAAAAAAAAAAAAAAATGTATATGCATCTAACTTTTAAACGTCCACCACTTATAAAATACTGTCCAGTCATTCAATGTATTATGGGAGAGGTAGTTACTTTTTCTGGACCCCCATCTCCCTCATGTGTAACTCCATTAGTTTTGAGATTTTGAGACGTTACCCCATTAGTTCTGTGGTTTTAAGATATTTCGCCCAATTTCCTTGTCAATTTGAAGATCTTTTGTGCCATATATATATATTATCCCGGTGTGTGTGTGTGTGTGTGTGTGTGTGTGTGTGTGTGTGTGTGTGGGTGTAATTAGTAAATATGCTTCCAAAAATAGCCCATGGACAATAAATTGCTCATTCACACATTGGTGTTTAATATGCATTACATCAACTATCCGGAGTTTATTTTGCGTTACGAGTATATTACACTATGAATATGAAATGAATATGAATATGAAATGACACGGATATAAAATGCATTCATCTATTTTACAGTAAACAATTATTTATTTTGTTGTTTATCTTTTGTGAAGCTGTTTTATTTACTGGCCTACATATACATAATCATATAAAAACATATTCTTCCTTACATCCCAATTAGTTTTTGATACACTAAAACCACTAAGCGTATATATATAATAAATATATATATATATATATATATATCTATATATATATTATTATATATATATATATATTATTATATATATATATATATATATATATATATATATATATATATATATATATATATATATATATATATATATATACCGGTATATATATATATAATTGCTACAAATCAAGCCACGTATATATCTAACACAATATTATATTACAAAACATTCTACAAAACTGGCATATAACAAGTTGTAATAGATCAATTTTTCGTGGACCCTAACCCAGAAAAAATCTATCGTGGAAATATGAGCCAAAAATAGACCAGAATCATGAGCCGCAACCCTATAAGTTTTTCACTGTTTCCAGCACTCCATCTCTTCCCACTGTTCTGCCCGCCTCGTAAACTTTTATGTAGCCTCGGAAAAGCAAGATGTTCTACTAGCCTTTGTTTCACTCACTTCCTGTCTCCCAGAGTTTACGAGTTCATGTATGTGTGTTAGTCTTTCTGGATGGCTCATACAATAATGGTCTTACTTTGGGTGTGGGTATTAAACGCGAGAATACACGCACTCATAGCCTTCCTCATTCATGTCTCTCTCTCTCTCTCTAAGGGTAAGCAATCAGATTGCTAACACTTGTGGTATATTGTATAAAACAAGTGAAATACGTACCTCCACTGCACTTTCAAGTGTGTACCAATCCAAGTGTATATCCATATCATATTTATGGTATTGTTGTGTGGGGCTGTACAAATGAAGCTTGTAAAAATCCGCTGCTTGTAATGCAGAAACGGACTGCAAGAACTATATATTATCTTTAAAAATATGATTCAATCATTCATGCATTTTGCGAGTTGAATATTATATCGTTCACCAAATATATAATTATCTTAGCCTCCTTGTTACATTCCAGGCTCTGAAAGGATTCAAGATTAAACTGCTGTGTCGATATGTTTCAGTATATAAGTCATAATCATGATACATGAGGTCGTGAAGAAAAACTTATTATTCCAGCAGCCACACCACTTACTAGCAAACGTCACATATAATTCAATGATTTCGTTAATTCGGCTTATTTGTAAAGTGAATTGGTGGGTTGGTGAAAACAAATATGAAAATATCCGATAGTTATATTACTATACGGTAGAGACACCAATATTTTCCATGATTGTCTATACAACTTTAGAATAATTGTGACGCAACCTTTCTTTTTCCCTTTTCCACATGGCTATTCTTTTCCCAGCAATATTTTCCTATGTCCCCTTCTTCAATAATGTGGGCTGTATTGGTTAACATTGGTTCTATTGGCTTATCCCATAACTTCATTATTATAGGGACAGCAATAATTTCCATGATTGTACAGTCGGCCAAATAAGTGATGTCTCAGCTATCATTACGTTCGGCTCACTCTGTTCTGTATTAATATCTGTCATATTATATGTTGAATAGGGAGGGTATGAGTAGAAACATGTTTGTATATTTCACTCAATACGAATAAATAGAGTTTTAGACATTGTTGATGCCATTTATTAATCAAAATATACATGGTGCCGAGACATCACTTATTTGGCCGATTGTACATACAACTTTACCATTCTACCACAAGCTATATTATATTACTTTACCATTCTACCACAAGCTATATTATATTACTTTACCATTCTACCACAAGCTATTATATTACTTTACCATTCTACCACAAGCTATATTATATTACTTTACCATTCTACCACAAGCTATATTATATTACTTTACCATTCTACCACAAGCTATATTATATTACTTTACCATTCTACCAGAAACGGTCATACGAGACAGACTCGTAAATCACTTAGAGGAAAATAACATACTTAAAGATACTCAACACGGCTTTCGTAAAAACGTTCTTGTTTAACAAACCTCTTAGACTTCTTCCACGATATCCTCAACCTCTACGATGAGAGTAAAGCTGTAGATATTATATACCTTGATTTTCAAAAGGCCTTTGACAAAGTTCCCCACAAACGTTTACTGCTAAAACTAAAAGCGCATGGAATACAAGACGGTGTGTTGAAATGGATAGAAAATTGGCTCAGCAACAGAAAGCAAAGGGTAGTCATAAACGGTAAGGCATCTAAATGGACCAATGTAAGTAGCGGGGTACCCCAGGGATCGGTACTAGGACCAATTATCTTTCTAATTTACATCAACGACATAGATGAGGGTCTCACCTGTACAATCTTAAAATTTGCTGATGATACAAAAATTGCAAATAGCGTACTCTCAAAAGAACAAGTTGACGATATGCAACACAATCTAGATAAATTGTCATGTTGGGCCCAAATTTGGCAAATGAGTTTCAATGCGGATAAATGTAAAGTACTACATGTCGGATACCTAAATGAGAAAGCAAACTATTCGATGAATGGCACTCAGCTTAAGAATGTAAACAGAGAAACCGATCTGGGAGTAACAATATCGAGTAACCTAAAACCGAGTCAACAATGTTCAGAAGTTGTTAAGAAGGCAAACAAAATAATTGGCTTTATAGGCAGGTCATTTGAGCATAAATCCAAAGAAGTTATCCTAACCCTTTACAATTCCTTAGTCCGCCCTCTTCTGGAATACTGCGTTCAATCCTGGTGCCCTTATGACCAAAAAGATATAAACAAGCTAGAACGAGTTCAACGTAGAGTTACCAAAATGATACCTAGTCTAAAGAACAAACCATACGAAGAGCGTCTTAGAGAATTAAATCTATTTCCTTTAACCCAGCGCAGATTAAGAGGTGACTTAATTCAAGTGTTCAAAATCATCAAAGGCATCGACAATATGAACTGTAGTAAGTACTTCACTATCGACCAATCTATTTACACGCTTGGAAACGGTTGCAAAATTATTGGTAAATCTTTTAACTCGCACGAATCTAAGAATTTCTTCTTCAATCGAGTTGTCAACTTGTGGAATGGGCTTCCCCGAAACGTTATAGACTGCATCACCGTTGATTCATTTAAACTCCGCCTAGATAAATATCTCTCATTAAACCCGCGACTAACTGCGTTTGTATGTGAATAACTTTATTTTATCCCCCCCTCAGTTACTAACCAATCTGTCCTCTACTAACTTCCTAATCCTGCCACGGACATTAGTTCCAGGGCAGTAATTCCCTTTCCAATGTTCCCTTACCCACTCTAAACCACTGTTTGGACACTTGATCCTCAGTGTTTTGGAGGACAAGCAACCTAGAAGGGTCACTAGACCTGTTGTTGCTTGATTTCCTTTGTACTCCTTTGTACTCCTTTGTACTACCACAATCTATATTATATTACTTTACCATTCTACCACAAGCTATATTATATTACTTTACCATTCTACCACAAGCTATATTATATTACTTTACCATTCTACCACAAGCTATATTATATTACTTTACCATTCTACCACAAGCTATATTATATTACTTTACCATTCTACCACAAGCTATATTATATTACTTTATTTTTCAAATGGTTTTTCTTCCCCAGCTATATTTTCCTGCCTTTAAAGTTTGGTGGGTGTCCGGCTTTCCAGGGCAATGAACACAAATGGCGGTCTCGTCCAGCGATATTTATTACTTCTCCACTTTCACCCTTATGTTTACCTGCTTCCTTTCTTAAGTTACTTGCTTCCGTGTGTATATATATATATATATATATATATATATATATATATATATATATATATATATATATATATATATGCTCAATCTATCCATCGGTTGGTTAACTCATTATTCAGTACCAGTGACGTCTTTTCTGTTTGATTTCAGCTACATTTAGACGATTTTATGCAGCTTAGCAAGGATATATGGTAGCTAAAAGGATTAATTGATATAGTCTGTAGCCTTTTAAAGGTTAGATGTCCTGCCTAAGCTGGATAAAATTATCTTATATTTGTCCGAATAAAATGAAAAAGACGTCGCCGGTACGGAAGGGGTTAATTCTTGCTGTTTGCGTTTTTTGTTTCAATATATTTAACAAGCTATAACCGCATAAATAAGTAACACCCCATTCTTAACATTAATCATTCATTACAAACCCCAATGTACTTGAATAAACTAATGAAAGTATATGGTCCTCCCGGGATTAGAACTCTAGACACCACACCCAGAACATAATCATCTAAACCATTACACCACCAACACAGTACCCCTGAACCAGCTGGATATGTAGCCGACTGTACCCCCACCACAATGAACCCAAGTGGTGGCTTCCTCTCTTTATTCTTCGGCCACTGTCTCTCCTACACCACTATATATCTTTCCTTCTCCCTCAATCTTCCTTAGGTTTCCTTGGCATTGGTCGTACTGTGTCCTAGTTGGTCTATTTTCCTTCTCAATTTGTTTTCATTCTGACCTCTATTGCACTATGGAGGCAAGAGAAGGATCCAATGCGTGATTCCTGGAATTACAGTATATATATATATATATATATATATATATATATATATATATATATAATATATATATATATATATATATATAATATATATATATATATATTTATATATATATATATATATATATACTGTATATATATATATTATATATACGGGCTTAGTTGCAGTCATTGTTCCAGCTCAATGGAAATTAGTCAATAGTATTGCTGTATGTTGTAGCTAGTTAGAATTAGTTACCAGGTGGATTATTGCATTTTCAGGAGTCAGCAATGTGTATTAGTATGTATGTATATACAATACCGGTATATATATATATATATATATATATATATATATATATATATATATATATATATATATATATATATATATATATATATATATATATATATATATATATATACTGTATATATATATATATATATATATATATATATATATATATATATATATATATATATATATATATATTTTCTTAAATACATACGAGGTTGAAAGAAATGGCAATTTCTGCGTTGGAAATTTTATTATTCAAAGTTTCCAGGTCTCTGATGAGTTTTCGCTGGGTGGCAGGAAGTAGATGAAGGAGATGAGCAAAATTCATGGTGGTACAGGGTTACATAAATGTACATGATGATACAGGATATACGACGCGTTTCACTGGACAACCAGCATTATCAAGTAAGGAAGGAATGATATAAAAGGTAAACAGGAAGGGTATATATAGAGGGTGGAGGATCAGAGGAGGCGGAAAACAGGGGGCAAAAGTCTGCTATTGGTGGAAGCGTAAATTAGGAGAGAGAAAGGGGTTAACCGCTTCACGCATGCGCACTGGATGCGGGATGGTGGTCAGTAGGTGGGGTCGAAGCTGATTGGCTGCGTGTCGAGGGGCGTGGCCTAAGTTGTGTGGCGCCTGCAGAAGACGAAGCTGAAGGAGGTAGCGCGGGGGGCTGCGTCAAGGGCACCGGGGGGCGAGGAGGGGTGTTAGGTCCTGTAGGGTAGTGCCTTTTGGCAGAAGGAAGGATCTGAAGGTCCAGAGTTTGGTTGTTGATGTTGGGATGTAAGGCTTGGATATATAAAGCTTCGAGTATAGGTAATCTCCTTGGGTCACTTTCTTTATCGAGTATGGTGGTGTGTTTCTCTAACTCGTTGCGTGTGAGGTGAGGGTGGTTAGGGGTGAGATAGTGGTCTTTGATGGCTCCAGCCTGAAGGTGAAGAGTTAACCGACGTGAAAGACGAGTCTGCGTCATACCAATATAGGAATGAGGTCCACAGTCCTCATAATTACAGGTATGTTGGTAAATGACGTGATCGTCGGTCATCGGGCTCTTTATCTTGGTGGAGGCTGGTTTGTTGCGGAGAACGAGGTTGGAAGTCTTGGGGGATTTGTAATAAATTATTAATTTGATTTTGTTTTCCGGGTTGGTTGGGTGGACATGCTTGGAGATTATTTCTTTTAAGACGGCCTCGTCATTTTTGTGTTCAGAGGACATGTAATTGCGGTAGAAGATCTTAATTTCATTGGGGGGGTCAATGTTGGGAGGGCTTTGGGTGTACCATTTTTCAAGATGGTGGTTGATGGTGCTGGAGATGTCGGAGTTGGAGTATCCGTTATTTACTAAAACTTGGGATAGTCTTTCTAGTTCCTGGTGGGTGTCGGCCCAGGTAGAGCAGTGCGTGAGGGCTCTCCTAAAATAGGCGGAGATGGAGGATAGAAGATAACGGCGGGGGCATTCACTATCGCCGTTGAGGCATTGTCCTGTGTTAGTAGGTTTAATGTAGACGGTGGTTTTGAACCCATGGTCGTTCAGAGCTACGAGGATGTCGAGGTAGGGGAGTTGTCCATTGTTAGATTTTTCAAAGGTGAAGTTAAGTCCGGAGGAGGTCATGAAGCAACGCTGGAGTTCCTGTAGTTCGTGGAGGTCCTTGATTTGCACGAAGATGTCATCCACGTATCTACAGTAGACGGCTGGTCGTTGGGCAGCTAGGAGCTCTTCCTCGATGGTACCCATGAAAAAGTTCGCAAAAAGAACTTCTAGGGGGCTGCCCATCGCCACACCGTCTATCTGCTTGTACATGTTGCCCAGGGGGCAAAGGAAGGGGGCCTCCTTGGTACATAGCTCCAGTAGTGTTTTCAGGGCCTTCTCCGGGATGTCCAGTGTAGGTGTATCAGGGCAATGATAAATTCGACGTAGAATCATGTCAATGGTCCTATCCACTGGCACGTTGGTGAACAGGCTTTCTACGTCGAGAGAGGCGATAGTGTGGTTGTTGTTACGGGGGGGCGTCTCGTAAAATTTCCAAGAAATCGTGGGCTGAGTTAAGGTTGAATTGGCTGGGCTCGTAGGGAAAACTCAGCGAAAACTCATCAGAGACCTGGAAACTTTGAATAATAAAATTTCCAACGCAGAAATTGCCATTTCTTTCAACCTCGTATGTATTAAAGAAAATTTATTACCTGGCTTTACTAACATATATATATATATATATATATATATATATATATATATACTGTATATGTATATATATATGCATACTAATACACATTGCTTACTCCTGAAAATGCAATAATTCATCTGGTAACTAATTCTAACTAGCTACAACATACAGCAATACTATTGACTAATTTCCATTGAGCTGGAATAATGACTGCAACTAAGCCCCGTGTCAGCTAACCTGGCACACATCCTGACCCTTTAATATCTTACAGCTTGTAAATAATAAAGACAATCGAGCTGGTATTTATAGAATTTTGTAAGGGTATATCAGTAAAAAGATGTGTGAAATGTCAGCATGTTTGCTATATCCGTTCCTGAGATATATAGAAGCTATGGATCATAATTATTGCCAAGTTAGCTGACACCGGGTATAGTCAAGGATTAGTCGAGATAGTTAATGTCCCAAAACTTGAATATCATTGACTATCATAATCATTTCAATGCGGGTGATGTCCGTAATATTTTTATTCTGTACTATTAGACGATTATGTTTAGTTTTAGAAGCACCTCTAGCGATTAAAAGGCTACAAACTATCTAACTTAACCCTTATATAATGGTATGTTTTTATCCTTCCGAAGCTGCATAAAATCATCTATATATAGCTACAATAAAACAGAAAATACGTCACCCGTATTGAAAGAGTGAAACTGATCAAGATGGACAAGTTTCCTTCTACTTCAAGAAAATCCTAAGATAAAAATAAGAAAATATATCAGACGGTATTTTCCTTATTTTCCCCCCCGGAGTGTCCTACAAGTTCTATCCGTATCCATCTTACCCGTGCCAGATTGTATTTTAGTCTCGTAAAGTATATATTTTCTGTTTCTGATATTTTCATGTTGCTACTCAATTTCTTTCCCAGGGGTTTCCAGTACGTTTTCTCAGTATCTCATCTTTTCCTCGGCAATTTATTTTCGTAATTTATATATGTTCTTGTTTTGTGTATAGATTGTTCACCCTCAATTTCTTTTCCCAGGGTTTCTTGTAAGTCCTCTCCATGACCCATCTTTTCCTCGACCGTTTTTCAATTTAGTTTCATACCAGGTGATATATTGTTTTCCTGTTTCTGACATATATTTTGTTTCCCTCATTTTTTTTCCCGGGGTTTCCAATAAATGTTCTCTATGTCCCTTCTTGTCTACGCTTTATCATGATTTAGTTTCATACCGGATATTTTATATTATATTCTTATTTATTATTCTTTATTTATTATCCTCATCTTTTCCTTGGATTTTGTATATATGTTCTCTGTGTCTCGTCTTGTCTTCAGTTATAGTATCATTAAGTTTCGCAATCTATATATTTCTTGTTTCTGATTTGTTTTTCTCTTTTTTTTTTTTTTTTGCCTTAATTTCTTTTCCCTCGGTTTCTTATAAGTCCTCTCCGTGTCTCCTCTTGTTTTATGCTATATCATAATTTAGTTTCATACCGGGTAATTTATATATTTTCGTGTTTCTACTTCTTTTTCTTTTCCTATTTTTTTTTTTGTCCTGGGTTTTGTAAAAGTCCTCTCCGTGTCTCCTCTTTTTCACCAGTAAGCCTTCTTCACCATTTGTCTCCACTCGGGCATCTCATTCCTCTCTTCTTATTCTCCTAGGAGACTATTATATATCATATGTCTCACTATTTATTATCTTATTCTACCTTTTCATTCTCTTATTCTACTTTTTGTCCTCCCTCCTTATTTTCTTATTCTCCCGTCTTATTATCTTATTCTCCTGTCTTATTATCATAAATTATTTTCGTATTCTCTTATTCTCTGTTTGTATTATCTAATCTTCTTAGTCTACCCTTATTTTTGGTTTCCTTTTATTCTCATAGTTCCCTTCTTATTATCTTAGTTTCCTTCTTATTCCCTTATCCTCCCTTCTTATTATCTTAGTTTCCTTCTTATTCCCTTATCCTCCCTTCATATTATCTTAGTTTAATTCTTATTCTCTTAGTTATCTTCTTACTCTCTAATTCTCCCTTCTTATGCTCTTACTCCTTCCTTCTTATTATTTTCTTATTCTCTTATTCTCCTATTATACATTATTTTTCCCTCTTGTTATTCCCTTTCTGTATAGTATCCATCTAAAACAAAATAATAATAATACAAATACTAATAATATTAATCATCATCACTATTCTTTCAGTTTCCTGTATGTCGTTTTCATTTCTTACGTTTATCGCCACCCCCATAAACAAATAAAAACAAAAATAGGAAAACTGGGGAAGGTGCCAGAGCATATACATACATACATACATACATACATACATACATACATACATACATACATACATACATACATACATACATACGTTTATCTCGCATTTCGTCATTCCTTTCAGAAATACTTCTTTCGTTCGATTGGTTCATTTTTTCGATTCTATTTTGAGTTCACCTCGAATTACCTGTTCCAACTACCGTAATTTTCTTTTTTCTGTCTTGTCTTCCTCCCACGCTTCTCTCGTTCTTCGTCATTTCCTCTCAAATTCTCCTCCTTCTTCTAACTTTCTTTCCGTTCGCCTGACTAAATATTTCGAAGGTCTTCTGCTTTCACGTTGTTTCCTTCCCAGTTATTTTTGCTTGTTTATCCTCTTAGTTTCCTCAAGGGGTTACGTTTTATTATTTATCTATTTATGTATTTACATATAAATTGAATAGACCTCCATAAAGCTATACAGGAAATGCCCCCTAGACCCCCATAGAGATAAGTTTGTACATTTGTCGGTAGAAAAGTGGTTTAAAAGACTGCATTCATCTTTTTAGCTACCATATAGCCATCCTAAGCTTCGTGAAATCGTCTAAATGTAGCTGAAATCAAATACAAAAAGACGTCACCGGTACAGAAAGGGTTAAGTTTCCCTTCAATATCTGTCTCTTCCTCCTCTTCCCACACTCGCTTCTCCGCACTTCTTTTGAGGGAGGAAGGTTCGTTCTTCTGGACCCCCTTCTCCCTCATGTTTAGCCCCATTAGTTTTCAGATTGTCAAGACGTTCGGCCCAGTAGTTTCGAGATTTTAAGACCTTTCTCTGTCAACATGAAGACCTTTCGTGCCATTTAGGTGTCTATTTTTCTACTGGCGAGCGATAGCGAGCCTGTAATTTATGAGGAACCGGCCTTCGACCGGGACATATTTCTACCGAAAAATGTAAATAAAATTCTAGACGGGAATGTTAGAGGACTTTTTAATCTATATGGAGGTCTATATGGAGGTCTATATGGAGGTCTATATGGAGGTCTATATGGAGGTCTATATTTTAGGTCTATATGGAGGTCTATATGGAGGTCTAGGGAGGCAACTAAAAAATAATATATACACAAATAAATTAACCAATAAATAATCCCTTCCTCCCTTAACCCCTACTGTACCGGTGACGTCTATTTAATATGATGCCAGCTACCTGTATATTTAATATGATGCCAGCTACCTGTATATTTAATATGATGCCAGCTACCTGTATATTTAGACGATTTGGTGCAGCTTAAGAAGGGTCTGTGATAATGAAAGAGGTTAAGTGAGATAGTTCGAAGCCTGTTAATTGCTGGAGGCCCTTTTTAAACTGAATATAATGGTCTAACAGTAGCCAGAATAGAGTTAACAGAACGTCACCGGTACTGAACGGGTTAAAATACTTCTAACTCTTTTGTTTCCGTTCGACTGCCTTATATTTTCGATGTTATTTAGGTTATATTATATATTTTCCTTACAACTAATTTTCTTTTTCACAGCTTTCTCATTGTCCATCCTTCCTACCACACCCCTATCACATTTTCTTCTTCACAGCTTTCTCATCGTCCATCCTTCCTCCCACACCCATATCGTATTTCGTCCTGTCTTTTAAACTCATCCTTCTTTTACCTTTCTTTCCGTTTGCCTGACTCATTATTTCCATGCTAGTTTGTTTTTAGTATACATTTTCTTTGCAACTAATTTTCTTTTTCATTCTCACAGCTTTCTCAATGACTTTCCTTCCTACCACACTCCTATCGTATTTCGTCCATTCTTTTAAAATCATCATTATTTAACCTCTTCACCACCAGTACGAAATGTTCATCATATTCTGGTTACCTTTTGACGATTTTATTTTATTTGTAATGTGCCTGTACGACTCAACTGTGTAAATACGACCTCAATAAACCCTCTTAGCAACATTGGTCCTTCTTAAACTGCATACAATCATCTAGTTTTAGCCAGAATCAAAGGTAAAAATGCGTAATGGTACTGAAGGGGTTAACCTTTATTTCATTTTGGCAGACTCATTATTTTGATGCTATTTTGGTTGCATTTTATGTTTCCTTTGCAACTAATTTTCTTTTTGTCATGCTCATAGTTGTCTCAATGTCAGTTCCTCCTCCCACACTCGTCTCGTTTGTCGTAATTTATTCTAAAATACTTCTAACTTTTTTCACTCTAATTCATTCTGGTAATACTATTTTGGTTAAACCTTGAATTTCCTTTTCCAAATAAGTGTTTTGTTTTTCTTGCTAATACTGTTTTGTCAGTCTTATTTTAGTTTTACCTTTCATATCCCCTCACCATTATGATTTTGTTTTAATTTAATAAAATCTATTTTGATATGATAATTTAATGCTCCTGAAAAACAAAAATATAAAATGTACGGTTCCTTGAATTATTTTGCAGTTCTAAGATTTTCCTTTCCATTTAACTTTCTCATTCTCCTGTGCCATTTTATATTGCCTAAAATGTATTGTTCCTCCGCTAATCTTCTTTACCCATTCCGCCATCACATTCTTTCTGTGTGTGCGTGAGAGACAGAGAGAGAGAGAGAGAGAGAGAGAGAGAGAGAGAGAGAGAGAGAGAGAGAGAGAGAGAGAGAGAATATCACACAGTTAGTTTAAGTGTGTATGCGTGTGTATTTATGTGCATGCATGTGTGTGTGGTTCGTTCGTGGCCACTCCTTCGGGGATCACGGCGTCAGGCTAGATAGATGTGAGTGTATCTATGCGTGTAACTTGTTTTGTTCACTAAAGACCTCCGTCTACGTATTGTGAAAAACCTGTTATCCTCCTGTAAATTACGGGGGCGAGTGAGTGACGTGAGAGACAGTGAATTATATGATGGATACATGTTTTTCATAATACGTGTTCCTAGCCCCAAACGCGCGAGCAACTGTGGCTTTCAACCATCCGAACATCTTATATTTGTGTACATCAAACACGTTATATGCAAATAATGTTTATTTTTACACCCTACCGTGGAAAGACTACGGACACACCACTCCTGCCCGGGCCTCACACAGTGGCATGGACCACTGTAACTAAATATGTGTGTGTGTGTGTGTGTGTGTGTGTGTGTGTTTTTGTTTTGTTTTTTGTTTTTTCTATGTGATTGAGGGAGGCAAAAGGCATAACTGACTATAGCGAGTGCCTCCCCCATAGTTGAAAGAGTGACAGGGCCAAAATCAAGGGACGTTCGAGCCAAAATGCCTGGACACACGGAGTTTGAAGCAACTTAAGTCATAGGAAGAGGGAAAGACTGATTCTGGGAGAGAGTTCCAGAGCTCAGATGTTGAGTAGAAGAAAGTTTGAGAGTAATATTTCACTCTTGGGTTGGAGAGTTGCACAGAGTAGGGGTGGTATTGAGTTGCAAGACGGGTACCACGTGCCCTACGTAAAGGAGGTGGTATGCACTGGGATAGCTCTGAGGAACACTAATTATTATAGTAGCGATAGAATAGCGAGAGAGATGCAACATTGCGGTGGAGAGAGAGAGATTGCAGAGAGTTGGTGAGTGGACGGGAGTTAATGATACGAAAGGCCTTCCTTTCAACTTTGTCTAGGAGAGCGGTGTGAGAGGAACCTCCCCACACATGTGAACAATACTCAATACAAGGGCGCACTATGCCCCTGTACAGAGCAAGAAGCTGTGCAGGGGAAAAGAACCCCCTAAGGCGGTTGAGCACACCCAGCTTCTGGGAGTCTGCCTTAGCAAGACTGGTAATATGGTCCTTCCAAATGAGAGCAGAAGAAAAAGAGACACCAAGAATATTGAGAGAAGATGAAGGGTTGATTTTTGTATTGTTGAAGAATAAGGAATAGTCCGCTGGGAGATCCTGACGGGTAGATAGATGGAGAAATTGGGTTTTGGAAGCATTAAAGTTAACAAGGTTTTCTCTGCCCCAATTGGAAATAGTATTTAGATCAGAATTTAAGAGTTCTATGGCTTCATTACGTTTGTCGTTAAGGGATTGCTGGCTGGGGCATTCTGAAAAACTAATGGAGTAGTGTAAGGTTGAGTCGTCTGCGTATGAATGGATGGGAATTAAGGTACAGTTAAGGAGATCATTTATAAAAATTAGAAAGAGAATAGGAGATAGGACAGAGCCCTGAGGAACACCGGAGTTTATAGGGTGAGGAAGTGAACAATGGCCGTCCACAACCGCAGCTATGGAACGGCCGGAAAGGAAATTAGAGAAAAAGGCACAGATGGAGGGATAGAAACTGAAGGAGGGTAGTTTAGAAATTAAAGATTTATGCCAGACTCTATCGAAGGCTTTCGATATGTCTAGTGCAATAGAAAAAGTCTCACCGAAGTCCCGAAAGGAGGATGACCAAGAGTTAGTAAGATATGAAAGAAGATCACCAGTAGAGCGACCCTTAAGGAAGCCATACTGGCGATCTGAGAGCAGATTATGAGAAGAGAAATGCTTAAGAAATTTGGAAGCAAGAATAGTTTCAAAAACTTTAGAAAGACAAGAGATAAGAGCAATTGGACGATAGTTGGAGGGTTGAGAGCGGTCACCCTTCTTTGGGACAGGTAGAATGTGAGCAAACTTCCAGCATGAAGGGAAGACGGTAGAGGATAGACAGAGACGAAAGAGTTTGCCTAGGCAGGGAGTCAGCACGGAAGCACAGTTTTTGAGAACAACAGGAGGAACACCGTCCGGACCGTACGCCTTATTAGTGTTAAGCCCAGAGAGGGTAGAAAGTACATCTTTAGAAGAGATTAGGATATTAGGCATAAGTAAGAGAGAGGAGGGCGGAGAGGGAGGAATAGCACCGGAATCATCCAAGGTGGAGTTTCTAGCAAAAGTTTGAGCGAAGAGTTTAGCTTTGTCAGAGGAAGAAGTGATGGTTGTGCCATCAGAGTGGGAAAGGGGAGGGAAAGACGAGGAAGAGAAATTGTTGGAGAGGTTTTTGGCTAGATGCCAGAAAGCTTGGGAAGAGCTAGAGTTGGATAGTTCAGTGCATTTATTATTGATGAAAGAGTGTTTGGCAAGTCGAAGAACAGATTTGGCTTGATTCCGGGCAGAAAAATATGAAGAATGAGAGTCTTGAGAGAGTCTCGTCGGTACCGTTTGAATGCTTCCTCCTTATTGCGGACAGCAGTAGAACAGGCGTGAGTAAACCAAGATTTTTTAGCATTAGTCTGAGAGAAAGAGAATGGAATGTATGCTTCCATGCCCGATAGGATTACCTCGGTAATGCGTTCAGCACTCTCCGAGGGTCCTCGGCCATGGAAGCAGAAATCATTCCATGGGAAATCAAAGAAGTACTGCCGAAGAGCCTCCCAGTCGACAGCGCCAAAGTGCCACAAGCGCCGCCGGCTAGGAGGATCGGGAGGCTGTACTGGAGAGATAGGACAGGTGACAGAGATAAGTTTATGGTCGGAGGAGCCCACAGGAGAGAAAAGATCGACAGTATAAGAAGAAGGGTTAGAAGTTAGAAACAGGTCAAGAATGTTGGGCCGATCTCCGATGCGATCCGGGATACGGGTGGGTTGCTGAACTAACTGCTCTAGGTCATTTAGGATAGAAAAGACGTAGGCTTGTTCACCAGGTGGATCAGTAGTGTGAGAGGAGAGCCATTGGCGGTGGTGAACGTTGAAATCTCCTAAGATGGAGATTTCTGAGAAAGGAGAAATGGATAGAATGTGTTCCACTGTAGAGTTTAGATAGTCAAAGAATTTGGGAAAGTTGGTAGAGTTAGGGGAAAGATAGACAGCACAGAAATATTTAGTAAGAGAATGACAGGAAAGTTTGAGCCATAAAGTTGAGAATTCAGAGGAGTCGAAATCGGGAACACGAGAGCAAGTGAGTTTGCTGTGCACATATGCACAACATCCGCCTTTGGCTTTGAAACTAGGATAGAGAAAGTAGGAGGATACAGAGAAGGGGTTTCTGGATGTTGCTACAGACACCTGGGTTTCGGTGAGGAAGAGAAGATCAGGTTTGTAGGAGGAGAGATGGTGCTCAACAGAGTGAAAGTTAGAGGAAAGTCCGCGAATTTTGTAGAAATTAATAGAAAGAGTACCAGGCCGAGGTCCAGGTAATTGTGTGGGGTCGTCAGGGGATGGTTGGTCGGGTGAGGGGGAATTTATGGTCCCCCCCCCCCCCCCCCCCTGGGGACTCCGAGGCTGGGCTACAATTCATAATTTTGTGTTTTTTTAATTTTGGTGTGGAGGAATGAAGTGTGGTGTGCATGTTTAGTGTAGTGAAGTAGATAGGAGGAGGAGGTGTTTGTGAGAGCTAGCTGGATTGCTCTCAGTGTAAATGAGGCACAAAGAAAATCAGTAAGAGAGGCCAAGCAAATGAAACAGGAGTTCCAGCGACTCTTTATCACATGCCTATAACCTCACCTGGGTCTAGCCCTGATCGATTGGTGTCTACAATCTGTGTGTGTGTGTGTGTGTGTGTGTGTGTGTGTGTGTACGTATGTGTGTGTGTGTGTGTACAAAGGAGTAGAAAGGAAATTGTTATGCCCTGATTTTATTCAGGATTAACTATTGCGTAGGTGAGTTCTGGAAGACTGGAATATCCGGTTTCATATACATACATGTGAGGGGTCAACAGAACACATAAATAGAATCTTGGAATGTGATTTGTAATACAGCTTTATTTCGCTAAACACACTCACGGTATAGAAAAATACATCACTTTCACTTTATAGAACATGAGTAAGAGTAATAAGTTCAGTGATAAGAGCTTGGTCTTTCAATTCTCCAAGCACAATCGTGGATCTGGATTAGAGCATGCACTGCCACTTCCGAGTCTCGGGTATTATTCTTCTGATACAGGCATGATAAGAAGCGATAAGAAAGTCACTTGAAGGGGGCACCAATTTAATTTAGACAATGTCTGATACTGAACGAACGTTGCTTTAGGCTTCAGGTTCTAGTTATTCGATTAACATAAGAACATAAGAAAATGGGAGTCTGCAGAAAGCCGATTGGCGTAAGCAAGGCAGATCCCTGTCCCACACAACCCCAATTACAAAGCCCAATTATAGGCTCAACACTCTAATACCCTGAGGATCATCTTACCAAACCGGTTAGAGATTAACGCAGGATTACGGGGGTCTGCAGAGCGCTGATTGGCCCAACCCGGCTGATCCCCCTTCACACCCAACCCTTCTCGTCCATATGCTTATCCAATTTTTTCTTAAAGCTCCCTATCGTTCTTGATCCCACTATATCACTTGGTAGCCTATTCCACCTAAGTGGGGACTAACATTGAGGTTCGACTTTACACGATCTAGCAGAGTCAAGTGGCAATTATTATGTATACTCTTAAACTGTTAATGCACTGATGGTAATTCGTCACTGAGATTAAATTATACTTCACGACCTATCCCTTGTTTATGGGATCACAGAATATCTATACCAAACACTCAATTTAAGTGTAACTCGTGTCGTGGCTGGGGGTAAATACTGTCGCGGTAATTATCTCGTAATATATTTTACTATAACGAATCTCTGGCAAAACAGGGGACTCTAGGATCAACTCGAAATCTCTTTATAGTTAGCAAATAACTCAAAAGTGAACACAGGCAACACAACGGTTTAGTGACACGGTATCTATACACTGATATTATAATAGGAAATCGTGCCCGATCAGGTTATCTTCTTCTCCTCTTGAATCTGGTGTCGTCGGGGGCTTCTCGGCTGCTCCAGGTGGCCGTCCAGGGGGTCCAGTTGTGTGAACAAGTTACAGATGGGTCGGTTGACCGGTGATGAAGTTGAGTTCAGGGTCTCTCCTATGGATCTTAAATGGTCTGCTTCTGGCCAGTGTAGCGTCTCATCGGACCAACGTAAGCATTGGGTCTGCACAAACCTTGCTTAACTGTCTCTGATCCATGAAGAGAGGTTCAATCAACCCAAGTAAACAATGGTAATGATACAATCAATATCTACTTGGCACAGTTATATATCTATACCCCTCATAATACAGAGAGCTAAGAGGTGTCTTCCCTCTTACTTCTTCTACAGGGGCTGCTACGTATTCATTAATCATATTCATGGCATAACAATAAAATGGTAGTGACATACTCAATACAATAATTGGCATAGTCATATATCTGTACCCCTCATAATACAGAGAGTTAAGACGTGGCTTTCCTCTTACTTTTCCTGCAGGGGTGGTCCTAGTTAAAGATAAACATATTCATTAATCATATACATGGTCTGCAGTCATGTTGCCTGTGGCGGATGTAGTTGGGTCCAGATGGAGCTAAACGCACGTGAAATTAATACAACAGTAATTACGACAGTCACAGGGACATGCATACGATGCGGCCATCACTGCTTACGTCATCAGAAAGCAAGGGGGTGGATATCATCTAGTATCTTAATAATGGTGGGGAGGAAAGAGATGTGGTTTGTATACTAAGAAGAATATGAGTTGAAAAGTGTGGAACATGTGGATTGGTGTGGAGGTTCAGTCTGGAGAGGTGGGAGGTGGTCGTCTGTGGTCGGCCATTTTTGGGGTGGCTTGTCCAGTGCCGGCTGCTGAGGCGATAAGCTTCTAATAGGGCTGGGGGAGGAGTAGATGGGAAAGGCGGGGTGTTTTTGTCCCTCTCACACCCTCCGACCGTATTGGTGAATGTCTGTCTGTCTGTCTGTTGCTTTGGTAGGATATATACTTAAGTTACTTAGAATAAGGGGTAATCGGGCATGGAGTTACACGTACACATACTGACAAGGCAGAGAGGAGTCAATAGAATATATCAAGACAGGTAACAAAGGATATTAGGAAAGAAAAAAGAAATTATGAAATTAAGGTTGCCAATGACTCAAAAAATAATCCTAAAGCTTTTTACCAACTATATAAATCCAAGGTTAGAGATGTAATTGGTCCCCTTAAAACTTCGATAGGAGAAATGACAGAAAATTATTTAGAAATGTGCAGTACATTAAATAGTCAATTTCTTTCCGTTTTCACTAATGAAAATTTGGCACAGTTTCCAGAAGTCCGTAAGGTATATAGCGATAGTATAGAAAATAGGTTAAGTACGGTTACTATAAGTAGAAATGATGTGCTTAAGGAAATTGACAGACTAAAACCTCATAAATCGCCTGGTCCTGATGAGGTATATGCTAGAGTATTAAAAGAATGTAGGGATGAGTTAAGTTACCCATTAAAATTTTTATTTAACAAGTCATTGGAGACAGGTATAGTTCCAGAAGCTTGGAAGCTTGCAAACGTAATTCCGGTCTTAAAAAAAGGTAACAAATCAATAGCATCCAATTACCGTCCCATTAGTCGTACATCAATCATAGGAAAGCTACTAGAGTCAATTATTGCTAGTAAAATTAGAAACCACTTAGATACATTTAATTTAATAAATTCTTCTCAGCATGGATTCACTCAGGGACGTTCTTGCCTTACTAATTTGCTTAGTTTTTTCTCAGAGGTATATGAAGCAGTAGATAATGACAAGTCATATGATATAATATATTTAGATTTCAGTAAAGCTTTGGACAGAGTCCCCCATGAGAGATTGATGAGAAAGGTTGAGGCGCATGGAATAGGTGGGGCGTTGTTGGGATGGATTAGGTCATGGCTAATTGGTAGGAAGCAGAGAGTCAGCATACATGGTACGAAGTCAGAATGGGGAGCAGTCAAAAGTGGTGTCCCCCAGGGATCTGTATTAGGTCCTCTGTTGTTTGTTATATACATAAATGATCTTGATTTACGTATAACTAGTAGGATAAGTAAATTTGCAGACGATACCAAAATGGGAAGAACAATTGATTCAGATAGAGATATAGAGTGCCTCCAAAGGGATCTAGATACCTTACACGAATGGTCAGTAAATTGGCAGATGAAGTTTAACATTGACAAATGCAAGGTATTAAAGATAGGGAAGATGCATACAAATGTTAAATATAAACTAGCTAATGTGGAATTAGAAAACTCGAATTGTGAGAAAGATCTAGGTGTGTTAATTAGCAATGATTTGAAGCCTAGACAACAGTGTATAAGCGTTCGAAATAAGGCAAACAGGATTCTCGGGTTCATCTCAAGGAGTGTGAGTAACAGAACTGCTGATGTTATCTTAAAACTTTACTTGTCATTAGTGAGACCCCATATGGATTATGCTGTTCAATTTTGGTGTCCTTATTACAGAATGGACATCGATTCATTGGAGAGAGTACAACGTAGAATGACAAAAATGATCCATAATATTAGAAATCTTCCGTATAAAGAAAGGTTGAAGAAATTAGGCTTACATTCGTTAGAGAGACGCAGAGTTAGAGGGGATATGATAGAGGTGTTCAAGTGGGTTAGTGGGATTAACAAAGGGGACATGACAAATGTACTAAAGCTCAGTGATAGCGAAAGAACTCGTACCAATGGTTTCAAATTAAATAAATTTCTTTTCAGAAAAGATATAGGCAAATATTGGTTTGGTAACAGAGTTGTAGATGGGTGGAATGGACTACCAAGTGCTATAGTGGGATTAAAAACGATAGGGATCTTTAAGATAAAATTGGATAAGCATATGGACGAGAAGGGTTGGGTGTGAAGGGGGATCAGCAGGGTTGGGCCAATCAGCGCTCTGCAGCCCCCGTAATCCTGCGTTAATCTCTAACCGTTTTGGTAAGATGATCCTCAGGGTATTAGAGTGTTGAGCCTATAATTGGGCTTTGTAATTGGGGTTGTGTGGGACAGGGATCTGCCTTGCTTAGGCCAATCAGCTTTCTGCAGACTCCCATTTTCTTATGTTCTTATGTTCTTATAATAACTAGCATGGGTGCATATACTTATACCGTCGTAAGGTAGAGATAAGGGGTGTCTTCCCTCCTTGTCTTCTTCTTAGAGGGCTGTCATAGTTAACATATATACAGTATATATATCATGAATACAATAATACATGGTTTGCAGTTATGGCCGTCTGCAGGTTGATCAGAATTAAACATATATAAATCAGCAGAGGTACTTCAATACATAGTTAAACATATATATATATATATATATATATATATATATCATTAATACAATAATGCATGGTTTGCAGTTATGGCCGTCTGCATGTTGATCAGAATTACATACATAAATCATACTTGTACCGTCGTAAGGTAGAGATAAGGGGTGTCTTCCCTCCTTGTCTTCTTCTTAGAGGGCTGTCATAGTTAAACATAAATATATATTGAGAATATATCACAAATACACGTGAGCCACTAAATGTTTCTAGTTTCTCAGTGGGGATCGAACCATCGACCATCAGGATGATAGCCGGAGCTTTAATCAATTACACCACGGCAGTCTAAAAGACACTCAGCCTTCTATCCTATTTATGTTAGGGAGAAGGGAAACCCCCTAGGCGAATATATTTCAATTCAAACCTAGTTGTAGGATCCATATTTCCAGAATACCATACACGGATTTTTTAGTGTCCCGACGCAACTCGGGTAGAAATTGATTTCATTTAATTCTAACCCACAAAGCATGAGAGTTACAAATATTGAGAATATATCACAAATACACGTGAGCCACTAAATGTTTCTAGTCTCTCAGTGGGGATCGAACCATCGACCATCAGGATGATAGCCGACGCTTTAATCAATTACACCACGGCAGTCTAAAAGACACTCAGCCTTCTATCCTATTTATGTTAGGGAGAATTGATTAAAGCGTCGGCTATCATCCTGATGGTCGATGGTTCGATCCCCACTGAGAGACTAGAAACATTTAGTGGCTCACGTGTATTTGTGATATATTCTCAATATTTGTAACTCTCATGCTTTGTTGGTTAGAATTAAATGAAATCAATTTCTACCCGAGTTGCGTCGGGACACTCAAAAATCCGTGTATGGTATTCTGGAAATATGGATCCTACAACTAGGTTTGAATAGAAATATATTCGCCTAGGGGGTTTCCCTTCTCCCTAACATAAATAGGATAGACGGCTGAGTGTCTTTTAGACTGCCGTGGTGTAATTGATTAAAGCGTCGGCTATCATCCTGATGGTCGATGGTTCGATCCCCACTGAGAGACTAGAAACATAAATATATATATATATATATCATTAATACAAAAATACATGGTTTGCAGTTATAGCCGTCTGTAGGTTGATCAGAATTAAACATATATAAATCAGCAGAGGTACTTCGATACATAGTTAAACATATATATATATATATATCATTAATACAATAATGCATGGTTTGCAGTTATGGCCGTCTGCATGTTGATCAGAATTACATAGATAAATCATACTTGTACCGTCGTAAGGTAGAGATAAGGGGTGTCTTCCCTCCTTGTCTTCTTCTTAGAGGGCTGTCATAGTTAAACATATATATATATATATATATATATATCATTAATACAATAATACATGGTTTGCAGTTATGGCCGTCTGTAGGTTGATCAGAATTAAACATATATATATAAGTCAGCAGAGGTATTTCGATACAAGTAGTTAGTATGGGGTACGTACCTATACCTTCGTAATGTAGAGAGAGCGAGGTGTCTTCAGATCGCCTCGTTCCTGTACACGATGAGAGTATTATAGTCTGCAGGGTTAGTATTTAATGGAATACATACTTTAGTGGGTACTTCAAGAATGTCAGGGGGTAAGGAAGTGTGGTTTGTATCTAGAAGACTCTGATTAACGAGACGTGTAATATGTGGATGGAAGTGGAAGAGGGAGGGATCTTGCTGGGGGTGGAAGTTTCGCTCCCAGGAATTTTCGTTCCTGGTGTATTTCAGAAATCAAGCAACAACAGGTCTAGTGACCATTCTAGGCTGCTTGTCCTCCAAAACACTGAGGATCTATTGTTCAAACAGTGGTTTAGAGTGGGTAAGGGAACAATGGAAAGGAAACTACTGTCCTGGAACTAATGTCAGTGGCAGGATTAGGAAGTTAGTAGGGGACAGAGGGGTTAGTAACTGAGGGGAGGATAAAATAAAGTTATTCATTTACAAACGCAGTCAGTCGCGGGTTTGATGCGAGATAATTGTCTAGGTGAAGTTTAAATGAATCAACGGTGTTGCAGTCTATAACATCTCGGGGATGCCCATTCCATAAGTAGACAACTCGATTGAAGAAGTAATTTTTAGCTTCGTGGGAGTTAAAAGATTTACCAATAATTTTGCACCCGTTTCCCCGCGTGTAATTAGTTTGGTCGATAGTGAAGTACTTACTACAGTTCATATTGTCGATGCCTTTGATGATTTTGAACACTTGTATTAAGTCGCCTCGTAATCTGCGCTGGGTTAAAGGAAATAGATTTAATTCTCTAAGACGCTCCTCGTATGGTTTGTTCTTTAGGCTAGGTATAATTTTGGTAACTCTACGTTGAACTCGTTCTAGCTTGTCTATATCTTTTTGGCAATAAGGGCACCAGCATTGAACGCAGTATTCCAGAAGAGAGCGGACTAAGAAATTGTAAAGGGTTAAGATAACGTCTTTGGATTTATGCTCAAATGACCTGCCAATTAAGCCAATTATTTTGTTTGCCTTCTTAACAACTTCTGAACATTGTTGACTCGGTTTTAGGTTACTCGATATTGTTACTCCCAGGTCGGTTTCTCTGTTTACATTCTTAAGCTGAGTGCCATGCATCAAATAGTTTGCTTTCTCATTTTGGTATCCGATATCTAGTACTTTACATTTATCCGCATTGAAACTCATTTGCCAAATTTGGGCCCAACATGACAACTTATCTAGATTGTGTTGCATATCGTCAATTTGTTCTTTTGAGAGTACGCTATTTGCAATTTTTGTATCGTCAGCAAATTTTGAGATTGTAGGCTACAGGTGAGACCCTCATCTATGTCGTTGATGTAAATTAGAAAGAGAATTGGTCCTAGTACCGATCCCCTGGGGTACCCCGCTACTTACATTGCTCCATTTAGATGCCTTACCGTTTATGAATACTCTTTGCTTTCTGTCGCTGAGCCAATTTTCTATCCATTTCAACACACCGTCCTGTATTCCATGCGCTTTTAGTTTTAGCAGTAAACGTTTGTGGGGAACTTTGTCAAAGGCATTTTGAAAATCAAGGTATATAATATCTACAGCTTTACTCTCATCGTAGAGGTTGAGGATATCGTGGAAGAAGTCTAAGAGGTTTGTTAAACAGGAACGTTTTTTACGAAAGCCGTGTTGAGTATCTTTAAGTGTGTTAACATCCTCTAAGTGATTTATGAGTCTGTCTCTTATGAGTGTTTCTAGCATTTTACATACAACTGAGGTTAAGCTAATTGGACGATAGTTACTGGGTAGGGATTTGCTGCCTTTTTTGAATATCGGTGTTACGTTGGCTAGCTTCCACTGATCAGGCATAGTTCCTGACTGCAAGGATTAATTGAATAGCAATGTCAGTGGTTTGGAGAGCTCATCCTTAGCTTCCTTTAGGACTCTAGGTGAGATTGTATCAGGTCCCGGCCTTTATTTACCTTGAGTTTATCTAAACAATTCAATACTTCTCTCTCTGTAATGGTGATATTGCTTAGAACATCTGAATTATCAATCTGAATTGGCGATGGTGTAGGGATATCACTGAGGTCTTCCGTTGTAAAAACTGATGCAAAGAAGGTATGGAGGGCATTACTCATTTGTACTTCGTCTTTGGTGTATTCTCCAGTTTCATCGACTAACGGTCCAACAGTTGAAGTAACTACTTTTTTCTTTCTGATATAACTATAGAATTCTTTCCGGTTTGTTTTACTTTAATTCGCAACATGTAACTCCAGGGTCTTTTTACTTTGCTTAATTCACTTTTTGGCTTTGCGTCGTAGCTCTACAAATTTCACCCATTCTTCGTCATTTTGTAAGGATTTTAATCTATCATTAGCATGCTTTTTAGCAAGCAGACAGTTTGAAATATCTTTATTCCACCATTTGGGCTTATTATTATGGCCTGTATGCCGTATTTTCGATGGTATGCAGTCCTGCACTGCTTTTAGGTAAGTGGTTTCGAATAATTCCCAAGATGTATTTATGTCGTTATTGTTATTACAAAAATCCAGTCAGTTTCTTTAAACATAGCTCTAAGTTTATGAAAGTTTGCTTTCTTGAAATTAGGGACTTTTTCGATGCTGCTATTTGGTTCGTTACTAGTAAACTTTAAAGTGAAAGTTATTGTACGATGGTCGCTGTTACTGAATTCATCACCAACATTCAAATTCTCTATTAATTCTTCTTTTGTTGCAAGTACAAGGTCAAGAACGTTATTACCACGGGTTGGCGATCGAACAAATTGGTAGAGTGAACTCTCTTGCAAGTTCGCATACAAGTCATGTCCGGAGTGTGAAGTACGAGTATCGCCCCACTTGGTCACAGGTAAATTAAAGTCGCCAAAAAATATGGTATCTTGTGAGTTACTTGCATCTGCAATTTGTTCATAAATTGCTCGGTTAGTTTGCACTGATTGAGCTGGAGGTCTGTATATTAATGCAAGTATTATTGTTGTACCTTTATTATTCTTTATTAGCACAAGAGATGTGTCGACATTCACAATTTGAGGTTTTGACAAGAGGGTCGGGTTAAGACTTTCTTTGATATAAAATAAAACGCCACCTCCATTTTTATTTGTTCGGCTGTTCTCAAACATTACATAACCGGGAAGTGAATACTCTGCTAAAAAGTCTCTATCTTCTGTATTGAGCCAAGATTCTGTTATGCCAATCACATCATAATTTTCTGTAAACACTAGTTCCTCAAAATCTGAAAATTTATTGCGTATGCTACGAGCGTTTGCATAGAAAACCTATAAAGTTGCAGTTTTAGAACTCGGAGAACGTTCTTTAATCACATTTTTTGGTTCTGGTCGGAGCTACATTTACATTAATGGCTGTCCTCGGTCCTCGGTCGTTATCCCTGGCGGTTTTGAATTTGGGTCGTGTTGTCTATGAGTGTGTGTGTGTGTGTAGCTATGTGTATCTGTGCAAGTGAACGCGTGTGTGTGTGTGTGCGTCAGTGCTTCCTCAATATATCATACAGTACTTCTTCTCCATGATTATTTCCCCCCGGTCCTTCTACACCCCCGGGCCAAAGTGGATGGTCCCCTCCTTTGACATGGTTGTGTGGAGGAGGGTCGAGGTTGCCCGGCCAAAAATAGTTGAGTCGTGAATGGATGTCAATAGTGGGTAGTTTCTCCCGGGGAAGTTGGTGAATAGAAGGAAGGAGAAAACAAAATGGTGGGGAACTGTTTATATATATATATATATATATATATATATATATATATATATATATATATATATATATATATATATATATATATATATATAGAGAGAGAGAGAGAAAGAGAGAGAGAGGGGGGGAGAGAGAGAGAGAGCGTGTGTGTGAGAGGTGAGAGAGTGTGTGTGAGAGGTGAGAGAGTGAGAGCAAGAGTAAGTGTGTGTATACATGCGGTATGTACAGTACATTTAATTAGTAAAGCATAACATCATTCGTATATCCCTTAATGTAGAATAGTCCTAGCTAGTTTTAATTATTGTTATTGTTGAGATCTGGAATAAAGGATTAATATGTTCGAACGTCCCTTGATTTTGGCCCTGTCACTCTTTCGACTCTGGGGGAGGCACTCGATGCTGGTAGTTCTGCCTTTTGCCTCCCTCACTCACACGGGAAAAACAAAAAAAAATCAGAGAGAGGCGGTTGGTGGTGGTGGTGGTGGTGGTGGGGGGGGGGGGGGGGCGGTAAACCGCTGACAAAATTCGACTCCTAGAACAAATTCTGCTAATTAGACCATCTTCCTTGTTGACAAGATTATCCTCAGATTTCCTGCTCGGCGGTGTATTCTATTAGGTGGGGTGATTTTCAGGCTTGATGACATTTACTATTTTAAGACATTTCTCTGGTTGACGAGATTTTCATCGTTTAAGAGATATTTTCTGGTTTACGAGATTTTTTTGTTTACGAGATTTCTTGTTTTACAAGATTTTTCTGTTTGACAATTGTTTTTAATTGGGCTGTAAACTATTAGAAGCTCTAAGATACAAAATACAGTCACAATTACAACGAACATTGTCAGGTAGTAGACTTGATTTTTGTTACTCATTTATTCGGACACTGTAGTTCCGATAATTATGCCCGCCTTTTTTCACCGGGAACACACTTCTATCGATTATACATGGCAAGACTATGCATTTTCCGAAACCTTGCATATATAATCGATATGTTTCTAAAGTTCAATTTCGAAATATAAGGATTCGAAAAATGCCTTGTTTTGTCATATTCAATCGATAAACGTCAATTCAAAGTGAATAAAGCGTTGTAAATCACCGAAGGCGAGCGTGGTAAATAACCTAGCCAATCCAAAACCTTCTTCTTCGTAGTCTCTTACCCCCCTCATAAATCTTTTGGCTGATCCACTCCATAAAGCAAAAGGATAAAGTGAGAGGAACGGTAATAAGACTAGCCGGTTACCGACGGAGGCAAAACAATAAATAACAAATAAATAAGAAGATAAATAAATAAAACAAATAATATTCCCCATAAATGAGTGCCATACGTCATAACCACTACACCATGACCTGATATTAGCTAAGCTACATGCATTTTTAGGAAATGAAGGTTGGGGAGAGAGAGAAAGAGAGAGAGTTTGCTACCTGGACGTCCATGAAGCTTATACAAAACATTCCAATACCACCCTTTGAGATAAATGTGCATAATTTTCGGTAGAAAAATGTCCTGGCCAATGTCTCAGACAACATGGAAATCCCAAGTTTAATTATGTAATGTATTTTCTTGCACTAAAATGCCACCCATGCTGGATATGTCTTGATTCTGTAAAACATATAACAAAATATAAATATATTATAAGTAAATATTATATAAAACAAATATTAATAATAATAATAATAATAATAATAATAATAATACAAATAATACAAAAAACAATAATAATAATAGAAATAATAGAGAAATACAGAGGACATACAGAGCGCAATTACCTACTCACAAATACACAGCTCGACATCAGGCAAACAAAATAAAATAAAATAACTCTACGGACAAGAACCCCAGAGATGACAGGGGAAACGACAAAGCACCGAAATCACAGAGGGGGCCGGCACAAAAGGCGACCCTCAGATAATGAAAAGGAGAGGCTTGGACGGCAAAGGGGAAAACCACAACTAACGAAAAAACTCCATGAGAACAGAGTGAGAGAGGGGAATGTGTGTGTGTGTGTGAGAGAGAGAGAGATTTACATATACTGAATATTATATAGCTACATCGGTCATACAGACCTCACGTTTCAAGATAAGTGGTGAGAGAGTAAGAGAGAGACTTTCATAGATTTTACATAGTTACACTGGCCTTACAGGACTTGCGTTCCAAGAAAAGCGGTAATGAGTGAGAGAGAGATTTACATAGATTAATATATAGATACTCAGACCTCACGTTCAAAGAGAAGTGGTGCAAGTGAGATTTACATAGATTATACATAGTTACACTGCCCATACAGATCTCCCATTCCAAGAGAAGTGGTCAGGGCATAATTCTAGTACCGTACAGAACTACAGATAACAGATTCCAAAATATAGACAAGTGGAAGAAAATGACAGCATAGAAGAAGGCTCTCTCCTAACCCTCCAACCTCTACGGCAAACAGTAGTAATATAAACACAGTTTGAAATTAACCCATACTGTACCAGTGACGACCTGTTCATTATATTCTGGCAACTATTAGATTATTTTATTAAGTTTAGGAAGGACCTCTAACCATTAAAAGGCTACATATTATCTCAATTAATCCTTTTTGCTACCACAGATCCTTCCAAAGCTGAATCAAATCGTCTAATAGTTGCCAGAATACTATGAAAAGAACGTCGCCGGTACAGTATGGGTTAAGGGGGGTCACCGGCTTTGTTTATCTTTCTCTCATTTTCTCTCTTTCCCAGGCTTGTATCCATTCGGTCCCATTCAGCCAACTGTTTTAAGACGTTTATCCCCATTCAGGTGTTGATTTCTTCCTGGCGAGCGATAGCGAGCCAGCATTGTATGGAGAAATCCGGCATCGCCGTAGACATTTTTCTATAGAAAAATTTACAAATTTAGCTTGCTGTAAACAAAACAATATATATGTGCTGGCTCGCTACCGCTCGCCAGGAAAATATTGACACCTGGATGGGAGTAAACGTCTTAAAACAGTAGGCTGAATGGGGCCTAATGGATACAAGCCAGAGAAAGAGGGAGAAAAAGAGAAAAAAAAGCGAGGTGGGCTCCCTTAATGTCCCTGTAGGATTTATCGTAACTATAGTCCATATAAGTAGGACAGCAAACGTGACCCACAAGTTAACCTCTTTAGCTCAATAAAAGGCTAGAGCAAATAGGCTGAAGTTAACCACCACAATTATTCCCTGCCTGACCCTGCACAAATGGTAGAACAATTAGCTAGATTCTTCTTCTTATTATTATTCGTTTATGAGTTATAGAGGTTAATGGTCAACATTGTGTGGCCTACCTATAATGAAACCACTATAATAAAACCTTGATTTATTTGTTCTATGTAAGTGAGGGAGACAAGGCAAAACTGCCTGTAGCAGGTGCCTCCCCCAGGGCCAAAATCAAGAAACGTTCGAGCCAAAATGTCTGGACACACAGAGTTTGAAGTAATTTAAGTCATAGGAGGAGGGAAAGACTAATTCTGGGAGAGAGTTCCAGAGCTCAGCTGTTGAATTGAAGAAGAACTGAGAAAAAAAATTCACTCTCGGGTTGGAGATTTGTACAGAATAGGGGTGGGATTGTGTTACATCATGGGTACTACGTATCCTACGTAGAGGAGGTGGTATACACTGGGAGAGCTCTGATGAACACTGATCATTGTAGAAGCGATAGAATAGCTAGAGAGATGCAACATTGCGGCGAAGAGAGAGAGATTGCAAAGATATGGTGAGTGGACGGGAGTTAATGATACGAAAAACATTCCTTTCTATTTTGTCTAGGAGTCCGGTGTGAGAGGATCCTCCCCACACATGTGAACAATACTCAATACAAGGACGCACTGTGGCTAGAGATGGAAATGGAACCTACAGTAAATATCACAAAATACCCCAAAATAGTGTTAAATCTCCTGACGGTTGCTAGGAACAAAACAACAACGTCCAAAATAGTTGGGAAAATTGAAAGGCTTGTTTATAATTGACACATTGATGGGAGGGGTGGTATTCGGGGTGTTGGTTGGGGAGGGGGAGGGGGGTGTGGGACACCTCTGAAAAACCCTCATTCTCTCTCTCTCTCTCCTTTTTTTTTTTTTTCATCAAGGTGACAGTTACAAAGTGGTGTACAATCTATCTTATTCTAGTTACATTATAGTTTATCTTATTGTACCAGTACCTCCCTACAATCAACCTAGTTGTTCCCCAATTCGGCCCTCCGCCACGACCATTTCAAAGTCCAAGTCTCTCACTCTTGTCCTCTGTAGCGGGGAGGACCTTGTACCCCTGAGACATAGGAGTGCAGACCTGAGAAGAGAGAAAGAGAACCGGCATCTCATCCAAGTTATGACTTGGCTTCTATGCTGGCGCTTTTTCTCCGATATTTGTTCAGCTAATCTGGCATAGAAGACACTTGCAGAAGGTCCCATTCCTCCCGACGATGAGAAGACCAGAGGAGTAAAGCTTCCTTGATCCCTGTTCAAAATTCTTTCTTCATAAGCGCGTTTTTTCTCACTTTCGTTTCTCAAGTATGCCGCCTTGAGTCCTTGCTCACGATATGTTTGTGCTCTTGGGTTGAAGATTCTGATGTCGAAAAAAGCCTGTTGTCCCCTTGTCCAAAAACCTCGAGCACTTGCGTCCACTCTTGCTTCATTTGAAGTATTTGCAGTATTGTGGGCCAAGCGCTGTCCGTCCATAGGCAGAAGTTCCGGTTCGATTCTGACATCATGACACACCTCGTCCAGCATTTGTGCAGTGATGTCTCATACTTCATCATGCCGGATACATATGAATCCTCCTTTCTTACAGGTCATACAGTGGTCTGAGTTGTTTATGTCACCACATGCACATTTCAGCGGCAGGTTCGAAACTGGCCACTCATACCTCAAGGCTAGGGCATCATTGAATTCTTTGTTTATTTAAGCTTAAGCCTTTTTCCTTTATTGGTAATGAAGTAAGCCAATTTGAAGCCCCCGTGTCTTGTGCCATCTCAACTCTCATTTGCAGTTCTTCACTACATTCGGTCTTAATTTGTTCTAGGCTATGTTTCTGTCTCTCTTCTCTGCTCTTTGTAATTTCCTGTCTTGCATTTCGTTGTTCCTCTTCGTCCACCTCATTATTTTCATTTTGCTCCCGTATTTTTTCTGTCAGAGACTTAGTAAATTTAAGGGAATTTTGGTACCCATGAGGTGCCGCCTCCACTGGGTTTATGATCCCCATACCTCCGAACCTTGGCGGAAGAGCTAATAGATCTCTTAGCTCTTGCGTGACGCCTTCCATCTCTGTTAAAGCAGGTATGAATGCTCCTCTGATTGCTTCTTTCAGCGGTTGGAGCATCTGTCCAATGTCAGGCACTGTTCTCATAAGAAAGGTCCATCTGTGCTTAACACCATATGTGAAGGCAGTATATGCAGCATGTGGTTCAGATTTCGCAATGTCTGCCAGGGTTTTCATTTCCTTTACCCACTCCGCTACCTTTTTTCGTACATAGACTCTCTTGCATTCCTCTGTGCCTATTACTGCTCCCAAATGGCATTGACCCTCCTTTGTAATCTTCACTCCTGTCCCATCAAAAGTCTGCACCGCTTCTTCATACTTGTCTTCTTTCACTATTAGTACAGATTTACTAACATTAGGATGGTACCCAATGACTGCGCCAACCGATTGTACTCTCCGCCACCATTCTTTGATATCCCTTATTCTTCCTGCACCTGTGAGGTCATCAGCATACGCCACTTGTTTCACTCGGGTTGCCTCATGTTTTATTTTCTGCTGCAGAATAGATAGTGCCAGTGCGTACATTGCCATTGCCACTGGATCTCCTTGCGTTGTTCCTTCATTTGATTTGAGAATTTTCATTTCTTCCTTCTTTGTGCTTCCAACTATATACAGGTTAGCTGGCTCCTTATAAGTGTTTTCTATGTACTTTACGATGCTCGGGCATTTGATCTTGATATTGTGAATAGCTGCCTCCCTATTAATGGTGTTAAAGGCATTTGTTGCATCCACTAGAAGTACCGCTTCACAATTTTCCTCATCATACACCTCCCCATTGCATGTATTCCTGCTTCTCCTCTGGCTTGCTGTCCTGCACATACTTGTAAGTTGCCCATTGCTCTTTGTACATCTTTTCCAAATACGGACATGATTGCTTTTCCTATAATCCTTCTAAGAACTTCCCCTACGCCTACTGGTCTAACTCCTGGATTCGTATTTAAAGGTATCAGGCGACATGCTGTCAGAGCTTCTATGTTCACGCATGGTGATGATGCAAGTTTCTTTGCAAGCATTGCTATTACTTCACGAAGGTCACCCGTGGCTGAACCAAACTTGTTTTGACTTAGGAAGATCCTCCAAGTCTTAGCATCTACACCTGATGGACCTGCTCCTCCCAGTGTTTTCAGCGCCTTTCTCCATACGAGGTCTCCAGTTATATTCTCATATATCACCGGGTCTGAAGGAACATATTCCCCGTCTAGTTTGGCCTCATCACTTGCTGGTTTTGCTTCTGGGTGTTTCTCCTTTAGCTGGTCCAAGATGTTTTGATTCACTTCGTACACCCCACTTGAGGCTTCCCCAGTGACCATTCTGACTGCCTGTGCCACTTTACCAATCCTCATGCTATTTCCCACTGATCGTGCCATATCATCTGGCTTCCTCTTTCTTCGTTGTTTTGTTTTCAGTCTTTGCTGGATTGCTCGTACTTGGCTAAGAATTTTGTCTAACTCCCCATTTTTCCACCACTCCATTCTCTGTTTCAGCGCTTTACTGTTCTCATTCAGTTTTGCCTTTGGTCTTTTTCTTTGAAGGAACAACTGAGGAATGAAGAAGCTATCTTGATTGCCACGTGCGCCAAAGGGGCATCCTGGACATAACATAGGATCACACGTCTGAGTTCCCCCAGCATGTCTTTTGCGGCTTCACAAATCGATAGTTCAAACTTATTATGTTGCCATTGTATCACTGCTGTATAAATTTCATTCACTAATGTTGTGAGTCTGTCACCAGAATGTCCCATCCATTCTCTACCATTCATGTTTACGTTACGAGGTCGTTCGTTCTGTTCACGATTTTCGATAATTTCTCTCTCATTATCTTCATTTACACCATTTTCATTATTTTGTACCACACCTCTGTTGTCTTGCGAATTATTGATTCCTGCATTTTCTTCTGCAGGCTGCAGTTGTTGATTGCTATTATCTGCATTTTCTCTAACAGGGTTTGCTTGTACATCCCCATTAACTACATTGTCTGTTTCACGGTTCATTTGTACTGCATCTCTCACTGCGTGTTGTCTTTCATCAGGATTATTCCTCGACTGGTACCGAGTTACTGGCATCTTGTCTTATTATCTTAATTATCTACCTATTCCCTAATACTGAGTCTATCTATCATTACTTCCTAAGGGACGAGTCTCTGCCCGATAAAGGTGAAAATGTAAACAACCTATGAGTAGCAATAGAAATAGAAAGAGTAAGAGAAGTTATTTAACTCACATAGTATAATGCAAAGTTACAGAAGATCAGGCTATATTACGAGACAGTGACTGCAAAATAAAAAATAAAAATAAAATAAAATAAAAGTATTTTTTTTTAAATAAGCACAAAGAATAAACGCGAAAAGAAAAGAAAAAACATTAAACACAAAATAAAATTAAAATATAATACAAAATGATTATTGTAGTGAGAAAGGAAATACACTAATTAAGAGAGTAAAATTATTAAAAACACAAGTGTCAAAATAGTGCTAAGGATTAAAGAAGGATGTTGTTAGAAATCTACCATTAGTTTGACAAAAAGGTCCTGGTTATCAGTATGCACACAATATATCAGCAAATGATACCATATTTTAAATAGTATACTTAGTTACTAGTTCGTTAGAGATAACTCTCACATGAAATATACCACTTCCAGTCTGATTTCCTGACTCGGCCATAAACCATATAGAACCTTACCTAATATAATCGGCCTGTTTCCTCAAAGCTAAATGACTCTATACAAAACTAAAGAAACCTTGGCAATTTGAGCCGCTTTACATTCTAAATATGCCTAACTTTAAATGGAAACCAGCCAATTATGTCTTATGATTTAGTTATTTTCAGGACAAAAATATGTACAACATATTACATCATGTAACTAATGTAATAGTAGCATGAGGGACTATATAGGAGGTGAGGTCTATATGGGAGGTTTATAGGAGGGGAGGATTACAGGAGGGGAGGTTTACATGGGGGGATGTGGTGGGGAGAGAGGAAAGTGGAAGGGAGAGGGTAGGGAAGGTGAGGGGAGGGGGAGAGGGAAAGGAAGGGAATGTGTGGGTAAGGAAGGGAATGTGTGGGTAAGGATGGGGGGGGGGGGGGTCACTGCATTTCCCTCTCTCTATATAGCTACTACTCTCTTACACAAACACACATTTATTTTTAAGCTGCTGCTACGCCCTCTCGTGAACGATTGTCGCCCTGTAGTCTTTCTCAAGAAACTGCAATGTCTTTATCGACCATACTGTCAGGAAGGCGGGCCCAAGTTGCACATGGCCCATACGCTGACTTAATGGGTCAAACCTCTAGTGAAGCATTGCATCCCAAACTACCACTGACATTTTGTTTTCAATATAAATCACCCCCACGGATTTAGATAAGAACAATACCTAAATACACTTATTTTTGCCTTTACACTGTCAGGTATCGTACTATATTAAGCGATGGGAGGAGAGGTGGTGGTAACGGGAAAAGGGGGGGGGGGAGTGTTGTGGTCAGCGCGGTTTATGGCCCCTTCCTCTACTCCCTCACTCCGCCTTTTCGCCTCTACTGTATATCGCTGTTTCTCACTTGCATATTTTGGTTAGATAGAACTCCAGAGTTTCACCCAATATCAAATCACCGTAATTTCCCACTCCCCCTGATGAATGTATCACAATAACTTTCTGTTCATCACGGAGAGAGAAATCCATACAACCTCTCCCGTCAAAGTCAGTCTCTCACACACATACACAGACAAACAGAAGGGGTTGATTTAATTGAAAGGCTTGTATATAATAATTGTCCCATTGAAGGTAGGGTTATATTATAACCTGGGTGTTGGTTGGTCGGTGTGTGTGTGTGGGGGGGGGGGGGGGGGGGAATTATTTCCCACAGAGGAATATTCTGTATTATTACCGTATAGTTTCACCGTACTGTACAAACATATGAATCCTTCGGGTTTTCGAGTCTGTAATAATTCATTGTCTCAATGAATCCCATGAGTTATAACAAGACACTTAATAATAGTATTCTATAATAATTCATTGTCTCAATGAATCCCCTGAGTTATAACAAGATATTAAATCCTTATATAATATATCGTATTAGATATTTTGAATAGTATTGTAAATAGTATTTATCTAGTTAATATAATTGTAAGACATTGGGATTAAGATTAACACATTACCTTTACTGTATTTACACATATAGTTATTCTATATAAATTTAACTAGGAACTACTTCGTATTAGTATTAATGCGCCTAAACAAAGGGCCTGAACCAAGAAGAATCTAATAAGGAGAAGCGACTCTCTGCTTTTTTGTGTAGGCCCCTGATACTTACCCCATCTAACGTCAAGCACCCACCAATAGAGAATGGTTAATTTCGAACAGTAACTATACAGTTTATACCCCTCAATAGAGAATGTACCGTTCTTTAGAAAACGGTTATATTCGAGCTAAAACTATATAGTTTCTAATATATATAGGCTACCGCTTGCAGTACTCGATATCTTATATATTTTCACATTTCATTATAGCTCTTATATAGGCCTATGTCTAAAGAGTAGGCTACTGTTGTCACTCATGATGTTTTAATTGTGATCCTCATTTTGTCATTATCATTATTGTCCTACCTTATAGTCCATATGCTACTACAACTAAATATATTGTGCTACATTCCATGTATACAATCTAGTATTTGTGCAACTTTATAGTTTTCTGTATAAAATACTTTATCTAATATAATACATTTGTTATATGTGTAGGTTACTCAACGTCTATATCTTGTATTGGTTTTGTTCCTTACATTTAAATTTGTATCAGTAGGCTACCTGTATGGATTTCGTCCATATATGTTCCCCAGTGTTCGTACGTTTACTGAAAAGTAAACAATCAAACACACACACACACTGTGAACCATACAGTTCCTCATATTACTTGCACTGCTTAATTGGTAAGGAGTAAATAAAGACATACCGGTACGCAATTATCTTTCACGAAGGAATATGCGAGACAACCACAACAATCATCCCAGTGACTGTCTCTCTGTAATTTATGTTTCTGCAGCTCTACCCATGCACGTCATACACTAATAAATACACATCCCTTCAGAAACACCATTACCAAAAGTGTGGAACACATCTTTTTCTTCATGTTGTACGTGTTTATAAATATATTTTTTCTAGATGTTACATGTTTACTATTCAGGTCGACCACTGCACCACAATACAATGCTAGGGGGATTTCTCCACTACCGTTTATTGCTTTTCTGTGTATTCATGAATAATATTCTATAATTAAGCAAGTAATTCCAACCTCACACTCCATAAAAAACTAAGAACATAAAATTGAGGGTATGTCTTACATTAAAAATAAACGATCAGGTGAATGGCATATAATACAACGTGAGTAGATTAAGCTATTTATTTATATTATTTAAAACATCTGTAAATTGTGGAGCATCAGAAGTCAAACGGCCAACCCCGCTATACTGGTCATCTTAAAAGTGGCTGCTTCACACAACACGGGACTTGTTCAGCTGATCAGGTGTTTTCGTCTTCAGATTGATGTCAAAGTTCTTGAGCCATTACAAACATCTGTAATGACACAAATGTCAGCATTTATGAGTCAGCTATTTACCGAGATGATGTCTCTGGAATCTGTATTCAGTCAGCCATGATTATAAACTCGTATGTGAGTATACTATATACTGTATACTCGTAGATACACCCTACTTATGACTAAGCACTTCACCTTACCTTTGGGAAAGAAGTGATGTATGAAATGCTTTGGCTTTCGCTTGAATTTTCCACAAACAACACAGCTGTGACCGTGTTGTTTTGGTGCCATGTTTGTATCTGCCGCCACGCCATCTGGCAGCTCCCAGTGACATTTGCAAGTGTGCAGACGATGTACGACCGATGGCAGAGCCATCTTCAGGGCTTGGTCAAGACTAGGGATCAATTGGGAGCTCGTTTAAGAGCTCTCTCCTTATTAGATTCTTCTTGGCCTGAACATTACTTTTCGAATTCCTTCACGCTTTTCACCAAGGACTGTCTATGGAAGAGCTAGAAATAGTCAGTTTACGACAGACACTCACGGTGACCAGTGCTACGGTTTAAATCAATTATTTACTTTACTTACGAACTTTTAAGTAATTTATTTGAGTACATAACTTACTTATACTTACGTGGTGAAACTCCTACATCAACAACCCCCATCTACGAGTCCCAGAACTCCGACACACCACACCCTACGGCTAATTCCCTCCAACACAGCCGAACGCTATCATAAGTATACCTGTGATTACCCCCTGTCCAGTAAGTAGGATAAGGAAACTTTTGATTGGCGTTACGCGGTGTGATTTTAATTACACACAAGTAAGTTCATACTCTGGATTTACTCGTATAATACTTAATTTAACTGTATATCATGATTATACTTGGATATATCCACTCATTAGTTTGCTATAGTTTACTTTCGTCACAATTTACTATAGCGCACTTTCTTTACTTTACAGAATTATTCGTGTTGCCACAGTCAAACCGTGAGTATGAAATATACCAAATGTGTCTATTTATTTACTAGGTGTGGAATGTATAGCAATTCGAGGGAAGATTAGGACAGTCTTGGCTAGATTTTCCACAGAGGGGGATGCACTGCCCTTCACTCTCGGCAATTGTTTAGTGTATGGCCTCCTCCTAAAGAAAATTGATTTTTGAGCACAGACTGAACCAAATGTTCACTACTCTATTTACATAGCTGGTCATTAACCTAACCTAACCTAACCTAACCTAACCTAAGGTAACCTGGGCATCCTGGGGGATGCTGCCCCCAGACCCCCGCTGGTCTTGGGTTGAAAAGTGATTAAAAACACATATCTCTTACCTCATTATTCAAAGTTTGGTATTTGGTTTAATATACACTTCCCAGGTCATTTGAACAGTTCTATTGCTTCTATATATCATATAATACACCATAGAATACGTTTTTAATAACTAGAAAAAGAGGACTTCGATTAAACAATTACGCGGCTCTCTTACCCTTCCACTCTTTGGAGAGAATACATGACACACATACAACGGTTTATGTTTATCACCAACCAGTGACGGGCCCCATCGATGATTCGGTCAATATACAGGAGGCGCTACAATATAGGTAGCAACATTTTAATGGTAGTTTTGGGTTCCTATCATCATATGCTTCATTTCTATATACTTTTTATCTCCAGGAAAAAAAAGCAAAAGTCTTGGGATTTTTCATTTATTTTCTTGGGATTTTTTGTTTTGGTCATTAACCTAACCAAAAAACCTAACCTAACCTAACCTAATGGCTCCCAAATACATTTAGGTTAGGTTAGGTTAGGTTTTTTGGTTAGGTTAATAAAAAAAAAAAAAAAAAAATCCAAGAAAAAAATAAAAATCCAATAACAATAAAACAAAAAAAACAAGATTTTGTGTTTTTTTCCCGGGGATAAAAAGTATATAGAAATGAAGCATATGATGATAGGAACCCAAAACTACCTTTAGAATTTTGCTACCTATATTGTAGCGCCTCCTCTATATTGACCGATGATTCTTATTGTGTTATCACTTTCATGAACGATACTTTGTTGGTGTACATGTACTTACCGTCGCAGATTCGTTATCCATGAAATACGAGAAACTGTAAAAAATACCTCCCGGTCAATGGCCGCGGCGCAATAGTAAACAATGGCTGTCGTTCGGGAGCTCTTACCCTCAAGCTTTCAGTCGAACGTCACTACACCTAACGGTCTTTTTATGAATCATGAACCATAGCATGAACCAATCACAGCCTTCCATCAAATGATCAACCAATCACACAGTCTTTCAGTCGTCACGTCACGCGCCACGCCCCTCGCCGGCCCGGGCTCAGTTTGAAGATGGAACCCTAACATGGAGGTCGTGGTGGTATGTGCTACGAGTTTTTCAGGTAATTTGTTGTACTTTGGTATTTTTATTTACCGGATCAGTCTGAAGATGGTTTTTTCTTTGATATACAGTACAGTGTTGTTTAATACCAAGGACTGTCGCATTTTACTATTTTCCCATTAGCCTATCCATCAATGTTAAGACACGGCCCCCCTCCCCCCCCCCAGGCTATGAAGATCAGGGAAATTGCGGGGTAAAAGCCGTAAATAAAGGGGTAATATTGGAAGAACTCTGAAAATACAATATTGAAATGTAACAAAACCTGAAAATAGAAAAACCCGAGCCAAGTTTTGACCAAACTTGGCTCGGGTTTTTCAGAGTCCAAAATTACAGTAGGCCTAACCTCATTTCGAAAGTTGGCTCGGTTTTCTTTGGCAAAAGTTGGCTCGGGTTTAAAGGATTTAGCGGGTTAGGTTAGGTTAGGCTAGGCTAATGTTAACCCCATAATCCTAGGTTAGGTTAGGTTATTTGGTTAGGTTAATGACAAAACTTGGCTCGGATTTCATGGATTTAGCGGGGGTGTGGGGGTGGCAGCCCCCATCCATTATACTAGGTTAGGTTAGGTTAGGTTAGGTTAGGCTAATGTTAACCACATTCTTACTGGCTTTATCCACGTTGAAAAACAAAACAAAATGAGCCAACTTTCGAAATGAGGTTACTGTTATTTTGGACTCTGAAAAATTGAAAAACTCGAGCCAAGTTTGGTCAAAACTTGGCTCGGGTTTTTCCATTTTCAGGTTTTGTTACTTTTCAATGTTGTATTTTCAGAGTTCTTCCAATGTTACCCCTTTATTTACGGCTTTTCCCCCGCAATTTCCCTGATCTTCATAGCCCTCCCCACTATCGGGGGCCGTGTTTTAAGATTGATGGATAATGGGAAAATAGTAAAATGCGACAGTCCTTGGTATTAAACAACACTGTGTAGCAAAGAAAAAACAAAAAACAACAAAAAATTACCTGAAAAACTCGTCACTGGTTGGTGATAAACATTTACCCATACAACTTGGATAATTTCACACACACTCTCTCTCTCTCTCACACACACACACACACACACACACACACACACACACACACACTCACACACACTCACACACACACATTAGCATGCTGACAAACAGAAAGGGTTGATTATTAATTGAAAGGCTTGTATATAATAATTGTCCCATTGAAGGTAGGGGATATATTATATCCTGGGTGTTGGTTGGTGTGTGTGTGGTGGTGGTGGTGGTGGTTGGGGGGGGGGGGGGGGGGGTACTCTGCCCCTTCACTCTCAGCTCTCGCAAAAATGTTATTTTAATACCACGAATTTTCCGAGTGTTTTTTATAAAAGAAATTGTTCATTTGCATCAATATATAGTGTTCGCAATTAATTAGAAATCTCGGAAAAACCTATTTTCCCCATTAGGCCTATTGATCGATGTTGAGACACACCCCGATAGTGATTTGGAAAGACATTAGCCTAACCTAACAACCTTACCTAACCTAACCTAGTATTATGGGTGGGGGCTGCTGCCCCCACACCCCCGCTGGTTGAGTACTAATCCCTTAGTAAAAAAAAAAAAACATTGGCTGTCGATTATACGAAGGTGAAATAAAGTCGATGAAGTCTACGGTGTTTACTCTGCAATCTTCAGCTTTGATTATACATTGATAACGGGAAAGTACCGTATTGACAACCTTGTTACGAAAATTAAAATTTGATACCATACTTTTATATAAGTTTTTCCGAGGGTTTAACACATTTTCATATGATCTTTAGAGCTATCGATAACTGGAAGTACCGTATTGACAACCTTGTTACGAAAAATAAATGTTAGTACCATACTTTTTTATTAGGTTTTGCCGAGGGTTAAAACAAATTTTCTTATGATATTTATAGCATATAGATTCAATATTTATCTTCAAATATATCAACAAAATTTGTGGTATTAAAATAACATTGAACCCAGCTGGAAAAATGTTATTTTAATACCACGAATTTTCCGAGTGTTTTTTTATAAACAAAATGTTTCATTTGCATCAATATATAGTTTGTAATTAATTAGAAATCTCGGGAAAACCTATTTTCCCCATAAGGCCTATCGATCGATGTTGTTCCCCAATAGTGATTTGAAAAGACATTAGCCTAACCTAACAACCTTACCTAACCTAACCTAGTATTATGGGTGGGGGCTGCCGCCCCCACACCCCCGCTGGTTGAGTACTAATCCCTTAGTTAATAAAAAAAAAAAAATATAGATGTCTATTATACGAAGGTAAAAGTCGATGAAGTCTACGGTGTTTACTGTGCAATATTCAGCTTTGATTGTACATTGATAACGGGAAAGTACCGATTGACAACCTTGTTACGAAAATTAAATTTTAGTACCATACTTTTATATTAGGTTTTTCCGAGGGTTTAACACATTTTTTTTATGATCTTTAGAGCTATCGATAACCTGAAAGTACCGTATTGACAACCTTGTTACGATTTTTTTTTTTTAGTACCATACTTTTTTATTAGGTTATGCCGAGGGTTAAACAAAAATTCTTATGATCTTTAGAGCATATAGATTCAATATTTATATTCAAATATATCACAAAAAATCGTGGTATTAAAATAACATTGAACCTTAAATTTTAGTACCATACTTTTATATTAGGTTTTTCCGAGGGTTTAACACATTTTCATATGATCTTTAGAGCTATCGATAACTGGAAGTACCGTATTGACAACCTTGTTACGAAAAATAAATGTTAGTACCATACTTTTTTATTAAGTTTTGCCGAGGGTTAAAACAAATTTTCTTATGATCTTTAGAGCATATAGATTCAATATGTATCTTCAAATATATCAACAAAATTCGTGGTATTAAAATAACATTGAACCCATTGAACCCTAGACTCTAGAATAGAGGGAATACATCACACAAATTATTATACAAATTATTATACAATAATACAAGTGATGGAGGTTGAATGTCCAATATGTGACGCTTCATTCTCGGCTGACAAAATTGAGATTCATGCTGAAGAATGTGTCCAGGCAAGGTGAGCATTTAAAGTCACTTGCTTGAAGGGTAGCATTCAAGGAGACTACTGCAGGACTTTTCTTCCTCTTTACCTCTGATCGGGTATAGGCTATCCTAGTGTTTACTAGCCTATACCCGTTTGAAAAGCGCACTCCTTTGAAAGGACATTAGGCCTAGCCTAACCTAATAACCTTACCTAACCTATCCTAGTATTATAGGTGGGGGCTGCCGCCCCCACACCCCCTGCTTTGACTTAGATTTTTAGTGTATTTGTCTGTGAAGTGGGTATTTTTCAATTTGTTGATAACGAAAATCCTCCATGCGGACTAGGCTAGCCTATCCTATAGGCTGACGAATCTATTGGTGCCTATTTTCCCTAATAAATTGTTTCTCATAACGTCGCACTAGGCCTACTGTCCTTGAATATTATCGCTTGAAGTATTTTTTTTTAAATTGTTTACTTAGGCGTAGATCTTTTACATATCCTAGTTCATATGGGTTGTGTGGGACAGGGATCTGCCTTGCTTAGGCCAATCGGCTTTCTGCAGACTCCCATTTTCTTATGTTCTTATGTTCTTAAATATAGCTAGGATAAAATTACTCTCTCTCTCTCTCTCTCTCTCTCTCTCTCTCTCTCTCTCTCTCTCTCTCTCTCTCTCTCATTGAATGGAAGGGTTATATATCCTGTGTGTTTGTGTGTGTGTGTGTGTGTGGGGGGGGGGGGGGGTACACACTTTCCTTCACTTTCCTTTCCCCGGTTATGTAATGTTTGAGAACAGCCGAATAAATAAAAATGGAGGTGGCGTTTTATTTTATATCAAAGAAAGTCTTAACCCGAGTCGTGTGTCAACCTCAAATTGTGAACGTCGACACATCTTTTGCTAATAAAGAATAATAAATACAAAAATAATACTTGCGTTAATATACACCTCCAGCTCAATCAGTGCAAACTGACCCGAAATTTATGAACAAATTGCAGATGTAAGTAACTCACAAGATACCGTAATTTTGGCGACTTTAATTTACCTGTGACCAAGTGGGGCGATACTCTTACTTCACACTCTCCGGACATGACTTGTATTCGAACTTGCAAGAGAGTTCGCTTTATCAATTTGTTCGAATGCCGACCCGTGGTAATAACGTTCTTGACATTGTACTTGCAACAAAAGAAGAATTGATAGAGAATTTGAATGTTGGTGATGAATTCAGTAACAGCGACCATCGTACGATAACTTTCACTTTAAAGTTTACTAGTAATGAACCAAATAGTAGCATCGAAAAAGTCCCTAATTTCAAGAAAGCAAACTTCCATAAACTTAGAGCTATGTTTAAAGAAACTGACTGGAGCTTTTTAATTAACAATAACGACATAAATACATCTTGGAAGTTATTCGAAACCACTTACCTAAAAGCAGTGCAAGACTGCATACCATCGAAAATACGGCGTCCAGGCCATAATAATAAGCCCAAATGGTGGAATAAAGATATTTCAAACTGCCTGCTTGCTAAAAAATTTGCTAATGATAGATTAAAATCCTCACAAAATGACGAAGAACGGGTGAAATTTGTAGAGCTACGACGCAAAGCCAAAAAGTTAATTAAGCAAAGTAAAAAGACCTTAGAGTTACATATTGCGAATCAAAGTAAAAACAAACCCGAAAGAATTCTATAGTTATATCAGAAAGAAAAAAGTAGTTACTTCAACTGTTGGACCGTTAGTCGATGAAAAAGGAGAATACACCAAAGACGAAGTACAAATGAGTAATGCCCTCAATACCTTCTTTGCATCAGTTTTTACAACAGAAGACCTCAGTGATATCCCTACACCATCGCCGATTCAGATTGATAATTCAGATGTTCTAAGCAATATCACCGTTACAGAGAGAGAAGTATTGAATTGTTTAGATAAACTCAAGGTAAATAAAACGCCAGGACCTGATACAATCTCGCCTAGAGTTCTAAAGGAAGCTAAGAATGAGCTCTCCAAACCACTGACATTACTATTCAATAAATCCTTGCAGTCTGGAACTATGCCTGATCAGTGGAAGCTAGCCAACGTAACACCGATATTCAAAAAAGGCAGCAAATCCCTACCCAGTAACTATCGTCCAATTAGCTTAACCTCAGTTGTATGTAAAATGCTAGAAACGGTCATACGAGACAGACTCGTAAATCACTTAGAGGAAAATAACATACTTAAAGATACTCAACACGGCTTTCGTAAAAAACGTTCCTGTTTAACAAACCTCTTAGACTTCTTCCACGATATCCTCAACCTCTACGATGAGAGTAAAGCTGTAGATATTATATACCTTGATTTTCAAAAGGCCTTTGACAAAGTTCCCCACAAACGTTTACTGCTAAAACTAAAAGCGCATGGAATACAAGACGGTGTGTTGAAATGGATAGAAAATTGGCTCAGCAACAGAAAGCAAAGGGTAGTCATAAACGGTAAGGCATCTAAATGGACCAATGTAAGTAGCGGGGTACCCCAGGGATCGGTACTAGGACCAATTCTCTTTCTAATTTACATCAACGACATAGATGAGGGTCTCACCTGCACAATCTCAAAATTTGCTGACGATACAAAAATTGCAAATAGCGTACTCTCAAAAGAACAAGTTGACGATATGCAACACAATCTAGATAAATTGTCATGTTGGCCCAAATTTGGCAAATGAGTTTCAATGCGGATAAATGTAAAGTACTACATGTCGGATACCTAAATGAGAAAGCAAACTATTCGATGAATGGCACTCAGCTTAAGAATGTAAACAGAGAAACTGATCTGGGAGTAACAATATCGAGTAACCTAAAACCGAGTCAACAATGTTCAGAAGTTGTTAAGAAGGCAAACAAAATAATTGGCTTTATAGGCAGGTCATTTGAGCATAAATCCAAAGAAGTTATCCTAACCCTTTACAATTCCTTAGTCCGCCCTCTTCTGGAATACTGTGTTCAATCCTGGTGCCCTTATTACCAAAAAGATATAAACAAGCTAGAACGAGTTCAACGTAGAGTTACCAAAATGATACCTAGCCTAAAGAACAAACCATACGAAGAGCGTCTTAGAGAATTAAATCTATTTCCTTTAACCCAGCGCAGATTAAGAGGCGACTTAATTCAAGTGTTCAAAATCATCAAAGGCATCGACAATATGAACTGTAGTAAGTACTTCACTATCGACCAATCTAATTACACGCGGGAAACGGTTGCATAATTATTGGTAAATCTTTTAACTCGCACGAATCTAAGAATTTCTTCTTCAATCGAGTTGTCAACTTGTGGAATGGGCTTCCCCGAGACGTTATAGACTGCAGCACCGTTGATTCATTTAAATTCCGCCTAGACAAATATCTCGCATCAAACCCGCGACTGACTGCGTTTGTAAATTAATAACTTTATCCTCCCCTCAGTTACTAACCCCTATGTCCCCTACTAACTTCCTAGTCCTGCCACGTTGGTGGCAGGGAAGTAGTTCCCTTTCCAATGTTCCCTTACCCACTCTAAACCACTGTTTGGACACTTGATCCTCAGTGTTTTGGAGGACAAGCAACCTAGAAGGGTCACTGGATCTGTTGTTGCTTGATTTCCTTTGTACTCCTTTGTACTCTCAGCTCTCACTCACTCACTCACTCTCTCTCACTCAGATAAACCCACTCCCTCTTTCTATATAAAGTATATAAGATCATTGTTTCCGCCAACCAAGTTAGACAGAGGTTATGGTGTTGCCTCGGTGCGTCTGTTTGTTAGATATCTCACAAAGTTATAAACCGGTTTTCACACAATTTCGTGGGTAGATTCAATTTTTGTGTTCAAATCCAAATGTTTATTGCCATTAATACAAATACATAGCTATACAATAATATTAACCCCTTCTGTACCGGCGACGTATTTTAATCTTAGTGTGTTTTTTGTGAGACGATTTTATTCAGCTTAAAAAGGGCCTCGAGCAAGTAACAGGCTTTGAACTATCTCATTTAACCCTCTTTACAACTGCAGATCCTTCCTAAGCTGCACAAAATCGTCTAGATATAGCAAAAATAAAATTAAAATTACGTCGCCGGTACAGCAGGGGTTAAAGTATACGGCAATACATGAAGGTCAGGATCTGATAGTGGGTACTTTAGAGCAGATCTGGTAAAACCAACTACAGTATGCAACTTTAAGAGGAGACTGGCCGTTTGTTTGATCTATTAATTTATTTATTCATATATTTGTTTAGTTTCCTCCCTAGACCTCAATCAAGCTTAGAAAAACATCCCCTACATTACATTCAAGATAAATTTGTAAATTTTTCGGGAGAAAAATGGGTTCAATGTTATTTTAATACGACAAATTTTGTTGATATATTTGAAGATAAATATTGAATCTATATGCTCTAAAGATCATAAGAAAATTTGTTTGAGTTTTAACCCTCGGCAAAACCTAATCAAAAAGTATGATACTAACATTTATTTTTCGTAACAAGGTTGTCAATACGGTACTTCCAGTTATCAATAGCTCTAAAGATCATATGAAAATGTGTTAAACCCTCGGAAAATCTAATATAAAAGTATGCTACTAAAATTGAATTTTCATAACAAGGTTGTCAATACGGTACTTTCACGTTATCAATGTACAATCAAAGCTGAACATTGCAGAGTAAACACCGTAGACTTCATCGACTTTTCTTTCACCTTCGTATAATCGACAGCCATTTTTTTTTTTTTATTCACTAAGGGATTAGTACTCAACCAACGGGGGTGTGGGGGCGGCAGCCCCCACCCATAATACTAGGTTAGGTTAGGTAAGGTTGTTAGGTTAGGCTTATGTCTTTTCAAATCACTATCGGGGACGGCCCCCGATAGTCTCAACATCGATGGATAGGCCTAATGGGGAAAATAGGTTTTCCCGAGATTTCTAATTAATTACAAACACTATATATTGATGCAAATGAACAATTTTGTTTATAAAAAACACTCGGAAAATTCGTGGTATTAAAATAAAAAAAATCCGAAAAATTTCCCAGCCAAAGGCTGGTTGCTCTTAAAATTGCAGGCTCGCTATCGCAAGCCAGGAAATAATCGACACCTAAATGGCACGAAAGGTCTTACAATTGACAACGAAATGGGTCGAAAGGTGTTAAAATCGCCAAACTAATGGGCCGAACGTTTTATAATCTCAGAACTTGTAGGGCTAAACATTAGGGAGAAGTGGGTCCAGAAAAACGGTCTGCCTCCCCTTAATTGAAGAACGGTAAGAAATTATCTGTTCCCGTTTTCCTATCCTCAAGTAACCTCTTAAGAACTGGTCAGGGGACTGGTTATAACTTGTAGGATGTTTAATTGAAGTGCGGAAATCAGTATTTACTGAGAAATAAAAGTCTTAAAATGCCAGGCAAGAATGTAGTTACCGGGTGTACCACCCGTCTTGTTTACACTATGCGGACGCTCACCATCATGTTCCCGTCTATTTTGACTGCCTTTGGATACAAAAATACATTTCCCTAACCAAACAACCTAACCTAACCTAACCTAGTATTATAGATTTATAAGTATTTATTTTATTATAAGTATTTATAGATGATTTATGGGTCAATATTTACGAGTCACACCACAGCTGGGATCACATTTTTAAAGGTAGTTTTGGGTTCCTATCATTCTATGCTTCATTGCTATATACTTTTTATCCACCGGATTTTTTTTTTTTTGTTTTTTTTTTTTTTTTTTTTTTTAAGCATTAGGCCTAACCTAACCTAACCTAGCCTAACCTAACCTAACCTAATAGCCCCCAAATACATTTAGGTTAGGTTAGGTTAGGTTTTTAGGTTAGGTTAATGCTAAACAAAAAATATAAAAAAAACACAAGATTTTTTTTTTTTCCGGTGGATAAAAAGTATATAGCAATGAAGCATAGAATGATAGGAACCCAAAACTACCCTTAGAAATGAGATTCCAGCTGTGGTGTGACTCATAAATATTGACCGATTTATGTTGTACCCGGTAACTAAATCCTTCCCAAATGCCCCCCGCCCCCTCCCACCCCTAAAATTCGCCTTATTTCGGTGTTTTTGTTATGGACTTAGACGCGGAAACATAGATAAATAATAAATAACCTAACCTAATCTAACCTAACCTAACCTAACCCTGGGTGACCCAAAGAAAAGGTCGAGTCTGGTAAAACATAGCGCATTTTAAGACTGTTATTTCTCAGTAAATACTGATTTCCGCACTTCAATTAAACATTCTACAAGTTATAACCAGTCCCCTGACCAGTTCTTAATAGGTTACTTGAGGATATTTTAACGGAACATTGCGAAACATTTATCAAAATATTGAATGGGTTGGTGGTGTAATGGTTTAGGTGCTTATGTTCTGGGCGTTATGTCCCGAGTTAGAATCCCGGGAGGAGCATATGCTTTCATTAGTTTACTCAAGTACATTGGGGTTTGTAATTGATGATAAATGTTAAGAATGGGGTGTTATTTATGGCTATGAATGAGGATGATTTTATGTATGTATGTATGAATGCATGTATGTATGTATGTATGTATGTACTAATGTACTCTGGTACAGTAGTATGGTAAGTAAATGAAGCATAACACTCAGTATTACATTAACTCCTGCACCGGCGACGTCTTTTTAATTTTATTCTGGCTACTATTAGACTATTTTATTCAGTTCAATAAGGGCCTCTAGCAATGAACAGGCTTCGAACTGTCTCATTTAACTATATTTACCAGAACAATGTTTTCTTAAACTGTAGACTAAAATTGAAAACCTAGAGAAGATAGGAGGGGATCCACAATGGTATCACTGTGGTGTATTTACGATTATCTTGTGCCAAAGCCAACGTCGGCGGTGGTATGTTCTCCACCGACTGCCCCTCTAGTTGGGTACAGTGTTATAGATTGACCTTTCTATCCTTTCATAAAATTAGTTTATAACCACCAATATACCTTTAAGGTGACAGTGGTTATTTGTTGGTGTCTATTTATTTATAAATTAATAGTTTCCTCAGCAGACCTTCATCAAGCTTTAAAAAAAACACACACTCCCTAGACCCACCTTCAATATAAATTTGTAAATTTTTCGACAAAAAAATGTCCCACCCGAAGGCCGAATTATCTTAAATTTACAGGTTTGCTATCGCTCGCCAGGAAAATATCAACTAAATGGCCCGAAAGGTCTTGATATTGATATACAAATTGGGCGAACTAATGAGCTGAACGTCATAAAATCTGAAAACGAATTGGGCTAAACATGAGGAAGAAGGAGGACCAGAAAAACAAACCCATCTCCCCTTAAACGCGTCAAATATAATGGCCACTGTATTACCCCTTTACATGCCCATTATTATTTTATAAAGTGTAGCAATAAAGTTAATATAACACTTTGATAGCCGGAAAATTATGCCGGGCGATACCTGTCATCAATATTAATGGCATATTTGTCTAATTAAACATATTGGTCAACACAATTATAATTAATACGCGCGTTTAATATGACAGGGGGAAAATGTGTAGGTAATTTATATAGATTGACATGTTTACATAGATTGATATACAAACTGTAAGTAGTTTATATAGATTGATATAAATAATGTGAGGGTAGTGTACATAGATTGATATAACTAATGTGTAGCTAATTTACACAGGCTGACAAATACTGTATACACTGGCCCACAGATATTGCGATCCAAATAAAGTGGTCTGGATCTTATTATGGTGGAGACAGCCGAACTAAAGATAAAGGAAAGTAGAACAACATTGGTAAAAATAGGTGGAGGTTTTGTTAAGGGTAGGGATAGGAGAGGGGAGGGAGGTGGTGGTGTTGGTAAGGGTAGGGGTAGGGAAGGGGAGGGAGGTGGTGGTGTTGTTAAGGGTAGGGGAGGGGAGGGGAGGGAGGTGGTGGTGTTGTTATGGGTAGGGGAGGCGAGGGGAGGGAGGTGGTGGTGTGTTGTTGTTAGGGGTGGGGGAGGCGAGGGGAGGGAGGTGGTGGTGTTGTTAAGGGTAGGGGAGGGGAGGGGAGGGAGGTGGTGGTGTTGTTAAGGGTAGGGGAGGCGAGGGGAGGGAGGTGGTGGAGTTTTTAAGGGTAGGGGAGGGGAGGGGAGGGAGGTGGTGGTGTTGTTAAGGGTAGGGGAGGCGAGGGGAGGGAGGTGGTGGTGTTGTTAAGGGTAGGGTAGGGGAGGGGAGGGAGGTGGTGGTGTTGTTGTTAAGGGTAGGGGAGGCGAGGGGAGGGAGGGAGGTGGTGGTGTTGTTAAGGGTAGGGGAGGGGAGGGGAGGGAGGTGGTGGTGTTGTTAAGGGTAGGGGAGGCGAGGGGAGGGAGGTGGTGGTGTTGTTAAGGGTAGGGGAGGGGAGGGGAGGGAGGTGGTGGTGATGTTAAGGGTAGGGGAGGGAGGTGGTGGTGTTGTTAAGGGTAGGGGAGGGAGGTGGTGGTGTTGTTAAGGGTAGGGGAGGCGAGGGGAGGGAGGTGGTGGTGTTGTTAAGGGTAGGGGAGGGGAGGGAGGTGGTGGTGTTGTTAAGGGTAGGGGAGGCGAGGGGAGGGAGGGGGTGGTGTTGTTAAGGGTGGGGGAGGGGAGGGGAGAGAGGTGGTGGTGTTGTTAAGGGTAGGGGGAGGGAGGTGGTGGTGTTGTTAAGGGTAGGGGAGGCGAGGGGAGGGAGGTGGTGGTTTTGTTAAGGCTAGGGGAGGGGAGGGGGGAGGAGGGAGGTGGTGGTGTTGTTAAGGGTAGGGGGGGAGGCGAGGAGGGAGAGGTGGTGGTGTTGTTAAGGGTAGGGGGGGGGATGGAGGGAGGTGGTGGTGTTGTTAATGGAGGGGGGAGGGGAGGTGGTGGTGGTGTTGTTAAGGGTAGGGGAGGCGAGGAGAGGGAGGTGGTGGTGTTGTTAAGGGTAGGGGAGGGGAGGGGAGGGAGGTGGTGGTGTTGTTAAGGGTAGGGGAGGCGAGGGGAGGGAGTTGGTGGTGAAAAGGGTAGGGGAGGGGAGGAGGATGGTGGTGTTGTTAAGGGTAGGGGAGGCGAGGGGAGGGAGGTGGTGGTGTTGTTAAGGGTAGGGGAGGGGAGGGAGGGAGGTGGTGGTGTTGTTAAGGGTAGGGGAGGCGAGGGGAAGGAGGTGGTGGTGTTGTTAAGGGTAGGGGAGGGGAGGGAGATGGTGGTGTTGTTAAGGGTAGGGGAGGCGAAGGGAGGGAGGTGGTGGTGTTGTTAAGGGGAGGGAAAGGAGAGGGGAGGGTGGTGGAGGTGGTGTTAAGGGTAGGGGAGGGGAGGGAGATGGTGGTGTTGTTAATGGTAGGGGAGGCGAGGGGAGGGAGGTGGTGTTGTTAGGGTAGGGATAGGAGAGGGGGAGGGTGGTGGTGGTGGTGTTAAGGGTAGGGGTAGGAGAGGGGGGGAGGGAGATGGTGGTGTTGTTAATGGTAGGGGTAGGGGAGGGGAGGGAGTGGTGGTGTTGTTAAGGGTAGGGGAGGGGAGGGGAGGGAGGTGGTGGTGTTGTTAATGGTAGGGATAGGTGAGGGGATGGTGGTGGTGGTGGTGTTGTTAAGGGTAGGGGAGGGGAGGGAGGTGGTGGTGTTGGTAGGGGTAGGGAAGGGGAGGGTGGTGGTGGTGGTGGTGGTGGTGTTAAGGGTAGGGATAGGAGAGGGGAGGGAGGTGGTGGTGTTGTTTAGGGTAAGGGTAGGGGAGAGGAGGGAGGTGGTGGTGTTGTTAAGGGTAGGGATAGGAGAGGGGAGGGTGGTGGTGGTGGTGTTGTTAAGGGTAGGGGAGGGGAGGGAGGTGGTGGTGTTAAGGGTAGGGGTAGGGAAGGGGAGGGTGGTGGTGGTGGTGGTGGTGTTAAGGGTAGGGATAGGAGAGGGGAGGGAGGTGGTGGTGTTAAGGGTAGGGATAGGAGTGGGGAGGGAGGTGGTGGTGTTGTTAAGGGTAGGGGAGGCGAGGGAGGTGGTGGTTTTGTGAGGGGTAGAGATAGGGGAGGGGAGGGAGGTGGTGGTGTTGTTAAGGGTAGGGGTAGGGGAGGAGAGGGAGGTGGTGGTGTTGTTAAGGGTAGGGGGGGGGAGGGGAGGGAGGTGGTGGTGTTGTTAAGGGTAGGGGAGGCGAGGGGAGGGAGAGGTGGTGGTGTTAAGGGTAGGGGAGGGGAGGGGAGGGAGGTGGTGGTGTTGTTAAGGGTAGGGGAGGCGAGGGGAGGGAGGTGGTGGTGTTGTTAAGGGTAGGGGAGGGGAGGGGAGGGAGGTGGTGGTGTTGTTAAGGGTAGGGGAGGCGAGGGGAGGGAGGTGGTGGTGTTGTTAAGGGTAGGGGAGGGGAGGGAGATGGTGGTGTTGTTAAGGGTAGGGGAGGCGAAGGGAGGGAGGTGGTGGTGTTGTTAAGGGTAGGGATAGGAGAGGGGAGGGTGGTGGAGGTGGTGTTAAGGGTAGGGGAGGGGAGGGAGATGGTGGTGTTGTTAATGGTAGGGGAGGCGAGGGGAGGGAGGTGCTGGTGTTGTTAAGGGTAGGGATAGGAGAGGGGAGGGTGGTGGTGGTGGTGTTAAGGGTAGGGGTAGGAGAGGGGAGGGAGATGGTGGTGTTGTTAATGGTAGGGGAGGCGAGGGGAGGGAGGTGGTGTTGTTAAGGGTAGGGATAGGAGAGGGGAGGGAGGTGGTGTTGTTAATGGTAGGGATAGGAGAGGGGGGGGGGGTGGTGGTGGTGTTGTTAAGGGTAGGGGAGGGGAGGGAGGTGGTGGTGTTGTTAATGGTAGGGGTAGGGGAGGGGAGGGAGATGGTGGTGTTGTTAAGGGTAGGGGAGGGGAGGGGAGGGAGGTGGTGGTGTTGTTAAGGGTAGGGATAGGAGAGCGGGAGGGTGGTGGTGGTGGTGTTATAAAGGGTGGGGGAGGGGAGGGAGGTGGTGGTGTTGTTAAGGGTAGGGGTAGGGAAGGGGAGGGTGGTGGTGGTGGTGGTGGTGTTAAGGGTAGGGATAGGAGAGGGGAGGGAGGTGGTGGTGTTGTTTAGGGTAGGGGTAGGGGAGGGGAGGGAGGTGGTGGTGTTGTTAAGGGTAGGGATAGGAGAGGGGAGGGAGGTGGTGGTGTTGTTGTTAAGGGTAGGGGAGGGGAGGGAGGTGGTGGTGTTAAGGGTAGGGGTAGGGAGGGGAGGGTGGTGGTGGTGGTGAAGGGTGGGGATAGGAGAGGGGGGGGAGGTGGTGGTGTTAAGGGTAGGGATAGGAGAGGGGAGGGAGGTGGTGGTGTTGTTAAGGGTAGGGGAGGCGAGGGAGGTGGTGGTTTTGTGAAGGGTAGAGATAGGGGAGGGGAGGGAGGTGGTGGTGTTGTTAAGGGTAGGGGTAGGGGAGGGGAGGGTGGTGGTGGTGGTGCTGAGGGGAGGGAGGTGGTGGTGTTGTTAAGGGTAGGGATAGGGGAGGGGAGGGAGGTGGTGGTGTTGTTAAGGGTAGGGAAGGGGAGGGAGGTGGTGGTGATGTTAAGGGTAGGGGTAGGGTAGGGGAGGGAGGTGGTGGTGTTGTTAAGGGTAGGGGTAGGGAAGGGGAGGGTGGTGGTGGTGGTGGTGCTAAGGGTAGGGATAGGGGAGGGGACGGAGGTGGTGGTGTTGTTAAAGGTAAGGGAGGGAGGTGGTGGTGTAGTTAAGAGAGGGAGGAGAGGGGAAGCTAGGTATATGGGGTAAAGGAGTTCAAAGGAAGTACAAAGGAGTACAAAGGAAATCAAGCAACAACAGGTCTAGTGACCCTTCTAGGCTGCTTGTCCTCCAAAACACTGAGGATCAAGTGTCCAAACAGTGGTTTAGAGTTGGTAAGGGAACATTGGAAAGGGAACTACTGCCCTGGAACTAATGTCCGTGGCAGGATTAGGAAGTTAGTAGGGGACAGTTGGGTTTGTAACTGAGGGGAGGATAAAATAAGGTTAATCATTTACAAATGTAGTCAGCCACGGGTTTGATGCAAGATATTTGTCTAGGCGAAGTTTAAATGAATCAACGGTGCTGCAGTCTATAACATCTCGGGGAAGCTCATTCCATAAGCTGACAACTCGATTGAAGAAGAAATTTTTAGCTTCGTGTGAGTTAAAAGATTTACCAATAATTTTGCACCCGTTTCCCCGCGTGTAATTAGATTGGTCGATAGTGAAGTACTTACTACAGTTCATATTGTCGATGCCTTTGATGATTTTGAACACTCGAATTAAGTCGCCTCTTAATCTGCGCTGGGTTAAAGGAAATATATTTAATTCTCTAAGACGCTCCTCGTATGGTTTGTTCTTTAGGCTAGGTATCATTTTGGTAACTCTACGTTGAACTCGTTCTAGCTTGTCATATCTTTTTGGAAATAAGGGCACCAGGATTGAACGCAGTATTCCAGAAGAGGGCGGACTAAGGAATTGTAAAGGGTTAGGATAACTTCTTTGGATTTATGCTCAAATGACCTGCCTGTAAAGCCAATTATTTTGTTTGCCTTCTTAACAACTTCTGAACATTGTTGACTCGGTTTTAGGTTACTCGATATTGTTACTCCCAGATCGGTTTCTCTGTTTACATTCTTAAGCTGAGTGCCATTCATCAAATACAGGTAGTTTACTTTCTCATTTTGGTATCCGATATGTAGTACTTTACATTTATCCGCATTGAAACTCATTTGCCAAATTTGGGCCCAACATGACAACTTATCTAGATTGTGTTGCATATCGTCAACTTGTTCTTTTGAGAGTACGCTATTTGCAATTTTTGTATCGTCAGCAAATTTTGAGATTGTACAGGTGAGATCCGATCATCTATGTCATTGATGTAAATTAGAAAGATAATTGGTCCTAGTACCGATCCCTGGGGTACCCCGCTACTTACATTGGTCCATTTAGATGCCTTACCGTTTATGACTACTCTTTGCTTTCTGTCGCTGAGCCAATTTTCTTTCCATTTCAACACACCGTCTTGTATTCCATGCGCTTTTAGTTTTAGCAGTAAACGATTGTGGGAAACTTTGTCAAAGGCCTTTTGAAAATCAAGGTATATAATATCTACAGCTTTACTCTCATCGTAGAGGTTGAGGATATCGTGGAAGAAGTCTAAGAGGTTTGTTAAACAGGAACGTTTTGTACGAAAGCCGTGTTGAGTATCTTTAAGTATGTTATTTTCCTCTAAGTGATTTACCAGTCTGTCTCTTATGAGTGTTTCTAGCATTTTACATACAACTGAGGTTAAGCTAATTGGACGATAGGTACTGGGTAGGGATTTGCTGCCTTGTTTTAATATCGGTGTTACGTTGGCTATCTTCCACTGATCAGGCATAGTTCCAGACTGCAAGGATTTATTGAATAGCAATGTCAGTGGTTTAGAGAGCTCATCCTTAGCTTCCTTTAGGACTCTAGGTGAGATTGTATCAGGGGGTGAGGAAGAGAGAGGAGAGGGGAGGAGAAGTTAGGAAGTTGGGGGTAGGGGAAGAGAGAGGAGAGGAGAGGCTAGATAGTTGGGGGTAAGGGGAGGAGGGCGAAGCAGAAGGGGGAGGCTAGGCTAGTTGGGGTAGGGGAAAAGAGAGGCGGGGAAGGGGATGCTAGGCAGTTAGGGTAAGGGGAGAAGTTAGGAGAGGGGGGAAGGGGAAGCTAAGTAGTGGGGAGTAGAGAGAGAGAGAGAGAGAAAGGGGGTGAGGACACACAGTTGAGACACGTATAACCAAAAATGAGCTACATCCCTGCTAGCAATTACTTAATGGACCCCGCCTGTCTGTCTGTCTGTATGTTTGCCTGTATGTCTGTCTGTCTGTCTGTCATAGTCGGGGTCACTGGGGTAGGCTACTGACGGTATATATATGTAGGCTATCACACGGGCAGGTATATGATGGTGCTAGTCCAGTACCTACACTTTTAAGGGAGTTTTTGTTAGTTTGCTCCCTAGACCTTCATCACGCTTAAGGGGAGGCAGACCGGTTTTCTGGACCCCTTTCTCCCTAATGTTTAGCCCCACTAGTTTTGAAATTATAAGGCGTTCGGCCCATTAGTTTGGCGATTTTAACACCTTTCGCCCCATTTCGTTGTCAATTTTAAGACCTTTCGTGCCATTAAGGTGTCGATTATTTCCGGGCGAGCGATAGCGAGCCTGTAATTTTAAGAGGAACCGGCCTTCGGCCGGGAAATTTGTCTACCGAAAAATTTACAAATTTTTTCTTGAACGGGGGTCTAGGGTTTTTTTTTCTAACCTTGATGGAGGTCTAGGGAGGAAACTAAAACAATGTATGAATACATTAATTAATTGACCAAACAAACGGTCAGTCTCCCCTTAAGCACATACCGTACCCCAAAGACCCCCTTCCGAGATAAATGTGTACATTTTTCGGTAGAAAAAGGTCCCGGCCGAAAGCCGATTCGTCCTAATGTTCAGGCTCGCTATCGTTCGCCTGGAAAAAAACTACACCTAAATGGCACGAAAGGTTTACAAATTGACAGAAATGGGTCGAAAGGTCTTAAAATCGCTAAACTAACGGGGCAAACAACTTAAAATCTCAAAAACTAATGGGGAAAGACATGAGGGAGATGGGGTCCAGAAAAAAATAACCTAAGGGTAAATCTGGCCATAATGTCTCCAGCCTGTCTGGCTGTCCGTCAGAGTCGGGGTTACATGTGTAGTACCGGTAGGCTACTGACAATATGTAGGGCTGTCACACGGGCAGGTATATATACATGTGGACAATATGTAGGGCTGTCACACGGGCAGGTATATATACATGTGTAGTACCGGTAGGCTACTGACAATATGTAGGGCTGTCACACGGGCAGGTATACTGGATTATAGGTAACGCCAACGAACTTGACAATAATCTTGATCCCTGACCTCTCTGTAACTCAAAAGGGCCTAGAGCAAACTGGCTGTAAATGTCCACACCTATTTCCTGGGGGACTTCCCAAATGATAGGAATTTCAGCTCAATTGCTTTAATTTATTTTGAGTTATAAGAAGTTAAAGGGTCAAGATTGTTGTCAAGTTCGTTGGCGCTATAGTCTTGCTATAGTTCATTTATTATATGTATGCCAGAAATAATAACTCCTAAGCTCTGTAACTCATAAAGGACTAGAGCAAATAAGCTGTAAATGCCCACGCCTATTTCCTGGCTGACTCTCCCCAAATGGTAGACAAAAGAGCTTGATTACTCTAGCCGTGTATGAGTTATAGAGGTTAGTAGTCAGGATTTCTGGCCTACCTATAATGAATTGACTATAGTTAACCCTTATTTAGCGGGGCCCGACTTAAGTCCGTATCGAAAAAATTGGACAATGTGGCGGGGCCCGACTTATGTCCGTGGGCGTATTCCCGCCCTAATTTAGGTGGAAAGCGAAACCTGGTGGTCAGGCGGTGTACTACAAGGTCCCACCCACACATCCCCACTGCGTGACCATGACTCAGTAACCCTCAAGCAGCCGTAATGGAAGGTCGAGATTTGCCCGTGTCCGATTCGGTGGCCGCCACCCCTAGTGCGTCGCGCCACCCTACTCATCACGCCCCGCTCACCGCCCAGGACCTAGATATCGTGATGAACTCTTCAGAACTTTCTAATAGGCTGTTGAATGACATCATGGAAGGTCTGGGTGAGAGTTTTGATAGTGTGGATGACTCGGAAGACGAAAATATGCCGATCATAGGCTTTCACACCAAGCATAATTTGTGTGTCGTGTCGCAAATGTTGTGGTTGATGTTGCACAGAACGTTAAGCAAAATAGAGACGTTCCTGACAAAGAACATACTGGTGTGGGTGTTGGTAAGTACAATTTACATTTTATAATTGCTTGAAAGTTTGATTGCAAGCATTTTATAGCGTATTATTTCAGGCGTTCGGTAAATTTCTCACGATAACCAGGGTGTACGGTACATTTCTCATGATAATACAAGCAACAACGAAGCTTGGCGAAGATTGTGGTCTACAATATACCTTTTTATAATTGCATGTGACCTTGTAATTGCTTGAAAGTTTGATTGCAAGCATTTTATAGCGTATTATTTTCAGGCGTTCGGTAAAGTTCTCACGATAACCAGGGTGTACGGTACATTTCTCACGATAATACAAGCAACAACGAAGCTAGGCGAAGATTGTGGTCTACAATATACCTTTTTATAATTGCATGTGACCTTGTAATTACTTGAAAGTTTGATTGCAAGCATTTTATAGCGTATTATTTTCAGGCGTTCGGTACATTTCTCACGATAACCACGGTGTACGGTACATTTCTCACGATAATACAAGCAACAACGAAGCTTGGCGAAGATTGTGGTCTACAATATACTTTTTATAATTGCATGTGACCTTGTAATTGCTTGAAAGTTTGATTGCAAGCATTTTATAGCGTATTATTTCAGGCGTTCGGTAAATTTCTCACGCTAACCAGGGTGTACGGTACATTTCTCACGATAATACAAGCAACAACGAAGCTTGGCGAAGATTGTGGTCTACAATATACCTTTTTTTAATTGCATGTGACCTTGAAATTGATTGAGAGTTTGATTGCAAGCATTTTATTTGCGTATTATTTCAGGCGTTCGGTACATTTCTTACGGTAACCAGGGTGTACGGTACATTGCATGTGACCTTGAAATTGCTTGAGAGTTTGATTGCAAGCATTTTATAGCTTATTATTTCAGGCGTTCGGTATATTTCTTACGGTAATACAAACAACGAAAGATTGAATATTTGTGCTTGGCATTATATGATTGTGGGGAACATATGCACCGTATATATTATTTTATCATATAGCCTATATGATACATATGTAAAATAGTTATATTATCACGACACTCTCTCTCTCTCTCTGTCTCTGTCTCTGTCTCTGTCTCTGTCTCTTCCTCTCTGGGGTCTA
>CM064573.1:35867300-36202764 GCA_032716605.1 Paralithodes platypus | reverse complement strand
TCCTCCCTCCCTACTTATATCCTCTCCTCCTCTCTCTCTCTCCATCCCTCGCTCCTACATCCCTCCCCTTCCCCTCCATACCTCTCTCTCTCTCTCTCTCCTCTCTCCTCTCCTGTCTCTCTCTCTCTCTATCTACTCTCTATCTCTCTCTCCCCACCGGGAAGAAAGGACACATAACAGGAATGTCCATATTACATAATAATATGGCCACAGTCTTCCCTTTATTGTCATCACGGGTGGTAACCGTACTATATAGTCCCGGCCCGTGTGTAAAAATGCCATTGCCTCTACTGCCTCACCCGTGACCCCCGACATTGGATGGACTCTACTGCCTCACCGTGACCCCCGACAGTGAGTAGGACTACTGCCTCACCGTGACCCCCGACATTGATAGACGGGAGAATGTATTGTGTGACAGAAACGTGCACAATTGTGGCAAAACACATGGAATACTGTTGTTTGTTGTTGTTGAATGTTACACTCAGTCTGGTTCACTTTTTGGGCGATTTTTGCATGTATTTCATTATCTTTTCTAGTTTCCTCCCTAGACCTCCATAAAATTTAAAAAATAACATCAAAATTAGATCCCCCTTTAGATTTAATTTGTACATTTTTAATGTACCAGCCGAAGGCCGTTTCTTTCCAAACATTTACAGGGCTCACTATCGTTCGCCAGGGAAAATAAATCTACACCTAAATTTGTTTTGTTCTATGTGAATGAGGGTGCCACAAAAGGCATAACTGCCTGCAAGCGAGTGCCTCCCCCAGATTTCAAAGAGTGGACAGGGCCGAAAATAATCAAATCCAAGAGACCGTTCGAGCTAAAATGCCTCTGGGACCCCACGGAGTTTTTCGAAGCAATTTAAGTACATGAGGAAAGAGGGAAAAGACTGATTCTGGGGAGAGAAGGGTTTTCCAGGATGCTCAGCCCAGTTGAATTAGAAGGAAAAGTCTGAGAATAGTGTTTACGTCTTGGGTGGGAGAGTTGCACAGAGTAGGGGTGTGGATTGTGTTGCAAGGCGGGTACTACGTACCCTACTGGAGACGGAGGTGGTATACAAGGGAAAGCTCTGAGGGAACACCGATTATCGTTCGTAGCGATCTAGAATAAGTGGAGGAGAGATGCAACTTGAGGCGGAAAGAGAAAAGATGGCAGGAGGTCTAAATATTGACCGAAGGAAAGAAAGAAAATGGGGGAGAAGGTCTTAAAAATCGGAACTAAAAACTAATGGGGGGGGGAGAAAAACATCTTAACATCTGACAACTAATGGGGCTAAACATGAAAAGGGAAGAAAGTTGATCCAGGGAAAACCGGCCCATTCCCCCTTAACTATCAAGGGTAACACAGTACCGTACCCCTTTTTTTTTTTTTTCCCCTCCTTCCACAGGGCCCCCGTTTATTCCCCAATACCGTGGCAGTGTCTGGTGATTCGTCGCTCAACTACGTGCACGGGCATATAGCCTATCCCTGGTTTCGCCCGCGGAATTTTCCCCAATATCGAACATTTCCCTCGTGCACCGATCGTGTGGACGGGGCTTAACGCTAAAAAACACACACACACCACAACAACACACTCTCTCTCTCTCTCTCTCTCTTCTCTCTCTCCTCCTCTCTCTACTCTCATCTATCTATCTCTATATATCTATTTCTCCTCTCTCCTCTCTCTATCCTCATACTCCCTCACCCTTACTCCCCTCACTAAATAGTACGGAACAAATACATAGAATCCACCCCTCCACCTCCTCACTATCTACTCTCTCTCTATCTCTCTCTCTCTCTCTCTCTCTCTCTCTCTCTCTACTAGATTACTACCACCTACCCTCTGTCTACTTACGACTATCTCTCTACTATCTCTACGCTATATCGTGGGGCATCTACTCCCCCCTAACTATACTCCCCTCTCTCTCCTCTATATAATACTCCCCCCTCCCTCTCTCCCACTCCCCTGCTCTCTCTATACTCTCTCTCTCCTTCTCTCTCCTCTCTCTCTTCTCTCTCTCTCCTCTCTCTCTCTCGATCGATCTCTCTCTTCAGCTATCGACACCCTAAAATGGCACGAAAGGTCTAGGTATTGACTAGAAGGGACCCGCCAGATTTTGTGCAGTCTGTGTTATCTATGTAACTAGTGTAACATATCATTCCAAGGTTAACTCAGATTGTAGATAAAAGTTGAGATGACCCGCTCCTAAGTTGCCTCTCCACTCTGTACTTAGCCCCCAGATTACTAAAACAATTAAGGGGAGATGTTTCGTTTTTTCGGGACACCTTTCTCCCTCATGTTTAGCCCTATTAGTTTTCAGATTTTTTTAACGAGTGCTTGCCCCATTATTTTGTCGATTTTAAGACCTTTCGCCACTAGTTATTTGTAAATTTTGAAGAACCCTTTCGTGCTATTTAGGGTGTCGATTTTTTTTTTACCTGGAGAACGATAGTGAGCCTGTAATTTTGGGAAAGAAACCGTGGCCTTCGGCGCGGGACATTTTTCTACCGGAAAAAAAAATATTTCAACAAATTAATCTACAAGGGGAATCTAATGGATTTCTTTTTGTCTTTTTTTTAAATTGAGGTCCTAGGTCACAAGAAAAACTAGGAAGAAATAACGAATAAATACAAAAAACAATCGACCAAAAATGGTGAACCATCCCCCCTTATAGTCCATTGAGCCAAGACCCGAAATTTGAGGATATCGGTACCACCCGGGGTGACTAAATTCTCTTAGGTGGTTTTAGCTTGCTACATGGCTCTAGTTTATGTTTTGATATGGTAGCCATTGAACAATGGTAGCTTAATGGTCGAGATCACTTATTTAATAGATATACCCTACCGGGAAAAATTTTCCGAAATAATTTTTTTAAAATGTTCAAAAATTTGGGGACAGGGAATGCCTAAATGTCAACAAAAATGCATATAGTAATGGTCACATTTAATACAAGTTCCGGTAAATACCACACTAAGAGCATGCCATGGGCTTGGACATACTATTATGCGCAAAATTACTACTCCTAATATCATTCTACGTCAGCACTCGGAATACTGGAGCTGTTGTGCCACCGGCTCTTCTTCAACTGCCTTGTTCTGACATGACTGTCACCTGCACATGTCCGCGCATTTTAGACCATTGCTGAGGCAAGTACACTTAGGGAGTTCGCATGACCGCACACACACTTGCAAGACAGTAGCTGCATAACAGCATCTGGTGCTGGTGAGCCTAGCCATCCAGTTGTACGGCAAGCTTACCGTACTCATCTGTCATCCAACCGCCAGTAAGTCGTTGTTGGGTTCGCAACATAGGGCTGGCTCTGAAGACTTCTCCTCCAGATCGCAGTCCTGGTAGTTTGCACGCAGTGCATGCATGAAGAGGCCAGTCCTCAACAAGGAGGGAGTTGACTTGACTCTACCTCTTCCACGTTCTTGCACAGAACAGCTTCATACCGAAGCTTTGTTTACCTTAGTTGTGTGGGTAGATGGTAGGTACATGTGGCAGGTGATTTCCTGTAAGCTTCTCAAAGAGTTCAGGAGAAACTTCCCATGGGAGCGTCCAAGTTCGTTGAAAAGCAGTGCCTGGTATGTCTTGTCCATCTTCAACCTGCTTGAGTTGTCGTCATCTTCCTACTCGGCCAGCGGAATGCACTGACGGTATCACAGCCTGTAAAGGCATGCATAACCAATCAAGTGAATCACACACGCTGCCTCCCATGTGTGCGGCTCAGTGTGGTGATATCCAGGGAACTCTTGTCCGGTTCTTCGTCCCGCACTTCTGGAAACAGATGGGATGGGATCTTGTGGCACACATTGCCAAGACACAAACACCATGACGTCTGTATCTTCTTGCCAGTGATTGATGACAGACCCAGACTTGCTTCCCAGATTCTGCCTGCATGAAGGGTGGCAGGGAGAAGAATGAGTGTGTCTGCTTCCTTCTTGAGTTGACTTAAGATTCCTCAGGAGCCTCTTCCCACTGCTTCTTTGGTGATCTTGAAGCAGCGCGGATCACATGGTGACATACAGCTCCTTGTCCTTGAGCTTCTCCCTGTGCTGTGGTGCCTTCCATTCTTCTACCAAGAACTTGATAAGACTTGCCTTGTTGGAGGGAAACTACCGAGTAAACTGTCTCCACTGCTGGATGTTGTGCCCAGGTTGAATGTTCTTGAAATGAATTCCTGTGCCTGCACTTCTTTTGGCTCGTTCTGCATCCTTGATGGATGTCCCCTTGTAGATATCAAACACAACATCAATGCGCCTGCTCTTAGCACCTTCATGAACAGCGTGACTCAGTGCTGTAGCTGCAGGCTGTGAAAAAGTTTTGTCGTTTCCCTTCAGTTTGTGGACCAGGCTCATCCCATCAATTATGGTAGCAGAGGGCTCGGGTATCACTTCTGCAGGAGAAACATTCCTCTCTAACTCCTTTGCGAGGGCAGCCTTGTTGGTCTTGCGGAGAGACCCATCACCGCTGGCAAGTGCCCAAGGCAAAGGCCCCAGGGGAGGAGCCAAGACATCACTCATTTTGAGCTTTCTGTTCTCGGCAACAAGAATCATCTGGCCAAATAGGTTCCTGTCAGCCTTTAGGATAACCTCCTTGGCATGGTCTTGTGAGCGTGGCTTCATTCTGATGTTAGTGAACGTTCTCAGTTTCGTCTTCGTCATCGTGTCATGAAAACTGTATAGTGGGCGTATCGATCCCCAGGCGCTCTTCCTTGAAGGCTTGATAGGCTCCCTCTCCTATTCTGTAGGCCCCTAGAAGGTCTTTGACAACTTCTGGTGGTGCCATAGTCGCAGTTGACAAACTGACAAGATCTTCTTGCTCTGCGTTGAAGGGGTTCAACCAGCTGGTCTCCATTAGTTGAACTAAAGATTGGACATAGGCCTCATGTCTTGTAATCCTGGGCATCTGTAGGTCTGGGTGGCTGAAGTCAGTATACTTTTGGCCTACTACCATAGTCCTGAGCTGCCTTAAGTACCTGCTGCGATACTCCGATGTCAGGTAGTACCTGGCGACAGCTCCGCCTTTCAGGCTGAAGCCTTTGGGGCCCCCTGGTGTCGGGGGGGTTTCATTGATCGTCTCTTCGATTGTCTGGTCCACAGGGATCCGTCCAAAGGGATTCTTGCTACCGATCTGGACCGAAAAGCCACCTTGCATGAAGTGTTCATGGACCTCTGGGTGTTCAATGGGCAGTCGAGACATCAAGGCATAGTAGTAGGTTAGGAACCGGGCATAGTTCACTTTGTCATAGGCAAAACACCACGGTATCATCTGTCGGATTGCTCCTAGGTGGAGCATCCAGTTGCCTTTTCTGGAGGCTCGAATTAAGTCCAGCATGATCTCAACCATGTCCAGGTATGACATCCAGAATGCTGAGAGGTTGTGTTCATCTCTGAGGGTCTCAAGATAAGCTTCATGATATGTGTGCATGATTCACTCTCCATCAGCTCTTGAAAGAGTCCCTGAGACACATTGCTGTGAAAGCTGTTGATGTCCTTCAGTGTTTCATCTAGATGGTGTATGTCCCTTGAATGGTTTTCTTCTAGCCATGAAAGGAAGCCTTTCCATGCAAGCCTCATCAGTGCTTCATACACGAGCTTGTGTAGTCTCACTGCTCTGTTGTACCTCTTGCCGTTCATCACTCCTGACACTGATCCTTCTGCGATGATACCTGATTCCACACACAGATCTCTAAGACCTGCATCTTGAAACCTCTTTCCTATGGTGGAGATGAGATTACAGTTTGTGTGGAAGACGCCCATCCTGATGATAATGTTCTTGAACTTCTCTTGTTTCCAGATAATCTTCGGCAGCTTTGGCATAGAGTGCTTGATCAAACACGCACACAATCTTGTTAAGCTGTAAGGACTGCATGATAGCATGCGTTTGTTCCAAGATTTCATTAACGGTGGACATTTCTGTTGCGGGAGCATTGATAGTGGGCAGGTAGCTTACAGTGTCCTGAACCACTGCAATGTCTCTGCGCATTTTGATGTTGAACCCAGTCCAACTGCTGATGGACTGGTCCTCATGGTCTGACATTCGAGTAAGAAGCCAGATATGGTTCTTTGTCTTTGAATCCTGGACTTCCTTGGTAGTGTCGACATACGCAGTCTCAATCATAGGTGGCCCTGCCCGCCGCCCAACATTGTATATTGGCAGCATTGATGATGTCTGAGTGATGCTTCTTATCTTGGACTTGGTAATATCTGGCAGGACTTTCTCTGGCACAGAGCCTGCAACCTTGGACTGGACAGCAATGCCATTGACTCTATGAGAAGTACCTGCTCCACTTAGGGTCTCTTCAAGTCGGTCAATGTTATCCCAGGCCAGGGTTGTGAACACACCAGGGTAGATGTTTGCTGGCAGTGGAATGTCATCCTTTGAGCATTCCAGCTTCTGGAGACAAAGGGCTGTATCGATCTCCTCAAACATTGAGTAAGACACACAGTGACCAAGACGATTCAGAGTTCGGATCAGTTCTGTGTTTCCTGTCAAAGACTTTACAGCATTGGTCAGCAGTACGTGCTTGGGTGGTTTTGTCTTGCCACTGGTAACAGCAAAGACCAAGTCACTGCCAAAGGAAGTGGCAAGACGTTGAGCTCTTTCAGAGGGAGTTTCACACTCACACTCTCCTGTCAGCAGGGTGCTGCAGGAATGACATTCTGATCTGTATCGGGAGGCCATGGCTGACTCACATCTTGTTTATTGATCTCATTCCTCAGCTGCATTCCTGCTTTGGTTAAGACATCTTCAGAGTTAGCTGCTCTTGCTTCTTGCAGGTCTTTTGCCATTTTGTGTGCTTGCCGGGCAAGGTCGTCCATTGAGAGGCTGCGTGGATAGATTAGAAGCTTTCCTTTCTCAGCTGGGACAAAGCGTAGTGATTCTCCAAACTCGGTTTCAATCTTTCGGCGAACATGTGTCTTTGTCGCTGGTTTCAGTTGGATAATACCACGGGACATCATGGATCTCTCAAGCCTAGATGTGAGGTTTGTCATAGGCAGTACCTCTGGGTTGGGGAATAATTTGGTCCTTATATACAAGCAGAGTTCCTCGAGGGCTTCTGTCTCAACCTCTTCGTAGCGTGCTTCCTCGCTTTCTTCCTGATTTTCACCTGCACCCGACCTGGCGGCCGCTGGGAAATCATCTTTTGTGAAGAGTTTGTAGCACGACTTGTGGTAGTGACCCTCTGCAGCAACAAGGTATCTGCTAACTAAACCAAGGATTCTCTGGTTGAGTTTCCTTATTGCTGCTCTGCGAATCTTCTCATCTGCTCGTAGCTCAACACACTGTATGAGTGGCTCCCTTGTCTTTGTTGTTTTATGTACTTGCTTGACTTCTCGCAGAAGATACATACTTTGGCATACACCCTGCTAGTACTAGGGGCATCCCTTGATGCCCTCCTCCTGGGGTCGACGCTTGCTGATTCTATCTTGACACCCTTGGCAAGGATAGAATCCAGTGACTTCTTCATTGTAAAGAGACTACGACATTTACCGTGATAATGTATGTGTGGTATTCCTCCTTCTTCAAGGCCCTTGGCTGCTTCCAGGACTGGATCATGCTGCCTGATTTCTGCAGCCCTGAGCAATGTGTTCCAGGAGTCCAAATCCTGTGGTGACACCAGAGCATCGCTGTCATCATCAGAGCAGTGGATGATACAGTCGATCCGTGCTCTCTTCCTCGCAGATGGTTCCATCCTGCCGTCAAACAGTCGACACACACCTGCAAAAAATATCACCATTAAACCATGAACAAACAAACACATTACATGGAAACCACTCTACATATGTTTGCTCCTTCCAATAATAAATTATCCCCAAAATATAACAAAAAATCCCCAAATATGAAATAAACCCCTAAATATGGAGAAACTTGAAATACACATCGGAATAATTCTTGTAGAGAATCAAATAAGCTACAAGAGCTGTTAGAATATATTTTTCAATGTTCCCCATATTTAAGGATTTATTCTAGATTTAGAGGAAAATACCCAAAATATAGAGTATATTCCGAAATATGAGGAAATTTGAAAAATACCTAGGAACAACTCTGGTAGAGAATATAATTCTACATAGGTGTTCAAAGTTTCGCGATGATTGTGTGATGGATTTTAAAGAAAATGAGAAACGCCGAGCGTCACGCTAAAAATCTTTATTTTTGGGTAGCGCCCCTATTGCATCAAAAAAATTAGACTAAGCTACCAGTGCGAGAAGGCTATCATATCTTAATGTACTTACAGTCACTCTATAAACATTTTAGTACCATTCGTGTTTAGTCACCCCAGGTGGTACCGATATCTGGCCTGGCTCATGGACTATTAACAACATTCTCGGTAAACTTGGGTATTTTGTCCCTTCCCCTCCTTCCTTCCATCCATCCATCCCCCCCCCCCCCCCCATCCTACCCACCACCCTCCTTTCCTACCACCTCTCTCCTTCCTTCCGACCTCCCCCATCCCTCCCTCTCGCTTCTGCCATTCCAACTGTAATGCCCTCGAAAATGTCCCGCACCCACAATAATACTAACCCGAGTTGACGTCAGGTATAGCGTAAAATAGTCGTAGATAGTAAGTCCAATAAACTCACGTGATAACACCACGAGACTATCACCTTCTTAAAAATCGGACTAAGGTTGCTATATTTTAGTACGTCGTGTAGTACAGTGGGTTAGCGCGCGGGCCTGGTGGTGATGGTTGGGTCACTAACCAGGGTTCGAACCCCACCCAAGGCATCTCAAAACCTGTGGGTTTTTAGGGGGGTTAAATTCCCTTCAGAGGTTCGTACCCCACGCCAGGTACCAGGAAAAGTTGATCCTAAAGGTAGCCTGGGGATATTTCAGGAGACCATGAATTCCCTTCACACCCAGCATTTCACCAACCTCTGTAGAACCATTCCCATACGGAGATTTTGTTCTTTTAAAGTACCGGTACCGGTATTCCCTGAAATCCTTGGAACTCTCTCCGTTTTCTTTTTGCGTTGATTTTCTTACCTCCTGTTTTTCCTGGCTCGCACGCACACACACACACACACACACACACACACACACACACACACACACACACACACACACACACACACACACACACACCTTTCCTCACAAACAAACACATTCATACACACAACACAGACACACACCTTTCCTCACAAACAAACACATTCATACACACAACACAGACACACACCTTTCCTCACAAACAAACACATTCATACACACAACACAGACACACACCTTTCCTCACAAACAAACACATTCATACACACAACACAGACACACCTTTCCTCACAAACAAACACATTCATACACACAACACAGACACACCTTTCCTCACAAACAAACACATTCATACACACAACACAGACACACACCTTTCCTCACAACACAACACAGACACACACACAACACAGACACACACCTTTCCTCACAAACAAACACATTCATACACACAACACAGACACACACCTTTCCTCACAAACAAACACATTCATACACACAACACAGACACACACCTTTCCTCACAAACAAACACATTCATACACACAACACAGACACACACCTTTCCTCACAAACAAACACATTCATACACACAACACAGACACACACCTTTCCTCACAAACAAACACATTCATACACACAACATAGACACACCTTTCCTCACAAACAAACACATTCATACACACAACACAGACACACACGTTTCCTCACAAACAAACACATTCATACACACAACACAGACACACCTTTCCTCACAAACAAACACATTAACACAGACACACACCTTTCCTCACAAACAAACACATTCATACACACAACACAGACACACACCTTTCCTCACAAACAAACACATTCATACACACAACACAGACACACACCTTTCCTCACAAACAAACACATAACACAGACATACTAATCAATTTATTACACTCACACCCACATATTCACATTGTGCTCTCCGTTATCCATATAGGCCTACTCTCTCTCTCTCTCTCTCTCTCTGAATGCCTTTGAATGACTTAACTATCCATTTCTTTACCAGAATGTACAGTTTCCCAAATAAGTGATGTCGCGGCACCAAGTATATTTCGATCAATAATTGGTATCAGCAATATCTAAACTGTATATTTCATTGTTTCGAGTGAGATATATATAAACTTGTTTCTACCTTTACACACCCTATTCAACATCTGACAGACATTAATACAACACACAGCGAGCAAAACGTAATTCCAGCGTAGACATGACTTATTTGGCTAACCGTACAATTCGAGATAGGACTGAATATACTAACCCTTTCACTTTCACCCTTAGGGATACTTTAAAGCCTTTGTTACCATCAGGGGTATTTAGACACCTTTAGTTTAGTTACTTCAACCTCTGCAGTTGTCTTTGAGTTAGCTGTGGGCAGAAAACTAATTTTGGAGAGGTAATTATAAGAGTGAGAAAACTATTTCTTATTGCTAATCTGGCAACCTTTGCGTCATAAATGCGTGAAAGGGTTGAGGCGTATGTTTCGTGGATTAACCTGTGTTTGGTCTCCTGGCGTTCGTGATTGGGTGGTTGGTGACGGTGACGGGAAGGTTGGAGGATTCGGGACAAGGATAATAAAGTAGGTGTTGATGGCGATTGATTGGTGTTAATTGTCCACTTGAGAGTTTCAGGCTATAAGGAATATTATTTTTATTAATCTCACCACCACACCCCCAATGAAATTAATTAAAGTATATATGATCCACCGGGATTCGAACCCGGGTTATCACACACATATTTTTGCCACCTTAACCATTACACCACCAGGACGGTTAAAGGTTTATGCACACGCCTACGACTTATTATCCATTCTCGAATACTGGATATTAATCTAATCATGTTCATATTCCCAACCGCACTATGGTAGCCTACTGTTTAAGTGAGAGGAAAGAATATTCATGGGGCACAGATCATATAGACCGGCCTCTCGAAGAAATTAGAACCGTAAACATCGATATAATACAGAAATGCTATTATAATCTGGGTTTCTGATGGATAAAAAGTATAAGTTTGTTTATATATATGTATTATGACCTTATTTTAGCTGACAATACTGCTGAATATCGATGTTTACAGCTCCAACTTCCTTATAACTTGAAACTCGCAAGTGGTCAATAATGGTGGTGTTTTGGGTTATTTTTGCTGTGGCAATTTTCAGCCTGGTTTGGTTCTGTTTACCGGTACTCCCTCCTCCTGTTTCCGTCCCCCCCTACCCTTGAGTCTCTATTCCCTCCCCCGTCTTGCCACCCCCTACCCCATTCGCCCCTCCCCTCCCCCATTCGCCCTCCCCCCCATCTCTACCCCTCCCCCCTCCCCCCTCCCTACCCCTCTATCATTCTACTTAACCCCCCACCACCCCTCTACCGTCTCTTCCCCGCCCCCATCCCTCCCTCTCAATGCAGCCAACCAATCGTGTGGGATGATGAGGGATTAAACCTACCAGTCTTATATATGTATTAGGGATAGGACTTACATATTATCCCGTTCACACACATATACATAACAGTTAAGCCAGCCAAACATATGGCGCCTAGCCGTATCATTAATTAATATCCCACGATAATGAGATATAATAGGACAATAAAATGATCTCCGGCATCAGAGCTACTGGCCAAACACGTGACTCAAGCAGTAAGCAACCACACCTCACTTACCAGTTGATCATTGCCGGAGTGACAACGCGCGTGTTAGTTCAATTAGTGTTTCCTGGATTTATTTTGATGTGGTCTTGAGGCGTACGTTGTCGGCAACTTGGCTGGCTAGCGCAAGATATTGAGGACTCGGGACAATGATGACAGTAGGTGTTGCTGATGTTATTTTGATGATATGCCTTGGAAATATTCGGCCAGGTTTGGTTCTGTGTATCCCCTCCTCATGCCCCGCCCCTCCCCTCCTCCTCCCACACACACGTTTCTCCTCCCTTCCGTCTGGCGCACATTTAGACGCAGGCAACACAGGTAACGCAGTACAGAGCAGAATAATGCAAATAGTTATGTCAAATTAAACGTAGGCCTGGGCTGGCCTGAGTCACAATGTGCGCACCGTAATTCTAAATAATTATTTGCAAATTTGTGCTGCAGCGCTTGTTACCTGCATCTCCATGTATCTCCATGTGCACCGACTCTCAGACTTGCTGATGTGTACGGCACTACGCCGTGCATTCCAGAGAGTGCGCCGTTGTGCTGACAACTTCTGCCGTGAATGACACGTACGACCAGATTACCTTGGTAACTTTGCGGCGCCGTGTCGGATTGAAAAAAGCCGCCGTGGTCACACGACGGTCGTATGCAGCATTTTGCAGAGGTCGAAGTGTGTGTGAAAGCGTGCATATCCCATGGTTATTTACGGGCAAGGCGGTCGGCGGAAAGTCGAGGTGTCTGAAATGGGTATTCTTCTCCCCCCCCTCACCCTTTATTTCTCCCCTGAATGTGTTCTCCCTGTTAACTCTCCCCACCACCCTTGTGTCTGTTACCACGACCGTCCGACTCCCTCTCGTCTTTCCTTCCCGTTTGCCTCCCTTCCTCTTTCTCGACTGCCTCCCACCTTCTTTCTCCCTTGCCTCCATACCATCTCTCTATCGCCTCCCTAGAATCCCTTCCGCTTCACCCCCCCTTTTGCTTCACCTCCCTACCATCCCTCCCACCTCCCTCGCTTCCACACACTCCCACCAATATATCTGCCTCCCTATCACCTCCCTCTGGTTTTATATATGTATTTTCTTTTTCATTATCAACATTATCAATTATATGCAGATCGAGGGATTATTTAAGGAGAGGTTTTGTTATTTTTCTGGACCCCCTTTTCCCTCATGTTTATCCCCGTTAGCTTTGAGATTTTGTGACCTTTCGCCCAATTTCTTCGCCAATAATATAACCTTTCGTGCCATTTAGGTGTGGATTTTGTTCATGGCGAGCGATAGCGAGCCTGTATTGTAGGAGGAACTGTTAAGGGGCGATGGTTCACATTTTGGTCGATTTTTTTCATGTATTTGTTATTTGTCTAGCTTCCTCCCTAGCCTAGACCTCCATCAATCTTTAAAAAAACATCCATTAGATCCCCCTTCTAGATTAATTTGTACATTTTTCGGTAGAAAAATGTCCTGGCCGAATGCCGGTTCTTCCTAAATTACAGGCTCACTATCGTTCGCCAGGAACAAAATCGACATCTAAATGGCACGAAAGGTCTTAATATTGACAAGGAAATGGGGCGGAAGGTGCTAAATCGCCAAACTAATGGACCGAACGTATTACAATCTGAAAACTAATGGGGCTAAACGTGAGGGAGAATGGGAACCAGAAAAACGACCCATCTGCCCTTAAAGCCAGATAATAGAATATTAAGCCTTCATATTAAGCCTTCATATTAAGCCTTCATATTAAGCCTTCATATTAAGCCTTCATATTAAGCCTTCATATTAAGCCTTCATATTAAGCCTTCATATTAAGTCTTCATATTAAGCCTTCATATTAAGCCTTCATACTGTAAAGGGTTAATAATTTCACACTCGTAATTATCTTGTTTGTTTGTCTGTTTTGTCTCCCTCCTTGTTTCTCTTCTCCCTTTCCTCCTCCTTCCTTCCTTCTCTCTCTCCTCCCCCCTCATTCTTTCTCTCTCCCCCCTCCTTCCTTCTATCCTTCCTTCCTTCTCTACCTCCCACCCTCCTCCTTCCTTCCTTCTCTCCCCCTCCCTCCTTCCCTCCCTTTCTCCCCTCCTCCCCATCTCCCCCTTTCCTCCTTCCCCATACTTCCCCACAGGGTGTCAAACTGGAGCCATTTTGTTTTAATATTTGAGTGTAGATGAGAATGACTACAAGCAAATGTACAGGAAATAGCCTTGTTTTGGCCATGTTATCACTTCCAAAGACATTATTTGAACTATAAACCATTATTTTACCTTTACATATACAATAAAGTAACACCACGTTATTAACATTAACCCGTGGAGCCCCGGCTAGTTTTGTAATGTTTGCGCACCAGAACCCGGCCGGTTTTCAAAAAATGGTTTTATTCCAGAAACAATAGCGAATGGGTTAGGAATGAAGGAAAAACCACGAAAAACCGCTCAAAAAGATTAAAAAATGGTCCTACAGAGCCCCCGAAAACGGATTTTACAAGTAAAATTGAAGGCAATTATCCCCAAAAAACAGGTTATTGCGCGCTCGCGCGCACGCACGTGGACTTTGAGAGTTTTCAACCATCGGCACGGTTGCGTGGGATACGTACACAGTTCCCATACAAATCTGAGCCCTCAAATTCATCAAAGGCATCGACAATATGAACTGTAGTAAGTACTTTACTATCGACCAATCTAATTACACGCGGGGAAACGGTTGCAAAATTATTGGTAAATCTTTTAACTCACACGAATCTAAGAATTTCTTCTTCAATCGAGTTGTCACCTTATGGAATGGGCTTCCCCGAGACGTTATAGACTGCAGCACCGTTGATTCCTTTAAACTTTGCCTAGACAAATATCTAGCATCTAACCCGCGACTGACTGCGTTTGTAAGTGAATAACTTTATTTTATCCTCCCCTCAGTTACTAACCCATCTGTCCCATACTAACTTCCTAATCCTGCCACGGACATTAGTTCCAGGGCAGTAGTTCCCTTTCCAATGTTCCCTTACCCACTCTAAACCACTGTTTGGACACTTGATCCTCAGTGTTTTGGAGGACAAGCAGCCTAGAAGGGTCACTAGACCTGTTGTTGCTTGATTTCCTTTGTACTTGCACCTCCTCTCACACCCACCCCCTGCCCAAACCCTTACCCCCACAACCCTCACCACCCATAAACACCTCCCACCCATCGCTCAAACCCCACTTCTACCCCCACCCGATACACAACCTCATTTCCACCCTATACACAAACGCCTTCCTCCCACCCCCACCCTCTGCACCCTATACAAACTTCACCCCAACTAACCTCACCACCCACAAACACCTCCCTCCCACCCCCACCCTCTGCACCCTATACAAACTTCACCCCAACTAACCTCACCACCCACAAACACCTCCCACCCACCCCCCACCCTCTGCACCCTATCACCCCAACTAACCTAACCTCACCACCCACAACCACCTCCCCCCCACCCTCTGCCCCATCGCAATACCCCCCCCCCCCCCCCCCCAACCCCACACAAACCTCGACCCCACTTCAAAACTCCACCTCAACCCCCACCCACACAAACCCCACAAACACTCTCCCACACAAACACCTCCCTCCCACCCCCCCCCCTGCACAAACTCTCTACCCTCCCTCCCACAAACACCTCCCTCCCACACAAACACCTCCCTCCCACCCCCTGTACAAACTCCACCTATACCCCCAACCGACCGCCCACTCCCAGCACCAACCCATCCTATATCCCCCCACCCACGAACCCTGACCCTACAAACCCACACCCACAATTACCTCCCTCCTATCCCCCACCCCCTGCACAAACCCTCTACCCCACACCCTCAAACACCACCCTCCCACCCCCACAAACACCACCCTCCTACCCCTACAAACACCACCCTCACCCCCACAAACAATACCCCCCCACCCACCTTGCACAAACCCTCTACCCCACCCCCACAAACACTACCCACCGACTCCCACACATATACACAGTGGGGTAACTTCTATGGTTACGACTATGCCCGCCCCACCCCACACCCCACCGTCACCCTCTGCACAAACCCATCCTATATCCCCCACCCACGAATCCTCTACCCTACAACGCTCACCCCCACACCCCACCGTCACCCCCAGCACAAACACATCCTATATACCCCACCCACTAACCCTCTCCCCTCAAACCCCACTCCCACAAACACCTCCCTCCCTCTGCACAAACCTCACCCCCCCCCCCCCCACAAACACCTCCCCCTCCCCCTCCACACACACCCTCTACCCCACCCCCTCCCCGCCCCACCCCCCACACATATACAAGCGCCGGGGTAACTTCTCTATTTAAGACTGTGCCTGGTTTTACGCCCTTCCCCCTCTTCTTCTTCCTTTTACTGGCCCGGCTAGTCTTAATTCCCCTCTGCTTCGTGGTGGCTTTACGGTGCGGGCCTCTAATTGTCCACCTGGGAGAGAGAGAGAGAGAGAGAGAGAGAGAGAGAGAGAGAGAGAGAGAGAGAGAGAGAGAGTACGAGGGCTAGAGAGAGAGGGAGTACGAGGGCTAGAGAGAGAGGGAGGAAGGGAGTGAGAGTGAGTAAGAGGGCTAGAGAGAGAGTGTGAGAGAGAGAGAGAGCAAGTGAGTGAGTGAGTGAGAGAGAAAGCGAGAGATAGTGAGAGACACTGAGTGTGTGAAAGAGTGAGAGGGCTAGAGAGAAAGGTATGGCGTTTTCTTTATTAGGAGAGGTATGTCGTTTTCTTTATTAGGAGAGATATGTCGTTTTCTTTGTTAGGAGAGGTATATTGTTTTCTTTATTAGGAGAGATATGTCGTTTTCTTTGTTAGAAGAGGTATTGCGTTTTCTTCATTAAGGGGATATCTCCACTTGAGGGATTTTTTTCTTGACCACTTTCTCCCTCATGTTTAGCCCCATTGCTTTTGATATTATAAAACGTTTGCCCCAATAGTTTAGCGATTTTAAGGACTTTCACCCCATATTAAGACCTTTCGTGCAATTCAGGTGTCGATTTTATCCTGGCGAGCGATAGCGAGCCTGTAATTTAAGAGGAACCGGCCTTCGGCCGGGAAATTTTTCTACCGAAAAATGTACAAATTTATCTTGAAAGGGACTCAAGGGGATGTAATTTTAAGCTTGCTGGAGGTCTAGGGAACAAACTAAATACCTCCCCTTAAGGGAGGTATGGCGTTTTCTTTATCGGGGTTACTCATATTTTTTTCCCCGAAGACCCCCCGGGGGCTTTGAAATATATTTTGTATACTTTTCGGTAGAAAAAAGTCCCGGCCGAAGTCCGGTTCCTTCTATTTTACAGGATCGCTATCGCTCGCCAGGAAATATTTGACACCTACATGGTACGAATGGTATTAAAATTGACATAAATAGGGCGAAAGTTCTTAAAATTGTCAAACTAATGGGGTGAACGATTTACAACAAAACCAATGGGGCTAAACATGAAGGAGAAAGGAGTCCAGAAGAAACACACCGATAAAGTCTATTACAACCAACCTTCCTTCCGACTCCATCAATTTCTTTCCATACTGAATTAAACTGGATAATCTTACTTAAGGGGAGATGGGCCGTTTTTCTGGTCCACCTTCTTCCTCAAGTCTAGCCGCATTGGTTTTCAGATTATATGACGTTCGGCCCATTACTTTGGCGATTTTAAGACCTTTCGCCCCATTGTTTGTTAATATGACTTTTCGTGTCATATAGGTGTCGATTTATTCCTGGCGAGCGATAGCGAGCCTATAATATAAGAGAAACCGGCCTTCGGCCATGACATTTTTCTATCGAAAATTGTACAAATTTATCTTGAAGGAGGGTCTTGGTGGGGGGGGGGGGGTTCTTAAGCTTGATGGAGGTCTAGGGAGGAAACTAATAAAATAATCGTGAGTGTTTACGTTATACATTACTACTGTATTATCCTCTCTCTCTCTCTCTCTCTCTCTCTCTCTCTCTCTCTCTCTCTCTCTCTCTCTCTCTCTCTCTCTCACTCACACACACTCACTCTCACTCTCTCTCTCTCTCTCTAACACACACACACACACATTAATAAACCCGAGAATCATAAAATGTTACAGTCCCCCCAAAAAAAAGGTCCCCCACTGTATTAAACAAGGCAGACCACGTCAAACCAACACAATAATAATCGTACATAAAATAGCACTATTGCAATACAAAAGGGCTTGACATCTTCCCTAAGAATATAATCCCACTGTTGAAATAAAAGACAATGACTTGACAATCTTCCCCGCGAGATCTATTTAAGGGGGAAGGCTAAATCTGTTGGTCGATTTTGTCATATACTGTAATTATTAGACATCCATCAAGCTTTAAAAAAATATCCATTAGATCCCCCTTCGAGATTAATTTGTAAATTTTTCGATAGAAAAATATACCGGCCAAAGGCCGGCTCCTCCACAATTACAGGCTCGCTATCGCTCGCCAGGAAAACAAATGACACCTAAAGGGCACGAAAGGTCTAAATATTGACAAAAAAATGGGGTGAAAGGTCTTAATTAAAACCACCAAACTAATGGGGCAAACGTCTTAAAATCTAAACAAATAATGGGGATAAACATGAGGAAGAAAGGGGACCAGAAATATCGACCATCTCCCCTTAACGATTTAAATGTCTGACTAACCTCAATATACCTTTTATTTTCGTTTGGTTGGCTTCTGTGTGGAAATGTAATTGGTCCATCCTTTTACGACTAGTTTATAATTAATAGGAGTGGTTGAAGTCTGGTATATGACAAATATTGATTTGTCTTTTACTTGGGAGAATTAATTTGAGTTTCTTGAATTGTGCGAGTTTGTATATGTATGTACACTCGCTCCAAGAAGTATCTGCACCCCTCCGCCGATCATTTGGTGTGTACAGCTCGGTAGGGTTGACACCACTGCCTGCAGCTATATCCATGTGTCAGAGAGGATCGTCTCTGACACATGGATATAGCTGCAGGCAGTGGTGTCAACCCTACCGAGCTGTACACCAATGATCGGCGGAGGGGTGCAGATACTTCTTGGAGCGAGTGTACAGTATATATATATATACAGTATATATATATTGTATGTGTGTGTGTCGATATGTTCTTATGTGTATCTCAGTATGTCTGAGTGAAACTGCTCGCGTATGTGTTTAATATCTCCTGGGTTTTTTTCTTTTCTTTTTAAGATTGGGATAGGCCTAATAACTTTCTCGGTCGAACTCTCTTTAAAAATGTGTGGCCATTTCTTAATTGATGTGAACTGAAAGCTGCTGATTTTTGGGGGGATGATATAGACCACAGACAGAGAGAGAGAGAGTTAGAGTTAGGGAGGTAGTGAGGGAAAGTGAATGTGTGAGTGTGTGTGTATTTGAGAGAGAGAGAGAGAGAGAGAGAGAGAGAGAGAGAGAGAGAGAGAGAGAGAGAGAGAGAGAGAGAAGGGGGGGGGGATCAACTCGAGATAGGAACATAGTAATGAAAGACCAGCTCTAAAAGTTGAAAAAGGGGAATGCCTGAAAAAAAAAAAAAAAAAAAGGGACGTGGTGGAAGGTCAGGGAGGAGAGACGACTTGTTGGCGAAAAGGCTTTTCAGTGTGTGTGTGTGTGTTTTTTTTTTTTTATCTAGCTACGCCTGAAGGGGTGACCACGAACAAAACGCCCCCATGCACCTCTGTCCCCAGTCAGTTGATACCCCTTCTCCCATCCAGCACCGTTTTCTCGCATATGCTTCTTAACTCCATCCTTCCACCTCCCTCTCTGTCCTTCCACCTTACTCTCAACAACCTAGAGAGAGAGGGAGAAAGAGAGAGAGAACAATAAAACGAGATTGGCCCCCTTAAAGTTAACTAAGATGAATAAATGGCGGCATATGATTGGAAAGGTGATTCAGAGAGTACCGGTATGCCAAATATATAACTATATAAACTCCAGACTTCCCTCCAGGATTCCTAAACTGCAGAAGACAAAACAAATATTCCTTCAAGCTTTCCAATCAGTATATACAGTATACGGCCATGAACGACCAAACTGCAGAACACAAAACAAATATTCCTTCAAGCTTTCCAATCAGTATATACAGTATACGGCCATGAACGACCAAACTGCAGAAGACAAAACAAATGATCCTTCAAGCTTTCCAATCAGTATATACAGTATACGGCCATGAACGACCAAACTGCAGAAGACAAAACAAATATTCCTTCAAGCTTTCCAATCAGTATATACAGTATACGGCCATGAACGACCAAACTGCAGAAGACAAAACAAATATTCCTTCAAGCTTTCCAATCAGTATATACAGTATACGGCCATGAACGACCAAACTGCAGAACACAAAACAAATATTCCTTCAAGCTTTCCAATCAGTATATACAGTATACGGCCATGAACGACCAAACTGCAGAACACAAAACAAATATTCCTTCAAGCTTTCCAATCAGTATATACAGTATCCGGCCATGAACGACCAAACTGCAGAAGACAAAACAAATATTCCTTCAAGCTTTCCAATCAGTATATACAGTATACGGCCATGAACGACCAAACTGCAGAAGACAAAACAAATATTCCTTCAAGCTTTCCAAGCAGTATATACAGTATACGGCCATGAACGACCAAACTGCAGAACACAAAACAAATATTCCTTCAAGCTTTCCAATCAGTATATACAGTATACGGCCATGAACGACCAAACTGCAGAACACAAAACAAATATTCCTTCAAGCTTTCCAATCAGTATATACAGTATACGGCCATGAACGACCAAACTGCAGAAGACAAAACAAATATTCCTTCAAGCTTTCCAATCAGTATATACAGTATACGGCCATGAACGACCAAACTCAATCAGTATATACAGTATACGGCCATGAACGACCAAACTCAATCAGTATATACAGTATACGGCCATGAACGACCAAACTCAATCAGTATATACAGTATACGGCCATGAACGACCAAACTCAATCAGTATATACAGTATACGGCCATGAACGACCAAACTCATTGGCACTCATTTTGACATACCAGTTTTCCTATCTATCTATTTATCTATCTGTCTATCAATCTATCTATTTATCTATCTATCTATCTATCTATCTATCTATATATACAGTATACTCTGGCACATACCCCATTGTTGTTGTTCTTTGTTGTTTCCTACAACAGGAAATGTAGTATATGTTGTGCGTGAAAGGTCAGTACTAAGCTGAATTTTTAGAGTGGCGTGTGACATACCATAACAAATATACTGAAGGTTTAACTCGGAGACGCCTATAAAGCACAGGAAGCAAGAGGTCTTAGTGCAGTGGTCAAACACTTCAAACACTCTTTTGAGGAATACAGAGACAGCTCCTTGAATAATATATATATATATATATATATATATATTTAGAGAAATAATCACAAATACACGTGATTAATAAATGTCTTGTTCTCGCTAGGAAACTTAGACACGACTGCCGGAAGATGTCTTGGAATACAGCTTTTTTTGGAAGGGCATCGGTGTGAGTTAGAGAGAGAGAGAGAGAGAGAGATAGAGAGAGCGGCAGCCAACTTTAACGACCTGTCTTATATTCAAAGAGATCCTGGTATATTATAAGATTGGCAGACCGTTTTAATTTGCAAGGAATCTTTCTATACCTCCTCGGCCTGTATTCAAAGATCAATGCGTTCTGGGAATTGAGGTTGAAAGGGGGTGGTATTGAAAGCGGTATATATAGGTCTCGTTTCGCCTGGTTTTATATAGTTTTTGTTCTGTCCCCATATGTGTTATTTATGGGGCCTGTCCTGTTGCATAATTTAGAGTTTTAGACTTTAATGGAGCTCAGACGGTATTATTTAGCTTATTAATTATTATATACGCACGAGAGAGAGAGACAGAGAGAGACAGACAGACAGACAGACAGACAGAGAGAGAGAATAGTTATCCAAACATAAATATTAATTCAAAGTAATTTTGCTGCTACACTTTGACAAGACGATTATAGACACACAAAGAAAAACACCAAATACAAACGCAGACAGACAGACAGAAGTTTGAGCAGAGCAGTGAAAGTTTACATTTGTAGACAGACTGACAGTTGGACAGATTATCAAATTAATAGACAGCGGGACAGACAGACAGACAGACAGACAGAAGGACCAGTAACCAAATGAAAAGACAGTGAGACAGACATGTAGACAGAACCTAGAGAAGAGAAGTGATAGTGGTTATATTTTGTAGACAGAACAGACAGGCAGAAGGGTAGGTAATCAAATGAAGAGACAGACAGACATACAGACAGACAGACACCTCCTCCTATCCACTTCACTACACTAAACATGCACACCACACTTCATTCCTCAACACCAAAATTTAAAAAAAATAAAAATATGAATTCTAGCCCAGCCTCGGAGTCCCCAGGGGGGGGGGGGGGGGGGGGGGACCATAAATGCCCCCACACCCGACCGACCATCCCCTGACGACCCCACACAATTACCTGGACCTCGGCCTGTTACTCTTTCTATTAATTTCTGCAACATTCGCGGACTTTCCTCTAACTTTCACTCTGTTGAACACCATCTCTCCTCCTACAAACCTGATCTTCTCTTCTTCACCGAAACTCAGGTGTCTGTAGCAACATCCAGCAGCCCCTTCTTTGTATCCTCCTAGTTTCAAAGCCAAAGGCGGATGTTGTGCATATGTGCACAACAAACTCACTTGCTCTCGTGTTCCCGATTTCGACTCCTCTGAATTCTCAACTTTATGGCTCAAACTTTCCTGTCATTCTCTTACTAAATATTTCTGTGCTGTCTATCTTTCCCCTAACTCTACCAACTTTCCCAAATTCTTTGACTATCTAAACTCTACAGTGGAACACATTCTATCCATTTCTCCTTTCTCAGAATCTCCATCTTAGGAGATTTCAACGTTCACCACCGCCAATGGCTCTCCTCTCACACTACTGAATCCACCTGGTGAACAAGCCTACGTCTTTTCTATCCTAAATGACCTAGAGCAGTTAGGCTAGTTCAGCAACCCAACCGTATCCACGAACCGCATCGGAGATCGGCCCAACATTCTTGACCTGTTTCTAACTTCTAACCCTTCTTCTTATACTGTCGATCTTTTCTCTCCTTTGGGCTCCTCCGACCATAAACTTATCTCTGTCACCTGTCCTATCTCTCCAGTACGGCCACCCGATCCTCGTAGCCGGCGGCGCTTGTGGCACTTTGGCGCTGCCGACTGGGAGGCTCTTCGGCAGTACTTCTTTGATTTCCCATGGAATTATTTCTTCTTCCGTGGCCGAGGACCCTCGGAGAGTGCTGAACGCATTACCGAGGTAATCCTATCGGGCATGGAAGCATACATTCCATTCTCTTTCTCTCAGACTAATGCTAAAAAATCTTGGTTTACTCACGCCTGTTCTACTGCTGTCCGCAATAAGGAGGAAGCATTCAAATGGTACCGACGCCTTAAATCTCAAGACTCTCATTCTTCATATGTTTCTGCCCGGAATCAAGCCTAATCTGTTCTTCGACTTGCCAAACACTCTTTCATCAATAATAAATGCACTGAACTATCCAACTCTAGCTCTTCCCAAGCTTTCTGGCATCTAGCCAAAAACCTCTCCAACAATTTCTCTTCCTCGTCTTTCCCTCCCCTTTCCCACTCTGATGGCACAACCATCACTTCTTCCTCTGACAAAGCTAAACTCTTCGCTCAAACTTTTGCTAGAAACTCCACCTTGGATGATTCCGGTGCTATTCCTCCTTCTCCGCCCTCCTCTCTCTTACTTATGCCTAATATCCTAATCTCTTCTAAAGATGTACTTTCTACCCTCTCTGGGCTTAACACTAATAAGGCGTACGGTCCGGACGGTGTTCCTCCTGTTGTTCTCAAAAACTGTGCTTCCGTGCTGACTCCCTGCCTAGGCAAACTCTTTCGTCTCTGTCTATCCTCTAACGTCTTCCCTTCATGCTGGAAGTTTGCTCACATTCAACCTGTCCCAAAGAAGGGTGACCGCTCTCAACCCTCCAACTATCGTCCAATTGCTCTCATCTCTTGTCTTTCTAAAGTTTTTGAAACTATTCTTGCTTCCAAATTTCTTAAGCATTTCTCTTCTCATAATCTGCTCTCAGATCGCCAGTATGGCTTCCTTAAGGGTCGCTCTACTGGTGATCTTCTTTCATATCTTACTAACTCTTGGTAATCCTCCTTTCGGGACTTCGGTGAGACTTTTTCTATTGCACTAGATATATCGAAAGCCTCCGATAGAGTCTGGCATAAATCTTTAATTTCTAAACTACCCTCCTTCGGTTTCTATACCTCCATCTGTGCCTTTGTCTCTAATTTCCTTTCCGGCCGTTCCATAGCCGCGGTTGTGGACGGCCATTGTTCACTTCCTCACCCTATAAACTCCGGTGTTCCTCAGGGCTCTGTCCTATCTCCTATTCTCTTTCTAATTTTTATAAATGATCTCCTTAACTGTACCTTAATTCCCATCCATTCATACGCAGACGACTCAACCTTACACTACTCCATTAGTTTTTCAGAACGCCCCAGCCAGCAATTCCTCAAACGACAAACGTAATGAAGCCATAGAACTCTTAAATTCTGATCTAAATACTATTTCCAATTGGGGCAGAGAAAACCTTGTTAACTTTAATGCTTCCAAAACCCAATTTCTCCATCTATCTACCCGTCAGGATCTCCCAGCGGACTATCCCTTATTCTTCAACAATACAAAAATCAACCCTTCATCTTCTCTCAATATTCTTGGTGTCTCTTTTTCTTCTGCTCTCATTTGGAAGGACCATATTACCAGTCTTGCTAAGGCAGCCTCCCAGAAGCTGGGTGTGCTCAACTGCCTTAGGGGGTTCTTTTCCCCTGCACAGCTTCTTGCTCTGTACAGGGGCATAGTGCGCCCTTGTATTGAGTATTGTTCACATGTGTGGGGAGGTTCCTCTCACCACTCTCCTAGACAAAGTTGAAAGGAATGCCTTTCGTATCATTAACTCCCGTCCACTCACCAACTCTCTGCAATCTCTCTCTCTCCACCGCAATGTTGCATCTCTCTCGCTATTCTATCGCTACTATAATAATCAGTGTTCCTCAGAGCTATCCCAGTGCATACCACCTCCTTTACGTAGGGCACGTGGTACCCGTCTTGCAACTCAATCCCACCCCTACTCTGTGCAACTCTCCAACCCAAGAGTGAAACGTTACTCTCAAACTTTCTTCTACTCAACAGCTGAGCTCTGGAACTCTCTCCCAGAATCAGTCTTTCCCTCTTCCTATGACTTAAATTGCTTCAAACTCTGTGTCCAGGCATTTTGGCTCGAACATCCCTTGATTTTGGCCCTGTTACTCTTTCAACTATGGGGGAGGCACTCGGTATAGGCAGTTATGCCTATTGCCTCCCTCAATCACAGAACAAAAATAAAAAAAGAAGACAGGCAATAGAATGAATAGATGCAAATGATTATATTATTCTTAGACAGATGTACAAATAGACAGACAGACAGAAGGGGAGGTAACCAAATGAATAGACAGCGGGACTGACAGACAGACAGACATAATGGAGGTAATCACATGAATAGACAGCGGGACCGACAGACAGGTAGACAGACAGAAGGGGAGGTAACCAAATGAATAGACAGCGGGACCGACAGACAGGTAGACAGACAGACATAATGGAGGTAATCAAATGAATAGACAGCGGGACCGACAGACAGGTAGACAGACAGAAGGGGAGTTAATCAAATGAATAGACAGACAGACAGGTAGACAGACAGAGACAGACAGACAGGTAGACAGACAGAAGGGGAGTTAATCAAATGAATAGACAGACAGACAGGTAGACAGACAGAAGGGGAGTTAATAAATAGACAGCGGGACAGACAGACAGGTAGACAGACAGAAGGGGAGTTAATCAAATGAATAGACAGCGGGACAGACAGACAGGTAGACAGACAGAAGGGGAGTTAATCAAATGAATAGACAGACAGACAGGTAGACAGACAAGGGGAGTTAATCAAATGATAGACAGCGGGACAGACAGACAGAGACAGACAGAAGGGGAGTTAATCAAATGAATAGACAGCGGGACAGACAGACAGGTAGACAGACAGAAGGGGAGTTAATCAAATGAATAGACAGCGGGACAGACAGACAGTTAGAAAGACAGAAGGGGAGTTAATCAAATGAATAGACAGCGGGACAGACAGACAGGTAGACAGACAGAAGGGGAGTTAATCAAATGAATAGACAGCGGGACAGACAGACAGACAGAAGGGGAGTTAATCAAATGAATAGACAGCGGGACAGACAGACAGGTAGACAGACAGAAGGGGAGTTAATCAAATGAATAGACAGACAGACAGGTAGACAGACAGAAGGGGAGTTAATCAAATGAATAGACAGCGGGACAGACAGACAGGTAGACAGACAGAAGGGGAGTTAATCAAATGAATAGACAGCGGGACAGACAGACAGGTAGACAGACAGAAGGGGAGTTAATCAAATGAATAGACAGACAGACAGGTAGACAGACAGAAGGGGAGTTAATCAAATGAATAGACAGCGGGACAGACAGACAGGTAGACAGACAGAAGGGGAGTTAATCAAATGAATAGACAGCGGGACAGACAGACAGGTAGACAGACAGAAGGGGAGTTAATCAAATGAATAGACAGCGGGACAGACAGACAGACAGAAGGGGAGTTAATCAAATGAATAGACAGCGGGACAGACAGACAGGTAGACAGACAGAAGGGGAGTTAATCAAATGAATAGACAGCGGGACAGACAGACAGGTAGACAGACGAAGGGGAGTTAATCAAATGAATAGACAGCGGGACAGACAGACAGGTAGACAGACAGAAGGGGAGTTAATCAAATGAATAGACAGCGGGACAGACAGACAGAAGGGGAGTTAATCAAATGAATAGACAGCGGGACAGACAGACAGGTAGACAGACAGAAGGGGAGTTAATCAAATGAATAGACAGCGGGACAGACAGACAGGTAGACAGACAGAAGGGGAGTTAATCAAATGAATAGACAGCGAATGTCTGAAGAAAAAACGCGCAACCATGGGACTAAACATGAGGGAGAAGGGGGTCCAGAACAACCCACCCTCCCTCTTACTATTAAAAGACCGCCACCAGCCCCAGGTGTGTTTCGTGGGTTAATTAACAAACACAGTTCCAGTCATTCAACATTTCCGCTTGAGGAACTTTGTATGTGTGTGTGTGTGTTTTTTCTTTTCTTTTAACTCTAGCGCTATGCCAGAAAACTAGAGTAAATACAAATAGAGAGAACTTGGTCTTTCCTCCTACTAGTCTTTGCTATGTCAACTACTTCAAAGTGCGAGAGTCATACGAGCCTTTAAATTGGCATATTTTATTGGCAATTCTGGTCTAGGCACCATTTAATTAATGTTTTAACCCCTTCTGTACCGACGGCATCTTTATAATTTCATTCTAGCCATATTAAGACGATTGTTTGCAGTTTAAGAAGTATATGTGGTTGAAAAAAGGGTAAAGTGAAATAGTTCGAAGCCTGTTAATTCCTGGAGGCCCTTTTCAAACTAAATTAAATCATGCAATAGTAGTCAGAATAAAGTTAAATAGACGTTGCGGAACAGAAGGGGTTATAGACCTCAGGAGTTCAACAATCTTCTTTCCTGCATTGTTTGCCGGAACCCTTGAGGCCCCCCAAAATAACCACTGTCCCCTTAAGGCGCTTTCACATTGGAATCTGAAACTAGATTAAAGGTAGTTTCTGTTAGGTGGCTGATTTCTGATACAACTTACATTTGTTTGAAGATGCCAGACCACAATTGCTCGTAAAAATTGCCGGAAAGGAAGCTAGTGTGCCGCCGCTAGCACTCGTTTCACTGGTTCACGGGAAAGTTAGCGCAGAGAGAGTAATTTATAAAGTCAATATTGTTCTCTTCCTCGGTAGTAAGAAAGTTATGGGGGACGGGTTTATTTATTTGGTCGATATATTTATATATTAAGTATTACTATTATTATTATTATTATTATTATTTTTTGTTTTAGTTTTCTCCCTAGACCTCCATCAAACTTAAAAAACATCCCCAATACTCTCCTAGATACATTTGTAAATTATTTGGTAGAAATATGTCCCAGGCGAAGCCTGGTTCCTCATAAATTACAGGTTCGCTATCGCTCACAAGGAAAATACTTGACACCTAATTTGCACGAAAGGTCTTAATATTGACAAATATATGGAGTGAAAAGTCTCCATTCATTTTGAGATTTTAAGACATTTGCCCCATCGATTTTAAGACCTTTTGCCCCATTTCTTTGTCAACATTAAGACCTTTCGTGCCCATTAGGTGCCTTTTTTTCTGGCGAGCGATAGCGAGCCTATAATTGTGGAGTAACCGGCCTTCGGCCGTGACAAAATAAGCAACAGAGAACCCTTGCAAACATTTACAAAGTGCAGTAAAGCAGAATCAACAAATAACTGCCTTTGAAAACAGCCTACACATAAGAGCAACGTACATAAACCATCGTCTGCACAAAGAATCGAGGGCGTTTGATAGAACAATGGCCAAAAAATACATTCTATTTCAAATTATAATACTTGATCACATACTTAGCGAATCATCAAATGACCACTGGCGAGTTTTAGGCTATGATTTTTTTTTTGCCTCAATATTTAGCAGAATTAGAAGCGAAAGTTCGGTTGTAGCAAGCTTTCTATCAATCAAAAACTCGTATACAGCTAATAGTTCTGCTAAATATTAATGTTTGAAGCTCCAACTTTTTATAGACTTAATTCGCAAGTGGTCATTTTATGGGAAACTTAATTAAAACTCGAGGGATTCTTATTAATGAATTTGAATGGCCGCATCTTTCTCTTTTATATTTCCTTTCTGCAGGTGTTAACCAAAACAATAAGATAAAATAAGATCAATGACAAATAAACCATAACAAAATATAATAAATAAAAATATACTGATCAATTATGCGCTGGTTAGGTTTAATATACGAGTTACCCATATAAATAAATTTTTCTTTAAAAACGTGTTCATAGAAAATTAAAGGTATATGGGTAACTCAAGAATATTAGGTATATATTTTTTCAATACTTTCGTTTTATCATTTATTTGAAACAGTTGCAATATTGAATAACCTATTTTTGTAATAACACAGAATATAATGTTAAATAAAGATCAATAGCGACTCGATATGAAGCAACATAATAACAAGTCTATGTTGATATTTTAGAGTACTTTGGAGCGCTCTAGAAAGAGGGTGTATTAGTATTGTTCTGCGAGGTCGTTGATCAACTTGTGTTTCGAATTTCGTCTGTGATTTGTTAGACGTGTGCGATAAATTTGTATACACATTATCGTAAGTATATTATTTAATCGTAATTGTGAAATATTAAGTACTGTTTATTAATTATCCATAAACGTACTTGCAAATAATTTAAATATGATCTCGAATGACCAAAAACCACATTCGTCTGAGAGTATGAAGGTTATAGTAATTAATGCCATTGAGTATTACCCCCCACTATCAGCAAAGTTAGTAAAATTTCCTGAATCACTAAAAATTAAACTTGAAAACAAATGTAAAAAGTGGTATTGTCGAAAAGAATTCAAAACACAAAGCAAAATTGTGCTTAATAACTGCAATTGGCATCTTCTACCTAAGCTGGGGGCTAGTTACAAATTTGATTCAGGGGTAATAGTGAAATTCGAAAATGGATTAGAAAAAATACAATTGAAGTGGAAATTGGGTCGGAAAACTCTCCAAAAACATACGGTAGATATAAAACAAATCATCGTGGATCCTGTTGAACTTTGTTTCATTAAATATTATACCGTCCATCACAATGATTTGTCGGAGCCCGCCCCACTGTGTGATGAAGTGGTGGTGGAGCCCACCCCACTGTGTGATGAAGTGGTGGTGGAGCCCGCCCCACTGTGTGATGAAGTGGTGGTGGAACCCACCCCTCTGTGTGATGAAGTGGTGGAGGAACCCACCCCACTGTGTGATGAAGTGGTGGTGGAACCCACCCCACTGTGTGAAGTGGTGGTGGAGCCCACCCCACTCTGTGATGAAGTGGTGATGGAGCCCACCCCACTGTGTGATGAAGTGGGGGAGGAGCCCACCCCACTGTGTGATGAATTGGTGGTGGAGCCCACCCCACTGTGTGATGAAGTGGTGGAGCCCGCCGCATTGTGTGATGAAGTGGTGGTGGAGCCCACCCCACTGTGTGATGAATTGGTGGAGGAGCCCACCCCACTGTGTGATGAAGAGGTGGTGGAGCCCGCCCCATTGTGTGATGAAGTGGTGGTGGAGCCCACCCCACTGTGTGATGAAGTGGTGGTGGAGCCCACCCCACTGTGTGATGAAGAGGTGGTGGAGCCCGCCCCATTGTGTGATGAAGTGGTGGTGGAGCCCGCCCCACTGTGTGATGAAGTGGTGGTGGAGCCCACCCCAGTGTGTGATGAAGTGGTGGAGCCCACCCCACTGTGTGATGAAGTGGTGGAGGAGCCCACCCCACTGTATGATGAAGTGGTGGTGGAGCCCACCCCACTGTGTGATGAAGTGGTGGAGGGGCCCACCCCACTGTGTGATGAAGTGGTGGAGGGGCCCACCCCACTGTGTGATGAAGTGGTGGTGGAGCCCACCCCACTGTGTGATGAAGTGGTGGTGGAGCCCACCCCACTGTGTGATGAAGTGGTGGAGGAGCCCACCCCACTGTGTGATGAAGTGGTGGAGGAGCCCACCCCACTGTGTCATGAAGTGTTGGTGGAGCCCGCCCCACTGTGTGATGAAGTGGTGGTGGAACCCACTCCACTGTGTGATGAAGTGGTGGTTGAGCCCACCCCACTGTGTGATGAAGTGGTGGTGGAGCCCACCCCACTGTGTGATGAAGTGGTGGAAGGGCCCGCCTCACTTTCGAGTAAGCAATATAAACAGGGCAAAAGGAAAGCAAAAAATCAAGTTGCGAGGGAAATGATTAGTAAAGATATGGTCAACCATTATTTAAGTTTGTACCCGAATACGACGCCTTATCCAAAGAATATGACAACGAATCAAATGGTCCGTTTTAATAGGAAAAAACGGGATAGAGTTCTTGCAAATGCTGCAGCTTGGTGGAGCGAGAACCAAGTGGTGGAGGAGCCCACCCCACTGTGTGATGAAGTGGTGGTGGAACCCACCCCACTGTGTGATGAAGTGGTGGTGGAACCCACCCCACTGTGTGATGAAGTGGTGGTGGAGCCCGCCCTACTGTGTGATGAAGTGGTGGTGGAGCCCACCCCACTGTGTGATGAAGTGGTGGTGGAGCCCGCCCCACCGTGTGATGAAGTGGTGGAGGAGCCCACCCCACTGTGTGATGAAGTGGTTGTGGTGCCCGCCCCACTGTGTGATGAAGTGGTGGTGGAGCCCACCCCACTGTGTGATGAAGTGGTGGAAGAGCCCGCCTCACTTTCGAGTAAGCAATATAAACAGGGCAAAAGGAAAGCAAAAAATCAAGTTGCGAGGGAAATGATTAGTAAAGATATGGTCAACCATTATTTAAGTTTGTACCCGGATACGACGCCCTATCCAAAGAATATGACAACGACTCAACAGGTCCGTTTTAATAGGAAAAGACGGGATAGACTTCTTGCAAATGCTGCAGCTTGGTGGAGCGAGAATCAAGGGGCTTTGCAATAGGGGCCGTGCCATGCATAGATGTTATTTGCTTGAATGTATTTGTTTTAATAGAGAAAATGTGCGAAAATCATGTCTGGGAAAAAAAAGTTTGTAAGAGTGATATACTGAACAGTTTCATTTTTTCAAGCATTTTTCGAAAGCTTGAGTAATGTCCAAACTGGATGCATTATATTAACACATTTTTTCTTTTAATGTATGGTCTTGCCCTTTCACTGGCACAGTATTTGAAGGGTTATTTTTACACATGTTTAAATACCGTACTTGTATCACACATGACCACTTGCGAGTTTCGAGCTATCAGAATGTTGGAGCCAAAACATCTACATTTAGCAGTGTGATACTGATTTACGTTAGCGGTTACGTATCAGCTTTCCTTCAGAACGCACGTAGCGTGTTTTCATATGCGCTATTTCTGTCGGGTATGAATTCTCCTTCAACACATGTACTGTATATGTCTATGATCTACAAACATTGTTATGCGATTATGATACACTTGTAAGGTTAGTTAGCGGGAGTGTTGGGGCGGTACTCTGCAAGGACACTAAGTTGGGTTAATTTAGTTGGTTTGGGTAAGGTAATGCAAATACTCAACTCTTAGCAAGATAAACAATAATAAAATACTATATCCTTTGACAACTAAAAAAAAAACATAGGTAAATAAGGCTACACAAATATTCGGGAAGGATGTAGTATCCAGCCGTATTGCCAGCTTTGTTTACATTACTCCTACAGTCTTGGTTACTTTCCCGTCTATTTTCAATTTTTTCTGTTATTCAGATGCTTATATTCTGGGTGTGGTGTTCCAAGTTCAAATCCCGGGAGGACCATATGCTTTCCATAATTGGTTTATTAACCCTTACAGTCCCAGGCCCGAGTATATTCGTCAGTAGATAAGTAACTCCCCAGTCCCAGGCCCGAGTATATTCGTCAGTAGTGTATTTTTCTTGTAACTGCCTGTACAAGGTTTATTTTTTTTTATTTTTTTTTTATTTTTTTTTTTAACCCGACCAGCCCCAGCGACGCGTCTGGCGCGTCGGCGATGTATGTAACGCACAGCCCCAGCGACGCGTCTGACGAGTCACCCTAATTGCTCCGACCGTAACCTCAGGTGTAGCCACTCGAGAGGGCTCAGATTTGTATGGGAACTGTGTACGTATCCCACGCAACCGTGCCGATGGTTGAAAACTCTCAAAGTCCACGTGTGTGCGCGTGAGCGCGCAATAACCTGGTTTTTTGCGGTAATTGCCTTCAATTTTTTACTCTTGTCAAATACGTTTTCGGGGGCTCTGTAGGACCATTCTTTAAGCTTTTTGAGCAGTTTTTCGTGGTTTTTCCTTCATTCCTAACCCATTCGCTATTGTTTCTGGAATAAAACCATTTTTTGAAAACCGGCCGGGTTCTGGTGAACAAACATTACAAAACTAGCCGGGGCTCCACGGGATAAAGCCTTGTAAAAAAAAACACACAGTGAGAGATCCAGTCTTGCCTCATTTCTTGAGGTGAAAAGATGGTCATTTTCGCCACAGTGCTTGGGACTTTTGGGGACTTTCATTACTGTATCCTACGGTACGTACTCAACGGGTTAAAGTGCATTGGGTTTTGTAATTGATGATTAATGTTAAGAACGGGGTGTTACTTAATTTGCCCCCTGCTGGCAATATATATGAGGATGACAATAAGTCAAGGGGGTGTGAGGGGGGCATTTATTGTATCCCACGGCAGTCATAATAGACGGGAACATGATCGAGAGCATACGAGTAACGCAAACAAAGCCGACGATACGCCCGAATACTACATTCTTACCAAATACTCTGCAACGTACCAAGTTAGCAAGTACTGACCTCTGGGCGGACATTTTGCTGTGAAGGCGGCGGCAGGAGCTGTGAGGTCTGCTGCTGTGATGGTGCTGTGCTCTCCAGGATGTAGGTCCGTTAATTGATGGGGAAGGCTGTGGGGAGGCATGGTGGAGAAGGGTGTGGTGGAGGTGGTGGAGAAAGTGTTATTGTGGTAAAGTTATAAGGGGTAGTTTTAGTAGAGGTGGAAGGAGTGGTGATGGAGAGAGTAAGGGTGGAGAAAATGTTATTGTGGTAGTTTTAGTAGAGGTGAAAGGATTGGTGGAGGTACAGGTGGTGGTGGTGGGAGTAAGGGTGGAGAAAGTGTTATTGTGGTAATGTTGAAAGGTATTGTATTATTATTGTTGGTTTTAATGCGATTTTAAGTAACAGTTAGGATAAGTTGAAATTTATGTTTGGTTATATTCTCCCCTTACTAATGATGACAGAATTTGAGGGACTTTGAAGTGACGCCCGCTAAATATGGATTACTGTAGTGAAAGGGATGGTGAAATAGCGCTAATGAAGTATATATTAGTTATTATTGCAGAACCTAGATAAAATTGCGAAAGTAATGAGATTTGTTTTGTGTGTGCAGAAAGGTATGGAATTACAGATTATTTTACTGGCGAGTAAATTGTGATATCTTAGTAGGAACTATGAAACACTGGTAGAATAGTAGTAGAGTGGATAAAAGTGGAATAGTAAATAAAAGAGAATATACGTGGAAGAGTGAATAACAGTGAATACACGTGGAAGAGTGGATGAAAGTGATCCAGTTGGAAGGAAAATAGGGTGAGTTTAGCCAGCAATAGGCGTGTTAAAAGCGTTTGGTGCGGAAATAGGGTGAGTTTAGCCAGCAATAGGCGTGTTAAAAGCGTTCGGTGCGGAAATAGGGTGAGTTTAGCCAGCAATAGGCGTGTTAAAAGCGTTCGGTGCGGAAATAGGGTGAGTTTAGCCAGCAATAGGCATGTTAAAAGCGTTCGGTGCGGAAATAGGGTGAGTTTAGCCAGCAATAGGCGTGTTAAAAGCGTTCGGTGCGGAAATAGGGTGAGTTTAGCCAGCAATAGGCGTGTTAAAAGCATTCAGTGCGGAAATAGGGTGAGTTTAGCCAGCAATAGGCGTGTTAAAAGCGTTCGGTGCGGAAATAGGGTGAGTTTAGCCAGCAATAGGCGTGTTAAAAGCGTTCGGTGCGGAAATAGGGTGAGTTTAGCCAGCAATAGGCGTGTTAAAAGCATTTGGTGCAGAAATAGGGTGAGTTTAGCCAGCAATAGGCGTGTTAAAAGCGTTCGGTGCGGAAATAGGGTGAGTTTAGCCAGCAATAGGCTTGTTAAAAGCGTTCGGTGCGGAAATGCGAGGTTTTTACGTTGTGCTACAGAGAGGATCAAGGGGAAACAGGAAGGATTTGGTTGATATTTAAAGTTCCAGTTTTTATTTCCACTGTATATTTGTTTTCTCTAGTGTAGTTGTTCTGGTATTGTATATTTGGATATACTTTAATCACTAGGGTTTTTTCTCAATATTATACGATTTTATCTTTTCACTTCATTGAATATCCCTCGCCACTTTCTTCATCACATCACCATTACGTTTTCTGTTCAGCTCAACCCCGGCCGGTGGGGAACAATTACTTTTCTCCGAGTGACTTTTCGGTTAATGACTTCCCCCTCAAAGTTTTTTCATTTCAAGTTTACAGAGGACTTTGTATAAGGAGAATTCACTGTCTTGAAACTTTACTTTAACTATAGCCAGTTCTTGGTCTCACTGAGCAGTTGGTTTATGGCTGAACTTCTTTAACTATAGCCAGTTCTTGGTCTCACTGAGCAGTTGGATTATGGCTGAACTTCTTTAACTATAGCCAGTTTCTTGGTCTCACTGAGCAGTTGGATTATGGCTGAACTTCTTTAACTATAGCCAGTTCTTGGTCTCACTGAGCAGTTGGATTATGGCTGAACTTCTTTAACTATAGCCAGTTCTTGGTCTCACTGAGCAGTTGGATTATGGCTGAACTTCTTTAACTATAGCCAGTTCTTGGTCTCACTGAGCAGTTGGATTATGGCTGAACTTCTTTCCGAATGTTTTTAATATTCGTAATGCTAGCTGAACACTGATTATTCTATTTTCCTTCCAAATAGGACGTTCTAGGCTACTACCAACCTTTCAGGATTATTATGCCAGCACAAGTCAGGAAGAAAGTCAAGACTAGAGTTTCTTTTCGAGAATGCCAGTCTCTTCTTTTTAGTTAGTTAGTTAGTTAGTTAGTTATTTAGTTAAAATAGGACTTCAGAGGCTATCAACCTTTCTGGATTACTAAGCCAGCACTCTGTAAGTCAAGAATAGCGTCAGGACAGCCTCTTTTTGAGAACTCCAGTCCCTTATTTTTGTTTTAGAAAGCTTTTAGATACGTAATGCAATTCTCTCGGACACACGGGATCTCCTGTATCGTATCGGTGTTTCAAGTGGCAATCGGTGAAGCGTTGGAGGTATTTTAGGTGAATTCAACGTTACGGTTTGTGTTTCGGAATGTGCTTTCTCGGGTTTCGAAGCGGGGTGTTCGAGTTTTTGAAGCTTTGGAAGTCCCTGGTTAAAGGCGATGTTATCTTGATGGGGCTGGTGGCTGCTGCTTGGGAGTTCTGAAAAATAATGAAAAAACAATGGATTAGTTGAGAGCCGAATAATATATAATTAAAATGAAATGAGATTGGTTTATTTCTATAGTAAGCCAATAGACACAATGTTATCAAACGAGAATACAGTTAATTAGTTAAAATAGGACTTCAGAGGCTATCAACCCTATTGGATTATTAAACCAGCACACTGTAAGTCAAGCATAACATCAGGACTGGAGCCTCTCTGCAAGAACTCCAGTCCCTTGAGAGAATACATATCATATCATCACCAACCCACCAATTAACTTTACAAATAAACCTTAATTAATGAAATTAATGAAACAATGAATACATGTGGTACTCCGTGGATTCGAACCTAGGATACTCACATCGTAAACCCGCGCACTCAACCATGTCCCAGCCGAAGGATGATTTATCTTAAATTACAGGCTCGCTATCGGTCGCCAGGAAAAAATCTACACCTAAATTACACGAAAAGTCTTAATATTGACAACAAAATGGGGCGAAAGGTCTTAAAATCGCCAAACTAATGGGCCGAACGTCTTATAATCTGAACATGAATGGGGCTAAACATGAGGAAGAAGGGTGGACCAGAAAAACGGCCCATCTCCCCTTAACAGTGCACGGTGCTCGGAAATGGGTTGCAAAAAATCCCCTCGCCTCTCTTGGATCGCTCGGCCGTTGACAACTCCTACATTCATTAACCCGTTCAGTACCAGTGACATCCTTTGGATTATATTCTGACAATGATTAGACCATTTTATTCAGCTTAGAAAGGACCTTTAGCAATAATCAGGCTTTAAACTAGCTCAACCAACCCTTTTAACTACCACAGATCCTTCTTAAGCTGCATAATATCGCCTAAATATAGCTAGAATAGGATATAACACACGTCGCTGGTACTCAAAGGGTTAAGGGGAGATGGTTGTTTTATTTTTGGACCACCCCTCTCCCTCATGTTAGCCCCATTAACTTTGAGATTTTAGGACGTTCATTCCATTAGTTTGGCGATTTAAAGACCTTTCGGACCATCTGTTTGTTAATATTAGGACTTTTCGTGGCATTTAGCTGTCGACTTTTTCCTGGCGAGCGATAGCGAGCATGTAATTTCAGGAGGAATCGGCCCTCGGTAAAATTTATCTCGAAAAGGGGATCTAGGGTATTATTTTTTGTTTTAAGCTAGATGGAGCTCTAAGGAGGAAACTAAAAATAAACAAATACCTAAATAAATGGATCAATAAATTCCCCCTCTCCCCTTAATGTGCTAACAGTGTACGGTGATCGGTAATGGCTTAAAGAAAAAGCCCCCCCCCCCCGCTTTGATCGCTCGGCTGTCACTTTCCAACTCACATTAAGGGGAAATTGGGCGGTTTTTCTGGATCCCTTTCTCCCTCGTGTTTAGCCCCATTAGCTTTCAGATTTGATAATGTTCGCCCCATTTCGTTATTAATTTTAAGACCTTTTGCGCCATTTAGGTGTCGATTTTTTCCTAGCGACCGTGTAATTTTAAGAAAAATTGGCCTTAGGCCGGTACATTTTTCTAGCGAAAAATGTACAATATACTATTTCTATAAGGATTTGGTGCTTAGCAAGTTAACATTCCTACTTTGCAAGCAATTTGTGGATTCTCGTAAATGTATTTGTTTTCGCCATATGTAATGATTATAGGGTTATAGTTGATACATATATTAATTGTGTGTGCACAAATAGATATGTTACTACCAAAAAAATACCATTTGTGAATAGAGTGTCTTTTAAACGAAGCTGGTTATATTGTTGAGTTGCCAAGTAAATTACCACTTGTCCTAGGGTCCTTCCACAATGCCACAATGTTTCGACTGGTGGTCACCACAAGAAGCTTGTGTGTGGGGGCTTCTAATTAAAAAGGACGGCCCCGGTACTGAAAGGGTTAACAGTAGAACACTTACAAAAACGAGGTCAAGGCGGGGTCAAAGGGGAGAGAGGGAGAGGGGGGGGGGAAGGTTAGGGTCAGCAAGGTCAAGGTCATAAAGCAGAGAGGACCAAGGGAGGAAGAGTGGGGGGGGGGTATGGACACACTGTTAAGGGGATAGGGTTTATATATTTATTTTGTGGTTGTTGTTGTTGTTGTTCAATAGTTGTTTTGTTGTTGTTCATGTTTTTTAGTTGTTGTTTTTGTTGTTGTTGCTGTTGTAGTTGTTATGTTGTTGTTATTGTTGTAGTTGTTTTGTTGTTGTTGCTGTTGTTATTGTTGTAGTTGTTGTTGCTGTTCTTGTTGCTGTTGTTATTGTTGTAGTTGTTTTGTTGTTGTTGTTGTTGTTTATTGTTGTTGTTGTGGTTGTTGCTGTTGTTAACCCTCTCGCTTTCCTGTAGACGCGGGGTTGCCGTTTAACATTCAGAAATAGAGTTCTCTCAATCTTTCCAAAATTAGTTTTCTGGCCACAGCTAACTCAAAGACAACTGCAGAGGTTGAAGTAACTAAACTAAAGATTTCTATGCGCCCCTGATGGTCACAAAGGCTTTTAACCCTTACAGTACCAGCGACGTCTTTTTGCTTTTATGTCTGCTGCATTTAGAGGATTTTATGAAGCTTAGGAAGGATATATGGTAGCTAAAAGGATTAATTGAGATAGAATGTAATCTTTTAACGGGTAGACAAACTTTCTAAGCTGAATATAACCGTCTAATAGCTGCTAAAATATAATGAAAAGGATGTCACTGGTACTGAATGGATTAAATAACCCAGAATAGGCTAAAATCGCGTCCTGTGCTTGAAAGGGTTAATATTATAGTTGTAGATCAGAGAACGGTGGGTGGATAAGACACTTTTGTTGATTTGTCGTCATGGTTTTTGAGATATTGCGCTGAAACTTGGTTATGATGTGCTGTTAAATATCACTCACCCAAAGTCCAGTGCCAAGGGAGACCCAAAACTACATACGTCAAACCTGCGTCGTTGCCTCAAAATTGGTATGTAGTCGCTCTCGTTTTCTATATTGCTTTGTATCTGGTTGGGTTCAGTTTTTTCCATAGCCCGTTTTCTCTTCCAACCCATTTATCTCTATCTCTTACCCACTCACTCTCACTCTCTCTCTCTCTCTCTCTCTCTCTCTCTCTCTCTCTCTCTCTCTCTCTCTCTCTCTCTCTCTCTCTCCCTCTCCCTCTCACTCTCTCTCTCTCTCTCTCTCTCTCTCTCTCTCCATCTCCATCTCCATTTAACCCATCACCGTCCCCTCAAAAATAAAGGGCAAATCTATGCACACAGGTCGCTATGGTCCAGTAGTGTAAGGCGCTGTGTTTCGGGCTGACCACGAGGGGCCGTGGCGAGGGTTCGAGCCACCACCAGAACCCTAAAGGTTTTTTCGGCCATATAGTCCAGTCAATGTACACCAGGACCCACCACTAATTGCAACAGAAACGAAACTAGTGTTATTTGTCTTGGAAAAAGGTTCCTTATAACATACTAAAAGTCCCAAAGAATCGTCGGAGTGGAACATGGTGAAATAACAGAATGAAAAAGCATCACTATTTTGCCACTTTTTTAACTTGGCGCAACTTCAAATGGTCATAACTTCTTAACTAATCAAGATAATCCATTTTTTTTTTTTTTTTTTTTTTTTTAACCTATGTTTTCATGGTTAATCTTTCCAATAAAACTGTTAAAAATTAGTTACCCCCCCCCCTAAAGTCAAAAATTAGTTACCCCCCTACCCCCACCCCCTTCTGCACACACATAGCATATAATAGAACTCCTAATCCCAGTTACCTTTTCAGTCAGATTTCGCTGTCATCTCCATCCTCAGCACTGTCATAGTCATTGTTCTGACATATACCTCTGCACCCAGAACAAGCAGGTGAGCATTGAAGCCCATGCCGGCGGCAGCTACAGCGCAGCGTCCCACAACCTGACTTGCAGGCACACCACACTAAGAGTCAACAACGACTGTGGTGCAGGGGCACGGTCAGAGATGACTGGTTTAAACGTTCCATCTGAGAGCTTCCAACCCCAGTCTTCAGCATTCAGTGTGTTCCCCTGCCACTCTTGGACTTCGTAGCTGCTGATGTTGGTGGCAACATGTTAGGAAAAACTGCCTTATTTCTCGTGGTGACAAGGGCTTTGAATCGGCGATATCTAACATCATCGAGGGAGTCGCTGGGGTTCCACTTATAGACAATGGCCATTGCCTTCTCACCAGCCGTGATGATGTCATCCTTTGTTGCCCTTTTACACCTGAACACCTCTGCCTGTTCCCGAAATGCCTCCCTGTCTTGAATAAGTTTGAAACCTGCCACCTTCCCGATCCCAAAAACCCTGGATGTGGTGTCACACCCCAAGAAAGCATGCACAAAGAGAATATGCCTGCAAACCTGGACCCCAAGCTTATGCTTGATCGAATTAACACCCATGCACCTGACTTCTGCTCCTTTCTTTGGTTCAGGTCGGAAGTGGATGTCATGTTTGTTTTCTCCTGCAAGGTGGATGAGGAGAACAAGTAGGTCTGTGTCGTCTCCGACTAACACAGTTTCTCTGTCCTCAGAGATTCTCACTGCAGTTTGGACAATAAGAGTATCTGCATCCCCTCTGGCATGGATAACTTCACAGCCTTCTTTGGCCAGGGCATCTCCCAAAAGTTCAAGAAATCGTTGCTTGTTCTCTTTGTTTGAGAGGAATTCCTTCTTTTTTAACTGGAATTTCGTGGACAGATGGAATGTCACCTTCTTACCCTCACACTCCACTCGGCGCTGATGTGTGCTGTCTTTTGTTGAAGGTCCCGCCTCATAACCATCAAACACAACCACTGCCTGACCATAGTGTTTTGTAACGTATCTGGTATAGTCCTGCAATATCTTGTCGTATGTTTCACCAAGTTGCCATGGAATGCGATGGAGAAGAGCACCTCCATCAAGGACGTATGTGATATTTTGACATGGTGCTGGGTTGTGTGGTACCTCGGACCAGATGGCGTCAGCTAGTTGTGCCTTCACAGCTTTCAGGAGCTTTCCCTTCCCTTCGAACAAGGCAGGTGGGTAGTTGCAGAGCTCATAGGTGAGGGCATTCGGAAGATCATTTGCCTGAGATCCTGCAATGATGAGTCGTTGAAACAGAAGAAGAGGATCAATCTGTACTTCCTCATCACCTATCTTGACTGCAGACTTAGAGTCAAAAGTCACAGCTTGGGCTTTCCTTTTGAAACTGTACTTGACCACATGTTGTCCAACCATTTTATTAAGAATATCATATCCGATCCTTTTTGCATCATCCACATTAACCTCGGAACCAGCCGAGATTCCGCTGACTATGTTGCGGAGGGATGAGTCTGCTTCGAATGGAGACCTCCAGTCAATGGAGGACAGCAATGTGCTACAGTCACTACTGTCCCTTGTTTGCCGAGCTTGTGATATGTCTTTATGCTGTTCACTCGTCTGGTATGTGATGGATGTCAGCTGTTGCATTGCCATGTTTACTTCTGCACAAACTGGCCTTGAAAGACACCAGACCAGTCTTTGGGTTTCCGTCATTCCCCTCCCTCTGGTGAGACCTCCACTCGTCTTCAGACTTCTCATAAGTGCCTGTTCGATCACCAGGTCTGGAGACAACCCTGCCCAGAAGCGGTCACTCCTCCTGACTACATGTAGTCCCTGGGTGAACTGTTGGTAGACATTGGGGTGTATGTCTTCCAGTTTTGTCATTTTCTGCAGATAGAGGTGCAATGACTTTGTGTACAAGTTGTTGTTGTTGTTCCCCAAGCTGCCTGGCCGAACAGCCCCAAGGCCCCGAGCAATTCCAAGGCCATAACCGAGCGCCCCCACAGAACCCTCCCTGCCGACCACAATAAAGCCTGGGTGACCGAAGCCACTCCATGGCGGGGAGCTGAGGAGGGTGCAGAAACGCCCGGGAAACCAAAGCCCCACCCAGGGCCCTGTGCCCCTCAGCAATTATGAAGAGAAAGTTGAGGGGCAAGGGAAAAATGTGACGCTTTGGCTTCCAATCTTGGTAGATACAAGCTATGGCCAGAGGCAGCTAAGTACGGAAGCATGGCTTGCATCGTCTCCAGATGGAGGGACCAATCTCCGATTCGTTCTGATCGCATGAATGACCTCATTATGGGAAAACATACATGTAGTTATGAATATTACTACCTATACTGATGTCATACATGCACCAAAAATGAAATCCAAAAACAAAATCCCCCCCCCCCCAAAATAAATAAAAATAAGTTCCAAAAGTTCAACCCTGATAAAAATATTGATCCACTCAAAACAAAATTGTGGGACTTTTAGTATATCATGAAGGGTACCCTACTGAACAAATCCCAACAGGTTTCGTTTCTGTTGCAATTAGTGGTGGGTTCGGGGAAATATCAGCTAATTTGACTGGACTAATAGTGACGGAGAGAATTGCATCGTGGTTCCTCCCTAACCAAGCTGCTATCAACCTGTGTTAGCCTACATATCTTCTCACCAATACAAAGTGCATCTGTGTATGTAATTGGTGGGAAGCCAGGCACCTCACGGTCGCATGTGACCTCATAGTTAAGGTAGAATAAGTATTGTACTGTACCTAGGTTTAAGAAAAGCTCTGTAGATGGTCAGCCTCAAGGCTGCAATGAACAATAAACCGACAATTATTATTATTATTATTACACACACACACACACACACACACACACACACATACAAAAGGGTGATAAAAGGTAATCTTATCTATCCACCACTGCCCCACCAGTCACCATGTGTTATCCTTAAAGACCATAACTCAAGGTGTCAGTAGCCGAGGGGGGAGGTGGGGTGGTGGGGGACCTGTATAAGGGGGTATAGTGTCAACATTGCATACACTTGTATATGAATAATGAGATAATCAGTGAATCTATAACTGGAATACTTTGTGAGGTAAACGGCTAAATGTTTTATATGAATGAATGACTGGGTTTTCCACTGACTGGGTATCTGCAGTTAGGGGGCGGGTGACTGTTCTCAATATATGAATGGCTAAAAGGATGACTTAATGCCACTGACTGTGTAGGTACAGTCAATGTATGGGTGACTGTGTAGGTACAGTCAGTGTATGGATGACTGTGTGTTCTGGCTTGTGACCGTAACAATGGTTGAGGGAGCAGGAATCTAGGGCGGCAGCCAGTGTGTTTTATCCAACCCAGATTTTAATTTCTAAATCTTGAAAGCCAAGTTGTGAAGCCGAAATGACAAAAACGAGCAAAATCCTCAATAATAATTAAACCAAATATCACAATAACCCCCAAGACACCGAATCCGATAGGGTTAAGAGAAATATTTCAAAATGTTCGTTGTCAAAATTATTTAACCCCTTCTGTACCGGCGACGTCCCATTCACTTTATTGTGGCTATTATTAGACGATTTTCTTCAGGTTAGGAAGGATGTCTACCGATTAAAAGGCTATATATAGACTATCTCAATTGATCCTTTTAGTTACCATATATCCTTCCTAAGCTACATAAAATCTTCTAAATCTAGCTGGAATCAAATACAAAAGACTTCACCGGTACAGAAGGGGGTAATATACTGTATAATGTGTAACACCTTTCACTGCAGACAACTGTACCAATAGCCGGAACTGGGTTGTATAACAAATATACTCTGTGGGCAAGGAACCGCCAGACTGACGCCAGGGCCAGAGGCAGCTTCCTAAACGATTTTCTTTTTTCTTTTTTCTTTTTTTTTACTCGAATTTACAGGTATTCCCTCTTTTCTCTCTCATGTCCACACCCCCGTGTTACCCAACCACGAACATTTCCAACCTATTAACTCACACCCATCCACTCCTACACCATCCACCCGTCTATCCTCACACACACCTATGAACGTATAAATACATCTTCACACCCATCCACACAACCGAATACCCACCTTACAACCATAGCACCAGACATCCACCTCCATATTCATCCATACAACCACATAGCCTACTCATCCACCCCAACACATCCATCCACATTGATCCACGCAACCACATACCCACCTCACAATCATAGCACTAGACATCCACCCCCATATTTCATCCACTATCAATCATACACCCCTCCACCCACACAACCACATACCAACCCACCCCTACACATCCACACAACCACATGCCCACCTCACAAACATAGCACCCTCATATCCATCCACTAAAACCATCCACCCACCCCGACACACATACATCCACACTACCATAGCATTCATCCACACATCCACATACCTACCTTTCAATCATAGCAACATCAATGCACCCACATTGCCATCCACATGACAACCACAAACCCACACGCTCATCCACCCCTAAATTTTCATCCACATAACCCACACACCTCACACCCATACATCCACTTTTTTCACACGCATATCAACCCATCCACTCACTCAAACCCAGACCCTCACTACCCCCACCATCCACCCACACTCACACCCTCACTACCCCCTCCACTCACACCCTCACTAACCCACCATCCACACTCACACCCTCACTACACCCTCCACTCACACCCTCACTACCCCCACCATCCACACTCACACTCTCACTACCCCCTCCACTCACACCCTCACTACCCCCACCATCCACACCCTGAACCAAAGTTTGTCGCGGGTGTGAGATCCAAACACACACACCCACACCCACACCCACCCACCCACCCACACACACACACACACACACACACACACACACACACACACACACACACACACATACTGCCGCCTCATAAGACCTAGTTCTTTGTTTGTCTGCCTCTGTTTGATCTCTCTCTCTCTCCAATAATAGCCATACACATACAAATAAAATGCGTTATCATATCTTCTGAATCTAAGGGTTAAGAATTGTGGCCTAACAATAATGAACAGACTATAGCTATAGCTAAAGTAACAACAGGAGGTCCTGATGTGGCGGCGTTTACGCCGTGGGACCACCTCCCGGAGCTGCCAATCGCGGATGGCTGCCGACCCTCCACGGCCGGAGACAAGATCAACGACCAGTGGAGGACAACTGGATGCCGGCCGCGGGGAGCAGTTTCGGGAGCCAAACCGTCACAACCATCCCCTGCCCCCTCCTTGGGGGCACGGGTCCTTGGAGCGGCTTCGGTCGCGCCGGGAATTTCCACACCTCTCACACCACACACACACGTCACACAGTTTTTCCTACACCGAGAAATGACTCCGGCTGTCATTTCTCGAAGACTTCTTCTAGCCGGAGACATTGAGAGCAACCCAGGACCCACGTACACATACATATGTCCAACTTGCTCAAAACCCATCACTTCGAGTCGCCACACTAAGGGTTCAGTTCTCTGCAATTCATGCAGGAACTGGACCCACTTCACCTGTACAACACTTGCCTCCAAGAAATACTACACGAACACCTGGACCTGTTCCTCATGCCCCTCCCTCTCCCAGTCAAATCCCTCGCCTAAAACCCGTCCACCTCTCCTCCCCAACCCACCTAGCCTTCCCATATCATCCACTCCCCCCCCTAAAACCCGTCCACCTCTCCTCCCTAACCCACCTAACCTTCCTATACCATCCACATCCTCAACTCAACACACCACACCCCATCCTAATCCATTCCAACCCCCATCTCCTGCTCCCCAATCCCCCCCCCCACCTCACCCATTCCCCCCCCCCCAGCCCCTCCCTCACCCCATCCTCGTGCAGCAGCACCCAACATACATCGTGCACATAACATTAACATTCTTCAATTGAACATAGATGGCATCAACACAAAGAAACACGAACTCTCACACTTCATCAAACAACACAACATACACATTGCCATCTTACAAGAAACAAAACTCTGCACAACACAAAAAACACCCACATTTCATAATTTCACCACCATCAGACAAGACCGGGCTGTCGGCGGGGGCGGTGGACTCATCACCCTGGTACACAAAGAAATATCATACATAGTAACCAGTGTACAAACCAAATCCCTCCTCCCCCCAAATAACACAACAGAAATACAATCAATTAAAATACGCACTGGCAACAACTCCAACATAACCATCATAAACACATACATCCCTCCCCAAACATCCCCTACAGTACCAAATGAAGACAGACCACACTTACAACACATCACAAACACCCCACACACCCCACACATCATCCTGAGTGGTGACTTCAACGCCAAGACGTCGGCCTGGTTTGTCGACAACCCCGATACAGACAGAGGGCTGGTACTACAAAACCAAACCGATAACCTCATCATCCTTAACGACATCCATCAACATACCCATATTCCTCACCAAGCCCTCTATAACCCATCATCTCCAGACATCACCTTTTGCTCCCCAGAACTCGCCCCCACAACATCCTGGAGGGTGGTCAGAACCTTTGGCTCTGACCACGTCCCGATCATTATCACCACCAAAACCAGACTCACCCCAGCTAGCCACAAACACACATACACCAATTATAAAAGAGCTAACTGGGAAGCATTCACAAATGAGACAGAACAACACTTCACAACTCTAAACAGTACACCCATCACTAACATCAACAATGCTGTACACATACTCAATAAAACTATCCAAAACGCTGACAAGAAACACATTCCAAGAGGTAACAGAAAAAGACACAACCCCAACTTCACACCAGAAATTCAAAACCTCATCAGACAACGCGACATACTGAAACACTCCCCAGCACCCCACACACAAGACATCACACAACAAATTCAAGCACTCAACACCCAAACTAACAACAAAATACAAGAACAACAAAAACTAAATTGGAATAACTTCCTACAAACACTTGATCACAAAACAAACCCCAAAAAACTCTACAAAACACTAAACAGCATCACACTTTCCAACAGCAACACAACACAATCACGTGCTGCAATCACAACAACAGACTCTACTCCTTCATGTAAACAACAAGCAAACACTCTCATCAATCACTTCTCACATGTCAGCCACCTAAAACCTCACAAAGACGACCGACGTGTCATCCGACGTAAGAGACAATTCCCCACAGACCCTGACTATACACCCTTCACCAATCACCAGACAAAGCATATCATCAACAATCTCAAACACTCACCTGCCTGTGGCCTAGACAACATAAGCAACATACACCTCAGACACCTGGGACCACAAGGCATACAAGCACTCACTAACATATCAAACTACAGCTATTCACACAACACAATACCAGACATTTGGAAGCATGGTATCATCATCACATTCCCCAAACCCAACAAAGACCCCAAGCTACCCTCCACGCACCGCCCCATCACACTCCTTTGCTCCCCCTCCAAAGTCATGGAACGCCTAGTATTACAACTAATTACACCTGACCTACCCCTAGCTCCAACACAACATGGCTTTAGGCCACTGCACTCCACAAACACTCTTCTCACAGACCTTACACAAAGATCTTTCGACGGCATCAACTCAGCTAGACCACCACACAGATCACTATTAGCCACACTCGACATTAGTAAAGCCTTCGATGCCATCCCCCGCCACAACCTAACAAACAAAATCTACAACACAAACATGCACAACAACACAAAAAGGTGGCTGGCCAACTTCCTAGCAGGCAGATGTGCACACGTATCTTTTGCCGGTCAGTCATCTAAAATCAGAAACTTTCCAAACGGAGTCCCACAAGGATCCGTCCTATCGCCCGCACTCTTCAATCTGTACATGCACGATATAACTACACCCAATACGCCCCAAATAAACTTAGCCTCCTATGCAGATGACATAACACTCACATGCACACACCATGACCCAAAAAGAGCAACAGATCTCCTTCAACCCTATCTCAACACACTACATGGCTGGTGCACTACAAACAGACTTAATCTAGCCCCAGCCAAATCCTCCGCAACCCTGCTCACAAGTTGGACAGGAGAACACGAATACATCCCTCAACTCACCATAAACAACACACCCCTAACACATACACACACACCCAAAATCCTAGGAGTAACATATGATACTCATATGACATTCAAACAGCACACCGCAAACATTAAAAAGAAACTGACACCCAGACTTAACGCCCTCAGGTCACTTGCTCACACAAAATTTGGACACAACAAAGAAACTACCACCACAGTATATAAACAATACATAAGATCAGTGATGGAATACGCAAGCCCAGCCTGGGCTTCTAACCTAGCTGAAACACATCATAAGACCTTACAGACTATTCAAAACAAAGCCCTGAAGATCATTACAGGTTGCACAGCTACTGCACCCACAGATCACCTACATCAAGAAACCAAAATCCTCAAAGTCAAAGACCATCTGGACATGAGAGGCACTCAATTCCTGGCAGCAGCCTCCACGAACCAAGACCACCCACTAAACTACATGGCAACACACCCACAGACACCAAGAAATATCAAAACAACACCCAGCACACGGTATCACACACAATTATTGTCCTCTCTCCCTCCCTGCCCACCCCGAACCAACTTCCAGAAGCGCATCCATACTCATATCTCTCACCGATCCATCCACTCACTCACAGACAACACGCAGCTGTATTCACGACCTCCCGAAATCCATCCTTCCGAATCCTCCCTTCCTCGCGAGGACAGAGTCCACCTGGCCAGGCTGAGATGCGGACACCATCCAGCTCTCCTGAGCTATCAGAAGAGACTGGATGACTCCGTTGTCGACGCCTGCCCGGGATGTAACACAGCACCCCATACCATTAAACACATCATAGAAGACTGCATTTCACACAACCACTTACGCCAACAACACAATCTACACTCAATGAGAGCTCTGTGGGAAAGCCCGATCGTGGCCATGGCCTTTCTCAGGGACTCGGGGCTGTTCGGCCAGGCAGCTTAGGGAACAACAACAACAACAACAGGGAGGATCGAAATTGGCCCGCCCTGCACCTAATAGGGTTAAGGAGGATGGGGGGGGAGGGGGGTTTGGACCCCCCTTCCTCATCATGCTTAGCCCCATTAGTCTCGATATTTTCAGATGTTCGCCTCGCTAGTTTGGTGATTTTAAGACCTATCGCCCCATTTCTGTGTCCATCTTAAGACCTTTCTTGCCATTTAGGTGTATATTTTTCCTGGTGAGGGGTAGCGAGCCTGAAACATGGAGGGATATATTCTACCGAAAAGGTACACATTTATCTCGACGGGGAGGTCTAAAAAAAAAAATAGCAACCAAATAAACCACTTGCGAATTTCAGGTTATAATGAAGTTAGAGTTGTAAGCATCGACAATGAGCAGAATTACCAGCTACAATATAGTCAGAATTGATTTATAAATATATATGACCAACATCAAATCACCTCCTATCCATCACAAACCCTACATAAGTATTTCATTTATGTTTAACCCTTTGAGGATTATAACGCGTTTTTGACAACTTATTTAAGCTATTAGTAGACGATGTTATTCAGATTATGGAAGGTATATGGCGGTTAGACGGATAATTGAGAATATTTACGCTTTGATGCCCACAGAATATTACTAAGTTGTATATAATCGCCTAATGATAGCCAGAATCAACTGTCAAAACGCGTCATATTCCTAAAGGGCTTACACAGAAATGCAATATGGATGCACAGTAGGTTTTTGATTGGTAGGCAGTGTGTTGGTTTTTATTTTGTTTTTATTAATTAATTGCAACCGTATTTCAACTGGTAATTCTGCCAAATATCAATGTTTACGGCTCCAACTTCCTTATAGCCTGAAACTCGCAGGTGGTCAATTACTAGCAGTCAAAGCTTTGTTCTTCACTGACCCCGGTAATTGTTGATGTCTGAGTATGACGTCAGCACACACAGTGGCAGAGAGGGGATGGGGCTAGGGGGAGGGGGAAAGATAGATAGATATGAGTAGTAGTAGTAGTAGTGATAATACAGCTTCTACAACTACCGCTGCTATTAGTACTGCTAACATTACGGTTTATAAAGGAAATAACGAATATCTTTATTAAAGCCAAAATCTGCCTAGTTGTCCTATCTAGCCGCTTACTCAGTGTGTTTATGTCACGTAATAACACCAAATTGTTCACATACAACACAACCTAATATATACATCCCACCAGCCAGCCAGGGGGAATATCAAGTATGGCATACAACAACACCGATAGGGAATACACACTCTAGTACAAAATAATCTAGGCACACATACCGAAAAATATTTGGTTGTTTTTACGGAAGTTACGGGCCGGTACTGTAAATAAGAAAAATTAAGTTTTGAAAAAAGAAAGAAAAACAGAAGCTAAATAGCCTTAATGTAAAGCGTAAAAGACATTGCAAGAGAACAGATGGAAGTGTCATAAGGGTATAATGGAGGATGATGAAAGTTTAGATGAAGACCTATCACAAAGGTCAAAGACTAACAAGTGTTGCATCTGTACAAAGAACGAGCATACATGTACAAGATGCAAATGAGTGCTAAAAAAAAAAGGATGCATAAACTGTAATAAAGGTTCCCAGTGTCGCAACCCTTATAATAGTGTAATAACAGAGGGAGGGGCGGCAGCCAGTGCCCAGAGAGTGCGAAGAGATGAAGCTGACGGGACACAACACGGCGATGGGCAACAACCCGACAGAGCATGTGGAGGTGCGGGACCCTCAGGGGGCCCGAGAGAAGGGCGGCAACCACATGACATGGTGGGTGACGGTGAGCCCAGCAGAGTCCAAAGACCCGGAGACGAGCACCGAGATGCTGGAGAGGAGGGTGGTGTGCAGACAAGGCCAAATATAGCTGGTAGAAACGACGATATGCCATGCAACGAAGAGCCCCGAGAAGCACACAGGGAGGTGGGACCACAGAGGGAAGCAGCCCTGGAGAGACCCGCAGAAGTTGATGGCAGAGGAGGACCCCTTCAATGGAAAGGACTACGGGGAGAGGAGGTAAAAATGTGGACAGAGGCAGCTTACTCAGAAATTGTAGATTGGTCTGCACATAGTTTATTCAACCCACCTAAATGTGACGCCACCACCAAACTGTTGACAGAGATGAAAAAGCTCATTTATAACTATGTCTATGACAGACCTTTAGCCCCGTATGCTCTCAAGTTATTTTTCAGCATTCCACATATCTTCTTGCAAAAAACTCACCGCAATTCTAGACAAGCGGAAAACGTGACAGCGCTAACAAATAGAGTGAAACTGTGGAATGATAACAAGATGGATGACTTACTCAGTGAAGCCAGAGCATTACAAGAGAGACCAGGCAGACGGCAACACAAAAGAGAAAACACTGAGGACAAGGCCAGGAGATTCGGCGACCAGATGAGACAAGGTAAAGTGGCACCTGCAATACGAATGCAATACGATCGCTGACAAAGGAGGCAGCTGGTGGGCTGTTGCCTATCACAAGAGATACCATCAAGCTGCTGGAAGAGAAACATCCGCAACCTAGTATATCCGAGAGTCAGAAGCTAGAGGGGGCTTATATACCACCGAACCCCGTCATCTACGAACAAATCACAGGCGAGAAGATTTGGAAAAAGGCTCTAGGGACCCAAGGCAGTGCAGGACCCTCAGGGATGGATGCAAACGGTTGGAGAACAATCCTGAGCAGCACACTTTTCGGAGTTGCAGCGACCGACTTACGCAGGAGGGCGCTGGCAGATCTTGCAAGAAAAATGGCCACTCAAGATTGTCAACACTTGGAGGCCTACACAGGCTTGTCGTCTAATACCATTGGACAAGAATCCAGGGTGCAGACCTGTAGGGGTGGGTGAAGTGTTGAGAAGAATCATCGGAAAATGCATAATGGAGGTGGTGAAGGACCGGTCAGCGGCTGGAAATCTCCAAGTGTGTGCTGGCCACCAAGCAGGGGGAGAGGCAGCAATTCATGCAATAAGAGAAATATATGAGCAAGAAGAATGTGAAGCCGTGCTGTTAGTGGATGCATCAAATGCCTTTAACACCATCAACAGAAAGACAGCAATTCACAACATCAAGGTAAAATGCCCCAGCTTAGCCACCTATGTAGAGAATACCTATAAACAGCCTGCAGACCTCTTCATAGTAAACAACCAAAACTCACGACGTGGAACGGCACTGAAATCAATGGAAGGAACCACACAAGGGGACCCAGTAGCAATGGCGATGTACGCATTAGGTCTCTCGGTGTTGCTATCATTAACAAGACATGAGACGACACATGTTAAGCAGGCGGCCTATGCAGATGATCTCACTGGAGCAGGGAAAGTCAATGATCTCAAGAGCTGGTGGGAGCAAGTATCACAAGTGGGACCAGAAATAGGATACTTTCCAAATGCTAGTAAGTCTATACTGATAGTAAAAGCAGAACATTACGAAAATGCCTTAGAAGCTTTCAACGGTAGTGAAGTGGTCGTAACAAAGGACCGACAGCGTCATCTAGGGGCAGTGATTGGCACAGAAGAGTTCAAGAAGCAATACATGGAAGAGAAGGTCAGAGAGACAGATAAAACACCCCCTAGACCCCCTTACCAGATAAAACACCCCCTAGACCCCCTTACCAGATAAAACACCCCTAGACCCCCTTACCAGATAAAACACCCCCTAGACCCCCTTACCAGATAAAACACCCCTAGACCCCCTTACCAGATAAAACACCCCCTAGACCCCCTTACCAGATAAAACACCCCTAGACCCCCTTACCAGATAAAACACCCCCTAGACCCCCTTACCAGATAAAACACCCCCTAGACCCCCTTACCGGATAAAACACCCCCTAGACCCCCCTTACCAGATAAAACACCCCCTAGACCCCCCTTACCAGATAAAACACCCCCTAGACCCCCTTACCAGATAAACACCCCTAGACCCCCTTACCAGATAAAACACCCCCTAGACCCCCTTACCAGATAAAACACCCCTAGACCCCCTTACCAGATAAAACACCCCCTAGACCCCCTTACCAGATAAACACCCCCTAGACCCCCTTACCAGATAAAACACCCCATAGACCCCCTTGCCAGATAAAACACCCTCTAGACCCCCTTGCCAGATAAAACACCCCTAGACACCCTTACCAGATAAAACACCCCCTAGACCCCCTTACCAGATAAAACACCCCCTAGTCCCCCTTACCAGATAAAACACCCCCCAGCCCCCCTTACCACATAAAACACCCCCTAGACCCCTTACCAATAAAACACCCCCTAGACCCCTTACCAGATAAAACACCCCCTAGACCCCCTTACCAGATAAAACACCCCCTTCTTCTTCTTCTTTGGATGTGTTCGCCGCTCCTCTAGCGGCACCAAGGAGCGCGACGCCCCTCGTTATGGGTGGTGATTTGGTGCAGTAGACTGTTTGAAGCGACAGCTCGCTCCCTTGCGAGGATGGGCTCGTCTGGCACTTTTTGCAGTTCGACATCTAGGGCTCTCTTGAAGTTGTCTAACGAGATGTCCCTCATGTCTCTTACTCGCCGTGGGAGTTTGTTGAAGAGACGTGGGCCTCTGTGTGATAACCAGCCCTCTCGCAGAGAGCCCATAGCACCCCTGTTATTCATCCGGGGGATTTCGCATTCCCAGCCTCTCCTATCACTGAATTTCATGACTATCGGAGTATGTAGGTTTGGTACTAAACCCTCTGCGATTTTCCATGTGTATATTATTAGGTAACGTTCTCTTCTACGTTCCAGTGAGTACAGATTCAGTGCTCTTAAACGCTCCCAATAGTGTAGATGTTTTATCGAACTTATATGCGAAGTGGAATTTCTTTGTACACTCTCTACGTAATTTATTTCACCTGCTTTGTATGGGGATGTTAATACGCTACAGTATTCAAGCCGCGGTAGCACTAGAGATTTGAAGAGCGTTATCATAGGCAATTCACCGCGTGTTTTAAAAGTACGCAGAATCCAACCTGTTAGACGTTTCGCAGCCGCCACTTTGACCTGGTTATGTACTTTGAAACCCATATTTTCAGACATTAATACCCCAAGGTCTTTCACACTGTCTTTCCGTTCTATTATGTGGTTAGATTCTGTTAAGTAATTTGTAATTTCTTTAACACCATTATTATCTCCGTACCGTATTAATTGGAATTTTTCCTCATTGAATTGCATGTTGTTTTCCCTGGTCCACTGGAACACTACATTCATGTCTTCCTGCAGTCGGCCCGTGTCCTCTTGTGTGTTTACTATCTTACTTAATTTTGTGTCATCAGCAAAAGACGACACCGTACTGTGTCTGGTGTTGGTATCTATGTCGCAAATTAGTATGAGGAACAGAAGGGGCGCTAGCACTGTTCCTTGGGGCATTGAGCTTTTGACATCCGAAGGCTCAGAAGTGACTTGGTTTACTGCTACCGATTGTTTTCGGTTTACGAGGAAATTGTATATCCACCGTCCGATTTTCCCAGTTATACCTTTTGCTTTCAGTTTGTGGGCTATTATACCATGGTCACATTTATCAAATGCCTTAGCAAAATCGGTGTAAATGACATCCACGTTTTTCTTTTCTTAGACTCCCTTACCAGATAAAACACCCCCTAGACCCCCTTACCAGATAAAACACCCCCTAGACCCCCTTACCAGATAAAACACCCCCTAGACCCCCTTACCAGATAAATTAGTATTTTTTTTTTTCGGTAGAAAATGTCTCTGCCGAAGGCCGGATTCTTCTAAAATTATAGGCTCGCTATCGCTCGCCAGGAAAAAAATCGGCACCTATGTGACACGAAAGGTCTAAATAGTGACAAAGAAATGAGGTGAAAGGTCTCAAAGTCACCAAACTAACGGAAAGAACGTCTTAACATCTCAACACTAATATGCTAAACATGAGGGAGAAGGGGGTCCAGAAAAAGCGAAAACCTCTCCCTTCATTCACTGATTGTCCTTAGCACCTCTTAACCCTATTAGGTGCAAGGCGGGCCAATTTGAACCCTCCCTGTTTTACTCCATTAGCTTGGAGATTTTAAGACGTTTCATCGCATTAGTTTGGCGATTATATGATGCTTCAACCCAATAAAGCCGGTATCACACGAGCGCTTTTTCCCTTAACATTTATCCTTAACACTGGTCTGGCAGCTTAGGAGGTAAACATTGATAATATTTCTGTCACTTAAATTCATCTATCATCAGTCTACTATGGATTTCAAAGGCAGCGTCACACTGTTTTTCGCAAATATCTCTCAAATGAATTGTTGTATCAGTATGGTATTTCAGCACAAAGCCTGTTACACCCCGACCTAATTTATAGATAATATATTACATTGCCATAAGTGTTTAGTCAGAAGTTTACTGAAGAATATTAAGTCTAATCCAGTCATCGCCTCTAGGGTCTTGTACACATTCAGACGAGTGTGGGGTACTGTCTAACCCCTCCAACCCCCCTACCAACCCCCAGACCATTACCCCAGTGCCTAGTTCACCCTCTCCCCGTCTCCCTCATTACTCCCACTCACCCTCCGGAGGCTCTTTCAAAGCTGTAGTATACGGTTTATGTTATCATGAATACTTAGGTTATTGTGATTACGTACATTAAATACTATATAATTATGTATTTAAGTATTATACTTTGCTATTATTCATACAGTTACTGCTATGTCTGGGCATGGAAACGAGAAGTGGGGCGAACGAGCATGAAAGCAATGCATAATCCCCTTGGTAATGGCTGTTTTGCCGTATGTGTGTATTAGGAGGCCAATGCATGCAGTCATGTGTAGTAAACCAAATAAACGGAATCGTATGTTATTACGTGTGTTCTGAACCGTGTCAAGATATGTAAAGTGTACCTTTATTGAATACATTCCGCCTCCTGTAATTGCCCCCCCCCCCCATCCCTCGTCACTTTCTGACGATGTTTTCATGGGCAGTGATAGCGAATAAATGGTTTACAGTATTGTCATATTTGTTTCATTTTATTCCTACAATATATTTATCGATCATAATGCATCTACTTCATGACAGTAATGTAATGTATGTAATAGTCCTAATGATACGTCACAATATATGCAGTGTATTTGGTACTTTATATTTATTTGATAAGGCTACAATGAGAGATGCAGTGATGGAGAGAAGTATATGCAGTCTATAGGTGATGATGTGGTTATCAAAGACACAAGTTAACAAAATATTAATATCTTAACTTAACCATGTTTATATTTTATGATGAATGCACAGTATTTAGCACAAACTAAAAACAAGTTATCACAATAGGTCCAGACCACAGATAATACCAATAGAACGTGTTCTTTGTCCTTCTACCACATGTGCACAAACACCCGGTTATACAGTAATTAACAGTGTGGAATACGTCTTGCCTCCATAACAATTTGCACTACCCCTTGTTTACGTACTCAATAATATCGTAAGCTGCATGAATATTAGTGCATACACTATAATTATTATATCTATATATATACTGACATAATATAAGTAGCTACAAGTACAGTGCATAACATGAACCGTATATTATATTGATGGGAGATGCAGGGAGACGAGAGTGAGGAGGGGTGTGGATGGGGAGACGGTGAGGGGTAAGGAAGGTGAGGAGGGGGAGATTTAGGGGTAGCTAAGCAGTGGTTTGGGGGGTGTTGGGGGGGCAAGACGAATACTACACATTCCTTTGAATGTGTACACGTGACCTCCCGGCTTCGTCTTAATATTCACGAGTAAACTGCTAACGTAACATATATAGCAAAATGCTATATCGGCCATAAATTAGGTCGGGGTGTAACAGGCTTTGTGCTGAAATACCATACTGATACAACAATTCATTTGAGAGATATTTGCGAAAAACAGTGTGACGCTGCCTTTGAAATCCATAGTAGTTTACGATACCACAGCACAATATTCTAGAAATAATACCAGAAAAATGTTGATCATCAAATGTTGACTATAAAAGCTCTCGTGTGATACCGGCTTATGGTGTCGATTTTTCCTGGGCGAGCGAAAGCGAGCCCGCAATTTGGGAGAAATCGGCCTTTGGCCGGGACATTTTTCTACCGAAAAATGTACACATTTAGCTTGAAGGGGGTCTGGGGGACGTTTTTTTTAGTTTGAAGGAGATTTGGAGAGGTGTTTTTCCAAGTCTAGTGGGTAAAATAAAAACACATTATTCGAAAATGGCTAAAACAAATAAAACCCTCAATAATAATTAAACAAAATACCATAATAACCCCCAAGACGTTGCACCCGATAGTGTTAACCCTCGCAAGATCCGATTACGCGTGCCTTCTCTGTCTTCTGGCTGTTGTTAGCCGTTTTGATTCAGGTTAGGAAGGGCATATGGCATTCAGAGGGTTAAATTAAAATGTAAAACTTGCAGACAAAGCAAACCAAAACTGGGACAAAGACAATATAAAGTCAAATTAACTTATCAACATCGCTATGTGGAAACAACGCTTACTAAAATAAAATGTATGAAATAAAAGAACACAATCCACCACATAGGGTGTACATTACTACACCAGCAAGTTAAGGGGAGGTTTCTAGTTTATTTCCTACTCCTCCAACAATCTTAAAATGTCACCCCCTTGACCCCCTTTCAAGGTAAATTTGTAAATTTTTCGGTAGAAAAAATTTCCGGCCGAAGGCCGGTTACTCTTAAATTACAGGCTCGCTACCGCTCGCCAGGATAAAATCGACACCTAAATTGCACGAAAGGTCTTAAAATTGACAGAATGGGGCGGAAATTCATAAAATCACCAAACTAATGGGGCAAACGTCTTAAAATCTCAAAAGCAATGGGGCTAACCATGAGGGAGAAAGGGGTCAAGAAAAAAATCCCTCAGGTGGAGACCTCCCCTTAACCTGGGTCCTGAGATAGCCTTTACCCTTATACTTCCCACAGATCCTTCCTAAGCTGTACCGTATATAATCTTCTGATGATAGCCAGAATAAAGTGTCTGGTTCACTTTTTGGTCGACTTTTTCATGTATTCATTATTTTCCTAGTTTCCTCCCTAGACCTCCATCAAACTTACAAAAAAACTTCCATTAGTTCCCCCTTCTAGATAAATATGTACATTTTTCAGTAGAAAAATGTCCCGGCCGTAGACCGGTTCTTCCAAAATTACAGGCTCACTATCGTTCGCCAGGATTTTTTTTTTACACCTAAATAGCACGAAAAGTCTTAATATTGACAACAACAAAAAATTGGGCGAAAGGTCTTAAAATCTCAAAAGAAACGGGGCTAAACATGAGAGAAAGGGGTCCAGAAAAAATCCCTCGAGTGGAAATCTCCATTTAACCTCTACAACTCACAAACGTCTAGAGTAATCGATTCTAATTTTTCTACCATTTGGGAAGGGTTAGCCAGGGAAAAGGTGTGAACATGTATAGCCTGTTTGCTCTAGCCTTTTTTGATTTACCGGTACAGAGGTTAGGGTTGACGATGTATGGCCTACCTTTTTTGGACAGGGTACAGTCGCGCTAATAAGTGATGGCTCGGCACCAAGTATGTTTTGATCAACAATTGGTATCAGCAATATCTAAGCTTCATTTCTTCATATCGAGTGAAATATACAAACATGTTCCTACACTTACCCACCCTATTCAACATCTGACAGACATTAATACAGCACAGAGGAAGCCAAACGTATTGACAACTGGGACATGACTTAACCGTTTCACGCATTTATGACGCAGAGGTTGCCAGATTAGCAATAAGAAATAGAGTTCTCTCACTCTTATCAATAACTACCTCTCCAAAATTAGTTTTCTGCCCACAGCTAACTCAAAGACAACTGCAGAGGTTGAAGTAACTAAACTAAAGGTTTATAAATACCCCTGATGGTAACAAAGGCTTTAAAGTATCCCCAATAGGCTCAACACAGCTAACTCAAAGACAACTGCAGAGATTGAAGTAACTAAACTAAAGGTTTCTAAATACCCCTGATGGTAACAAAGGCTTTAAAGTATCCCCAATAGGCTCAACACAGTAACTCAAAGACAACTGCAGAGGTTGAAGTAACTAAACTAAAGGTTTATAAATTCCCCTGATGGTAACAAAGGCTTTAAAGTATCCCCAATAGGCTCAACACAGCTCACTCAAAGACAACTGCAGAGGTTGAAGTAACTAAACTAAAGGTTTATAAATACCCCTGATGGTAACAAAAGCTTTAAAGTATCCCCAATAGGCTCATAACAGCTAACTCAAAGACAACTGCAGAGGTTGAAGTAACTAAACTAAAGGTTTCTAAATACCCCTGATGGTAACAAAGGCTTTAAAGTATCCCCAATAGGCTCATAACAGCTAACTCAAAGACAACTGCAGAGGTTGAAGTAACTAAACTAAAGGTTTATAAATACCCCTGATGGTAACAAAGGCTTTAAAGTATCCCCAATAGGCTCAACACAGCTAACTCAAAGACAACTGCAGAGGTTGAAGTAACTAAACTAAAGGTTTCTAAATACCCCTGATGGTAACAAAGGCTTTAAAGTATCCCCAATAGGCTCAAAAACGCGTCATATGTCGGAGAGGGTTAATAGCGCGACCGTACATAATATAATATTAGGAAGATTTTGTACAGAAATATAAGTTGTTGACCCATTCTGTACCGGCGACGTGTTTGTATCATAATCTAGCTATACTATATGTACGGTTTATGCAGCTTAAGAAGGTTCTGTGGTAGTACAATGGGTTAAGGGGAGGTTCTGTGGTAGTACAATGGGTTAAGGGGAGGTTCTGTGGTAGTACAATGGGTTAAGGGGAGGTTCTGTGGTAGTACAATGGGTTAAGGGGAGGTTCTGTGGTAGTACAATGGGTTAAGGGGAGGTTCTGTGGTAGTACAATGGGTTAAGGGGAGGTTCTGTGGTAGTACAAGGGGTTAAGGGGAGGTTCTGTGGTAGTACAATGGGTTAAGGGGAGGTTCTGTGGTAGTACAATGGGTTAAGGGGAGGTTCTGTGGTAGTACAATGGGTTAAGGGGAGGTTCTGTGGTAGTACAATGGGTTAAGGGGAGGTTCTGTGGTAGTACAATGGGTTAAGGGGAGGTTCTGTGGTAGTACAATGGGTTAAGGGGAGGTTCTGTGGTAGTACAATGGGTTAAGGGGAGGTTCTGTGGTAGTACAATGGGTTAAGGGGAGGTTCTGTGGTAGTACAATGGGTTAAGGGGAGGTTCTGTGGTAGTACAATGGGTTAAGGGGAGGTTCTGTGGTAGTACAATGGGTTAAGGGGAGGTTCTGTGGTAGTACAATGGGTTAAGGGGAGGTTTTTAGCGTGTTTCTCAGACTTCCATCAAGCTTGAAATTACACCCCCTTGAGTCGCTTTCAAGATAAATTTGTACATTTTTCGGTAGAAAAATGTCCCGGCTGAAAGCCGGTTCCTCTTAAATTACAGGCTCGCTATCGCTCGCCAGGATAAAATTGACACCTGAATGGCACGAAAGGTCTTAATATGGGGTGAAAGTCCTTAAAATTGCTAAACTAATGGGGCAAACGTTTTATAATATCAAAAGCAATGGGGCTAAACCTGAGGGAGAAAGGGGTCAAGGAAAAAATCCCTCGAGTGGAGATCTCCCCTTAAGTGGGATACTTGGAAGCCCCTTAATTTATAAACTGAATATAATAATGTAATAGCAACCAGTGTACAGTTAAGGGGGGTAACCTGATAATATAATAGCAACCAGTGTACAGTTAAGGGTGGGTAACCTGATAATATAATAGCAACCAGTGTACAGTTAAGGGGGGTAACCTGATAATATAATAATATAATAGCAACCAGTGTACAGTTAAGGGTGGGTAACCTGATAATATAATAATATAATAGCAACCAGTGTACAGTTAAGGGTGGGTAACCTGATAATATAATAGCAACCAGTGTACAGTTAAGGGGGGTAACCTGATAATATAATAATATAATAGCAACCAGTGTACAGTTAAGGGTGGGTAACCTGATAATATAATAGCAACCAGTGTACAGTTAAGGGGGGTAACCTGATAATATAATAATATAATAGCAACCAGTGTACAGTTAAGGGTGGGTAACCTGATAATATAATATAATAGCAACCAGTGTACAGTTAAGGGTGGGTAACCTGATAATATAATATAATAGCAACCAGTGTACAGTTAAGGGTGGGTAACCTGATAATATAATAATGTAATAGCAACCAGTGTACAGTTAAGGGGGGTAACCTGATAATATAATAATGTAATAGCAACCAGTGTACAGTTAAGGGTGGGTAACCTGATAATATAATAGCAACCAGTGTACAGTTAAGGGTGGGTAACCTGATAATATAATAATATAATAGCAACCAGTGTACAGTTAAGGGTGGGTAACCTGATAATATAATAATTAATAGCAACCAGTGTACAGTTAAGGGGGGTAACCTGATAATAATAATGTAATAGCAACCAGTGTACAGTTAAGGGTGGGTAACCTGATAATATAATAATGTAATAGCAACCAGTGTACAGTTAAGGGGGGGTAACCTGATAATATAATAATGTAATAGCAACCAGTGTACAGTTAAGGGGGGTAACCTGATAATATAATAATGTAATAGCAACCAGTGTACAGTTAAGGGTGGGTAACCTGATAATATAATAATGTAATAGCAACCAGTGTACAGTTAAGGGGGGGTAACCTGATAATATAATAATGTAATAGCAACCAGTGTACAGTTAAGGGGGGTAACCTGATAATATAATAATGTAATAGCAACCAGTGTACAGTTAAGGGTGGGTAACCTGATAATATAATAATGTAATAGCAACCAGTGTACAGTTAAGGGTGGGTAACCTGATAATATAATAATGTAATAGCAACCAGTGTACAGTTAAGGGGGGTAACCTGATAATATAATAATGTAATAGCAACCAGTGTACAGTTAAGGGTGGTAACCTGATAATAATAATAGCAACCAGTGTACAGTTAAGGGTGGGTAACCTGATAATATAATAATGTAATAGCAACCAGTGTACAGTTAAGGGGGGTAACCTGATAATATAATAGCAACCAGTGTACAGTTAAGGGTGGGTAACCTGATAATATAATAGCAACCAGTGTACAGTTAAGGGGGGTAACCTGATAATATAATAATGTAATAGCAACCAGTGTACAGTTAAGGGGGGTAACCTGATAATATAATAATGTAATAGCAACCAGTGTACAGTTAAGGGTGGGTAACCTGATAATATAATAGCAACCAGTGTACAGTTAAGGGTGGGTAACCTGATAATATAATATAATAGCAACCAGTGTACAGTTAAGGGTGGGTAACCTGATAATATAATAATGTAATAGCAACCAGTGTACAGTTAAGGTGGGTAACCTGATAATATAATAATGTAATAGCAACCAGTGTACAGTTAAGGGTGGGTAACCTGATAATATAATAATGTAATAGCAACCAGTGTACAGTTAAGGGTGGGTAACCTGATAATATAATAGCAACCAGTGTACAGTTAAGGGTGGGTAACCTGATAATATAATAATGTAATAGCAACCAGTGTACAGTTAAGGGTGGGTAACCTGATAATATAATAATGTAATAGCAACCAGTGTACAGTTAAGGGGGGTAACCTGATAATATAATAGCAACCAGTGTACAGTTAAGGGTGGGTAACCTGATAATATAATAATGTAATAGCAACCAGTGTACAGTTAAGGGGGGTAACCTGATAATATAATAATGTAATAGCAACCAGTGTACAGTTAAGGGTGGGTAACCTGATAATATAATAATGTAATAGCAACCAGTGTACAGTTAAGGGTGGGTAACCTGATAATATAATAGCAACCAGTGTACAGTTAAGGGGGGTAACCTGATAATATAATAATGTAATAGCAACCAGTGTACAGTTAAGGGTGGTAACCTGATAATATAATATAATAGCAACCAGTGTACAGTTAAGGGTGGGTAACCTGATAATATAATAATGTAATAGCAACCAGTGTACAGTTAAGGGGGGTAACCTGATAATATAATAATGTAATAGCAACCAGTGTACAGTTAAGGGGGGTAACCTGATAATATAATAGCAACCAGTGTACAGTTAAGGGTGGGTAACCTGATAATATAATAATGTAATAGCAACCAGTGTACAGTTAAGGGGGGTAACCTGATAATATAATAATGTAATAGCAACCAGTGTACAGTTAAGGGTGGGTAACCTGATAATATAATAGCAACCAGTGTACAGTTAAGGGTGGGTAACCTGATAATATAATAATGTAATAGCAACCAGTGTACAGTTAAGGGGGGGTAACCTGATTTGGGTTCTGTCCTGCCCTATCTTTCTCTGGCTTGTATCCATTTGGCCCCATTCAGCCTACTGTTTTAAGACGTTTATCCCCATCCAGGTGTCAATTTTTTACTGGTGAGCGGTAGCGAGCCAGCATATTTTTTATTTTTGTTTGACAGCAGGCTAAATTTGTACATTTTTCGATAGAAAAATTTCTCCGGCGAAGCCGGATTTCTTCATATAATGCTGGCTCGCTATCGCTCGCCAGGAAGAAATCGACACCTAGATGGGGATAAACGTCTTGAAACAGTTGGGTGAATGTGTTGGAATGGATACAAGCCAGAGAAAGAGAGAAAAGGACAGCAATAACAGCCAGCAGGTCACCCCCCTTAAAAGGACGTGGCCGGTACAGAAAGGGTTAACCCCTTCAAGTTTATAAAGTGCCACCAACAATTAACAGGCTTCCAACTATCTATGGTTGTTTGTCTGACCCCCCTTCTCCCTCATGTTCAGTCCCATTAGCTTTCAGAATTTAAGGTCGACCCATTAGTTTGGCGATTTTAAGACCTGTCACCCCATTTCTTTGTCAATATTAGCACCTTTCGTGCTATTTAGGTGTCGATTTTTTCCTGGCGAACGATAGCGAGCCTTTAATTGTAGGAGGAAGCGGCCTTCGGCCGGGACTGACCGTTGCATTTGGTGAAAATCCGTTGAACGGTCTAGGAGAAGTCTCCAGACAGACAGACTGACAGACGGACGACAGTAATTTTGACCGGCATTGTACCGCTATACAGGGGGCCGATACCACTCTGCTTACGCAGAGTTGATAAACAAATACAAATCTATTTTATGACGCAATATACAGTACATCCTTGTCTAGAGAAAATATGGTGCATAATTCCTCGTCAACACAAGCACCTGCAACTGATTTATTCCTACCGTAGGATGCATAGAGGACCTGGATGTGTGTGTGAGAATTTGTATTTTGTTTTTGTGTGTTCATTGTTTTCTGTTGTGTTGTCCCTATTCTGGCTCTGTCTTGAGTCGCCCCCCAAAAAAGAGAAAACAAAAAGAAAACAAAAAACAAGGTAAAATGGGGATTGGGCCTGAGTATATAGATAGATAGACGATGCATAGGTCCCATTCCTCTTCCCACCAACCAACCTCTACCCACCAAAGGGATCGAACACCAGCCCAGCTAATTCTTTATACCGCCTCTACACATTCACTTTGGCGTGGGCTTTTCCCTCCCTTCTTCCTGCCCGAGAGCTTTAAGGGAGGTGACCTGCTTTTTGTTATTTCTGTCCTTTTCTCTCTTTCTCTGGCTTGTATCCATTCGGCCCCATTCAGCCAACTATTTTAAGACGTTTATCCCCATCTAGGTGTCGATTTCTTCCTGGCGAGCGATAGCGAGCCAGCATTATATGAAGAAATCCGGCTTCGCCGGAGAAATTTTTCTATCGAAAAATTTACAAATTTAGCCTGCTGTCAAACAAAAATAAAAAATATGCTGGCTCACTACTGCTCACCAGTAAAAAATTGACACCTCGATGGGGATAAACGTCTTAAAACAGTAGGCTGAATGGGGCCAAATGGATACAAGCCAGAGTAAGATAGAAAAGGGCAGAACAAAAACAGGTCACCCCCCTTAATATTCAAACTTCCAGCTAAAGTCGCTGTCACACGAACGCTATTTCCGTCAATTTTCCATGAGCAAGTTTTTTCTCTTATTATTTCGGGACATTTTTGCACTGGTATCGGTAACTAGACTGAAGGTAGTTATGTTAGGCGGCGGAATTCTGTAAAGTGTAATTCTTTAAGCTTCCAGACCATAATTGCCCGTAAATATTGCTCGAAAAAGGGCTCGTGTGACTCCGGCTTAAGGGGTGTGACCGGTTTTTGTTCTGTCCTTTTCTATCTTTCTCTGGCTTGTATCCATTTGGCCCCATTCAGCCTACTGTTTTAAGACTTTTATCCCATCCAGGTGTCAATTTTTTACTGGTGAGCGGTAGCGAGCCAGCATATTTTTTATTTTTGTTTGACAGCAGGCTAAATTTGTACATTTTTCGATGGAAAAATGTCTCCGGCGAAGCCGGATTTCTTCATATAATGGTGGCTCGTTATCGCTCGCCAGGAAGAAATCGACACCTAGATGGGGATAAACGTCTTAAAATAGTTGGCTGAATGGGACCGAATGGATACAAGCCAGAGAAAGAGAGAAAAGGACAGAAATAACAAAAAACAGGTCACCTCCCTTAAGGAAACTTCACTAGGTTTCTTTCCATTATTGAGTTGTTCGGGAGGATTCCTTCGCAGTTATAGTTTTTAACCCTTTCAAGCTCCAAGACGCATTTCCTTTGTTTTCTGGTAATTATTAGACGATTTTATTCAGATTAGGAAGGGTGTGTGGAAGTGAGAGGGTTGATTGAGATAGCCTTTACCCTTTTAATACCCACAGATCCTTCCTAAGCTGCATAAAATCGTCTAATGATGGCCATAATAAACTGTTAAAACGCGTCAGAGCTTCAAGGGGTTAATATATGTTACGAAGTGTTTTCCCTAGACCTCTATCAAGCTTATAATAACACCCCTCAGATCCCCCCTTCAAGATAAATGTGTACATTTTTCGGTAATACAAGTTCACTTTTTGGTCGATTTGTTTTCATTGATGAATTATTTTTCTACTTTCCTCCCTAGACATCCATCAAACTTAAAAACACATCCATTAGATCCCCCTTCTAGATTAATTTGTACATTTTTCGGTAAGCAACATTTCTAGCCGAAGGCCGGTTCTTCCAAAATTATAGGCTCACTATCGTTCGCCAGGAAACAAATTGACACCTAAATAGCACGAAAGGTCTAAATATTGACAAAGAAATGGGGCGAAAGGTCTTAAAATCGACAAACTAATAGGGCAAACGTCTAAAAACCTCAAAACTAATGGGGATACGAATGAGAATCAAAGGGGACTAGAAACATGGCCCATCTCTCCTTAACGGACACAATGTTGGCCGCTACGAGAACTATAGCGAACACAAACCCGGCCGCTACAAGAACTTAATTTAACCTAGCGTACCGGTACTTACCTTAACCGAACTAAATGTCACCGCCTCCAAATGATTCGGATTCGATTTCTGAGATAGGAGAGGTTGATTGGATGTGATCCATATACTGTGTGTGTGTGTGTGTGTGTGTGTGTGTGTGTGTGTGTGTGTATATATATATATATATATACAGAGAGAGAGAGAGTGTGTGTGTGAGAGAGAAAGTTACACAGAGTTACACAGATGCTCAGGCCACACAGACCATGCGGTCCCAACTAGGTGGTCTGGCCTTAATACTACTAGACAGGGACAGTTTATAGTGAAAGAATAGGACAGTAAAGTAGAAGTGGAGAGAGAGAGAGAGAGAGAGAGAGGGAGAGGGAGAGGGAGGGAGGGACCTACCCTTACCACTGATAGAGCCTTAAAATATTCACATTCCCTAATTACCTCCAAGACTCACTGGAAAACCTGCCCTGATACTACTACTATTATTATTATTATTATTTTTTTTTTTTTTTTTTTTTTTTTTTTTTTAATATTGTTCATTCATTTTATTTTACAAGCATCAGATATTACTATTTCTACACCATGCAACTTCAATCCAGTGTCCTTCCTATGCGATCCTCTGCCACTGCTGCCTCGTAGTCCACTTCTGCCACCGTCGCTGGTTGTGGTGCAGACAGTCTTGTTCCCCGCAGGCATAGTAGTGCTGATCTGAGCAACGAGAAAGATAGACGGCACCTCATCCAGGCTACAACGTGGCTCCTGGGCTGTTTCTTCTTCTCTGCGATGATCTCTGCAAGCCTTGAATAGAAGCACTGGGCCCTAGGTCCCATCCCTCCAGATGTGGTGAAGACTAGTGGGGTAAAGCTGCCATGTTCGATATTTAAGATCCTTTCCCCATATGCCCTGACCTTCTCTTGTTCATTCCTCTTGTGTGCAGCCTCCAGAGACAGCCCGCTGTAGCTATGGGCCATTGGGTCGAATATTCTTACGTCAAAGAATGCTCGCTGTGCTCTTGTCCAAAAACTTCTTGCACTAACGTCCACTCGTGCTTCGTTGGATGTGTTGGCCGTCCTGTGCTGCAAGATCTCTCCCTCCAAGGGAATGAGTGATGGTTCGCGCACCACATCTCGACACACCTCCCTGAGCATGTTCGCCGTTACATCTCTTACTTCATCGTGCCTGATGCTGATGAATCCTCCCTTCTTACATATCATGCTGTGGTCTGCATCGTTGTTGATTCCACAAACGCACCGATCGGGCAGTCCTTCAATCGGCCAATCATATCTAAGTGCAATAGCATCATTAAATTCTTGTTTGTTTAGATTGAAGCCTTTTGCCTTGATTGGTAGTGTTGTCAGCCAATTTGAAGCACCCGTTTCTTGTGCTATTTGTACTTTTCTTGTTAGTATCGGGGAAAGTTGTCGCATCAATTGTGCCAGGTCATTTTTCTGTGAGTTTTGCCTCTCTGACGTGATGGTCTTTCTGATGTTGTAGATGTCCGCCTGGTCCACTTCGCCGTCAGGATCTTGCGCTACGATGCGTTCAGTGAGAGATTCTGTTATCTTTACTGAGTTCTCGTGTTCCGTTGTCGCCCTCCTCACCGGATTGATGATTCCAAGCCCTCTTAACCTAGGAGGAAGTGCGAGCAACTCCCTCTCTGTAGCATTTGGGGTGTGGGACTTCATCCAAGTTGGGATGAGTTTGTCTCTGATGGCATCTTCTAGCGGTTGAAGTTGTGGACCCACGTTTGGAATGGTACGCATCAAGTAGGTCCAGCGGTGTTTGACCCCATATGTGAATGCCGAATATGCAGCCTGTGGTTCCGTCTTTGCAATTTTGGCTAGTATTTCTATTTCGTTTACCCACTCTCTGACCTTCTCTTCCATGTATTGCTTCTTGAACTCTTCTGTGCCAATCACTGCCCCTAGATGACGCTGTCCGTCCTTTGTTACGACCACTTCACTACCGTTGAAAGCTTCTAAGGCATTTTCGTAATGTTCTGCTTTTACTATCAGTATAGACTTACTAGCATTTGGAAAGTATCCTATTTCTGGTCCCACTTGTGATACTTGCTACCACCAGCTCTTGAGATCATTGACTTTCCCTGCTCCAGTGAGATCATCTGCATAGGCCGCCTGCTTAACATGTGTCGTCTCATGTCTTGTTAATGATAGCAACACCGAGAGACCTAATGCGTACATCGCCATTGCTACTGGGTCCCCTTGTGTGGTTCCTTCCATTGATTTCAGTGCCGTTCCACGTCGTGAGTTTTGGTTGTTTACTATGAAGAGGTCTGCAGGCTGTTTATAGGTATTCTCTACATAGGTGGCTAAGCTGGGGCATTTTACCTTGATGTTGTGAATTGCTGTCTTTCTGTTGATGGTGTTAAAGGCATTTGATGCATCCACTAACAGCACGGCTTCACATTCTTCTTGCTCATATATTTCTCTTATTGCATGAATTGCTGCCTCTCCCCCTGCTTGGTGGCGAGCACACACTTGGAGATTTCCAGCCGCTGACCGCACATTGTCCTTCACCACCTCCATTATGCATTTTCCGATGATTCTTCTCAACACTTCACCCACCCCTACAGGTCTGCACCCTGGATTCTTGTCCAATGGTATTAGACGACAAGCTGTGTAGGCCTCCAAGTGTTGACAATCTTGAGTGGCCATTTTTCTTGCAAGATCTGCCAGCGCCCTGCGTAAGTCGGTCGCTGCAACTCCGAAAAGTGTGCTGCTCAGGATTGTTCTCCAACCGTTTGCATCCATCCCTGAGGGTCCTGCACTGCCTTGTGTCCCTAGAGCCTTTTTCCAAATCTTCTCGCCTGTGATTTGTTCGTAGATGACGGGGTTCGGTGGTATATAAGCCCCCTCTAGCTTATGACTCTCGGATATACTAGGTTGCGGATGTTTCTCTTCCAGCAGCTTGATGGTATCTCTTGTGATAGGCAACAGCCCACCAGCTGCCTCCTTTGTCAGCGATCGTATTGCAGGTGCCACTTTACCTTGTCTCATCTGGTCGCCGAATCTCCTGGCCTTGTCCTCAGTGTTTTCTCTTTTGTGTTGCCGTCTGCCTTGGCTCTCTTGTAATGCTCTGGATTCACTGAGTAAGTCATCCATCTTGTTATCATTCCACAGTTTCACTCTATTTGTTAGCGCTGTCACATTTTCCGCTTGTCTAGAATTGCGGTGAGTTTTTTGCAAGAAGAGATGTGGAATGCTGAAAAATAACTTGAGAGCATACGGGGCTAAAGGTCTGTCATAGACATAGTTATAAATGAGCTTTTTCATCTCTGTCAACAGTTTGGTGGTGGCGTCACATTTAGGTGGGTTGAATAAACTGTGTGCAGACCAATCTACAATTTCTACTACTACTACTACTACTACTATTACGCTGTAAAATATGTGAATTCAAATGTAATAAAGATGCTACACATAAAAAGTGTTCGTCGTTTATGTGGGTTAATTTTAATACAGTCAGTCAGTAGCCAAACCCACACTATTTCAAGGGGTAGGGAGAATCAGCAAGAACAGGCTTGCTGATCCCCTAGTGGAAGTAATTTCAGGAGGTGGCATTCAATCCCAACCTCCTGGGGCTATCTGCGCCACAAAAGTGATGGGCGATGGGGTCGCCACATCCCTACGACGAATATTTAATACATAAACGATGTAAACACTTATGTGTATCATTTTTGTTTCCTTTGAACCCTTATTTCTTCAGTTATAATATTAATAATAATAATATTAATAATAAAAATAATAATAATAATACACGATTACAGAATTGTTTTTTGAATGACACAAGACACCTAATCAATATCATTTGGCCGGGGAGACTACCAAAGCCTGTACCGCCGGGACAGAGTTGGTAGGTAGTACATTAGAAGATTGCGCCTTTTATTCATGTGGCAAACCTCCATGGACTCCTTAGCGAAGGTTCGTTCCCCAGATTTCAGCTTTATCTGTAGCATGCTCTCGCCAACTCTCAATTTGTCCTCAGGAATCTCAATAACGTGAACTGGCTTGAAGAAGTAGACTCCATGACCATTATAATGCCTGCGGAGTTGGTCCTCTGAGAGAGGTACCTTAGCAACAGTCCTGAACTTCTTACAAGGGTTGTGGTGGAAGTTCATCCATCGTTCCTTTGGGGTCTTCTCCACCTTGATCTTGGCCACCGTGGCTACAGCGGGAAGTTCGGGCAGATTCTTCGCCTATATGCCCTTCACTACTAGTTGCATTATGTATTGTTACCTTGCAATTTAACCTTGTAATATCACTTGTAAAAGACTTGCCAATCAAAGTATTTAAATTTAGATTAATAAATTCCTCACCGACAACAAGTTAATCAACAAAACCTAGCAAAGAATGAAAGAACGCGATACACTAGGTCTTGATCTGTTGAAATTTGGATAACGAATGAATCTCGCTGATCATCGGTGCATAATATATACATGTAATAATGTCTTACTTTTCTTTAAGTTTCATAATTATTTCATCAAAATATTTTGTGTAAATTTGCTGCATTCATTATTTGATTAATAATAATATGAAATAAAGTAGTAAATAGTTTGTATAAGCATTATATACATGACAAATACATTAGTTATTCATAAAATATTAATTTTCTTTAAATAATTGAAAAGAGAAAACGGATTAAAATGGTAAGCTACTTTATAAATAATCTCAAACTAAAAAATATACACAAACAATTGTATATGCCCAAACAAAGACTCGCATTTACCCTCACAAATACACGCTCCTTCAGCTACACGTTTCCCAGAGTGTTGTGGCTTGTACTGAAGGGCGAATAAAGATTGAAGATTAAGGAGGAATTGTAATACTATATGTATTCCTTTTTAGTTTCCTCCCTAGACCTCCATCAAGATACTCAAGACCTCCATTCGAAAGAAATTTGTACATTTTTCGGTAGAACAATATCCCGCCCGGCCCAAGCTCGTTATCGCATTACATTTAGGTACGGAAGTTCTCAATATTAATGACAAAGAAATTGGGTGATTGGTATTAAAATCGTCAAACTAATAGGGCGAACGGTCTTAAAATGTCAAAACTAATGGGGCTAAGCGTGAGAGAAGGAAATCCAGAATAAATAAATAAATAAATACATAAGAACAAAATAAAAGAACTTATATATTGCTTGGGCTGAGTATAGGAAAGCACACTTTCCTCAAAACCCAAAAGATAATTTAACCGATAAAGCCATATGTGTAAATATATATTATATTATTGGCCAATGGTTTTTCCTCCTCCATTAACAGCATTCATGTTGCATATTATCTATTTTTCACTTAAAAATTGGCTACATATTTTAAATTTTACATGGGTTAGGGGAGATGTTTTGATTTATTTAATATATTTACTTCATATTCGTATATCATATATCCGGGTTGATGGAACTCGTCAGCCTTGGTCGGCAACCTGTCTAGGGGAGTAAACCTTATAAAACCTTATCAGTACTGCTATCTTAGGGTGAGCAGGTTAGTGGATGGATTAGCTGCACACCACTGTAGAAAAATAGTGCTAAAAAATACATGAAAGGCCTCGGAGTTAGACTGACTCTAAATTGAGTGGTCAATCCTCTAAGTCCTTCAGTAAACTGGCATGGGTTGTCCCTCTTAACATAAGAACATAAGAAAATGGGAGTCTGCAAAAGCCGATCGGCCCATACAAGGCAGATCCCTGTCACACCCAACCCCAATTACAAGACCCAATTATAGACCCACCTCACTAATACCTTGAGTACTGACCCCACCAAAACAGTCAGAGATTAACACAAGATTACGGGGGTCTGCTGAGCGCCGATTGACCCACACCTGGTAGATCCCCCTCACACCCAACCCATCTCGTCCATATGCCTACAGAGAGAGAGAGAGAGAGAGAGAGAGCAAACTGAACAAACAACTTAGTTATGTATTTTTTTTTTTTTTTCTATATTCCAACTTACTTCCTCTCGGGCATAGGCTGAGAGCCTTAACATTCACCGCTTTACAATGAACAGTGAAGCCCGTGAGGTCTTGTTCCAGTCTAGGGAGTGAGACATGTGAAGCACGTAGAGTACAACGAGCACCTGCCATCTTGCTTTCACATGAGGCACGGTGCTCACTCATGGCCCGAAACGACCCCATCTCTGAAGCCACCTCGTTCCCGTGCTTCACTGTCTCACCCTACACTCGGACTCTCACACTTACACACACACAACGCCACCTGTTGAGCAGATAACTCACCAGGCATTGCACCCCTATAGCATATTTTGAATATGGGAATATTCATAAAGTGCTATTTAATCAGGGAACAATGAGGGTATTTTATTGACGTTTCGGTGGGCTTTGTGGTAATGCACTGATACTAGGTACAGCACAAATTCCATCCCAATAATATCTTCCCATTGAAACATCGGGATTTGAACCCGGGACCTTTGGATTACCAGGCCAGTGGTAAGACCACTCCACCACACCTCCCCCATGCTGGTTATATATGTGTAGACATAATTATATTCTTATTATTTGGTAATTCTTAACTTGTACAATTTGGAATTATATTATACTGAATGTTTGAAACTGTTAAGGGGAGATCTCCACTTGAGGGATTGTTTTCTTGACCCCTTTCTCCCTCATGTTTAGCCCCATTGCTTTTGATATTATAAAACGTTTGCCCCATTAGTTTAGCGATTTTAAGAACTTTCACCCCATATTAAATTGGCGTCCAAATCGCCTTCGTGCTTAATGTCCATAATTCTGGCATGGGCGACGAAAATACCCGGTGATGGCTTAATTGCATCAATTACCATGGGCCTAACCTGGTCCCACGTGAGTTCAGGGGTTACCTGTGAGGCAACGAGATAAACGGCTTCTCCCAAGTGCGTTAGTAGGACAGCTATTTTCTCACGGTCCGTGTTGTATGCCAAGTCTAACAATGGCTTCACCATGTTCATGTAGGTTTCGATGTCATAATTATGTTTCCCCATCATATTTGGGGATGGGAATGTGAGAGCGAGCAGCTGCCATATTTATGATGTTATACTATTTCTAATGTTTCAAGGTATGTGAAATGTAATGAATTCTTCTATCCGAATCAAGAACCACCGCTAGCCACCAATGTTATGCCCTGATTTGATTCAGGTTTAACTATTAGTTAGGGTGAGTTCTTTCGAGCCAGGGATATCCAAGTTCATACAAATACATATAAGGAAGACAATAGAGGATACATATAATGCCAAAATATAGTTTATAATACAGCTTGAATTCACTTATTCACTAAGTACATATTATTGAATCAGAATCACTAAACACGAGAACACAAGTGGCACAACTTAATTAGATATCTTCTAGCACGATCGCGGATCTAGATGGAGATCAGGTATGCTCAATGCGGCTTAAATTGAATTCCTTTTCTTGAGAATCAAATCAATATTCTCTTTTTGAAAGATTGCATAAACACCCAATCAGTTTACCTTAATGTTCACTATATCCCTTGACTTGGGTTTAATTATCTACTAGTATTTGACGAGGTTAAGGTAAGTCAATATATTTCTTTTCTATGAATATATAATCTTATACACTGGTATACTTCATAAGATTGAATTCAAGTTTTGTGGACTGTAAAATATGTTCACTGGTTGGTATTATTTCAGAGTTCGTTGAGGTGAAAATCCGCCTTATTTGGATTTAATTATGTATTTAAGTTAGAGAGGTGTACTAACAAATTTATCACTGGTACATGAATAGAATGTATCTATTTCGATAGATTCTCGTTGATGAACACTTTGATGATTTATTTCAAAATAACGAGTGTACGGACTCTAAATATTTTCTCACTGGGCGGAAATATGACAGAGTTATTTTATGCGAAAATCCGTCTTATTTGGATTTAATTCCTTGTTTAAGTTAGAGAGGTGTACTAAACAAATGTATCACTGGTACACGAATAGAGGGAATCTGTTTCTATAGATTCTCGTTGATGAACACTTTGATGAGTTTATCTCGAATAAGGGGGTTACTTTTTTAACTCTAACTTATTTCTGCCCCATCACTGGCATTGATTTAGGCATCTTTCTTCAATCTTTCTTTTCTTAGAGATGTAGAACACTAGCTGCTTTATGTCTTCTGAATCTCCGTGGGCCGTCCAGGTTGGCCGGTCGTGTAAAGTAATGTTACAGATGGGTTAATGGGCATGGGGGTCTTAACACCTTATTAGCGGGCTAGGCGGTCTAGCGGACCGTAGCGGCCAGCGGGGTGTGTTTACCCTAAATAGGGTTGTTTACGTGATAATTTTCATGCCTAAATAAGACCCAGAGCGTAAAACAAGTATCTATCCCTGAAAGGGCGTAAACAGAGCTTTCCAATGACACCCGAACCATCCTTGTACGACTGCTGGTTCTCTTGCAACGATCGTGCAACACGAGTGCAAAAACCCTGTAATTAGGTAATTTCCCTACATAATTCCCTGTATAGCGAGTGAGAGAGGGGAGGGAAGGGTGGGAGTCACCTCAGTTGGTCCACCGCAGTGGTCGTGAGCGGTCATAGGGTTGCTAGGCTCCTCACACCGCTCAGCTTTCTCTCTCAGCAACATTACGTGCTGAAAATGGCGTACGACATAAGTTGTGAACCGCCACTTAGTCCAAATTTATTTCACACGACATAAGTTGCGCGCCGCCAATTAAGGGTTAAATATGGCTCCGTAACGTGTAATTAAACAGTTGGGCACCAAATCGGACTAACGCAAGTATTTGAGCCTATAGCTTTATCAATTATACTCGTCTATCCTGACCTTTATATTAACCGGTGATGAAGTTCTGTTAAGGTACTCTTCTAATTGGGTTTTTAATATTGTTCCTCAGTTATGACGAAATAACACAATATCGGACGAATGCAAGAAGAGTTTAGTACTTCTCTTCTTGACTGTCTCTAACTGTTTTAAGAGGTTCAAAGAACTTGGGGTGGTGTTAACCTTTTAGTTGCAAAGTCTAATGGGATGCCACAGACAAAATGCACCTAGGACTTATGTTTGCAGAGTCCCTGTGAGGGTGTCTCGCTAAGCCCTTGTAACACAAAAGATCGTGGGATGCCAGATCTTCTGTGAGAAGTGGTAGTGTAACTTTCACTAGTAAAGTGATGAAGGGTAGGGATGCATGAGTCCCTTAACTTTTACTAAGAAAAATGTACTTATAAGAAGGTGACTATGTTAAATACTGGGATGCCAGTACTAACAAAGTTCCTCTAATAAGACACTTGTGAACTTTCAATAGTGAAAGAATTGAGGAGTAGGGATGCCTGTGTTCCTCAACTTTCAACTAGGGAAAGCTTAACCTAGAGAAGGTGACTATGTTAATCACTGGGATGCCAGTAATAAAAAAGTTCCTTTTATAGGGCACAGTTACCATACCTACACTATTATGAGTAGAAGTGGAGGGATGCCTACACACTTCAAACTTTAACATTGGCGATACAGCCTATTAGAGTTCTCTATGTTAACTGATGGGATGTCACAATTAACAAAGATCCCTTAATAGGATTTCTTTACTCACAGACAGTGTAAGGACTTCGGGGTGCCATACATCCAACTGAATGGAGGGGTAATCTTAAGGTTTCTCAACATGGGGTGCCAGGGATTGAGAAACCTTAAAATTGCTTAATTTTCTTTAGATTTCCCTGATCTAGTATTCACAATTACTGAGGGGTACCCGTCCCCTGTTTGAGGAGAGCAAGGGCGTGTGTGTGCACTCTCTGTTAGGACAGGAAGTCCTTCTTGTCCTAGGGGGAGGTGGACTTTGTTTACTTTATTATATAACTCTATTAAACTTCAAGAGTTTACCAAGGTGGTACTGTATGTAGATGTTACCCAAGCCAAGGCTTTATTTTGATTTATAGGTTACAGGGGGAGTCATGGGGTTGTGCAGATAATTGAGCTATTGTTCAAGGTTTTGAGGATATTTTGGCTTGACCTTGGAGTGCGAAAATTCAGGGTGAAGGATTTACGATGAAGTGGGGTTTCTCAAGCGGCATTGGATATTATTCTGCAGACAAGAGCCTGTCACCTTTAATATTGAGAACAGGGGTAGATGAGCATTTTAGATAATCTTATTAGGGATAACACTGATAATTTCTGAGCTTCTATATATACGAGATGGAAATTTTACATGGGTATGTGGATCCTGGGTGGTGAGTTTGTGTTGGTAGCCCTGGGGGTCAAGGAGGCATGCGGGAGTGGAGTTTCTCTGGCGGATTTTGACATAATTCTGCAGACAAGAGTCTGTCACCTTTAACATTGGGAACAGAGGTAGATGAGCAGTTTAGGTTATCTTATTAGGGATAACACTGATAATTTCTGAGCTTCTATATATACGAGATGGAAATATACACAGTTATATGAATCCCGGGCGGCGAGTTTGTGTCGGTAGCCCTGGGGGTCACGAGATTAACCGGGAGGCGGAAAGGTTTGGTTGGTGACATCTTTGACTGGTAGTAATGAATATAAAAGTAGCAAAGAAAGAAATGTGGTTTGTTTATAAAAATAGAATAGCTTGACAATGATAAGACATGTACATATGTGTATGGTATAACATAAGGAAAAGATTGTAGCTAGTCTATATACATTATTAGAGCATAAGAATATGGTGGTGGTATCATCGCACAATGTTGATATTCTTAACAATCCTAATTGTAATAAAGAACAGAAGGTTATGCAATTTATAGATTACTATTGTGAAAACAATGGATCTTAACCCACTGAACCCCAGCTAGTTATTAATAAATGTACCACCAGGGCCCAGCAGGTTTTGAATGTTTTTTTCTTTCTCCAGAAACAATAGCGAATGGGTTAGGAATGAAGGAAAAACCACAAAAAAACGATCAAAAAGGTAAAAAAGGGGTCCTACGGAGCCCCCGAAAGTCGATTTTACATAATTAAAAAATTGAAGGCAAAAACACCCAAAAACCATGTTTTTGCGCGCTCACGCGCACGCGGTTGGACATTGAGAGTTTTCAATCATCGGCATGGTTGCGTGGGATACTTACACAGTTCCCATGCAAATCTGAGCCCTCTAGGTGCCATAGGACCGAAGTAATTGGGACCAACGCAACTGTTGCGTCGCTGGGTTCTGGTGATCGAACATTGCCAACGCCACACGTGCGTCGCTGGGATCCAGCGGGTTAATCAACATTAACATTTCACAGGAATATACGAACTTAAATCTAACGTCTTAGAAACTATTATATGGTGACCTACTAGTGTTTGGTCTAGTAGATAAAAACATGGTAGGGAAACCGGGACCATTCCGTCGTCAATGTGGCAACTCGGGCGTCCCTGGCATCGCCACCGTGTTGGCTGTTTAGGCGTCTGTCGGTTTGGTGTGAGGCCTTTGTTTTAGTTATCCTCTTCTCGACGTTTTCTCTTTCGTTGTTCTTCTTCCGTTTTGGGGAATGACGTTTTCTTCCTCTGGGCATCTCTGTTGATTTCATTTTCTGGGTATTTTACTCATCATAATTTTAGTGCAACTCCCCATTTCCCTAAAACTAAAATAGAACTTTCTCACACTACCCCGAGAAGTAAGCCCCTTGACACCTACATTTAAAGAGTCGCTACCCACACAACCCAGAGGAGAGTCAAGCAACACTGGGATCCCTTGTTCGAAAGGAAATCAGGGCAATACACCTGTGAGTGCAGATCTTCTATTAGAAGGACTAGTATCACCAGGAGTAACCTTGATAATAAAGTAGAGTCATCCTTAATAACTCAACTTAATCACCACTGTATAGCAAACGTCAAACAAACGAGTGCAGAGAGTGACCAGAGAAAGAAAGAAGAGAGAAGGAAGAAAAAAGAAGAGTGAGCCAGACACCTAGCGTTATTTGGATCTGGGCCTACTATGAGTGAGTGAAACTCTTCGAGTCCCTGTGATCAACCGGGGGACAACTATCCAAGTGACAACGTGTTCGCCAGACTCTCTACCAGATTTCTATCCTTCCTATAAACCTTTAAGTGTTCTTTTGTTTCGTAATGGTAACGATGATTTTTAATTAGGGTTAACTTGGTATGATAAGGTTCATAGTTAACGTAATTAACAAAGATTGTCCATTCTTCACTACTCCTAGTTATCCGTCGCTTGACTTTGAGAGAACATTTACACTTCTATCGTGGGATGAATATATATATATACTTCTTTGAATATAGGCTCCTGTATTCTTTACGGAGAAATATACATATGTTCGTCTACGAATAAATACACACAGTTACATGTCAAAACAAGTGAACACTTATTGAGATCTCGTTTTATACTATGTCATCATCTGGGTACGTAAATCCTAGATAAGTTGTTCACAGAGTGTTTTCTCAATCAGTCATCTTTTTATGACTACTATTATTATCACGCTATATGAAATCTAATTCATTTGTGCATTAATTGAGTTGCTCTAACTCTATGTTTATTCAAGTTGCATCAACTTATTATTCGTTCCGAAATCTCAGTCACGCATACATGACTATTATCCAAATCTAACCTATTCATGAATTTATATTCATAATTATTACTCTTTGAGTTATTAGAGATTAATCTCCTGTTCAAGTTAAATTAACTTATTGCTTATTTACGAGTCAAATAGTGTCTTATTTTACATACCTTCAGTACCGCGTGTATGCTAGCGCAGTAAAAAATATTTACTCTGAGCCAGACCATAATTAGAGTTTCGTACTTTTCCATCAAGACACTATTTATTGTGATTAAGACTTAACATCTCTGTGTATTATTATTTATATGTTCTTGTAGTAACAATATTCTTAGATATATGTTCTACTAGCAACATTATTATTATTTATATGTTCATGTAGTGACATTATTATTCTTGTGATCATACATTGATATCATTACTTATTCTATGTCAGATCTTTAACCTTATTATTATCTAGAGGTTACTGATCTATTATTATTCCAATATCATCTTGAGAATGTACCCTAGTTATTAAGGCAATAGAACTTGTGAACTATCGTATAAATACGATAGAATATGACTCTTTTGTGATCTCGTATGTCTCTGTGACGTCACGATCTCTCCTACAGCACGACGTAGGACGAGTAGATCGTATATTATAAGATTGTAAATAAGTTAAGTTATAAAAGGCCTAATATGCTATTAAGCAATATTGCCATGGTCTTATGTAGTATATATGAATTTATCGTATATATTAATATAATTTATCGTATAGAGCAACCTAAATGCGGTACGATAATTTGGGCTCCTGGCGGTTTGCCAAGGCAGCAAGGTGTGCTTTTGAGGTACGCCAGAGCCTTCACGAACACCAACCAGTTAACATCTAGATTTCCGCCCTCAGTTGATCGAGCTGTTGTGCCTGTAATCACAATACACATACAACAATACACGCAGCTACACCATCACGACGCTCTCATCGACATCATGACTGACTGATAGATAAGCATAAATTATAATAATCATGTCCATTCCCATGTAATCATTTATTCTTTTTTTAACTTGACTCGAGTCTTGGGACCGAAGTCTCGTTCCCCATTGTCCACCGCCATATTGGGTAAAACGTTCTCCCTTGCCTCATTGCCACGTGGAACTATTGGTGAGTTAATTCCTGGCTAATATTAACCCTTATAACCTTACCCTATATATACATTTATTATGTGAGACCTTTGGATATAAATTAGCTTGTTTCAGATTGAATTCAATTTAGATATAGAGTAGTTTTCATTTAGATTGATTTTATTTGATTCATTATAGCTTAGTAATATTTAACTTCCATTGATAGTTTACCACATTGGTGCCCAGACCCGGGATTTAGCTACCAGTAGGGGATTTTTCTTAGGCAATGAGCAAGGGATTAGCCCAGGGATGCAGGAGCAAGGACCCCGGAGGGGTGGGGCTTGGCTATCTCCCTGTACCTCAGGCGCCGGTACCTCAGCGAATAGCCATAGTAGGGCATTCATATGCAACTAGGCTAAGGGCAGCTGACGGAGGTACTGAGTCGTATCGGGCGTCGGAGGGGGAAAGAACTTTCCGGCTGACCTACTTCGGGGTACCGGGAGCAACCGTTGACACCCTGAAAGCCTCCCCCCAGTGGGGGCAAGTGGTTCGGTTTAGGCCGCATACGATCTTTTTGTTTATAGGCGGCAATGATATACGCCCCGGTACAGTACCCCGCGAGTTAGCTGACGCAATCAAAGAGGTGGCGCTGGATCTGGAGCGTGAGTCCGGAGGGAGCTGCAAGATCGTGGCAATTGAGAGCCGGACGAGAGTCCGAGGGTTCTCAGCGGCGGATTATCAAGCTATAAAAAATTCTGTTAACCGCGCCCTGAGGTGTCGGTTAATAGAAACGAAGCACCGCTTTGTTTCTCTGACACTCAGCATCCGAGACCTCGACGAGGATGGTGTCCACCTCGACTTAGACACCAATCAAGTCCTGTATGACAAGATTGTAGGGCTAACGAAGCGTTGGCTAGAGAGGGACGCCGGGGTTGTATCGTTGCGCCTGCCTAAGTCCTGCTTCCCACCCATCATCTTTCCCCAATAATTTTCTTTTCCGTTTCAGACTTCCTGTGACATATGACCTGACCTAACATTTTTTCTTGTTCAATATGATCCATTAGTAGGTATTGCTATTTAGTGTACTATTTTTTCTCCATAACATAGAAGTCCGCCGGTTGGCGTCTCTTAACTAGACTATTGATTTGCCGTTGTCTTTGTAACGTAACATTTAGATACATAGCCTATAGGCTCACATGCAAAATGGATAAAAACGATAAAGAGACACCGTCTAGTAGGGTGCTGATCAAAGCCCCTAAAAATCAAAGGGCGGGACTTCGGGGAGTATTAAGTAGGCTAATTGTGGACGTCAACACTTTCATCACTACTGCTGAACTAGAGGAATTGGAGGCTAGATTAGAAAACGTCCAGGCTACCCACGGTCGTATTACGGCTCTGAGTGAGGTGATTGTGGCTGACATGATAGAGGAGGAAGAGATAGTTACAGAGTGTGATAATCGCGCCCTCTATGACGAACCTGTCTTTAGAGCGAAGTACCTATTACAGCGTGCTGTCGCAAGTAAGAAGGGAGGCGATAATGAGGCCCATAGAAGGGCTGACCCAAAACATACTGTACACCTCCCAAAGCTCAATCTTCCTACATTTGGGGGCAAGTTAACCGAGTGGTTAGCTTTCTGGGACGTATTTCGATCTACGGTTCATGAATCCTCTTTGGATAATGTCCGCAAGTTTCACTATCTGAAAGGACAAATGGAAGGAGAGGCCTTACATTTAATAGAGGGTTTTGCAGTAGTGGGTGGTAGTTATCTTGAAGCGGTACACTTATTAGAGTCCACATACGGGGATAGAGAGCAGTTGACGATGGCCCATGTCGTTGCCTTGTTGGGGCTCGCAGAACCACAGTATAAGGTTGATGAGTTGACAAACTTCAGGGCAAATATGGAGTGCCATACTCGATCGCTAAACACCCTAGGGCTTACCACGCAGGAAATGATAGTCATTATCTTGCGTCAGAAGCTTCCTATGGCAATACTTGATAAGGTAAGATCATTTGAACTGGGGGAGTTCAAAACTCAGTTCAGCAAGGAGATCAATAATCTACAGTTGAACAAAGGGAGAATGTATGTGTCGGGAGGGAGTGAGAATATGGAGAAGAGGGGAACAATAAGCATGACAGTGGGGACTAAAGTAAAGAAGGAGGGTGTGTATAAGAAAACTGCTCAGATTCTATGTAAGCTATGTAACAACAAACATAAATGGAGTTTCTGCGTAAAATACCCGACAAATGAGACAAAACTAGCACAGGCGAAAAGATTGAAGCTATGTGTAGGTTGTCTAAGTGGGGAACATGGTAAGCAGGGACAATGTACTGCTACATACTTAAGGCCCTGTCGGCACTGCAAAGGACATCACTTTGATAAGTTGTGTCCTACTGCAGATAAAGTCAAAGACGTAAAAAATGAGGGTACTACAACTGTGGCACTAGGTAGCACGCAAGACACCACTATATTGCCCACAATACAGATTCCCATGGAAGGTAATGACATTAACAAAGTTTGTCGGGTACTTCTAGATCAAGGATCTCAACGTTCCTTTATAAAGAGGTCCGTACTAGTGGGATTGAAGCACCGAATCGTAGGGGCTGAGACTCTTCGATTACAGGGCTTCACAGGGGTTACTGATAAACAAGACTACGAGATAGCGGAGATATCATATTTCTATCGTAAAAACCGGTACTTTATGACTTGTATCGTAGTAGACACCCTACCAGAATATGTATCTGTGGGTGTGAAGAAGCTGGAACACGCATTACGTAGCAAAGGGGTTAACTTGTCAGATCCCATGGGAAATCAGAGTGAGGTGCATGTTCTACTTGGTGTGGATCATTATTATGAAGTAGTATACCCTGGATTTAAAAAGATGTGTGGTGTAATTTTAATCCCCTCTAAATTTGGATACTGCATGAGCGGAAAGGTGCATACTACACAGTCAAAGGTTCTGGTCGACACGGTCTCGATATATAGAGTCAATGTAACCGCGGCAGAGGAGTTGGGAAGGGAGGATTCCCAACCTAGTGATCCTAAGATGGCTGCCGAGTTCGACCTGGAACGACTGTGGAGATTGGATCACATAGGCATTAATCCTATGGAGACTGATTATGACTCGGAAGTTGCGCTACAAAGGTTTGACGAGTCTGTGTGCTACTGTGCCTCAGACAAGCAATATAAAGTTAGTTTACCCTGGAAGAACAGTGAGATAAGCATGCCTACCAACTATGGTTTGGCATTAGGTCGCTTGCGCGCATTGCAGCGGAAATTGTCTAACGAACCGAGCACGCGCCAGGCGTATGACGATGTATTTCGGAGTTATGAGGATAGGGGCTTTATAGAGAGAGTCGATGTCAAGGAACCGTGTAAGAAGGGTAGGGTTCACTATCTGGCCCATCATGGGGTAAAGAAAGACAGCGTCACCACACCAATACGGGTGGTGTATGACTGTTCTGCCCACCAAGGACAACAACTCAGTCTAAATGACTGCCTGTTGACAGGTCCGTCCATGGTGTCGGACCTGTCCCAACATCTATTGCGGTTTAGGCTGGGGAAGTACGCCTATACCAGTGACATCGAGAAGGCATTCTTGATGGTCAAGCTAAAGGAGGAAGATAGAGATGTTACCCGCTTTCTTTGGTTCGGCGACATTAGCGACTCTGAAAGTCCCATCATAATATACCGTTTTCGGGTTGTACTCTTTGGGGCCACTTGCTCGCAGTTTTTGTTAAATGCCACAATCAGAAAACATCTAGCTGACACTCATGAGGACACAAGTAAACTATCTCGCGGATTATACATTGACAATTTGCAGGGTACTAGCGATAGTCAAAATGATTTGTTATATGCATACTGGCAAGCACGCAGATTGTTTGCGGATGCACATCTATTTCTCCGCGAGTGGGTTACTAATAGTGAAGATCTTCAGAGTTTAATACAGGTGGATGGTACGGCATCTCTTAACCAGGAAAAGTCCAGAAATTTGGGGATGATCTGGCAACCTAAACATGACATACTAACTTTTCAAACAAGGTCTTTTGCTCAGCAGACAGGAGCGCACAGAAAGAAGTCTGTTGAGCAAAGTTGCGCAATTTTTTGATCCTTTGGGTCTAGCATTACCTGTTACCATAAGAGCTAGGATTCTAATGCAGGAAGTTTGGAGACGTAAAATAGGATGGGATGACAGTTTGCCCGAGGACCTGAATAACCAAGGGACATTGTTGTTGAATGAATATGCCATCCTATGTACTAAACCTATACCTCGTAAAGTGGCGGCGTTCGGTGACGTTACGTTACACACGTTTTGCGATGCTAGCGCCACGGCATACGGGGTAGCCATATATGTTGTTACTTCATTTGGGGCACATTTAGTTACAGCCCGGGCCAAGCTAGCCCCGGTTAAAAAGGTAACTATCCCTAAAATGGAATTGACTGCCATGCTGCTATTAGCACGTCTGGTGCAACATGTACGCGCAGCATACGAGAGCGAATTAAATATTGAAATCGTTCATGTATGGTGCGATAGTCAGGTCGCACTCAACTGGATACATAGCAAGAAGTCTCTGCCAGTTTATGTGCGGAATAGGGTAGATGAGATTAGAGCCCTTTTGCCAGACGTTGCTTATCATTATGTAAATACAAAGGAAAACCCTAGTGATCTGATAACTAGGGGTATAACGGCTAGCCAGTTAATGAAGTCCGAATTGTGGTGGCATGGTCCAAAGTGGCTGCTCCATGAAAGTGAATGGACTATATGGCATGCTGTTGGTGAGGGACTTCTGCCACTGGAAACAGTGGCAGTTACAGCCCAACCAAATGAGCCACCGGGTCCTATCATAAAGTGGGCAAGATTCGGTGACTATAATAAACTAGTCAGAGTTGTAGCTTGGGTATTGCGATATGTATCCAATCTCAAGCTTAAAGTAACGGGCCAACTCTGCAACAGGGGTCACAACATTGATGCTCGTGAATTTAAAGCAGCTGAAGTAACTTTGATCAAATGGGTTCAAGTAGAAACCTTTTCCAATGAATTAGAATCCTTGAAAAGCTCGAGTAAGACATTAATGCCTAATATAGTGCGTCAACTAAGGTTGCACCTAGACAATGGCCTCATCAGGTGTGAGGGTCGCCTGAAGTGGTCGGGTGTACCAGACGGCACAAACCGACCTATACTTATGCCAACAAGACATCACGTTACTGATCTATTGATCATACGTGCACATAGGGATGTAAAACACTACGGGGTATGTCATATTATATCAAATTTACGTCTCACATGGTGGATACCCAGAGTTCGACAAGTAGCTCGACGCGTAGTGAGAAAGTGTGTAATATGCCAGAGACTAAAGCGTAAACCATATGCAACTGGACCAGCTCCACCTCTACCTGAATGCCGTGTAAAGCACGTAGAACCTTGCCAAGCGGTAGGATTAGATTACACGGGCATTGAAGACGAGGGAGCATGAGAAGGTTTATATATTATTGTTTACCTGTGCGACGTCTCGAGCGGTACACCTAGAACTATGTGATAATATGTCTAGCGAAGAATTTATGCTGGCGTTCAGACGGTTTTGTGCCCGTCGTTCATTCCCTCAACTCATTCTTAGCGACAATGCTCCCACTTATGTCCAAGCATCAAAATATCTAAAGGATATGAGTAGTGATCCTACTATCATCACTTTTTTGGGAGAGAAGAATTGCGAATGGAGGTTCATTCCAGTTAAGGCACCTTGGTTTGGTGGAATGTGGGAACGGTGTGTCGGCATAGTAAAGTCAGGACTCAGAGCGGTTGTAGGACGTGCTCTATTAAAGAAGAGTGAGTTGACGACAGTCCTCACAGAGATAGAGGCAGTCGTGAATGATCGCCCGCTTACATATGTGTACACCGACCTGCAAGAACCACTACCATTAACACCAGCTCACTTGCTATATGGGAAACCATTGACTGCGTTTCCACCTGATTTTCAGTCCATAGTAGAGTTAGAGGATCCCTCGTTGTACTCTGAGGTAGCGGTGTCTAAGAGATACCAGTATATATCCAGGATAATCGAGGATTTTAGGAAACGGTGGATTAGTGAATATCTGCTAGCATTGAGGGAAAGGAGTGTTACTCCCTCTGGTAGACCAACGGCACCTACAGTTGGCGAAGTTGTTTTAATTAAAGAAGATAATCCTCGTTTATACTGGAAATTAGGCCGCGTATTGGAGGTATACAAGGGGGCAGACTCTGTAGAGCGGGTGGCGCTATTGAAGACAGCCACTGGAACTACTGTTCGTCCTATCGCACGTTTGTACGCTTTGGAGCTCGATTCCGCATTGCAATCTGACGCTCCACCTGTTATTGCTGGGTCCGAGGATTCTCAAAGGAACGACTCACCTCTTACTGATGGTGATCATTCTCGGACCGGGACGCGTCCCAGACGCGCTGCTGCTGGCGCCGTCGACTTGTGGCGTCAGAAGATAGCCTCTGGGCAACTTTAGGTTTAAGGTGGGGTTCAGGTCTTTTTTGTGGGGGGAGTGTATCGTATAAATACGATAGAATATGACTCTTTTGTGATCTCGTATGTCTCTGTGACGTCACGATCTCTCCTACAGCACGACGTAGGACGAGTAGATCGTATATTATAAGATTGTAAATAAGTTAAGTTATAAAAGGCCTAATATGCTATTAAGCAATATTGCCATGGTCTTATGTAGTATATATGAATTTATCGTATATATTAATATAATTTATCGTATAGAGCAACCTAAATGCGGTACGATAATTTGGGCTCCTGGCGGTTTGCCAAGGCAGCAAGGTGTGCTTTTGAGGTACGCCAGAGCCTTCACGAACACCAACCAGTTAACATCTAGATTTCCGCCCTCAGTTGATCGAGCTGTTGTGCCTGTAATCACAAATACACATACAACAATACACGCAGCTACACCATCACGACGCTCTCATCGACATCATGACTGACTGATAGATAAGCATAAATTATAATAATCATGTCCATTCCCATGTAATCATTTATTCTTTCTTTAACTTGACTCGAGTCTTGGGACCGAAGTCTCGTTCCCCATTGTCCACCGCCATATTGGGTAAAACGTTCTCCCTTGCCTCATTGCCACGTGGAACTATTGGTGAGTTAATTCCTGGCTAATATTAACCCTTATAACCTTACCCTATATATACATTTATTATGTGAGACCTTTGGATATAAATTAGCTTGTTTCAGATTGAATTCAATTTAGATATAGAGTAGTTTTCATTTAGATTGATTTTATTTTGATTCATTATAGCTTAGTAATATTTAACTTCCATTGATAGTTTACCACATGAACCTTTACTGTGTATTTTGTGTCCATTGATTATTATTGAATTGAGATTATAAAACCCAAGTTAGTTGTTTCCCAGCGGAGAGGAACCCAAGTTGTTGATTGACGCTATTTCCTAAGGTGGATATCGCAATCAGAGTATATCACGTTTAATTATAACGTGGCATAACACAAACAAAAATAACAAGGGAGAAACCATTAGAGAAAACGTTACCCAAAGGAGAAACTATGATAGCCTTCCCAATCAACACGTGGCCACACTGTACTCCAGCAACTCTATGCAAGTTCACCATCAACCGCTACAATGTGCACCCATAGACTAACAAAACCACAGTGAAGTGTACACCGAGATGCAAAAAGAATATATAGAGCCAGTGTTAACCTATCACCATAGTGCAAATAATGAAGAAATGAATAGGCCAGAAATAACAGAACAGCCTCACATGCCATATGCAAATATCCCTCAGATCCAGCACAAGCCAAATACCAAAGTTAAATCAGTGCATGCATCATCGTCACTATGTGCGTTGAACAAAGTAGAATCAAGCTATCAGCCTGCTGGCTTAAAATAATTTTTGAGTTCTGATCTCGAAGCTCCCAGGATAGAAGGGAGAAGGAAAGGCATTGATCATTGCGAGGAAGGAAATTCTTTATTCCCTGGTTATACATACCAAAGCAGGCCAAGGAATAGTTCAATCTGTCTCTACTCCAAATGTGGGATTCAGATCGAACCCCATGATCAAGCGCAAGTAGGCCTCTTGACTCTTTCTCGTGACTTAACACTAACAGGTGGGGATGAGATAGAGTCATTAGCTTCGCTAACTTTCCGTGATGAGATCATAACAGATGAACTAAGTACCACTAGTGCAAGTCTGCCAAACCACTCTAAGCCTAGGCTTGCATCACCGTACTTTCTCGAGGATCAGGACAGTGAATATAGTAATTGTCCACCTACGACCGGAAATACTTTGTGCTTACCGAGTGCAGGGGATCCTTTAGTGTCATCCTCCAGATTCAGTGTGAATAGTGATCACGTGCGTTGTGCCAAGACGAGAGGGAGGAGAAGTAGAGCAGAACGTATGCTGGAACTATTTGGGCCCGAACCTAGCTGGGAAGTGTGAATATCCCAGGTCCCTGTAGTCAAGAAACAAGACAACCGTGCCTCTACCAGTGTGCCCCAAACTCATTCTTCCACTGTTCTACTCTCTACAACAAAATCCTTTAAGTGTTTTTCTTTGTTCGTAATACATACATACATAACATTTTAAGACCGAGTGTTCCACACATCAGTGCAGTTTCAGTCTCTTGTCCTAATGGCGGCATTCCAGGCAACCCTGTTAAGGGCTGCTTCACTTGTCAAGTTCTTGGATTTGAGATCGGCGCGTATAGTCCGATCCCAGGTCTTCCTCGGTCCACCCCTTGGTGCAGCTCCCTCCACAATCACAGACCTGCATTTTTTCACCCAATTTTGTTCATCCATTCTCTCCACATGTCCATACCATCCCAGTCTACTTGTATGCATCACCTCGCTAATACTCTTTATACCTAAACGTCTCCTCAGCTCAACATTTGTTATTCTATCCTGTAGCCTGGCCCCACACATCCATCTCACCATTCTCATTTCATTACGCTCCATTCTGTTGACATCCTCTACTTTAATGGCCCATGTTTCTGAGGCATACGTCATTGCACTTCTAACACATGAGGCATACACCTTTCCCTTCAGGGGGAGAGGCATTCTTTTCATGGTCAGGATTGGCATCAATTCTCTGAACTTCCCCCAGCCATACCTAATTCTAGCAACAGTGGCAGCCTCGGCCCCACCACCGTCAGAGATGGTATCTCCTAGGTAACAAAACTTGTTCACCAGCTCCAAAGATTCATTTCCAAAATTCACAGCCACAGGATCATCACCTAACACAAGCTCGCCTTTGCACACTACGCACTCAAATTTCTCTATTTCTGACTTATCCTTCGGCAGGGGCCCCTTTATTCTACTACAGCGCTTACTCCCATGGTGTACCCAACATCGACAGATGCTACATTGAATTGAGTTAACGCCCACTCCCTTTCCACACACTGCACATGGGTATGCACCGCTCTTTTCCACATTGCCTCGTCTCAATCTACAATGCATAACCTTGGTTTTGTTAATATTGACTCTTAAACCCTTGCTCGCCATGCCCTCTCTCCACTCTCTGAATTTGGCCTCAGCATCCTGCATACTGTCAGCTATTAGGACTAAATCGTCTGCATAAAACAGTTCCAACGGGAGTCCGCCTCTAAAAACTCTAGACAGCGCCTCCAAGACCATAATAAAGAGGAGGGGGCTTAACACTGAACCCTGATGGACTGCGAACTCATTACTCAGTACACCCTTCACCCTCACCGAACTTCGCGAATCCTCATACATCTTCATTATCACACGCACCAGCCACTCTTCCACACCAAGTTTCCTCATAGTCCACTGCACAACATCTCTAGGTACCCTATCAAAGGCCTTCTCCAGGTCCACAAACACAAAGTAAAGATCCCTGCCTTTTAGTAAGTATCTTTCCTGTATCTGCCTGACTATGAAGATAGCATCGGTTGTACCACGTCCTGGCATAAAACCAAACTGCATATCATCAATAGAGATGCTTTGCCTGATCAAACCCTCAAGGACTCTCTCACAGACCTTCATGATTTGGTCAAGCATTTTCAGGCCCCTATAATTTCCTCTATCTAGCGCATCCCCTTTTCCTTTGTATATATTTACTATTACACTTTTGAGCCAATCCTCTGGGATTTTCTCATCTTTAATAATGGTGTTTATCAACTCAGTGACTAAGTTTACACCAATCTCCCCTGAGGCTTTTATCATCTCAGCGACAATGTCTGAGCAACCTGGAGCTTTACCGTCCTTCATTTTATTGATTGCGTCACTCACTACAGCTGGTGCTATCAAAGGAGGGGGCCCAGATATTGGTTTTTCGATACTAAGCTGTTCCTTATCCCATTCAAACTCTACATTTAGCAATCGTTCATAGTGTACCTTCCATGCTTCTCTGATTTCATTTTCTGCATACACAATCTTCCCATTATCATCTCTAACACACTGTTCACCTATAATATCCCTACTGTCATTTTTAACTCGCCTAGCTAGGTTGAAGATCCCATTGGGATTGTCAGTGTTACACACTTGTTCGAGGACCAGGTCCTTAATGCGATTTTTAGCATTGTAAATAACTCTTTTGGCAGTTCGTTTAGCTGCCTGGTATTCCTCCCTGCTGCCTCCTTTCTTCCATGCTTTGAAGCATCTCCTTTTCTCTTTCACAGCATGTTCTACCTCATCGTTCCACCACCAAGAGGTCTTATTCCTTGGGTGACCCTTTGTTTTCCCACAGACTTTGTCAGTGGCAGCGATAAGGCTATGCTTAAGAAAGTTCCATTGGCTATTTACATCGTTAGGCCTAGCTTCCTTATTTGTATTCATTTCCTCCAGTTCATTATGAAACCTATCCCTAACTTCCTTGTCCTTCAGCAGCCACACTTTCCTTTTGGGTATGTAACGATGATTACTGTTATGCCACGTTTCAATTAAACGTGAGATAATCTGATTGCGATTTCCACCTTAGGAATCAGCACTAATCATCAACTTAGATACCTCTCCACTGGGTAAGGATCAGCCTTTGCTCTATTAATCAACACTCTAGTAATATATCAATGGACTTAAAACACATAGTAAAGGATATACAGGTTTTATTCCTTAACCCGGGAACGGCGAGGGGGGGGTAATGAACTCGATGCCCCTGGGCGAGCATATGACCATTTGGGCGACTATTCCAAATCGCGACGAAAACTACCTCAGCGTGTAGGAAATGTTCGAACGGACCCAGCCATATATATATTTACCACCCAAAAATGTGGGAGGGGGGGTTCCCGTAGTTGGAAAATGTGGCGCGACCGGCATCCCGCGGCGAGAAAAACATCGAGCGGCAAGATTTACCCGCGCGTATATTCTGCCGTACGGGGGGGGGGGGGGTAGAACCAAGGGGAGGGGAGGGTTGGTTGGCCGTATTATGGCATATATAACGTATTGTGAGCACTTTCATGATATATAATGTACATGTACTATTGTGGACATAAGTCCTGCTACACCTGCCTGGCAGGGAATCGCGAATTGTGTTGGTAACATTGGTATCCCCCACCACCCACCGTCCCCCCACTCTACCCCCCTCTCTCAGCCAAGCCCCCCCCCCCCCCCCTTCCCTCTCTACAGCTTTAGTTCTTGTTCACGTCTATAAGCTTCTCTTTATTTCTCCCTCTCTCATCGAATCATTGTATTTTTATGAATGTTTTCCTAATCTAATATGAAATATCATGTCGTTACATACTTCATAATTCTATATTTACCATTTTATATAAACCTAACAAAATATAAAGTTTGATAATCCATTCGAATATGGAAGTATTTTAACTATATATGTTATTTAAGTCAATTACAACTGTCTCGAGACTTTAATTAACTTTTGCATTATCATAGTTCAATTCAGTTATAATTATCTTAACCCATATATCCTACTGTTTGGAGTAAGCTATTCACTGTTACATTTTTTATATTGTTAAAAAGAGATAATTAACACACATACAATATTAAAAGTTATACATAATTATATGTTCACGTGTGTATTCACAATACTCGCCTGTCAACCCACCTCGATCTTAACCCCTTCAGCACGATGGCACCTTTCTACCTTTGATTCAGTTTAAGAAGGTCCTATGTTATTCAGAAGGTCTATTGAGATCTTATTTACCTCTTTGGATCCTACAAGTATATTATAAGCTAAAGAAAATCATCTAATGGTAACCAAAATATAATGAAAATAACGTAATCGTGTTAAAGGGGTTAACTACAGTAGCTAACACTTATCTATTCATATTTTGTAACTAGTCAACTCAAACACACGGCCAAACACATTAATGTGACATTGCATTACACAATATGTTATGTATTTTTTTTTTACTTTAGGAGATTTGGCGTCCTTCAACTGCCTCAGCAAACACTACTCCCTCCGAGATTAACCCCTTCCATATCGGGGTTGTGTTTAGTTTTATTACAGCTATATTTCCACAATTTTGTGCAAATAAGGAAGGATCTGTGGTATTTAGAAGAACAAATTGAGCTAGTATGAAGCCTTTTAATTGTTACACTTCCTTCCTTAACCCGTATAGCCCCAGCGACGCGTCTGACGCGTCGGTGATGTATGTAACGCACAGCCCCAGAGACGCGCCTGGCGCGTCACCCTAATTGCGCCGACCGTAACCTCAGGTGTAGCCACTCAAGAGGGCTCAGATTTGTATGGGAACTGTGTACGTATCCCACGCAACCGTGCCGATGGTTGAAAACTCTCAAAGTCCACGTGCGTGCACGCGAGCGAGCAATAACCTGTTTTTTTTGGGATAATTGCCTTCAATTTTTTAGTCTTGTAAAATCCGTTTTCGGGGGCTCTGTAGGACCATTTTTTAAGCTTTTTGAGCGGTTTTTCGTGGTTTTTCCTTCATTCCTAACCCATTCGCTATTGTTTCTGGAATAAAACCATTTTTTGAAAACCGGCCGGGTTCTGGTGCGCAAACATTACAAAACTAGCCGGGGCTCCACGGGTTAATTGAATACACATTTATAAATATAACTATTCTCCATTCGCTCCAACAATGCCTCTGGCACCTAATTGGTGTTTGTATCGACGCTCATGATTCCCCATCATATCAATACCTTAGCTCACTGGCCCTGAAGAATCGCAGAACTGATAATATCTTTATTAGTATCTTTATGAATTCATTATACTAGACACGTGTTAATAATTGTAATTATTACTTAACAATCTACAGTGTTATCCGAATCTTAAGAGCCATGCTATATCACGTTAAACACATTAATAAAATATACATCATGCAGTAAATACAAGCGAGATAAATAAATTATAAACCCAAAATTTAAGCAAGATATGAAGACTGACCGACTTGGCCCACGCTTCTTATCCCGTACAGCCCCAGCGACGCGCCTGACGCGTCGGCGATGTATGTAACGCACAGCCCCAGAGACGCGCCTGGCGCGTCACCCTAATTGCGCCGACCGTAACCTCAGGTGTATCCACTCAAGAGGGCTCAGATTTGTATGGGAACTGTGTACGTATCCCACGCCAACCGTGCCAATGGTTGAAAACTCTCAAAGTCCACGTGCGTGCGCGTGAGCGCGCAATAACCTGTTTTTTGGGGGTAATTGCCTTCAATTTTTCTCTCTTGTAAAATACGTTTTCGGGGGCTCTGTAGGACCATTCTTTAAGCTTTTTGAGCAGTTTTTCGTGGTTTTTCCTTCATTCCTAACCCGTTCCCTATTGTTTCTGGAATAAAACCATTTTTTGAAAACCGGCCGGGTTCTGGTGAACAAACATTACACAACTAGCCGGGGCTGGATGGGTTAAAGCCAATCACAGGCCCTTCTTCACTTATTACACATACAGTATATATACAATAGGTAGTGACGGCATTATATCTCTTGCTTGTGTTTAAGGTATTATATCTGCGTTATTTATATGTTACCTGTGTTACTTCATTAAGTGTTGAACACAGAGCTAAAATGTTTAGAGTTTGAATATTGCCTCCGACAGGAGGAGGATATTCTTTGGTTTTCCTTGCTACACCATTTACCCCTTGAGGTTCATGACGCATGTTGACAGTTTATTGTGGCTCCTTTTAGACGATTCTATACAGCGTAAGAAAGATCTTTTGGAATTAAAAAGGTAAAGATTAACCTTTTGATTTACAATTATACCCTTCCTAATCACAATAAAATTGCCTAATTATAGCCAAAACACAAATGCATTAACGATCCTAAAGGAATCTAGCCGAGTAAGGCACCAGACTTAAATCCCATGTAATCTGTGTGAGGCAACATGGTCAACTGCTGGGAACACGAGAACATGATACATGAAAGTGGATTATTTGGTTAATATATTTTCATGTAAACTATAATGTCTTAACAGTTATTAAATTATAGAAATAATAGTTCTATATTTATATTAATCACGAGTGAAGTAGTTTAAGTGATGCAGAACAAGCTCTCAAATGAATGATTATGATAGTTACAGACACAAATACGGATAATAAATTGACAAGTGGAATCTGTTTTATCTTTATATTCCTTCATTTACTACCATTTGACACACACACATATTTTTTCTCTCTCACGCCATCACTTCCATTAGTTATAATGGTGACACACGCTTACATTGTTTCTGTTGTGATTTTTTTTTTCTATGTGATTGAGGGAGGCAAAAGGCAGAACTGCCTATAGCGAGTGCCTCCCCCATAGTTGAAAGAGTGACAGGGCCAAAATCAAGCAACGTTCGAGCCAAAATGCCTGGACACACTGACTTTGAAGCAATTTAAGTCATAGGAAGAGGGAAAGACTGATTCTGGGAGAGAGTTCCAGAGCTCAGCTGTTGAGTAAAAGAAAGTTTGAGAGTAAAGTTTCACTCCTGGGTTGGAGAGTTGCACAGAGTAGAGGTGGGATTGAGTTGCAAGACGGGTACCACGTGCCCTACGTAAAGGAGGTGGTATACACTGGGGAAGCTCTGAGGAACACTGATTATTATAGTAGCGATAGAATAGTGAGAGAGATGCAACATTGCGGCGGAGAGAGAGAGATTGCAGAGAGTTGGTGAGTGGACGGGAGTTAATGATACGAAAGGCCTTCCTTTCAACTTTGTCTAGGAGAACGGTGTGAGAGGAACCTCCCCACACCTGTGAACAATACTCAATACAAGGACGCACTATGCCCCTGTACAGAGCAAGAAGCTGTGCAGGGGAAAAGAACCCCCTAAGGCGGTTGAGCACACCCAGCTTCTGGGAGGCTGCCTTAGCAAGACTGGTAATATGGTCCTTCCAACTGAGAGCAGAAGAAAAGGAGACACCAAGAATATTGAGAGAAGATGAAGGATTGATTTTTGTATTGTTGAAGAATAAGGGATAGTCTGCTGGGAGTTCCTTATGGGTAGATAGATGGAGAAATTGGGTTTTGGAAGCATTAAAGGTAACAAGATTTTCTCTGCCCCAATTGGAGATAGTATTTTGATCATAATTTAAGAGTTCTATGGCTTCATTACGTTTGTCGTTGAGGGATTGCTGGCTGGGGCGTTCTGAAAAACTAAGGGAGTAGTATAAGGTTGAGTCGTCTGCGTATGAATTGATGGGAATTGAGGTACAGTTGAGGAGATCATTTATAAAAATTAGAAAAAGAATAGGAGATAGGACAGAGCCCTGAGGAACACCGGAGTTTATAGGGTGAGGAAGTGAACAATGGCCGTCCACAACCGCGGCTATGGAACGGCCGGAAAGGAAATTAGAGACAGAGGCACAGATGGAGGGATAGAAACCGAAGGAGGGTAGTTTAGAAATTAAAGATTTGTGCCAGACTCTATCGAAGGCTTTTGATATGTCTAGTGCAATAGAAAAAGTCTCACCGAAGTCCCGAAAGGAGGATGACCAAGAGTTAGTAAGATATAAAAGAAGATCACCAGTAGAGCGACCCTTAAGGAAGCCATACTGGCGATCTGAGAGCAGATTATGAGAAGAGAAATTCTTAAGAAATTTGGAAGCAAGAATAGTTTCAAAAACTTTAGGAAGACAAGAGATGAGAGCAATTGGACGATAGTTGGAGGGTTGAGAGCGGTCACCCTTCTTTGGGACAGGTTGAATGTGAGCAAACTTCCAGCATGAAGGGAAGGGATTGTTGATACATTACTTCTATTATGTGTTTTAATGAAGTGCACGTCCGTAATTTGTTAATAAATAACCTATAACTTAAATTAACAATATCTACACTGCATCATATTATTATAATGATCAATCTTTAAACATACTGCATGGTGAATTTAGTATATGGTGAAACCACAACAAACACGTTAGCTTAGGACTCTCTAAAACTCTGTATTTTTTCTTTATTTGTTTCTTATTTAGCAGGTAGCTGGTAAATTAAGTACCGTAAATAAAGCCCAGCGCGAAGTTATTTTTAATTTTTTGTTTTTTGTTCCTTGTATACAACAGGTTCGGCCCTACACGAACACGTGGAAATTGTGTATATAATTTATCTATCTATATCTATTCATTTCATGTGGAAGAAAGAATAAGGTACCGGTATTTTATAATATGTAACCAAACCTTACTTTTCATAGCATGAATTTTTAAAATATTGGATTGAAAATTATATATTAATCAAATTGATAGTGTATACAGCTAGTAGCTACAAACAATATAATAATATTTAGGAAAAAAAACTGTTTACAAATATATACCACCGTTTATAAACAAGGTTAAATCAATAGTGCTCTTAGCTAACCTCTTCAGCACGATTATGTCTTTTTTACCTTCGATTCTGGCTATAATTAGACGAGTTTATGCAGTTAAAGAAGGACCTGTGGTACTCAGAGTGATTATTGAGATCATATTTACCCCTTTGGGTTCTAGAGGTAGATCATAAGCCAAAGAAAATTGCCTAATAGTAACCAAAATATGACAACAAATACGTCATCATGGTGAATTGGTTAAAAGACGTGTTTCATGGTAAACCAAAAACTTAACCGGTACCCTTTTTGTTGGACAAGACGATAATCAAACCCAAAACATTTCTGTTGCGTGTTTAACAATACCTCTACCACTCCAGTGTAAATATAAGCTCTTTGGAGGATAGCCTAATTGTATTATTATTACAATAAATAATAGTTACAATTGTTATCGTATGAGCTATTTTTAAACATTATTCAGTAAAAGAAGGAAGTGTTACAGTTAAACGGCTTTATACCATCTCAATTAACCCTTCATAATAACACAGGTCCTTCATTAGCTGCATCAAATTGTTGAAATATAGCTTAATAACAATTAAACCGAACCCTTGTGCGGAAGGGGTTAATCTCGAAGGGAGCAGCGCTCGCTGAGGCAGTTGAAAGACGCCAAATATCCTCACTTAAGACAATAACATACAAGTATGTGTAATGTAATGTCACATTAATGTGCGTGGCCGTGTGTTTGAGTTGACTAGTTACAAAATATGAATAGATAAGTGTTAGCTACCGTAGTTAACCTCTGAAGTGCGCATGGGGGTAATTGGAAACGTCCCCCTGTGCTGACGTATTTGAGGTGTTTCCGTCACTAAAATATTCATTGTGCCATTAATAGCATTAATACTTATCCATATGCGCCTATTATGGGTTGATTATAAAGGTATTAACCTGAAACAACAATAAAACGAGTGAAAACAGCGTTTGGATGGTCAAAATCGGAGATATAGCCCGCGAGTTGTATAATGTATGGGTGAGGCAATCTGCTTTCCCGCCAATTTCCCCCAAGGCCACTGAGACACAGTCGATCGATACTCTCTCTCTCTCTCTTGCACTCGCTTGCTATCAGTGATGACCACACCCTCCAATCGGATTTCTAATGTTAGCACGAAAATATACCTCAGAATAAGGGAATAACAGGGAAAATAGGTGATAACTGAAGGAGAGGAGGAAAGTGGGGAAGGAGGGGAGGTAGAGGACTGAGATTTTGCATGGCCCAGGGGCCAAAAAAAAAAAAAATAAAAAAAAAAATAAAAAAATCGATGTCAAAAGTTGATTTTTTTTCTCTCTCTTAAGAGTCTCCCCGCACTCTTAAGAGTCTCCCCGCAGTGCGCCGGGGGAACTCTTAAGAGTCTCCCCGCAGATCCCGGGTTAAGGGGGAAGTGGGTTGACAGGCGAGTATTGAGAATACACACGTAACCATATATTTATAACTTTTAATATTCAATGCATTGAATCAAGGAACCAATTTGATGTGTGGGTCAATGATCTCTTATAATAGTACTGTATATAAACTTTAACAGTGAAATACTTGCTTACTCCAGATATTGGGCTATATGGGCTTAATTAACCATAACTCAATTGAAATATGAGAATGCAAAAGTATATTCAAGTCTCAATTGTATCTGATTTAGATAACATTATAAGATTAATATATTTCCATATTCGAATGGATCATAACACTTTATATTGTGATAGGTTTATATAACATGGCAAATATGAACATGAACTATGTAACCTATTGCTATTTTAACGATATGTTAATTAATTTTAGGAAGAAGATTTGGAAAGCATGCATAAAAATACATAGATACGATGATTGAGGGAGAAATGAAAGAAAGGAAGGAAGAGAGAGGTTATCGTGATATTTATCATCCCGTGGTTATAGTCAGGGTGGTGGAAACAATCCAGGGGGAGGGGCTTGTAGACGTGAAACAAGAAAGAAAGAGGAAGGGAGAGACTGGCTGAGAGAGGGTGGAAGAGTGGGGAAGGAGTGGGGGCGGGGGGGATGGGGGTGTATAGCAATGTTACCAATACAATTCGCGATTCTCTGCTGGGCAGGTGTAGCAGGACTTATGTCCACAATAGTACGTATGTAGGGCACCCATTTGCATATCATATAGCAAGAAATAAGGCGCACATACACAATATATGCGATATAAGCAAACATTCTTCTTCACCGCCATCAAAGACTGGAACGACCTACCCCAGTCAGTCCGTGAAAAGAGAACACTGTATTCCTTCAGACGTAGCCTGAAGGAACACCTGAATCGGAAAGCTGCGAGAAGGGAGCACCAAGCTTATGTCTACTACTAAATGCGACATAAGAGATAGACAAACCAAACTGAAATGATTACTGATTACGGATTACTGATATTTACTATAGGATGTAAGGTATCTTAAAATACTTTCTCTAAAGTATCTATTTCTTTATCCTCCCCATTTTCCCCAGCTAACCTAATCCCACAAGGACCCCAATGGAAATACGCCTAACGGCCTTATTGGGCTATCCTTAGTTGGAATTATGCAAGGCTGGTACATGTCATATTTGTAACAAACTATGTGGTACCAACTCTGTAAATTGCTAACTGAATAAATATTATTATTATTATTATTATTATATAGGCGAAATTATACGTGTGATACGTGATTGAAAGCGAGAGGAGGGAGGAGGGAGGAAAGGGGGGATAATTGTCATCGATTGTCGATATTTACGCGCGTATATACTCTGGTTTAGGGTGCAGCAGGGGTGAGGGGGTGGGAGGGAAGGTGGAGGGTGGGGGTGGGATGAGCTAAATATCGCTTATATATCGTACTGTGGGCATGTTCATGATATATAATGTACATGTACTATATAGGCGACCTATCTACATGTCATATAGCAAGAAATAAGACGCACATACACAATATATACGATATATAAGCTGAAAGTATACGTGACCTAGAGAGGGAATGTAGGGAGGGAGGGATCATATGACAGTCGCCCGAGGGTAAAGAGATGCACATGTGGGGTGTTGTGGCTGTGATACAGGGGTAGGTGGAGGAGGGAGGGAGGCGGGTTGATGGAAGAAATTGCTATATAGTATATGTATTGATCACTGTCATGCTTTCATATAGCATGAAGACACTGCAGTAGTCCCATGTGAAGAGTGGCCACCCATTATTTGGCCGTAGACAGTATAAATAGAACGAACTCAGTATATGTTTTTGGGAGGGGGGAGTGAAGACTACAAATTTAGGGGGTTTGCCTAAATAAACAGTGTGCCCGAAATAGACTGGTATCGGTTTTCCCAAGATAAACTGCTTGGCCCTTTCGACACGAACACCGACCTATTGTAGAAATTCATATATTTATAATATAACTATATTGTAGAGTGGTAATTTACATGTCACTTTGCGTAAATGACAGATAATTATATTGATCTACGAGTATATGCACGTAATATAATGTGACGGTCCTTTTGATATTTCAATGAATATATTTTTATAGGGACATTATGTTATATCCCAGGTAGTGAACAAAATATTCATCGATATATAATAGTATATCGATGTATTACTTTTTTTTTGGTCGCGGGTGACAGGTCGAATCTACAGACCAAGTTTTGCCTTTATTTTACTATGAGCCGCGGTGGCCCAGTCGGTAAGGTACAAAGTACAAAGGAGTACAAAGGAAATCAAGCAACAACAGATCTAGTGACCCTTCTAGGTTGCTTGTCCTCCAAAACACTGAGGATCAAGTGTCCAAACAGTGGTTTAGAGTGGGTAAGGGAACATTGGAAAGCGAATTACTGCCCTGGAACTAATGTCCGTGGCAGGATTAGGAAGTTAGTAGGGGACAGATGGGTTAGTAACTGAGGGGGGGATAAAATAAAGTTATTCATTTACAAACGCAGTCAGTCGCGGGTTTGATGCGAGATATTTGTCTAGGCGGAGTTTAAATGAATCAACGGTGATGCAGTCTATAACGTTTCGGGGAAGCCCATTCCACAAGCTGACAACTCGATTGAAGAAGAAATTCCTAGATTCGTGTGAGTTAAAAGATTTACCAATAATTTTGCAACCGTTTCCCCGCGTGTAATTAGCTTGGTCGATAGTGAAGTACTTACTACAGTTCATATTGTCGATGCCTTTGATGATTTTGAACACTTGAATTAAGTCACCTCTTAATCTGCGCTGGGTTAAAGGAAATAGATTTAATTCTCTAAGACGCTCTTCCTATGGTTTGTTCTTTGGGCTAGGTATCATTTTGGTAACTCTACGTTGAACTCGTTCTAGCTTGTTTATATCTTTTTGGTAATAAGGGCACCAGGATTGAACGCAGTATTCCAGAAGAGGGCGGACTAAGGAATTGTAAAGGGTTAGGATAACTTCTTTGGATTTATGCTCAAATGACCTGCCTATAAAGCCAATTATTTTGTTTGCCTTCTTAACAACTTCTGAACATTGTTGACTCGGTTTTAGGTTACTCGATATTGTTACTCCCAGATCGGTTTCTCTGTTTACATTCTTAAGCTGAGTGCCATTCATCGAATAGTTTGCTTTCTCATTTAGGTATCCGATATGTAGTACTTTACATTTATCCGCATTGAAACTCATTTGCCAAATTTGGGCCCAACATGACAATTTATCTAGATTGTGTTGCATATCGTCAACTTGTTCTTTTGAGAGTACGCTATTTGCAATTTTTGTATCGTCAGCAAATTTTGAGATTGTACAGGTGAGACCCTCATCTATGTCGTTGATGTAAATTAGAAAGAGAATTGGTCCTAGTACCGATCCCTGGGGTACCCCGCTACTTACATTGGTCCATTTAGATGCCTTACCGTTTATGACTACTCTTTGCTTTCTGTCGCTGAGCCAATTTTCTATCCATTTCAACACACCGTCTTTTATTCCATGCGCTTTTAGTTTTAGCAGGAAACGTTTGTGGGGAACTTTGTCAAAGGCCTTTTGAAAATCAAGGTATATAATATCTACAGCTTTACTCTCATCGTAGAGGTTGAGGATATCGTGGAAGAAGTCTAAGAGGTTTGTTAAACAGGAACGTTTTTTACGAAAGCCGTGTTGAGTATCTTTAAGTATGTTATTTTCCTCTAAGTGATTTACGAGTCTGTCTCGTATGACCGTTTCTAGCATTTTACATACAACTGAGGTTAAGCTAATTGGACGATAGTTACTGGGTAGGGATTTGCTGCCTTTTTTGAATATCGGTGTTACGTTGGCTAGCTTCCACTGATCGGGCATAGTTCCAGACTGCAAGGATTTATTGAATAGTAATGTCAGTGGTTTGGAGAGCTCATCCTTAGCTTCCTTTAGAACTCTAGGCGAGATTTTATCAGGTCCAGGCATTTTATTTACCTTGAGTTTATCTAAACAATTCAATACTTCTCTCTCTGTAACGGTGATATTGCTTAGAACATCTGAATTATCAATCTGAATCGGCGATGGTGTAGGGATATCACTGAGGTCTTCTGTTGTAAAAACTGATGCAAAGAAGGTATTGAGGGCATTACTCATTTGTACTTCATCTTTGGTGTATTCTCCATTTTCATTGACTAACGGTCCAACAGTTGAAGTAACTACTTTTTTCTTTCTGATATAACTATAGAATTCTTTCGGGTTTGTTTTACTTTGATTCGCAATATGTAACTCTAAGGTCTTTTTACTTTGCTTAATTAACTTTTTGGCTTTGCATCGTAGCTCTACAAATTTCAGCCGTTCTTCGTCATTTTGTGAGGATTTTAATCTATCATTAGCAAATTTTTTAGCAAGCAGGCAGTTTGAAATATCTTTATTCCACCATTTGGGCTTATTATTATGGCCTGGACGCCGTATTTTCGATGGTATGCAGTCTTGCACTGCTTTTAGGTAAGTGGCTTCGAATAACTTCCAAGATGTATTTATGTCGTTATTGTGAATTAAAAAGCTCCAGTCAGTTTCTTTAAACATAGCTCTAAGTTTATGGAAGTTTGCTTTCTTGAAATTAGGGACTTTTTCGATGCTACTATTTGGTTCGTTACTAGTAAACTTTAAAGTGAAAGTTATCGTACGATGGTCGCTGTTACTGAATTAATCACCAACATTCAAATTCTCTATTAATTCTTCTTTTGTTGCAAGTACAATGTCAAGAACGTTATTACCACGGGTTGGCGTTCGAACAAATTGATAAAGCGAACTCTCTTGCAAGTTCGTATACAAGTGAGATCCGGAGTGTGAAGTAAGAGTATCGCCCCACTTGGTCACAGGTAAATTAAAGTCGCCAAAAATTACGGTATCTTGTGAGTTACTTACATCTGCAATTTGTTCGTAAATTTCTCGGTCAGTTTGCACTGATTGAGCTGGAGGTCTGTATATTAATGCAAGTATTATTTTTGTACCTTTATTATTCTTTATTAGCACAAAAGATGCGTCGACGTTCACAATTTGAGGTTTTGACAAGAGGGTAGGGTTAAGACTTTCTTTGATATAAAGTAAAACGCCACCTCCATTTCGATTTATTCGGCTTTTCTCAAACATTACATAACCGGGAAGTGAATACTCTGCTAAAAAGTCTCTATCTTCTGTATTGAGCCAAGATTCTGTTATGCCAATCACATCATAATTTTCTGTAAACACTAGCTCCTCTAAATCTGAAAATTTATTGCGTATGCTACGAGCGTTTGCATAGAAAACCTTTAAATTTGTTATTTTAGAACTCACGGAACGCTCTTTAATAATATTTTGGTTCTTGTCGGATCTACATTTATGTTCATGGCTGTCCTCGGTCCTCGCTGTCTTCGGTCCTTATCGCTGGTGGTCCTCGGTTGCCTCTGTTTTTTTCTTGGCGTTGGATGATTTATGTCACTGCTGCTTCTTCTCGGATGGCGTTTTTTGATCCATGGCTGCGGACTGCTTCGTGTAGGAGACGACCCATGCGTGCTGAACCCACAGGGTTTAGATGAGTGCCATCCTTGCGGAACAGAGTAGGCTGGTTGTAGAAGTTGTCCCAGAGGTTGATGAATTCAACTTCTTCCCTCAGACACAAATATTTTAGTCGGCTATTTGTGCTGAAGGCCTTGTCGTAGAATTTGTCAGGTGCGTCGATCTTGGGGAGAATGCCTGAGATGATCATATTCCTTGACTTGTTTTTGTAGTGCTGGATCATCTTGCGATATTTCTCCATCAACTCTTCGGATCTGGTGCGCATGACGTCATTTGAACCAGCATGGATGACAATGGGGATGTCACGGAAAGGCAATGGGGAGGAATGTCAGGGCAGTGGGTTCGAGTCCAGTAAGGGGTTATGGAGAGACTTTTGTGATTTTTTTTTTTTTTTACAAACTCATGTAATTGTATTCAAGCAATATGAAATATTCATAAAATAATTTTTATTGCAAGAATACAATTACATGAGTTTGTATTTTCTTTTTTGTCTTTTATTTATTTATTTATTTATTTATTTATTTATATTTGTTTTGTTTTATATTATAAAATAGGAAATACATACATAGGAACATAGTTTGCAAAATATTATTATTTATTATTGATATGTTATATACAAGCATATATGGGCACATTATTATCACAGGAGATTTCTCTTGAGGTAGTGAGTGAAAACATTACAAATTACTAGTGAACATAACAAATATAATTACCAATATGGGCACATTACTATCACAGCAGATTTATCTTGAGGTAGTGAGTGAAAACATTACAAATTACTAGTGAACATAACAAATATAATTACCAAATATATATATACAATGGAATTGGTTTCACAGTAAAGAGATCATGTGTGAGAGTGACTTAGGAAAGATATCTTGAGCGAGAGTGACTTAGGAAAGAGTTAGCTAAAGAGAGCATTAGAGAGTGATTTAGGAAGATCATGAGTGAGAGTGACTTAGGGAATAGATCATAAAAGTGAGAGTGATTTAGGAAAGATATCTTGAGCGAGAGTGACTTAGGAAAGAGTTAGCTAAAGAGAGCATGAGAGAGTGATTTAGGAAGATCATGAGTGAGAGTAACATAAGCGCGCGGTTAGGTACGTCAGGTGAGGTGAGGTGAGGTGAGGTAGGGCACGAGTCAAGGGCAGGGCGGCGACACTCAGAAATGCTTCAGGGTGTGGTAGTCCCTGAAGCAGTCGTCGAGGCAAAGGGGGACCTTGCACTCCTGGCACATGGTGGTGATCCTGGGCTTTTTCCTGGGCCTCCTGGTGGTGTTGTAGCAGACATAGCACACCAGCTGCTTTTGCTGACTGCCAATAAACTCGCTGTGGACTGGATAATGCCGTGACAGTGCTACCTGTATACGGTCGGGGGCATGGGCACCACGCCAACCCACTTTAGTTTTAGTGGGCTCCCCGAACTTCTCCAGGAGTTGGTACGACACATTGTACACAAACTCCCTGAACTTGAGCTTCTTGTTCGGGGCCATTTCCCTTTTTATCAGCCACATATTGTAGGCGTTCAACATGGTGATGTCCACAAGATGATGGAAGAGCTTGTGGTACCACTTGACTGTCTTTCTCAGACACTCAACGCCTGCGAGTTGGCAGTCAGACTTCTCCACAAGGCACATATTCTTGGTGTAATCCACCACCATGTCAGGCTTTTCAATTGATTTTTTGGTCCAGTAGTGGATTTTGCCTGAGTCGACCTGGGCGCCTGTGTGGACAGTTGACAGCAGGTGAACATCACGTCTGTCCTTCCACTTGATGGCCAACACTTTGCCAGACTTCTCCATCATCTTGTATTTGCCTCGTCCCCTTCGTCGCCTTCTTTTTGCACTTCTCTCCCGGTGTGCCGGAACAAGGTCGTCATCCAAGGGTGTGTCACTTGATGATGGATTTTCCAGCGGCAAAACACGACCGACGAACTTCGGCATGAACTTTCTTGTACTTCTGACAGTCCCACATGACCCTGTTTGGTTGTCATGTAGATACTGGCAGAGAGCAGGAGAAGTATACCAATTGTCGGTGTACAATGTATGCCCCTTGCCTATGTATGGTTCCATAATTTTCTTCACGATGGCCCCAGACAAGCCCAAAGGGTCATTGGCAGCGACTTTTGGCACGTCTATATCAGTTCCAGTATAGACGATCATGTCAAGTACTAGGCCGGTCTCACAGTCACACAAGACGAACAGCTTTATCCCAAACCTGTGCCTCTTCAAGGGGATATACTGCTTGAAAACAAGACGACCTTTGAAGAGCACGAGCGACTCATCAATCACCAAGTTGGGGAAAGGGGGGAAGTATTTCTTTTACTTCGCCATCAACATGGTGAAAACATCACAAATTTTTCAGATTCTGTCAGCCCTGTTAGGATTGTCATTGTCTGAGAAGTGAATGAATCTCAGCATCAATGAAAATCTGTCACGGGTCATGTACTTGTTGAAAATTGGTGTGGCGATGAGTGGGTCGTGCTTCCAGTAATGTTGCAGCACATGCTTCTTGCAAAGAGGCATGAGCAACAACAGGGCAAAGAATGTCATGAATTCTTTGGCAGTAGTATCCACCCTGGCTTGTATTCTAGACCTTCGAGATATCATGTGCATCCTGTCCCACACCCACCTGAAGTAGGCGTTGGTTCGGGCCACAATGAACATCATAATCTCCATGTCAAAGAATGCCAAGAAGAAATCTATCTCGTTTGCATTGTCATCACAGGGCCAATCTGGTGTTGAACCAGATTGATTTGCATCAAATTGGTGCAAGTCAGGTACAAAATCGGCCCCATCTGACCATGCAAACGCATGAACATTGGCATCACGCATGGACAAGTTGTCATCATCATCCTCGTCAGCGCCACCTTCGGATATGTCACTGTCGTGGTCGCGATAAAGGATTTCGTCGTCCTCCTCCTCAGACGACGAACGCCCTTCCTCGTTCCAAACCTCGGCCTATGACTCACTATTAGTGTCCATGACGCCAAAATCCCTCACATCGCCGTCCAAATCCCCATCACTACTGTCCCCGTCGCCACCGAATAGCAGGGAGGCATATTTAGAGGGCGTCAGGGGATTCCTCTGCCGTATTCTCATAGGCGTCCTGTGGGCAGGGACGGAAGCAGAGGTGGAAGGGCCAGCAGAGGTAGAAGGGCCAGCTGTGGCAGTGGCGGCTGCAGGGGCGGTGGCAGGGGCGGCCTGTGGTGGCACGATGGGGGTAGAGGCAGGCTTGGTTTTCTTGCCCTTCACCTTCCTTTTTGTCCCTGCGGCGGCAGGGGCAGGAGCAAGGGCAGTGGCAGGGGTGGCGGCGGCTGCAGGGGCAGGGACAGGGGCAGTGGCAGGGGCGGCGGCTGCTGCAGGGGCAGAGACAGGGGTAGGTGCGGCCCGTGGTGGCATAATGGTGGTAGAGGCAGGCTTGGTTTTCTTGCCCACCCCCATCCCTTTTCTCCGTGCGGCGGCAGGGGAAGTGGCAGTTGCAGTTGCAGAGGCGGCGGCGGCTGCAGGGGCAGGGGCATGGGCAGGGGCGGCCAGTGGTGGCACAATAGTGGTGGAGTAGTGATTTTCTTACCCAGCCCCGTCCCTTTTCTCCGTGCGGCGGCAGGGGCAGTGGCAGGGGCAGTTGCAGAGGCGGCGTTGGCTGCAGGGGCAGGGGCATGGGCAGGGGCGGCCAGTAGTGGCACAATGGTGGTAGAGGCAGGCTTGCTTTTCTTGCCCACCCCCTTCCCTTTCCCTTTCTGTTCAGTCGCCCCCGCAGGTCCTGCGTCCCTAGGGCGGCCTCCTCCCGATGCAGAAGGCCCTACTGTAGAGGCGGCGTGGGTGATAGAGGTGGTACTGTGGGCAGTAGAAGGCGCACTGACATCTTGAAAGGCCAGTGACCTTTGTGCACGTACCGTAGCACTTTTACGTGCCTTACGTGCCTTTTGGGGGGCACGAACATCTTCCTCCGAGTCACTAGTGTAGTCGTACAGGTAGGAGGCCAGTTGGGCAGCCACTCTCCGCCTTCCACGGGCACTGACACCACCTGAAGGAGGACCGGTCGTGTCAGAAGGGCGCGCGGGAGAGGGACGTGTAGTCTCCATGGTGAAAAATTGGTATCTGACTGTACGTGTGAGACTGTGGTGTGTGTGGGGGTGGTGGTGAGAGGTGCTATGTAGTACTACTCGCGCACCAATTTTCAGCCGCCCGCGGTTTTGGTGCGTGTTCAAAAACCGCCCTCTTAAGAGCTTTGCCGCCGTCGCCCAGTAAAACCTCTTAAGAGCTTTGCTGCCGTTTACGGGTTAATAGCTAGGGTACAATCTCAATATGTCTCTGGAAAAGTAAACATAACATTCATATCTGAAGAATAATAATGTTATAAATGAACATATGAATAATAACACAGAGAGGATAAGTCTCAAATCACAATAAATAAAGTACTGAAATAAATATACAAAGCTCTCAAATATGGCTTGAAAGTAAGTAAATAATAGTTACTGCGATGTTGTAAGCAAGCGTAGCACTGATAAGTATGGATAGTAAGATAGTATTTGATTTCTAAACGAACAATAAGTTAAAGTAAGTTGAATAAGTCTTTAAACTGTAATAAATCAAAGAGTAATAAATATGAAAGATAACTTCATAAACGTGTATTAAATATAATAGTCATCTATACGTGACTGAGGAACAATTACTCGCGACTGAGCTTTTACTATTGGATCTGTACCCGGATGACACTTAGCGTATAACTCAGGTCTGAATAAGCGTTCAAGTTTTACGTGTAAGTGTAGGTCTTTATAACCGGTGTAACATCATACCTACCGGATGTCTTGTGACCAGACCAACCTGTTGAACGTGACTTTACAACTACAACCGCGTGGCAATAACTCAACCTGCTTATGTGACAAGAGAGAGAGGGAGGGAGAGCGGCCCACCAACTTCCTGCATTCCTTCACATTCCTCGCTTCCCGCCAAATCTGCGTGTGGAGGGCGGGGCACCTGTGACGTGGTGAGCTTCTAACACCTGGATTGGCTACACCACACCTGCTTCTCACCTGTAACTGGTCGACGTGTTTCCTGCCTTCTTATTGGATCCGGCACCTGTTTCCTACCTTCTGATTGGATAGCTAGGTCCAGGGAACGATATATAAGCTGGGGATTTGATAATTCAAACTAGTACATTTCTAGCTGGGGAATTGAGCAGAGTGGTGGGGAGACGAGACAAACTTCAAAGGTTTGTATATTATAATATGTTAAGAAGTTCCTGAGCGACCTCTTACTCGTTAGTTAGAGATTATTAAAAATAATTTGTGACTATTAATTAACCAGAGGTATGTCGAAAACATACACTCATTTGATTTAAGATTTCGTGATTGGAGAATCATATAGATTGGATTGGAGAAATCATATAGATTTGATTGGAGAAATCATATATGTTTAATTTAATTGGAGAGATATATATTTTGAATTACTGTTTAATTTTGGTGATTAGAATTAATGTTTGATTCAGAGATGATTTGTGATATTCTACTTTATTTATTAACGATTAACTAACTTGATGTAAAGCTATTGTCATTCATAATTAATGATTAAAGCCTTGTATAAGTTAAATACTTACCTGACTATTATTCAGAATAGACATTGTAAAGGCCTAAGCCTATTCAACTTGAATTTGTACTTTAGTGAAATCAGAACGTATGCAAAACGATCCTGAAACTCTACCATAACATTCATTGTTTATTATTTTGATTAATTGTAAAATACCTTATTTACGTTTATAAATACAATTCCATTTTATATGTGACTTTATAATATTTCCTTACCATTTTTATTTAGTCAAATGTCTTTCCGTAATAAGAATAAATAAGATGAAATACTAAAGGAGAATAATAATAATAAACTAAGAATAAAGAGATAATATAAAGAGTAAAACAATCTTTAAAGGGTTAACAAACTTAAATTAATTATATATCAAAGATCTTAATACTTTGCTGATAAGCAAGATTAATTGAGATATTCTAGTGTCTTAACACCTTACGAGCGGCCTATGCGGTTTATTTATGTGTACCGCCCAGCGGGGTGTTTTTAGCCAAAATAGGGCTGTTTACGTGATCATTTTTATGCCTAAATAAGACCCAGAACGTAAAACAAGTATCTATCCCTGAAAGGGCATAAACAGAGCTTTCGAATGACACCATAACGATCCTTGTATGATGGATAGTTTTCTTGCAATAACCGTGCAACGCGAGTGCAAAAAGCAGGTAATTCGGTACTTTCGGTACATAATTGAGTATGTAGCGAGTGAGAGAGGGAGGAGGGAGCTGAGATTTGTGTCAGTAGGTTCGCCGCGGTGGTCTGGAGCAGTCATACGCTCGCTAGTCTCCTGCCACCATTTGTCTCTCTCTCTCAGCCACATTACGTGCTGAAATTGCCACTCGAGTTATGTCGAGCGCCGCCACATAGTCCAGCTTTATTAAATACGACTTAAGTGGTGAGCCGCTAATAAAGGGTTAAAACTTTGCTTACATACCGAACTTTTGTATTCGTAATTAATAGCCTCTTTCATATTAAAACATTTAATGTAACTTTAAATAGTTTACTGATTAAATATAATTGAAGTGCTTCTGTCTTTATTTATTTAGTTAACCACTTCTAAATCAAGATACGTAACACCGGATAAACATATATATATTTCCACAACGATGAAGTACATAAATATTTTCCGCACGATAGAAGTGTTTATTGTTCTCCCGAAGCAGAGCGACGAATAATAAGTAAAGAAGGGAAGAATGGAAAATCTTCTTAATTTACGTTAACACTTGTGAACCTTAACATACCTCAGTCTAGACCCTCACTAAAATCATTGTTACCATTACGAACAAAAAACACTAAAAGGATTTAGTAGAGAGTAGACACTGGTAGAGCGACTTTGGAGCACACTGGTGTAGGCGCAGTTGTCTTGGTTCTTGACTACAGGGACCTGGGATTTCACACCTCCCAGCTAGGTTTGGGCCCAAACAATTCCAGTTTACGTTCGGCTCTCTATCTACCTTCTCTCGTCTCGGCACAACGCACTCATTCACTATTCACGCTGAACTTGGAGGATGACAATAAAGGATCCCCTACACTTGGTAAACTTAAGGTATTTCCAGGTGTAGGTTGACAGTGAGTAAAAATACTATCCTGAACCTCGAAGGGGTACAATGATGCAAACTTAAGCTGGATAGTGTTAACTACGCTTGCATCGAAAGTACTTGAGTCATCTATTATGCTCTGATCAAAAGAGATAGCAGCCAATGATTCAATCTCGTCCCTGTCTGGTAGTACGAAGTCACAAGAAAGACTCAAGTGGCTGCTCTGCACGAGATCTTGGGTTTCAATTGAAAGCGCACATTTGGAGACATTTCCAATTTAATTATCTACTAGCCTCCTTAAGTGTGGATGATTGCTAGTTGACAAAGAATGAAGTTCTTCACCGAGATTTCTACTTTTGACTTTCCCTTCTAACTTGGGAACTCCGAGTTCAGAACCCAAAGTGGCTCAACGCGCATAGTGACTTTGATTTTGTTGGCACTTTGGGTGCCCGGTTTCGGGGCAAGAGGGGCATGGGTGATACTCTGGCTTTGTTTTCTTTCAGGGAGCCGGTCGCACTAAGGTTTGTTTTCACTTGGGGATTTCGTGAGGAGGATGCAGGCATTGATTGAACTTGAGTATTTGGTTTGTGCTGGCTCTGAGGGAGATTTAAGTATGATGTGTGAGGCTGTTCTACTATCTCTTGCCTGTTCATTCCTTCTTCACTCGTCTCCTGTCATTGTCGTTGTTGTTTCTAGGGGGTCTCTGATCGCCGTTGCAGGTTATTCTGGAAGCAACGCGTATGTGTTGCATGGAGATAGTGGTATGTGGGTGGTAGATGGTTGGTAGGTATGGTTGGGAAATTTTCATCCCCTGGCATCTCACCATCGCCTTCCAAAAAAAAGTCCCGACCTCGGGGCTGGAGCATGTACTTCTTAAAGGTTTCGGTGCGGATGTAGGGCTGGTGATGGTGGAGGAAATAACACCACACTCTGGCTGTGATATTATTGATGCCATTAGCATCTCTAAAAATGGTGAGGGGAAGATGAACATCTGAGTGACGGATAATATTAGGAGTTGTCTTGGGCAGGTGATATTTCTGTTTTCGTTTTGGACGTGGAGGGAGAGCTTGGCCACTTTCATGGTGGGAGATGTGGCTGGAGCTGTGTCTGGGGAGTGAATGGTTGAATCCTGAGGGTTAGGGTCACTGGTTGTGTTGGAAGGAAGGGGGAAGACCTTAGGATTATTTGCTTTAGGGGGGTATCTCTGATAAGTACTGAGGGGGGAGGGCTAGAAGTTAATACGACGTTTGGGGGGTTTTGTTTATAGACTGGCAAGGTGGGCTGGAGGCTGCTGGGGTAGCTTGGGCAGGTGCAGGTGCAGAGGTAGGCGTGAGGTTGGTGGGCGTGGCGACTGGCTGCAAAGGTGGGGTTGGAGTTGGGGTTGGCCTCCTTGTTGGTGTTGCGGGTTCCCATCTCTTAGGTTTTGTGATGCGGCGGCCATATTGGGAATACGCAGGCTGTGAGATAGGAGGTGGTGAAGGGGTTAATGGTGGGGATGTCAGGAAACTGGGTTTTCTGAGTTTGGAGTGGGAAGGGGGTTGGGTTTTAGGGTGAGGTTTGGGTTTTGGTTTATGGTAGGTGGAGGAAGTAGTGTGAAGGGGAATGGGAAGGATGGGGGGTGAAGGAGGCTTGAGGAGTGGAGTTTTAGATGGGTAGGAAAGGGTAAGGAGTGGTTGAGATGTGATTTGGGGGAGATGGGGTAAAACTAGGAATTTTGGTGTTGGCGGAGGAAGAGGAGATGGGAGAGGGATGAGGGTTAGGTAAGGTAGGTTGTGTTGGAATTGGAATTGTTTGGAAAGAGGAATTAGGAAGGGAATGGGATAGGGTGGTAGGAAGAGGTGCGAACCCAGGCGGAGCTGAGAGAGCTCGAGTGATTGGGGGAAGGGATGCAGGATAGTTAGGGAATGAGGACATTGGGGTTGGAAGGGGGTATTTTGGTTTAGGGATGGGGAGAGGAGGTAATGGGGGTAAGGTTGGGTTGGGGTATTTGGTAGGCTCTATGTTGTGGTAGGTAAAGGGTCTAGACTAGTAGTGGGGCATGCAACATTGTCATTAGGGTCAGCCAACATAGTGAGGTTAGTACTGTAGGATAAATGACTTCCGGGTTAACAAACATGGGAAGAGATGAACCAACTAGGCCAGTGAATGCTGAAGAATCCAACGCTTACATAAGGGTTAGCTGTCTCGGTTTGATAATGAGGTCCGATGAGTTTCTTGTGAATGTACTGGTAATAGGGATGAACTCTGAGAAGAGGTTTGTTATCAAGGCAATATGCTGACGTGAAGGAAGTGTGTGGATAATGGAACTCCTTACTTCGCAGTGATCAGGTACCTGATACATCCCGTGAGCATTAATTACACTTCTTGAGTCTAGGCAAACAAGGGACACCTGGGTTTGGTTAGGGAAGTAAAAGAACTGAATATCTAGCAAGTGTTGATGAAACACGGGGAGCTGTGGATCCGGGGTGTAAGAACAGTCTTTCAATTAACCAGAGTCAGATGCAGTTGTTTGAGTCAAGGTAAGTTCGCATGCAGTTTTGTCTGGGGACACAAAGGAAAACACATACACTGGACACACATACAGGTGAAGATACGAGGACCTACATGACTCAAGAGCGTCTTTGTCTGTCACAGTCACAAGTTGAAGATCGTCGGAGACGAGCATCATTTCTGCTGTGTCAGTCATGGTTAGTAATCGTCCGTCTATAGGAAACAGGAACGGAATAATTCTCCAGGCATTGAACATATTTGAGGACTGGAACGGAATGTGGACTAAGATAAATGAGTATGTCAGAACTGCTTCCATTAGTGGGTAATAGAGTTCACAGTCGTTTGACTCGAATAGCGGAGTCAGGGCAAACTGATCTTTCGCTATTTGAATGTGTTACGTCCTGGGATATATAAACACTGGGCTCTTTCTATTGGACTAGGTATGCGGCAACAAGCAACAACAGAAAACGCTAGATCCCACCCTTATCTATAAACCCAGGCAACAAACCACCCTAAACCGTCAAGAGTCCTGCCTGGACAACAAGGTATCCTATGACTCGGTTACAGGGTGCACGCACTATAGACTGCTGATAGTCAAGCAGGCTATATAAAAGATCACACAATTAAGTTGACTTAAAGCTTCAAGGAAAAGATAGATAACGGAATTAAATTGCAGAAACAATTTAATAACAACTAGAAGAAAGTAGATTTAACGTTACGTTAATTAATACAACTAATCACCCCTGCGTGAAAGAAGGTGAAAGCAAACAGTCCTCAAAACATCGTACAGGTAGACAAGATGCAGGTGTCTAAACTGCATGCGGCTACTGTAGGATCTGATGCTTAGCAAAGAAAGTAAGTTACAGATTTAGAGAACTCTTAACTCATAAGCAGGAATAAATACTAGTGATAGGCCATACAGTGTATAATGGCATAGGTATAATTAAATAAAGACAGCAACTCGCAACATAACCACATACAGGTGTGCTTCTCACTCTTAGTCAGGCAAGCCTGCTCGGACAGAGTCTCTAAGCCACACCCTGACTCACAATGCTCACAAAGACGGTAAACTGTGGCACAATAACAAGCATACAGATATAATAAACCGCTAGCTGTTAATCTGCCAGGTGGCAGAGGTCTAGCCGGAAGGATATAGGCTTCGGATACCCGGGCTGAGCCACCTGCTCTAGCCTAGGGACGTTCCCAAGTCTGTGCGCCAAATTACTCTAATTGAAAGGGTGCTCTCTTGAGAGACTCAGATCCCAAGTATCTGACTCTCTCCTGGCGACCCTAAAACAAATGCAAGACGTGCTAGTGCAGTGCTGAGTGGACTAGGCAAGGGCCCTCACACAACACAACACTAGACACACAGGCACACAGACAAGAAAATGCCCCCAGACTCCCACGGGTATCCTAGTAAAGTCGTGCAGGTCCACAGGACTCGCACCAGCAGACTTTACTTAAAGGATCACAAAAAGCCTCCCCTCCGGTCTAGCCCCTGCTCACCTGCCACAAGAACACACTAGCAAGCATGAAACCACCAAATATGAGACAACAAAAAAGCTTCCTAGGTCTCATTAACAATTATATCTCTGCATAAGGCCCAAAATCCTATCTAGTTATCTGAGAGCTCGTCGTTAATACAATGATAGATATAAGGTCTATCAAGGGGATGGGATAATTAAATAGATTGGTGAAGTAGTGGAAAGAAGGTATACAAAGTAAGAGAGAAAGTTTCTAATTGGGGTTGAGAGGGATAGATATCAAGGGGGTCCGAAGGGTACGACAGTGAGGTGAGCTCTGAGGAGAATAGCTCCTCTGGACCCCTCCAGGATCCCACACAAAGGCACGGTGGTCAGCCAATCACAGGCCGCTACGTCACCCGGCAGCAGGCCTGCAGAAGGCGCCAGGAACCACCAGCCAATCAAAACCGAGAGAAAAGACCACGCGGGCGAGCAACTCCTCCGGGAGGGAGGAGGGAGGAGGAGGAAAAGCAACACTCACCTCCCCCACCCTGCTCGCTCGCTCTCTCTCTCTCCTTCACTACAATGCATCTTATGTATTATAATGAAACAATCAACTATCGAGAATAAAATATACTAAGATGTGTTGGTTAAGAATAAGGGCAGCTTCAAGCTGTGAAACAACATAAGAATATCCCAGACATTAGTTACATTGTCGTAGGCTATATACTAAGGAAAAGCCGGCCGGCCAGCTGCCGCCAGCCGGTTTCTAAACAGCTGGGCAGCCGACACTCGCGCATGCCCGCACGTGGCTACTATGCAGGAGCGTCACACCTCCCCCAAGATATAAGACACTTAACTAAGTTCTTCATATCTAACAGAAAGCTTCTCATAGTACCACACACTGTTGCGACACAAGGCACTATATATAAAAAAAATGAAGACTGTTGCACTCCACCGAGCAAGTACAACTAACTTAGCGACAATGAGCGAAAACATTCAACTTAGATACTACTACAACATCTTATACATAATTCTACACGTTATAAAAATAAAGAGTTTTTATAAGGTTTTTTCTTTTTTTTCTTTTTTTATTTTTTTCGGCTGAACTACAGTGACAGCCTATTTTCCTTCACTCTCAACACACACTGACTGAACGGCGAGGGTTCTCCTGCAACCAAACCCTCCCGTGACAAGCAATCAGCCAAAACATTATTAGTGCCCTTAGCATGCCACACATCCAACTTGTGTCCCGGCAGCAAAACAACACCTGGCACTGATAAACTGCCCAGTTCATCACAAGACTGGCATTTCTCTTCGCTCTTTCCGGCAACGGGGCCTGCCAATAACCTTTCACTAGTTCTACCTTCGTGATAGGCGATGCAGCCCCGAGGCGGTCTATGGTGTCGTCAACTCTCGATAAGGTATAGGCGTCTGTCAGGGATAATGCACACACACTCTCGCAATCAACACACTCACTGATCTTGCCACTTAACACAGGTTGCAAAGTTACAGGCAACGACCACTCACGACATTCCTTATCCCTCAGACCCTTCGTCAACACGTAATCCAGCTCTGCTTGCACCACAGGCTGTCGAGCAGGATTTATTCGGTAGGGAATTAAACTGAGCCTTGCACTATCTCCAGCCTGCATGTCGGATTCTACCCCGTACATCAGGCCTGGAGAAGCAACAAACATGCGGATGCACTGCCACAGCCTAGTAAACAACTTATCTCGCAGAATAACAATCCTAGTGCCCTTCCACAACCCAGCCGAGACCGCAGCTTCTAACCTGTTGTCTCCCTCCTTCTCCACCTTCGTCCCTAGAACAGCCAGGTCATGAGAGGGACAATCAGTACCACCTGTGCAGTCACTCCCATAGTTCATTATTGCGAAGGCTTCCCCGCCGATACCGTACATGCACACCCCCGCAATCCTTACGACTACATCTGCCTGCACCGCTTTTAGCGACATGGCCAGATACAGTCGGTCTATGGTAGGGCTGTTGCAATTGACTAGAGCAGCATTGGGAGGCTATGCGACGACTGGGCACTTCTATGCCACAGCCAACCTCACCAATCTGCTCAAAGTTCTCCTTTTGACCACCACCCTTGGCAGCCATGGGTCGACCCTGACCTGGCAACCATGCCGAAGCCTCGTCGCCCACCTTGAACCACCGAAACAACGAGGCTAACGGTCCTTCAACATTCCCGTGACCTGCCCGCGGAACATCTTGCACCGCCAGAGTTGTGAGACTCAGGGGCTCGGCACGACCAGTGGGGTATGAACCGAGCTGGTGCTGGAGCGCTGCACACTGCTGCTCAGGCAGGTGCTCTAGTGCTTCCACAGCCACCAGACTCGTGTCCCCCGCCCACTGCTCCGCCGAGACATGACAATCCCTACTCTCCTCCACCTGTGCCCTACTGCCCCCCTCTCCTTCTCCACCTTGGCCGCTGCAGACCAACGCAGGGACAGTAGGCTGCTCAGGTGGTTGCCTCACAAACTCCTCCAACAGGTTCACATGACATGTTTCCCCGTCCTCGTGTTTGATCTCGACAGCACCATTACCAGACTTCTGAACTTCCGGATCCTCCAACTGCAGTTTACAAATATCTGAGGGAACCAACCTGTCTAGATGCTTCCGAAGCAACCCAAGTCCTCCCCCAATATCAAACTGAGCAACCCTTTTTTCTCTCCGTGTGTAACGTTGCTGCCTCGGAGTCTCTTCCTGCCCTACCTCCTCACTAGCTGTGACAGGTCCTGGGGCCTCTCCAGACTCTAACATAAGTGCCAATAATGAGTCACCAAGAAACACTGCCGGCTCAAAACTCTCCAATTGACCAACACTTCCCGTTTTCTTGTGACCTTTCCTCCGCGGTTTGATAGACTGAGGTGGTGGCTGCAAGGCTCCGGATGTCTGAGAACGCGTCACAACACCCGCCATGGTTTGTACGCTACACTTCTCAACCCACTCCTGTTCCTCCCTATTAACGTCGGCCGCCTTCTCGGCAACGACCAAGGGTGAAACCTTAGAAGCAGGCACCGCAAAGTCGTTGCCGAGGAGGAGGTCGACGCCCCCAACAGGCAAGTTCTCTACGATTCCGACATCCAGCTCCTTAGCCACACCACCCACCTCCAGCTCCATCCGCACCAGCGGGTAGGACTTCGTAGCATTGATCCCCTGAACTACCACCACCCGAGCAGCGTTAATCGGCCTACCAGTAAAGTTCTTTAACAAGGTCTGAGAAGCCCCAGTATCACGCAATAGCTTAACTCCTCGCCTTTCGCCAGCCCACTTCACAAAACCATGCCCTCTATGACCCCCAAAGACGTCTCGGACAGGGTTCGAGCCTTCCGGACTCTTGAACACAGGCTGTGTCCCAACCTCTGACGAACTACCCTTGGCAAACTCAGAAGATATAGGCGACACCCCTATGCTGCGGACCAATGACACAACCTTGTTTGGTGGCTTGTTCGGACAAGCATTTGCAAAGTGACCCTCCTTGTGACATGCAAAGCACTCTTTACTCTTTGGTTTCCCTTGAGAGTGGGAGGTACCATTAGACTTCTTATACGGGACGGTATTTGGTTTATGTTCAGTTTCATTGTCAGTGCTAGATGGTTTTGTGTATTTATGTGTATCAAAATTCTTGGGAGGGGGAGGGGTACGATCCTTTGCACCCGACTCACTCCTAGCTGCTGCTTCGCACCCTCGAATTAATGACAGTCGGAAGTCAGCCATTTCTGCTGCCTCCTGGAGAGTTCTAGGATTTTTTTCCTTTATATTTAATGTTAAGTCCTCGCCTGTGCACTTAAAGAACTGCTCCAAGAGAACCAGCTCCCTCAACTCCTCAAAAGTAGCTGCCCTCTCAGAACGCAGCCAATGTCGTAGTGCATCAGAGCCTTCTTTAGCTCATCATAAACTACACAGGACTCTAAAGGTAGTGCATCATACGCTTTTAGCCCCTTTCCTAGGAGTCTTGATGAAACTAATGCTGCCCACTTTTCCTGAGGCCACTGGTGTTCCTGACACTTCTTCTCAAATCGCATAAAAAACTCAGTCACACATGACTCATCGAACACAGGAACTAGTTTAAGCAGGTGCGACAATGATTGACCCCCAATATTTCGCCCTGTTACCTCCACTCGAGATCTCTCCAGCTCCCTGTCAGCCCGATACCTAGTAGACTCTGCCTGCAGTTCAGCCTCTCATATAGCTGTTCTCTCTGCAGCCTCAGCCTGCACACTAGCCTGTCTCTCGGTAGCCTCAACCTGAGCTCTAGCAACCTCAGCCTGAACTCTAGCAACCTCAGCCTGCACACTGGCCTGTCTCTCGGCAGCCTCAACCTGAGCTCTAGCCTGTCTTTCGGTAGCCTCAACCTGAGCTCTAGCAACCTCAACCTTGGCCATCTCAAGCCGAAACAACAAATCTGGAGTCAACCCTTGAGGAGGGGAAGGTGCATTTAATGGAGAGGGTCCCTGTGATTGAATTCCACGCTGCCATTGACCATCAACTTGGGGGTATGTACTAAATTCAGGCACCCTGACGTTTGATATGGGGGTAGAGTGGAGGGGGGGCTGGGGACCGGGGCCCCCAGTCGCCTCTCCACCCAGGTCTCTCCCTTCTAAACCCAATATCAAAGTCCTCAGCTGATCTTTCCTCATGCCACTTAAACCCTGGTGACCCTGAAGACCTGCCACACACTTTAAGCCATACTTATTCAGCTTCAACACCCTGGCAGCGGTAAGGGGCACCTCTAAAAATCTTCTAGCACCCTCCTCGCTATCGACTAGCCACTCCACAGGTCTTTCTCCCTCCGAGCCCGTATCGTGACCTGACCCATCACTGTGTTCCGATGTATTACACATGTTTGTGTACTGCAGTAATTATCACGGTTATAGAATGTGCCTTATCTCCTATGCAAGTATGTATATACTAATGTTATTTAAAGTCTTTAATGTGTTATATTGGTTGCTCCAAAAAAAAAAAACTATGTGCACTGTATTCCTCTAATCATAAGGAATCTCAAAACAAATGACCACTATATTCCTCTGTTCTGTAAATCCTATGCAAGGTCGCCATTTGTTACGTCCTGGGATATATAAACACTGGGCTCTTTCTATTGGACTAGGTATGCGGCAACAAGCAACAACGGAAAACGCTAGATCCCACCCTTATCTATAAACCCAGGCAACAAACCACCCTAAACCGTTAAGAGTCCTGCCTGGACAACAAGGTATCCTATGACTCGGTTACAGGGTGCACGCACTATAGACTGCTGATAGTCAAGCAGGCTATATAAAAGATCACACAATTAAGTTGACTTAAAGCTTCAAGGAAAAGATAGATAACGGAATTAAATTGCAGAGACAATTTAATAACAACTAGAAGAAAGTAGATTTAACGTTACGTTAATTAATACAACTAATCACCCCAGCGTGAAAGAAGGTGAAAGCAAACAGTCCTCAAAACATCGTACAGGTAGACAAGATGCAGGTTTCTAAACTGCATGCGGCTACTGTAGGATCTGATGCTTAGCAAAGAAAGTAAGTTACGGATTTAGAGAACTCTTAACTCATAAGCAGGAATAAATACTAGTGATAGGCCATACAGTGTATAATGGCATAGGTATAATTAAATAAAGACAGCAACTCGCAACATAACCACATACAGGTGTGCTTCTCACTCTTAGTCAGGCAAGCCTGCTCGGACAGAGTCTCTAAGCCACACCCTGACTCACAATGCTCACAAAGACGGTAAACTGTGGCACAATAACAAGCATACAGATATAATAAACCGCTAGCTGTTAATCTGCCAGGTGGCAGAGGTCTAGCCGGAAGGATATAGGCTTCGGATACCCGGGCTGAGCCACCTGCTCTAGCCTAGGGACGTTCCCAAGTCTGTGCGCCAAATTACTCTAATTGAAAGGGTGCTCTCTTGAGAGACTCAGATCCCAAGTATCTGACTCTCTCCTGGCGACCCTAAAACAAATGCAAGACGTGCTAGCGCAGTGCTGAGTGGACTAGGCAAGGGCCCTCACACAACACAACACTAGACACACAGGCACACAGACAAGAAAATGCCCCCAGACTCCCACGGGTATCCTAGTAAAGTCGTGCAGGTCCACAGGACTCGCACCAGCAGACTTTACTTAAAGGATCACAAAAAGCCTCCCCTCCGGTCTAGCCCCTGCTCACCTGCCACAAGAACACACTAGCAAGCATGAAACCACCAAATATGAGACAACAAAAAAGCTTCCTAGGTCTCATTAACAATTATATCTCTGCATAAGGCCCAAAATCCTATCTAGTTATCTGAGAGCTCGTCGTTAATACAATGATAGATATAAGGTCTATCAAGGGGATGGGATAATTAAATAGATTGGTGAAGTAGTGGAAAGAAGGTATACAAAGTAAGAGAGAAAGTTTCTAATTGGGGTTGAGAGGGATAGATATCAAGGGGGTCCGAAGGGTACGACAGTGAGGTGAGCTCTGAGGAGAATAGCTCCTCTGGACCCCTCCAGGATCCCACACAAAGGCACGGTGGTCAGCCAATCACAGGCCGCTACGTCACCCGGCAGCAGGCCTGCAGAAGGCGCCAGGAACCACCAGCCAATCAAAACCGAGAGAAAAGACCACGCGGGCGAGCAACTCCTCCGGGAGGGAGGAGGGAGGAGGAGGAAAAGCAACACTCACCTCCCCCACCCTGCTCGCTCGCTCTCTCTCTCTCCTTCACTACAATGCATCTTATGTATTATAATGAAACAATCAACTATCGAGAATAAAATATACTAAGATGTGTTGGTTAAGAATAAGGGCAGCTTCAAGCTGTGAAACAACATAAGAATATCCCAGACATTAGTTACATTGTCGTAGGCTATGTACTAAGGAAAAGCCGGCCGGCCGGCTGCCGCCAGCCGGTTTCTAAACAGCTGGGCAGCCAACACTCGCGCATGCCCGCACGTGGCTACTATGCAGGAGCGTCACAAATGGAGGCACGGAGATGTTCAACAGGCAATAGGTCAGTGGTGACCCGACTTAGTGCAGCATCTACTAAGTTTGCTAAGACCGCCTTTGTATTGGCATTTAAATCTTGAACATCATCATCCGTGGTCGGAAGGATCTAGGAAAGGTACATGACTTTATTTGCGGATAGTCCATCAGCTATTAAGGAGTTAACCACCTGTGTCAGATTATTCATGTGTGCTACGACCGAGTGTAAAGAATTCATAACATTCTTCATGGCTTTTGAGTCGTAGTTCAAGACTGTTTAAGGCTTTTGCTGCGTTCTCCATGACAGTGAGCCCCTTTCACAGTTTCTCAACATCAGAGGCTTGGGCTGTTCCAAAGTGATCATGGGAGAGTAGGCCAACAAAATTAAACAGTCCTCTCTTAACACGCTGGGAGTGAGCGTTTTGGATACCTGGTTATGACCGTCAGGTAGGACCAACTGGATCTTCTGTAGCCTACGAGTTATACGAGTTATGCGAGCATGTTGAAGCGTTAATGTAAGTCGTAAGCCACGCAAATTTGTTTTGATTAGCTAGTAGGAAGGTGAACGCAGAGTGTAATCGGTCAAGGCGACGTTGGAGTACCGTATAGTCACTAGATAGACTAAGGAGGTGTCCAAATTCATACTTAACTGATACGACATCTTCCGCAACTAAAACTCTCCCTACTTGGGCTACAAGGGCACCGGGTTTCAGCAACGAAGGTGATGCTGCATCAGCCAGCCACTATTAGTGTTCCAAGCAGTAGAAGGGTTTTCACTAACCAGTTCATCTTTCTCTGAAGAAAGGACCATATCCTATTAGCAATGTGTGCTAATTGAATACTTCACTCGCCCAGTAGGATGTACTGTACTTGGGTGAGTGGCTTGCTCTGTTAGATATGATACTTTAACAGAACGATGGTTTTTGGTTGATTGGTAATGTAATCTTCTCAACACACCTGGGTGTGCGGCTTGTTTCATTAGATATGATATCTCAATAGAACAATGATCCACTCTGCTAGCAGAACGGAGCTTCCGCCAATACTCATTGGCGTCTGCGGAGTCAGTTGACGGAGGTGCAGTGGGTTGCACCGTTGAAGGTGAGAGGATAGGTATTAATTGGCCATCGGCGGGGAGTTCAGGGCTCACACGTTTTAACCTATTACCATGGATTACTTATACCTTGTTAGTGGTAGGGTCTCGAACCTCAAACTTGTTACCGGATGTTGTGTCTGTAACGATATTGGGTCCTCTATACTTCGGCGAGAGCTCAGACATTCTCGACGGATCTAGGCGCATAACTTTGTCACCTACTTCAAGGACAGTTTGCTGTGCTCTTTTGTGTAATAATAAAGCCAAGAAAAACAAAAATCCGGTGGATAAAAAGTATATAGCAATGAAGCATAAAATGATAGGAACCCAAAACTGCCATTAGAAGTGAGATCCCAGCTGTGGTCCTTTATATTGAAAAAAAAAAAAATGAAAATGAAAAATGAAAAAATGAAAAAAAAAAAAAAAAAAAAAAAAAACCTAACCCTAACCAATTTATCGTTCAAGTCCAAATATTCTATAATTAGGCCTAGGCTACTGGTACGGTATCCTTCTTTTTACCATGTGGTCATAATGTATTGACTCCCCAACTAGGCCTAATTTTGGAAAGAATGTAGTTACTGGGTGTACCGCCCACCTTGTTTACACTACGCCGATGCTAGCAATAATGTTCCCGTCTATTTTGACTGACGTGGGATACAATAATAGGTTGAGGGGAGGCTTTGACCCTCCCACGACTTATTGTCATCATCAATTATATTGCCAGCAGGGGGCAAATAACAGAAAAAATAGATGGGAACTTAACCGCGAGCGATCGACCTATGTAAACATGACGACCGTCAGACCGTACACCCGGATACTACATCCTTCCCCTAATGTTACATTATAACCGGTAAAAGTTTATCACCAACCATTTACAAGTTTTTCAGGTAATTTGTTGTTGTTTTTTATTTTTTATTTGATATACAGTGTTGTTTAATACCGAGGACCATCGCATTTTAGTATTTTCAACATTAGCCTAACCTAACCTAACTTAACCGAAAACTAACCTGCCTCTGCGACGGTCTAAACCCAGCTCACGTTCCCTGTGTTATGGGTGAACAATCCAACAGTTTCTCGTATTTCACTTATAGTGATTTTGCGACGGTAATTACATGTACACCAACAAAGTATCGTTCATGAAAGTGATAAAACACTGATAGGCCTAATCATCGATGGGGCCCGTAACTGGTTGGTCATAAACTAATACCTTATAACCTGTAGGCCTACAGTGTAACAGTCACAGTGAAATAGATATCCTAGGCCTAGTAACTTTCATAAAATAGGCTAGGACTAAGATTTTGTGAACAAAACAAGGATTCAAGGAATGTAGACCCACTCAAATAGCCTATCCTACTCTTCTAAAAAGTAACCATATTTTTATGGATCTCAATAGAGTCATAGACTCAAATTTCAACTAGCCTGGGGCCATAGGCTAATCTCATTGAACTGGATGGACTCCGAGTTCATCGATTTGGCTAGCCATGGTTTTGCGAAAATTACTGCTCTATTATCACATAAACACCTTCACCACCTATCAACATCCTGCTACTATTACTGTCATATAGCAGACAACTTGAGATATGAGTCTAGGCACTCCTTAATCATCAGGGCAATACATATGGCATAGAATATGGCGGCCGCACAAATCAATGTCTGCCAATATGGAGCCAAAAACAGGCATATGGTGTATTTTACCTACTCTCACTGACTACCTTTATCTCCAGCTTGTGTTTCCTGGCATCAACCTGTGGACTGAGGGCAATACAGGCCAGTAACAACACCAGGAGAAGCTTTATTCTGATTTTCACCATTTTGTTTGTTTTTCCAACTTCACGGCTATGACAGTTCTGAACAGAGTACCCAGATTAACAGAATACTCCATCTGGTCCCGTGATCAGGGTACTGGCCGCCATCTTGATTCCAAGGCCCAGTCAAGCAAGTATTCGATTCAGTCGGAGCGATTAGATATTGAAATGCCGGGTGAACGAAGGGAATTTAACCCTCCCGAAAATCTCCAGCCGGCATGGTGATACACGTGGTGGGTTTCTTAGACTTCACCACCAACGACTATTTTATGCTATCCCAGACGTCAACTCGGGTAGTTTTGTGGTTGCAGGATTTTTGCGAGGGCATTACAGATATTATAGTATATAAATACAAATGGATTTAAATATAGTGATAAGAATAATATAAGTTTGTCAATGGAGTGTAGAAACAACTGTGATGCTTGAAATACATCGCAATAAGGAATCAAGATGGCTTCCATATGTCAAGTTACAGTAAATCTGTTTAACAAGGTACCTAAGTTCTGAGGCCCTGTTGGTGAAATAAATTTTAATAAATACACAACCAACTTAACTGTTTTAACATATACATCAGTAAATATTATATTTATTAGGCATATACCTAGACTACAATATAAAATCAAGCTATAGAGAGGAAAACAAACAAATATTAGTTTTGCAGTAACAAAATTGAATGCTCGCATTTATAAAAAAGACAAATATTGGGCAATACACATAATACTATAGTATAATCTTGGGAATTCAATTCTATACAATCAAACATATAATATCAGCCCGTATTTTCATAATCACGACACCAAAATGGCTTTCAACGAAAAATTTGTCCACTCTCCCTAAAGGATCTCTAATGAGAACACCGTCCATACGATAACTGGAAATCCGCAAAAGGCCTACTGGGCTATACGAGGCCAGGAGGCATACCTCTTCTTCCCTACATTCTGAACTTCTCCCACTATAACCTATAGTCCCTAAAATTAAGCTTTTATAACTACCTAAGACCTATCTATCTATCTAATGCCTGACGCCGTTATCCCCGAAGGGGTGGCCACGAACGAACCGCCCCCATGCACCTCTGTCCCCAGTCAGTCGACGCCCCTCCTCCCAACCAGCACCGCCTTCATCCATATACTTCTTCACTCCATCTTTTCACCTCTCTATCGGTTTACCTCTCCCTCTCTGTCCTTCCACCTCGCTGTCGTACGCCCTCTTAGTCATTCTCTCGCTTCCCATACGTTCCATATGGCCGAACCATCTCAAGGTGTTCTTTTTCACACCTTCCAGCACATCTACCTCCACACCACACCTCCTTACTTCCTCATTCGTCTGTCTATCCCTCCATGTAACTCATTTCCAACCCTCTCACTCTTGGTCTGAGTCTACTCCACCAACGTCCATGCTTCGCTTCCGTAAGTCAGTGTCAGGATAACCACACTGTCATGCAAGGACTTCTTCACTTCCATACTGACCACCCTATTTCTTGTACTGCTTTCAGCGTTCCTACAACCCTCTTCCCCTGTTGCACCCTCTCCCGCACTTCTTCATCCATAGTCCCATCTTTACTCAACACACTGCCCAGATACTTAAATGAGCTGACAATCTCCATAGTCTGACCGCTCAACTTGACCTCACACTCTGTGGCTTCACCCCTTTCGAAGACCATAACCTTGCTCTTCCCCGCATTTACCTTCAGATTCCGTTTTTCGCACACTGTTCCAAACATATTTACCAGACCCTGCAACTCCCATTCATTATCACTCATCAGAACTGTATCATCAACAAACAACAGTACAGGTAGCTTCCTGTATTAAAGGAGGTTTGGGAAGGCGATTTTTTTGTTTTAAAGTCTAGGGGACAAACTAATACTACATTGCTCGAAAATGGCATAAACAAGCAAATGCCCCAATACCAATACAACAAAATCCCATAATCTCCCACAAAGACGTCAGACCCGATAGTGTTAACATCCTGTCAGAGTAAAGAACGTAGTAGTAGTAATCTCTCTACACTGTTTACGTTCTCAGCCCCCAACCCCCCAGTCCCCCTAACCTTATTTAATCCAGGGGTGGTCTTTTGGGAGCCTAGTCTGTTTTGTTCCATTGGCGATTATAAGACGTTTCGCCCCAATAGCTTTGCGATTATATAACGTTTTGCTCCATTAGCTTAGCAATTATAAGAGGTTTCAACCCATTATATTTGCGATTATAAAAAGCTTTGCACCATTACCTTAGCAATTTTAAGACGGTTCAACCTATTTTGGTGTTGATTTTGTCTGGCCCAGCGATAGCAAGCCTATAAAGTAAGATAAATTAGGCCTTGCCCGATAAATTTGTCTACAGAAAAAAATGTATAAATTTAGTCTGGTTGTCGGTTTTATTTTATGATTTTTCTTAATGTTGTTATTATTATATTTTATTTTTTTTGCTTGAAGGGGCCACTAAAAATATATTGCTCGATAATATATTGTCCTACGTAGTTTGAAAGACGTCTGTTAGCCTAGGTGACAAACTAAACACAAAGGGTACACAAAGTAAGGACATTGGTCACTTGAGTGGCTATAGTGTCAGTGGTGGTGGTTATAGAGGGACTGACTCGCAGTGCTCCTCCCTCTCCCTCCCTCAGTTCTGGCACCCCGTTCTCGTCTTTAGCGCCAAGCTCTCGCTCTTGGGCATCTCGTTCTCGGTTTTGGGCACCTTGTTCACGCTTTTTGGCACCTCTTTTACACTTTTGACGCATCGTTCACACTCTTTGGCACCTCTTTCACTCTTTTTGGCGCCTCTTTCTTACTTTTTGGCACCTCTATCACACCGTCCAGTCCAATATCTAGATATACAAAGACACCAAGCCAGCAACTTTGACCCTGTGGCATATATTTTTCTTCTTCTTCTTCTGGATTCTGTGGACATTACAACCACACCGCCTACAACCCAACTCATGTGCGGTAAGTAATTTTTTATGTTTAGCCGGTATCACACGAGCGCTTTTTCCATCAACATTTATCCTCAACACTGGTCTGGCAGCTTGTGAGGTCAACATATATAATATTTCTGTCATCTAAATTCATCTACCATCAGCCTAGTTTCCGATACAAGTGCAAAATATTCCAGAAATGTTGCCAGCAAAATGTTGATCATAGAATGTTGACTATAAAAGCTCTCGTGTGATACCGGCTTTAATTAATACATGTTTATTTTAAACTATTATTTTTGTGAACGTGGATTTATTTAATGTTTAATATTATTATTATTATTATTTTACTTCAATTATTATTTTATCTATTATGTTGTATTTAGTTGATCATTCTGACGTTATTATCGGCGATGCAGAGGTTGAGTGGCTACGGGGCTTTTTTCTGAACCCCCTTCTCCCTCATGCTTAGCCCCATTAGTTTTGAAATGTTATGAAGTTCGCCCAAATACTTTGGCTAGTTTAAGACCTTATGCCTCATTCTGTATCAAGATCTAACGTCTGAACCCCTTCTGTATCGGCGACGTCTTTTTCATTATACTCTGGCAACTATTATAATATATTCAACTTAGGAAGGACGCCTACCAATGAAAAGGCTACAGACTATCTCAATTAACCCTTTCAGCTCCAATTTATCCTTCCTAAGCTTCATAAAATCGTCTTAACACTCAAAGAGCGGCCTAGGCGGTAATTTCTATGTACCGCCCAGCATTTTTTTTTTACCATAAATTGGGTTGTTTCCGTGCTCTTTTTCATGCATAAACAAGACCCAGAGCATAATACAAGTATGTATCTCTGAAAGGGCATAAATTGAGATTTCCAATGATACCCGAACCATCCTTCTACGATCACTGGTTGTCTTGCAACGATCGTGCAACCGAAGGGCAAAATCGCTAAAATACGGTAATTTTCTTACATTATTACGTGTGAAACGAGTGAGAGAGGGTGGAGTACAAAGGAGTACATCTCAGTAGCTCCACGGCCACCGTGGCGAGCGGTCAGGAGGTAATCTACGCTCCTCCCACCGCTCCGCTCTCTCTCAGAGCACATTACGTGCTCAAAATTGCATTCGACAATAGCCGGGCCCCGCCCATTGGCCACATTTATTTCACTCGACAATGGCCGGGCGCCGCCAGTTAAGGGTTAAGGGGACATGGGCTGTTTTTCTGGTCACCCTTTTTCCTTATGCTTATCCCCAGTAATTTTCAGATTTTCAGATTTACGGCCCATTAGTTTGGCGATTTTAATACCTTTTGCCCCATTTCATTGTCAATTTTAAGAACTTTCGTGCCATTTAGGTGTCTATTTTTTTCCTGGCGAGCGATAGCGAGCCTGTAATCTTCGGCCGTAATCTTCGGCCGGGAAATTTTTCTACCGAAAAATGTACAAATTAATCTAGAATCTGATGGATGTTTTTTTAAGTTTGATGGGAGGAAACTAAAAACAAAATAATAAATAAATGAAAAAATCTACCAAAAAGTGAACCATCCCCCCTCTTTATGTAGCTGAAGTCAAATATCAAATACGTCAGCGGTACAGAAGGGGTTAAGACCTAACAGCTAATGGGGCTAGATCTGAGAGAGGAGGGGGTCCAAAACTCCCAATCCCCCCCACCCCTATTTTCTGATACCATTGTATTGAAGAAGTTTAACAGATACAGAAACAGGAATGAAGGCGAGGCTCTTTTTATTTTTATTTTTTGCTCCCTAGACCTCCATCAAACTTTAAAAAACACCCCTAAGGACCCCCATTCGAGATAAAAAATGTAAAAAATTTCGGCAGAACAAAGTTACATTTGTGTTCTATATGCGAAACGTTGTCAATAAAGTGCTCCTCCTCACATGGTGATAATAATTTTTCTGTCAAGTTCATAGCGATTTTGATAAGTTGTTCTGTCTTTTTACTGTGTGCTTCTAAGCTTTGGTTCGTTTATTATGCAAGTTTTACATTATAATTATCAGGAGTTACCGCAAGAATACGAGACAAGATGGTGTCACCATGTCAAACTAATGGTATCCTGTTTGATTAAGTTAACCTTTGATGTGCCCTAAAAACATAAAGGATGTGTGTGACAAGAGTGAGAGACTTGGACTTTGAAATGGTCGTGGCGGAGGGACGAATTGGGGAACAACTAGGTTGATTGTAGGGAGGTACTGGTACAATAAGATAAACTACAATGTAACTAGAATAAGATAGATTGTACACCACTTTGTAACTGTCACAGTGTGTGTGTGTGTGTGTGTGTGTGTGTGTGTGTGTGTGTGTGTGTGAGTGTGTGAGTGTGTGTCTGTGTGTGTGTGATATTTAATATTTCCTATCACGTCTCAAATGTTGTATAATTTTCTTTACATAATTAGGCAGATTTTTTTGGATGAGAGAGAGAGAGAGAGAGAAGGAGGGATGGGGGGGAGTTGGAGTGAGGGGGTGTAGAGTCGGTCGGCCCGTGGCGTACTTGTTATTTGTCCCCATGCGCAGCTGGCAATATACTGTATACTGTATGGTGATGACAATAAGTCATGGGGGGTTGAGGGGGGGGCCCCTCAACCCATTATTGTATCCCACGGCAGTCAAAATATACGAGAACGTGGGCGATACGCCCAAATACTACATGGGCCCGACAGTCAGGCGGCCCAACCGCCATGGGACCGAGTGAGGGTACCAGTAATATCTAACAAAAAGGTCAAACCATACTTTATATCATCACTACATCCTCGGCTTGACATTTAACCCTCGACCCGTGACTCCGTACTCGGGAAATTATCACAACTTGTAAAAAGGATACTACAAAATACCAACAAGGGTTAAGTTACTTTCATATTCCAAACAAAGAAATGAAACTGAGAAGAAATCTAGACGTGTGTACATAATATCCTTCTAAACGTTAATGGATACGAATTTCTCTCACGGTGTTTCTTTGGAATGGATATTTGTTACGTCTGGTGTTTCACAGGGATCAGTCTTCGACCCACTGTTGTTAATAAATTAGTCAACGACACGCTGCTGGTCTGCTGAATGTGATCTCCAAGTTTGTATTCTGCAGTCAAAACAACATGATATAGAACATTATTTTCTAAAGGAATATCTAACGGTCTTCTACTGTAATTATTTAACTAACAAACATATTAGTAATAGTGAACCCTTCTAAGAATACAAAGCATAGGATATCCACTTCCAATTCCCATCTCAAAGTTCAAAGAAGATAATATTTTGTTTCAAAGTTCAAAGGAGATAGCATTTTCTTCCTAAATCCAAGATGAACGTTGATGTCATTTCCAGGACGCCCGTTTCCGAACATCTGGTCCGGCTGACCAGTTGTGTACGTGATAACCCCTTTTGTACCGGTGACGTCTTTTTAAGGGGATGTGGGCTGTATGTTTTGTCTATCAATTTATATATTCATTTATTTTCTAGTTTCCTCGCTAGACCTGACTAAGACCTCCCTCAAACTCCCCCTGTACATTTTTCGGTAGAAAGATGTTCCGGCTGAAGGCCGGTTCCTCTTATAATTACAGGCTCGCTTTCGCTCGCCAGGGAAAAATCGACGCCTAAATGGCATGATAGGTCTGACAATTGACAACGAAATGGAACTAAAGGTGTTAGAACCGCCAAACTAATGGGACGAACGTCTTAAAATCTGAAAACTAATGGGGCTAAGCATGAGGGAGAAGAGGGGCCAGAAAAACGACCCATCTCCCCTTAACTTGATTCTTTCAATGTTTAGACGATTTTGTATAGTTTAAGAAGGATCTGAGGGAGAAAGTGGTCCAGTAAACCGGCCCATCCCCCCTTGATTATTATTGAGGGTTTTGATTGGTCCAGTCATTTTCGAGATATTTAGTTTTAGTTTGCCCTTTCCTATTTATATTCTGGGTTTATATAATTATGTTCCAACTTTTCCCATATTGTTTACAATGTTTCTCAGTTAGCCATAATCTCTCTAAGGAAACTAAGGAAAGTATAATTGTATTATTATCATAGTAATTTTTATTATTATTATTATTATTATTATTATTATTATTATTAATATTATTATTATTATTATTATTATTATTATTATAATTATTATTATTATTATTATGATTATCATAATATCTATTGTTATTATCAATATTATTATTACAGTATTAGTATTATATTATTACTATATTATTATTGTAGGCTATATTATTATCATAATTATTTTATTATATATATTATTATATATTTTTTTTCAATATCATTATTATTACTATTATCAAGTACTCAGAAAACAATACCACACAACAAAAGTACTGATATATTGTTATCCCAGAGGAAATGTTACAAGAGAAAAGGCGTTTCTTAGAATACGATACAACGTTACAAAAACATTTACAAGAATCTCTCTCTCTCTCTTAGAAAACGTTACTTAACATTTACTAAGGAAATAGGACAGCTTAGAAGACGAATAATTAGTTAAAAGATTACTGATATTTGATTATCTCAAACACACTGACACACACACACACACACACACACACATACACACAATCTCTATCTTTACATACACATACACACATTCTATATCTTTTACACACACAGTCTACCTATCTTTTACACACACATACACATAGACTATCTCTCTTTTATATAAACATACACACACACACACACACACACCAAAACCGTTGACAGTTGGAAAGGCCGCTGTAAGATAAGCCATCCCAGGACAGACATACCTACATACAGACAGACATATAATAACTTCATTATCTCAGGCTTTACTATACAATCACTGTATTATATACAGATTTGCATTTGTAAGTTGTCTTATATATACTAAATGAATGCAAGAATAACTAACTAACCATATCTCTCTCTCTCTCTCTCTCTCTCTCTCTCTCTCTCTATATATATATATATATATATATATATATATATATATATATATATATATATATATATATAGGCCTCATTATATATACACACACACAAGGGTAATAGAGTAAAATAATGTTCCCAAATGAATAGTGCCGCAACAATGTACTCGACTTGTTCATATGTGTACTCTTGACATCGCGTACTTCTCCCCCCCCCTCCCTCTCTCTCTCTCTCTCTCTCTCTCTCTCTCTCTCTCTCTCTCTCTTTAATTTACCTGTGACCAAGTGGGGCGATACTCTTACTTCACACTCCGGACATGACTTGTATACGAACTTGCAAGAGAGTTCGCTTTATCAATTTGTTCGAATGCCGACCCGTGGTAATAACGTTCTTGACATTGTACTTGCAACAAAAGAAGAATTGATAGAGAATTTGAATGTTGGTGATGAATTCAGTAACAGCGACCATCGTACGATAACTTTCACTTTAAAGTTTACTAGTAACGAACCAAATAGTAGCATCGAAAAAGTCCCTAATTTCAAGAAAGCAAACTTCCATAAACTTAGAGCTATGTTTAAAGAAACTGACTGGAGCTTTTTAATTAACAATAACGACATAAATACATCTTGGAAGTTATTCGAAACCAGTTACCTAAAAGCAGTGCAAGACTGCATACCATCGAAAATACGGCGTCCAGGCCATAATAATAAGCCCAAATGGTGGAATAAAGATATTTCAAACTGCCTGCTTGCTAAAAAATTTGCTAATGATAGATTAAAATCCTCACAAAATGACGAAGAACGGGTGAAATTTCTAGAGCTACGACGCAAAGCCAAAAAGTTAATTAAGCAAAGTAAAAAGACCTTAGAGTTACATATTGCGAATCAAAGTAAAACAAACCCGAAAGAATTCTATAGTTATATCAGAAAGAAAAAAGTAGTTACTTCAACTGTTGGACCGTTAGTCGATGAAAATGGAGAATACACCAAAGACGAAGTACAAATGAGTAATGCCCTCAATACCTTCTTTGCATCAGTTTTTACAACAGAAGACCTCAGTGATATCCCTACACCATCGCCGATTCAGATTGATAATTCAGATGTTCTAAGCAATATCACCGTTACAGAGAGAGAAGTATTGAATTGTTTAGATAAACTCAAGGTAAATAAAACGCCAGGACCTGATACAATCTCGCCTAGAGTTCTAAAGGAAGCTAAGAATGAGCTCTCCAAACCACTGACATTACTATTCAATAAATCCTTGCAGTCTGGAACTATGCCTGATCAGTGGAAGCTAGCCAACGTAACACCGATATTCAAAAAAGGCAGCAAATCCCTACCCAGTAACTATCGTCCAATTAGCTTAACCTCAGTTGTATGTAAAATGCTAGAAACGGTCATACGAGACAGACTCGTAAATCACTTAGAGGAAAATAACATACTTAAAGATACTCAACACGGCTTTTGTAAAAAACGTTCCTGTTTAACAAACCTCTTAGACTTCTTCCACGATATCCTCAACCTCTACGATGAGAGTAAAGCTGTAGATATTATATACCTTGATTTTCAAAAGGCCTTTGACAAAGTTCCCCACAAACGTTTACTGCTAAAACTAAAAGCGCATGGAATACAAGACGGTGTGTTGAAATGGATAGAAAATTGGCTCAGCAACAGAAAGCAAAAGGGTAGTCATAAACGGTAAGGCATCTAAATGGACCAATGTAAGTAGCGGGGTACCCCAGGGATCGGTACTAGGACCAATTCTCTTTCTAATTTACATCAACGACATAGATGAGGGTCTCACCTGCACAATCTCAAAATTTGCTGACGATACAAAAATTGCAAATAGCGTACTCTCAAAAGAACAAGTTGACGATATGCAACACAATCTAGATAAATTGTCATGTTGGGCCCAAATTTGGCAAATGAGTTTCAATGCGGATAAATGTAAAGTACTACATGTCGGATACCTAAATGAGAAAGCAAACTATTCGATGAATGGCACTCAGCTTAAGAATGTAAACAGAGAAACTGATCTGGGAGTAACAATATCGAGTAACCTAAAACCGAGTCAACAATGTTCAGAAGTTGTTAAGAAGGCAAACAAAATAATTGGCTTTATAGGCAGGTCATTTGAGCATAAATCCAAAGAAGTTATCCTAACCCTTTACAATTCCTTAGTCCGCCCTCTTCTGGAATACTGCGTTCAATCCTGGTGCCCTTATTACCAAAAAGATATAAACAAGCTAGAACGAGTTCAACGTAGAGTTACCAAAATGATACCTAGCTTAAAGAACAAACCATACGAAGAGCGTCTTAGAGAATTAAATCTATTTCCTTTAACCCAGCGCAGATTAAGAGGCGACTTAATTCAAGTGTTCAAAATCATCAAAGGCATCGACAATATGAACTGTAGTAAGTACTTCACTATCGACCAATCTAATTACACGCGGGGAAACGGTTGCAAAATTATTGGTAAATCTTTTAACTCCCACGAATCTAAGAATTTCTTCTTCAATCGAGTTGTCAACTTGTGGAATGGGCTTCCCCGAGACGTTATAGACTGCAGCACCGTTGATTCATTTAAATTCCGCCTAGACAAATATCTCGCATCAAACCCGCGACTGACTGCGTTTGTAAATGAATAACTTTATCCTCCCCTCAGTTACTAACCCATATGTCCCCTACTAACTTCCTAGTCCGCAGTAGTTCCCTTTCCAATGTTCCCTTACCCACTCTAAACCACTGTTTGGACACTTGATCCTCAGTGTTTTGGAGGACAAGCAACCTAGAAGGGTCAATAGACCTGTTGTTGCTTGATTTCCTTTGTACTCCTTTGTACTCCTTTGTACTCTCTCTCTCTCTCTCTCTCTCTCTCTTGTCTGTAATCTCCCCCTGCACAATCTGTAACACTGACAGTTCGCTCACTCTTATCGTATGTCACAAACTCACTCTCACTCTCTCTCTCTCTCTCTCATTCTCTCATATAATAACGCCATGCACTCAATGTACTAATTACAAATACAGATGCACCCCCCCCCTCTCTCTCTCTATCTCATATATTAACGCCATGCACTCTACAGTATATACTACGCTTACAAATACAGATGCACCCCCCCCCTCTCTCTCTCTCTATCTCATATATTAACGCCATGCACTCTACAGTATATACTACGCTTACAAATACAGATGCACCCCCCCCCTCTCTCTCTCTATCTCATATATTAACGCCATGCACTCTACAGTATGTACTACGCTTACAAATACAGATGCACGCCCCCCCTGTCGCTCTCTATCTCATATATTAACGCCATGCACTCTACAGTATGTACTACGCTTACAAATACAGATGCACCCCCCCCCTCTCTCTCTCTATCTCATATATTAACGCCATGCACTCTACAGTATGTACTACGCTTACAAATACAGATGCACCCCCCCCCTCTCTCTCTCTATCTCATATATTAACGCCATGCACTCTACAGTATGTACTACGCTTACAAATACAGATGCACCCCCCCCCTCTCTCTCTCTATCTCATATATTAACGCCATGCACTCTACAGTATGTACTACGCTTACAAATACAGATGCACCCCCACCTCTCTCTCCCTACCTCATATATTAACGCCATGCACTCTACAGTATGTACTACGCTTACAAATACAGATGCACCCCCCCCCCTCTCTCTCTCTATCTCATATATTAACGCCATGCACTCTACAGTATGTACTACGCTTACAAATACAGATGCACCCCCCCCCTCTCTCTCTCTATCTCATATATTAACGCCATGCACTCTACAGTATGTACTACGCTTACAAATACAGATGCACCCCCCCCCTCTCTCTCTCTATCTCATATATTAACGCCATGCACTCTACAGTATGTACTACGCTTACAAATACAGATGCACCCCCCCCCTCTCTCTCTCTATCTCATATATTAACGCCATGCACTCTACAGTATGTACTACGCTTACAAATACAGATGCACCCCCCCCCCTCTCTCTCTATCTCATATATTAACGCCATGCACCCTACAGTATGTACTACGCTTACAAATACAGATGCACCCCCCCCCCTCTCTCTCTCTCTATCTCATATATTAACGCCATGCACTCTACAGTATGTACTACGCTTACAAATACAGATGCACCCCCCCCCCCCTCTCTCTCTCTCTCTCTCTATCTCATATATTATCGCCATGCACTCTACAGTATGTACTACGCTTACAAATACAGATGCACCCCCCCCCCCCCCCCTCTCTCTATCTCATATATTATCGCCATGCACTCTACAGTATGTACTACGCTTACAAATACAGATGCACCACCCCCCCTCTCTCTCTCTCTCTCTCTCTCTCTCTGGACCGCCCTGCTACTGTAAAATATACGAACATTTATCCCTTTCAAGATCATGACGCGTTTTGACAGTTTATTCTGGCTATCCTTAGACGATGTTATGCAGCTTAGGAAGGATCTGTGGGCATCAGAAGAATACATACTATCAGTTAACCCTCTGACTTCCATACACCCTTCCTAATCTGAATAAAATCATCTAATGATAGCCAACAAATTAATTAAAATATAAATATGTCCCAAAGCGTCAATAACCTCATGGGGTATATTTATGGTAAACCCTTCCATGAATACAAGGCATTCACTTCCATTTCCCATTCCAAAGTTCAAAGAAGATATTATATTTCAAAGAAGATAATATTTCTCAAAGTTCAAATAAGATATTATTTTTCAAAGTTCAAAGAAGATTTAGTTTTTTCCTATAATTCTAAGATGATCGTTGATGTCATTTATAGCTAGTGTCGAGACTCGTAAGTAACTCGACAGTTTAGGTTAAGTAAACATACTGGAAGTTCAAATTAGGCGCCAGTATTAGGCTAAGTAATATATTATAGGTTTGAGTCCCGAAGGGAAGAAGGAAAACCTAATATTTAGTAGTGGCCCCGGAATCATTAACGATGCGCCTTAACGTAGGTAACGGCCGATCTTTGAACTCAAGCTTGTCTTTCAAACTTCCCGGCCGGGAGAGAACAAAATGCGATTGCCATACATCGTGAGAGAAACTCTCTTAAAAAAACACTCACGGACTCGTCCTTATGATGTGGGTACCACTACTAGAAAAAACTAGTAAAAAATAATATAATAAAAAAAAATAAACTTTGATCTTTGCATTGCGCTTCTCATACGTCTACTGTTTGTGTATGCCCCGCCTCACTCATCGAAGCGCTAGCTCGCCCTTAATCTGACATATCAAGACTCTCAAAATGAGCAGATGAATGGGAAGGGGATGGAAGGGAGGGCCAAAATCGTCAATGACTCCAGGGCCACTACTAAATATTAGGTTTTCCTTCTTCCCTTCGGGACTCGAACCTATAATTTATTAGTGGCCCCTTCATCATTGACGATGCGCCTGATATTTCAAGACTGGAGGGGGACATTCATCATGAACATCAAAAACCACTTAATAAATTACGGAGGTCCAAGGGTACACTTACTAAAAAGATCAGTTTAATAAAAAGAATAAAGTATTGTGCTGGCGGCGTTCCTTAAAGGTAGCTGCGGTGTTGTCACCTTTACGTTTGATAGAACAGTTGGTGAAACACATAAACTATACAAATAGCTTATAATACAAAAATTAAAATAAATCAGTTGTCAATGCTGATAACAAGTTAGCCTATATATCTATGGCCTCAGGTACTATATTACAAAATATTTGTACTCTCTTTTAATCTTAATCCTTAAGATTAATGAGTATATATAGTGAACTCTATTTCATCCATAAAGTAAACATAAAACATTTTCCTGACTAGAATTGTTTGAGTCTAAGGAATGGGTTGTCACATGACCTTTCATTCTCGTCATATCTTGTATCACCTAGGAGGCAGGTCAGAGTCCTTAGCTAGGATACTCCCGCCCTCCCTTTTTTCTTTACAAAAATAGCTTAAAACGAGACTCTCTGCCTTAATGCTATACATGTACGAGAAGGTGTCATGCGATTCACGGATAGGTAACGTGTTAAGAAAGTATGATTAGATGACCATGTCATCGAGTGAGTAAATGTGTAGGAATCTGCCTGATGCAGCCCACTACCGGATATCGTGTGACCTAGCCAAAACGCCCGGATTACTCTCTCTGATTACTTCTACTAATAATGCGGCTAGCCGGCGTTTTTGGGAGGCGTTTACCTGTCCGCAAAACCCAGAGGGACCCCGCCTGTGCCGGCCGAGAGTCCCGCATAAATGACATGAGTGATTGCACCAGGTAAAGTAAATGGTGCTGATCGCCCAGTTTCAGAGCAGAAACTTCAAACTCCGTAAAATATGATTACTGTGTTCATACTTTTAGATGAAATTAGGAGCAGGAATAATATGTACACTCATGTTGCGCCTCAAAAATCTTAAGTAAGATGGCTCCAAACTCATCGCCGCCATCTCAGACACCCTGTCACCCGTAGCTAATGCCATTAGGAAACTGGCTTTCGTAAGTCGTAGCTCGAAAGGAGGATCATGACAATATTTACAGGGGTGAAACATTTCAATGGCCAGATCAAGAGACCAGGTGGGTGCGAGTTGACGAGGAGGAGGGCGAAGCCGGATGCAAGACCGCATGAACCCCTTCTCCTTCGCCTCTGGCAGGGACAAACCAGTTAATTCGAAAAAGGTGTCCGAATTGCTGTGAGGCGATTCCTTAACCCCTTCCATACCGGTGATGTATTTTGCATTATATTCTGGGAACTATTAGACGATTTTATTCAGCTTAGGAAGGACGTCTACCCATTAACCCGGGAACTGCTGGGACTCCTCTCCTTCAGTTATCACCTATTTTCCCTGTTATTCCCTTATTCTGAGGTATATTTTCGTGCTAACATTAGCGAGTTGCAAGCAGGGTGTTGTCATCACTGATGGCAAGCGAGTGCAAGAGAGAGAGAGAGAGTATCGATCGACTGTGTCTCAGTGGCCTTGGGGGAAATTGGCGGGAAAGCAGCTTGCCTCACCCATACATTATACAACTCGCGGGCTATATCTCCAATTTTGACCATCCAAACGCTGTTTTCACTCGTTTTATTGTTGTTTCAGGTTAATACCTTTATAATCAACCCATAATAGGCGCATATGGATAAGTATTAATGCTATTAATGGTACAATGAATATTTTAGTGACGGAAACACCTCAAATACGTCAGCACAGGGGGACGTTTCCAATTACCCCCATGCGCACTTGATAGGTTAAAAGGCTGCAAACTATCACACTTTACCCCCTGGGGGTTAGGGAATAGAATATGCCCCACGTGCCTTCTGCGTGTCGTAAGAGGCGACTAAAGAGGTTGGGTCGGTGGGCTTGCGACCCCCACCCGGAAAAAATATCTAAGCAAAGAAAAACGAACGAACAGCCTCGGATGCGGACGGAACCAACGTTGACGAACCACGACCGACTAAGGACATGCCTTCGGACATTCTGAGAATGGCTACGTGGAATGTTAGTGGCATGAATGATGGAACAAAAGAGAGAGAGGTTCTGGAAGTGTTAGTGAATGCCAGGCTGGATGTATGTGGAATGACAGAGACCAAATGGAAAGGTTCAGATGTGAGAGAATGGGAATGTGGAATGGGTGTGTGTGCTGGAGTGAGTGAAGGAACAGCGAGAGAAGGTGCATGTTTGTTTGTAAGTAGCAAATGGAAGGAATGTGTAAGAGAGTATGGGTCTGTGGGTTCAAGGATTGTGTGGGTGAGAATGAAAGTAGGAATACAAACGTGGGTGATTGTATGCGTGTATGCCCCGACAGAGGATATACTTGAAAGAAAGAAAGAGGAGTTCTGGATGAATGTGGAGGCGTGCCTGGAGAAGTTTGACAAGAACGAAAGAATATTTCTGATTGGGGATATGAATGGTAAGGTGGGTGATAGGAAAGTTGAGGGAGTGGTGGGAGGGTGGGGGGTACCATCAGAGGTGAATGGGAATGGTAGTGCACTTGTGGACGTATGTGTGGGAAGGAGGCTGTGGATAGCCAACACCTTCTTCCGACACAGAATGATCCACAGGTACACGTGGAAACGGATGTTGACGATGAAAGATAAGACAGTGGTGGAACGAAAGTCATTGATTGATTATGTATGTGTGGATGAACGAATGAAGAAATCTGTGATGGATGCTAGGGTGTATAGGGGTATTGGAAGGGGTCTGTCTGATCATTATGTAGTGGTAGCTAAGGTTAGGATACAAAAGAAGTGGGTGAGGAGAGCGGGAGGGAGGCGAGAGGAGGGTGGAATGGTGAGGAGGGTGGAGAGGTTGCAGGAGGAGGAAGTCAGGGAGGAGTACAGGAGAGCAGTGGAAAGACGACTAGGTGGGTTCGACCTGGAAGTTATGGAGGAAGTGGAGGAGATGAGCAAGGTGTTTAAGGATGAGATCTGTGCAGCATGTGAGGAGGTGTGTGGAGTGAGGAGAAGAGGGAGGGGAGTGAAAGGTACAGCATGGTGGACAGAAGAGGTAAGAATAGCTGTGGAAGAAAAGAAGAAAGCATATAGAGTGTGGTTGGGTAGTAGAGGGAATGAAGATTCCGAGAGACAGAAACGAGCGAGGTACGTGGAGAGTAAGAGGGTGGTGAAGAGAGTAGTGAAGGAAAGTAAGAGAAGAGTAGATGAGGAATTTGGAAGGAATCTGAGTGTAAAATGGAGGGAGAGTAAGAAACTGTTCTGGAAAGAAGTCAAGAAAGTTAGGGAAGGTAGCAAGGGAAACAGTAAGGGTGTGAAAGATAAGAATGGGAGAATGCTAGCCGAGAAGCAAGAGAGAGTCGAAAGATGGAGGGAGTACTTCAGTGAGTTGCTAAATGAAAGGAATGAAGAGCCAGCAAACATAGCTGGATATGGTATGGGAGGGAGAAGAAGAGAAGTAGTGGAGGAGGAGGTGGGGATCAGGAGGTCAGAAGTGTGGGAAGCCATGAAAAGAGTGAAGTTGGGGAAAGCACCAGGAACAGATGGAGTGTGTGGGGAAATGTTGAGGTATGGTGGTGAGATAGTGATAGAATGGGTATGGAAAATGTGCAAACTAGCATGGGAGAAGGGGACTGCACCCGATGACTGGAAGACTGGCATAATAGTCCCCCTATATAAGGGCAAAGGGGAAAGAGGAGTGTGTGGTAACCACCGAGGAATATGTCTTCTAAGCGTAGTAGGGAAGGTATACAGTAGGGTAGTGATTGAGAGAGTGAGAGTGAGAACGGAGAAATGGATAGGCGACGAGCAGGGAGGTTTTAGGAAGGGAAGAGGATGTGTAGATCAGATTTTTACCCTGAATTGTGTTGTGGAGAAGTATCTGGAGAAGAAACAAAAGGTGTATGTTGCCTTTATGGACTTGGAGAAGGCCTATGACAGAGTGGATAGAGAAGGTTTGTGGAAAGTACTTAGAATATACGGAGTAGAGGGCAAGTTGCTGAAAGCAGTGAAGAGCATGTATGAGGGTGCAAAGGCGGCAGTACGTGTGGAGAGTGAGCAGAGCGAGTTCTTTGACCTGAATGTTGGTTTGAAACAGGGGTGTGTGATGTCCCCGTGGTTGTTTACTGTATATATGGATGGAGTCATGAAAGAAATACTATCAAGAGCAGTGAATGTTGGTGTATCGCTGAAAAGGGAGGGAATTGAGTGGAAGCTACCTATACTGCTGTTTGCGGATGATACAGTTCTGATGAGTGATAATGAATGGGAGTTGCAGGGTCTGGTAAATGAGTTTGGAACAGTGTGCGAAAAACGGAATTTGAAGGTAAATACGGGGAAGAGCAAGGTTATGGTCTTCGAAAGGGGTGAAGTCACAGAGTGTGAGGTGAAGCTGAACGGTCAGGCTATGGAGATCGTCAACTCTTTTAAGTATCTGGGCAGTGTGTTGAGTAAAGATGGGACTATGGATGAAGAGGTGCGGGAGAGGGTACAACAGGGGAAGAGGGTTGTAGGAACGCTAAAAGCAGTAACAAGAAATAGGGTGGTCAGTATGGAAGTGAAGAAGTCCTTGCATGACAGTGTGGTAATCCCGACACTGACTTACGGAAGCGAAGCATGGACGTTGGTTGAGAGACTCAGACCAAGAGTGAGAGCAGTGGAAATGAATTACTTAAGGAGTGCGTGCGGAGTTACATGGAGGGATAGACAGACTAATGAGGAAGTAAGAAGGAGGTGTGGTGTGGAGGTAGATGTGCTGGAAAGTGTGAAAAGGAACAACTTGAGATGGTTCGGCCATATGGAACGTATGGAAAGCGAGAGAATGACTAAGAGGGTGTACGAGAGCGAGGTGGAGGGACAGAGGGGGAGAGGTAGACCGAATATGAGGTGGAAGGATGGAGTGAGGAACTACATGAACGAAGGCGGTGCTGGTTGGGGGGAGGGGCGTCGACTGACTGGGGACAGAGGTGCATGGGGGCGGTTCGTTCGTGGCCACCCCTTCGGGGATCACGGCGTCAGGCAATAGATAGATAGATAGAAACTATCACACTTAACCCTTTTTACTACCACAGATCCTTCTCAAGCTGCAGAAAATCATCTAAATATAGTTAGAAGAAAATTTCAAAGACGCTGCGGTACTCAAAGGGTTAATGTGACAACTGACAGCTTTTTGTATTTCCAATAGGTTATTTAAACAATTAAACACCAGAGCCCCCGAGGACTGCAGTTGGTCAGTTTCTACGATCCAGGTAGTGAATAACTGCTAATATGATTGGTACTGTTTGTGTTGATAGAGCATACTGAGTAATCAACTTGTGAGTCACGGTTCCCGAAACTGGCCTAGCCGCTTGACCTTCTGAATAATCATAAGGCAAAAGTCAGCGAGGTCTTGAGGTCGAAGTGGAAGTACGAGATCGGGAGCGACACCGGGTTCTCGCACCACGCCTTTAATTGATCGTACCAAACTTGAGCCGGCCACAGTGGCGAGATCACCGAGACCATGCCTCGATAACCCCGTAGTTTGTGAACTACTTTGCACATTAAGGATGCTTCTGGAGGTGGAAACAGCTAAATGGAGCTCTCCATTTGTTCCACTATACCAGAAATGCGTCTGGACCCCCATTCCCCGCCGGAGTCTTACTCCGAGGTGTGAGAGGTTGAGGCAGCCTTTGGGTGGCCTCTGACGCTAACAAATCCATTTGCGGATGGTAGGGTTCGGCAAACATCTCTTGTAAGATGGTTTGCTCGAGAGCCCTTTCTACTAGAGTGCTCTGTCGCCTAGACAGAGCGTCTGCCCAGACGTTCGCCACGCCGGGCAGATACGTTGCATGAAGATAATTCTCCAGCCCCGCGGCTAGTTGAAAGATCTTTTCCGACAACCCTTGTAACACTCGAGATCTCACTGACCCTTGCTTCTGAGTGCATGTCACTGCAGTCAGATAGTCCATTCTGAAGGCTAGGGACTTTCCTGCCTGGCTCATGCTGTGCTCCTGTAAAAAGAATAGTGGGACCAGCAACTCCTTGGCATTGATATTAAGATGATTGATTTGGACCATAGATCCTGACTCTGACCTAGGTTTGACTGGTATCCCCATCCCAGGGTACCTGACGTGTCTGTATGTATCCAGACCGTCAGAGGTGGAGCTGTCCATGTCAAGGAGGAGTGTAATCCCCTGGCTTCGCCCAAACCACCAGGAGGTTGTGGATTAAGGTTGGAATTTTTGTCAGTGTTTCTGCTGGTAACAGCAGAAAGTACCCGTTTCCTTCCAAAATAATTTGTTTTACCTTCAGACGTCCTAACAGAACCGTCATGTTGGAGGTGGATCATTTTGGATTGTGCTACCATTAATCAATTGTTTAGGTACCAGAACACCATGATCCCTTGTTTGAGTAATGGCAGCAAAGCCTGTCGGACTAATTTTGTAAAAAGTCGAGGTGCTAGATTTTAATCCAAAGGGCATACTTTGAAAGACAAGCATTTGATCCCCATTACGCAAAGTTAGATACATTTGAAAAACGTTTGTTGATTGGGACCTGCAAAAAGGCTTGTGTTAGGTCAATGGAACACAGCCAGCCCTGCGGCGGGAGTGTCAATCTGATCTGATTCACAGTCACCATCCCAAACGACTGATTGTGAATATGGATGTTGAGAAAAGAGAGGTCGCTCACCGGCCTCATCTAAACACTGTCCCGTTTTTTTTGGCACCAGGAACAACCGGGATGTGAACATGGGCTGTGACAGAGGACTGGGGATAATAATCTGCTTTATGGGCCATCTCTTTGACGGTGGATCCCACCTTCAATAACAACAAGATTGAAGTCTGTCGGGGATACATAAAACGGGATCTCCGAGACCACCGTCAGGAGAGGCTTTTGCTGACGACTGTCCTTGCCCATGTCCGCCGGGGCCACGCCCGATCACAATCTCGGAAGTTGCCAGTCGCATGACTGGTGTTGTCCGGCAGTACTACTCTTGTTTCCAACTCACCTTGCTTAGGCACTGGGAGTGAGAGAGCCTTGTGGTGTCTCAGTTTATTAAAGAGGAGGGTTGTGACTCTAATGTCGGAAAGGGGTGATGAGAGGCCTTGCTACCATCACTATTGGATTTACCCTTAGACTGACCCCTAAGCCAACGCCCTCTGCCCTTGGGTCGGCATTGTCCACTAGACGTCCCGCCACTCTCAGGGGCTGTGTAAGTCTTTGATGACTGAAATGACTGGGATTGACCACGAAAGGAACTCTTAGCATTAAATATAGAATTTAACCTACTGCCCACTCTTCAACTTAGAATTAGTGGCAGGTTGTGAGCCCAGAAGTAAATCGACAATGCGCCAGGCATTGCCTGAGGCTAGGGTTTTGGAGAAAACATCTGATCAAATCCGTTTTCCACCTATCTCTGCAGGGAGTCTGCTAACCAAGTACCCCCTCAGGTCTTTACGGACCCGTACCGCCTCAAAGAGAGCAGCCGGATGTCGCGGAGAGACTGAATGGAGTTTTGGAGAAGAAGACGCCTAGTCAGAGAAAGAGCCTTCTGGGTATTGACGTCCTTTACTGACTCAGACGTCCTGGCCAGTGAGGCCGCAAGTTGGCGACTGAGTAAGCATTGGGACGCCAGTCTCCAGGTTTTCTGCCTCATCTTGTAGTCTTTATCGATCTGAACCTGTGTCATAGGACAAAAAGGTTCAGGTAACTGGCATAAAGAAAGTTTAGAGGCCCCCAAAACATAGCTTATATGGAGGTATCCCTACCGCCATGCCATCCGGCATTTGAAAACCAATGTCTTCTTGCGGAAGCAGATGACTGCTTTTGTTTGTTATTGTGCTGGTAAACAGCTGGGCCTCTTGTCTCCTTGCAACCGTCGGCCCTGAATCCCCCCCTTTTGCATCTGAACTAGTGAAGACCTCGCAGGGTCCCTGAAGGTTATCACATTTAATTCTGGGGTCAAGCCCTGTAACAGCATTAAATCGTTAAACCCATCTAACTTAGTCCAGTCGGAAAAATAAATTTCCGGCGGAAGCGGGAGGCAAGGCAGGAGATAGCATGGACACACAATAGTCAGGATTAAAAATGTAGGAAAGGCCCTGACGACAACATCAAGTACCTCTCCAGATTGGTTCTTGGCCCTTCATTGCTTAACCTCATTTGCCTCGATAACCCAATATTTCAGAACAGGGGACTCACCCGTGACTGTGGGTTGTGCGACCTCGGAGCATAACCGACCGTCCTCATACGAGTCTGTACTGGTGGGCGGCGACCGTCCTCATATGAGCCGGCTTTTTAAACACATACGAAAACCGCGAGTCATGAGTCAGGCGGCAACAAGGTGGTGTGCGAGTAGTGGTGGTTGGCAACTCTCACCCTCACATCCCCTTGGTTCTATACACGCGGGTAAACCTTGCCGCTCGATGTTTTTTCTCGCCGCGCGATGCCATTCGCACTATATTTTTCAACTACGGACGACCCCCCCACCCCCCAAAAACATTTTTTTTGGTACACATATATATATATATGGCTGGATGCGCGCTTGCATTCCCTACACGCTGAGGTGGTTTTCATCCAAATCGGTAAGGGTCGCCAAAATGGTCAACCTCTAGCAAGAGGCAATGGTGTTCAATATCCTAGGCTAGCACTTGTCGGGTTAACTACAGACCAAGATGCATCCAACCCATATAAAAGTGACATAAGGCCCTTTTTACTAGGGATGGATTTATTAAGAGGGGGAGGAAGCAAACCCAAGAACAACTGCAGATTGGACGGCAAGAATGCCATAGCCCCCAAAGTGGAAGGGACAGGAGTGACAGTAGATGGAGGTAAAGTTAAATAAATCAACCTGAGGTTGAACAAGTATGTGCCCTAGGGGTCGCACCCCCGGAGCTATTGGTAATAGAACTGATACCTGTCGCTCACCTTTAACCTGTCTCATGAGATCAAATAACTCCTATAACGGATCCCTCGCTACAAACACCCCACTTGCTTGGTCTGACTGGGATGCGGGCTATGACATTTCTGAGCCCTGCGTTCCCGAATGCCGTGAAGATGGACATTGGCCAGACCCAATTTCTTCGGCGTGTACACCTTGGTGGTGTAAAGTAGATCCCGGTGACCGGGTCAAGGGGGTGGGGGCCGGTAAAGTCTTCAACCAAGACTCGTCGACCCGGGCAGCGGAATCTTGTGTTCTTGTTTGTGAGTCGTCTAAAACGTCGAACTCAGAAAGGTCTCGAAAGTTCAGATCCGGTACGTCATACTCGGAAGGGTCTTGAACTGAGGCGGGCTGGGTAGAAGAGCTCATGCTCCTGCCGGCTAGAACACATGCTGCTGCCCCTTTTTCTTTCCCAATACCGGCAAGGCAATGGGTGCGGGTTGTGAGGAATGGTAAACCGATGAATTGGCCTGAGACATGACTAGATGTGTCTCTGAGTGCCTCCCTGCCTGACGAAGACTGTTTTGACCGGTTTATGTGGAGGCTGCACCACCGTCTTCGACGAGGAGGAGGACGTCCTAGACCGACTCTTCTTGGATTTGTCATCACCTGCAGAAAGTGCGGCGTCAAATCAGAGCGAGACCTCTTAGCCGCTTGTTCAACAGAAGGCGACTTGGGTCTATTGTCTATGATTGCGGGATCTGTCCTGCCGGCTAGACCACCGAGGTGCGTCCGGCGGATCTGAGGTCCTAGGTCGCTTGGGTTGGCGTAAGGAAGACTCACGAGCAGAAACCCCTCAGGGGCTGAAGTAACTGACGCCCCTTGAAGCAAATCTTCGAATATGTGGTCATTCGATAGTCAAGATTTTGCGGGCTACTGTCTAACAGTATGTTACATACACTGACTGAATAAGAAATAAAATAGTCTTGCACCGACTATCTGCATGGCTTTAAATAAGCATTGCGGAGGGCTGAACACTCGGGGCATGATTGGGAAAGCCAACCACCACGAGATCGGTCTAAACAAGGAACACACTTAACACATCGAGAGTGCCCGATGACCTTTATAATTGTACGACCCAAAGCAGCACAAAAGGAGAAAGTACTCCTATCCATGATAAACCTCCTCCTTCCAGGGAGATAGCCGACCGTCCTAGGTGTCCTACATGCGAACCAGAGGATGAGAAAGATCCAAGAATCAATGCTCATAAGGACACGCTAGGTCGGCAAGTTTAATATATATGAAATATATCTCCAACGTTCAAGAAAAAGAAGAGTTGAATAATACTAGACAACCTTAGTTCCCTTAACGTTAATTACATTCCCCAGAAATGTAAGAGAGTAGTGAGCAGCCTACCGTGTGCTACTTATATAATAACTTCTTCCCTTAGTGTAAAACACTGACCCTTATCTCATCTTCTGACGTAAGAACTAAATCCGGCGACAACGCAACTGTAGATTTTAATTCTTAATCCCGGCGGACCAGCGCCTTTCATGCGAGCAATACAGATAACTGAAAGCAACAAGATAGGGATGGGTGAGTTCGTTTCTCGGCTCAGCCATTAAGATCTCGGCGGACGTGGCTCCCCACGATGCACGCCCAGGATAAAACATCCAAATGTACCAAGCAATGAACGTTTGTACCTGTTAAGTTAATTGCGGCGGAGATTAATTGGTGATAAAGGACAAGGTATAGCCGGACCTCCGAAACACCATTTTAGTTACATTCCGGCTCAGCCAGAATCAAACTATACGCCGTAAACAAAACAGACAACAATCCATGACAATCCTGTACCAGACGGCGGATGTTTTGAATTTTAATATAACTCTTAGAAGTTTCCCGGCGGGAAAACCGTGCGAAACAACTAGAGGCACGTTGTTAATAAGTCTCACTTTACAAATCACGCCGGAAAGGTCAACCCTTCATTATGTGGCATAAACAATGTGAAACATACATGGCATGGTAATACCTGAATAGTAATCAATACATCAATAATAACACCCCCTAACCATATATATAATAACCTACATAAGGCCAACTAGATGGGGGCAGATGGCGATGAATTATTCACTGTAGCACAAACCTGCGAACCACTGAAGACCTCATCAACATGTAGAATCACGATGAGTAGGTTGAAGAGCAGTATAGCTCCGTGCAGGACCCCTCAGCTAAGTGAGACAGTCCACGAGCACTAGCCCAAGAGGCATACTTGTTGAACACCCAAAGAGGACCCAACAACAGGTCCCAGTTCACCCTATAAGAAGCCTCATGACTACACAGTGAACTAAGAATGAGCTAGGATAATAATAAACGCACTTAGGAGCCTCGCCTTAGCACAACGAGGACCCCTTCTAACACGTATATGATAGACCCTGAAAAACAGTTCCCAAGGCCCGCATTTAACACTTCACATCCTACATAAGTCTATAAGCTACCTGTCCTCAGCACATAACATGTAAAGATGAGCAAAGCCTCAATAGAAACGAGAGGAGGTGACAAACAAGGCAGGACATAATTTATTATTATAGACAGGAGCGTCAAGAGACACGTCTGTTCAATGTGGGCCCGGCAGGATTAAGGGCGAGCTAGCGCTTCGATGAGTGAGGCGGAGCATACACAAACAGCAGACATATGAGAAGCGCAGTGCTAAGATCATATTTTACTTTTTTTGTTATTTTATTATTTTTTACTAGTTTTTTCTAGTAGTGGTACCCACATCATAAGGACGAGCCCATGAGTGGTTTTTTAAGAGCGTTTCGCTCACGATGTATGGCAATCATATTTTGTTCTCTCCCGGGCGGGAAGTTTGAAAGACAAGCTTGAGTTCAAAGATTGGCCGTTACCTACTTTAAAGCGCATCGTCAATGATGGCCACTAATAAATATATCTTTATAAAAGATATGTAATATTTCGTATTAAGTTTCTATGGGTTTATCATCCATAATTATGTCGGGTTATTATTACAATTAATCCGGTATATCTTGTAGATAGTTAAATGATGCATTGGTGGATATGAACTGCGCATACGTCATGTTTGGGAAGCAGGTTCCTTGCCGGGAACAGACAGACTCGCTTCCGCTACGACCTCATCAACACCTCCTTCTAGCCGTTCCAATACAATCACCTGTTTCATGCTAAGTCACTCTAATTCTCAACTCTTAGTGGCCACTATACCTTCTATATATTCCTAACAATATTGTTGAGCTATCCATCCCTATCAACAATAAAAGTAAGTTAACTCTTGTGATTTTATAGGTAAATTTAGCTTTGTTTACTCTCAAATTCTCACAAAATGGTCCTTCGAACTGCTGAATTTTCTTCTTTGTTTTTCTTTCTTCTGCTTTCCTGTTGTCTACTATTTCCTAGCTATTCCTTCTTTCTGTTCCCTGTTTCCACTTCCCTGGTGTCCCCTGTAGGCTTGTGGGCTGGTGTTTATTGTCTGTGGCCTAATTTCCGCCGGGTCCCGCTTATTTTACCCGACCATATGAGCCGCCGCCATGTGTTTCCGACTGGCACTTTTGGCGGGGTGGTTGGGGAGGACTATAAGCGCGTGATTACTTATTACCCCAAGCCTATTAGGAAAGTATCAATTTTGGGACATAGCTCTGTCAGGGAGATATATGTGGAAAAGCCGGTGTACCACCCATTTTTCCAGGTGAAAACTTGTTCGCAAGGGGGTGTCCGATACCAGCCGGACCTGACCTTCTTAGTCTTGGGCGGGAATGACAGACATCCGCTCTGTCGCCAATGCCATGCAGGACCTCGCTAAAGAGATTGAGGAAATCTCAGGGGCCTGTAAAATAATAGGCCTGGAGGCGAGACTGGCGCCCCGCGGTCTGACGGCAGAGCGATACAAAAGTATTAGAAACGGGATCAATCGCTGGCTGAAGAAAGTACAGTAAACCCTCGCTATCTCGAACTAATTGGGGGGAGACCCAATCCGAAATGTCCGATTTTCCGAGATGTCCGAAGTACGACTTATGTCCGACTTAGGAGAGGAAAATTTCCGAATTAGAAGAGGGAGTCCCAGCCACCAGAGAAAACGGAGACTTCCCTATCACTAACAACGTAGATTGAAGATAAATTACAGTACCTGTACAGTATCCAGCAGACATATAATTATAAATATTACTTTCCTTCTCCATTTCACTGTCCTTCTCCACCTCACTGTAGCCTCAGATCTCGGAATTTGCCCTTAGATCACGGAATTTTCCGAGATATATGACAGCTGTCCGACAGACCATGTGGGCCCTCGGAGTTTTCCCCTTACATCTCGGAATTTTACGAGATATACGGCGAACTTTCCGAGAGGCCGATGCCAGTCCAAGAAGTGCGGGTTTCCGACTTTTAGAGGTGCGAGATAGCAAGGGTTTACTGTACTGCCTTTCACAAAGTCTCGCTACCAATCCATGGAGGTGCGGGACGGGGACTATAGTGAAGATGGCATACATTTGACATATGATGCCAGCGAGGAACTGTTCAAGAGGGTCGTGGCTACTGCCCAGGAGCACTTCAAACAGGATTATCAGGCTTTAACGCCTTACGAGCGGGCCCGTCAGTAACTTCTACTACCCGCCAAGCGGGTGGTTTTACCCTAAACTACCTTGTTTCCGTGCTCTTTTTCATACATAAACAAGAGCCAGAGCATAATACAATTATGTATCCCTGAAAGGGCGTAAATTGAGCTTTCCAATGACACCAGAACCATCCTTCTACGACCACGCGTTCTCTTGCAACGATCGTGCAAGACGAGTGCAAAATCCCTAAAATACGGTAATTTCCTTACATAATTCCCTGTGTAGCGAGGCAGTGAGTGTGGGTGTGTGTGGCGTAAACGTCAGTAGTCACGCGGGACCCGTGCCGAGCGGTCATGAGCCGACCTACGCTCCTCCACCCGCTCGTCTCTCTCTCAGAGCCATTATTGCTCAAAAATTGCACACAGACTGAAGTCCACCCCCGCTAGACAAGGGTTAAGGGACCAGTCAGATGAGGAGTGAGAGGCGGCTACTTTTTCTAAAGTAGATCTCAGTAATGATTAGGTGGTAGCCTATAGATATAAAATTGCAACAATTAAATTACTGTAAAGTAGAATAATAAGGGTTAAATTGAGTTTGTTCGGTCTTAACTAAATTAAAAGGGGGTAATTACCACATACATTTTTGGTACCATTAGATGTTAGGCTAGCCTAGTTTAATATATGTTTACAATTTAAATTGGCTTGTTAGACACCTTTTTGGCCTCCGTTCCTTAGTGTACTCCAACAACATTTTTCCGCATATTATGTAAGGTTAATTACTTTATTTTGTGAGTGGAGATAGATGGACATTCGTTAACTTTTAATATTGCGCTCTGCGTGTTATTTCCCTCATTATTGCCCTACACCAACAATAGTGCCGCATATAATATAAGGTTTACTATTTCATTTTAAGGGTGGAGATATTTATGCGTTGTGTTGTTCGTTTACTTTCATTATTGCGTTCCCCGTCATATTTCACACTTATTGCCATACCCCGACATCACACGTTTAATTAATTATTACGTTTTAAGTATTGCGTTCCGCGTCATATTTCACACTTATTGCCATACCCCGACATCACACGTTTAATTAATTATTACGTTTTAAGTTGGGCTTCCCTATATCTTGCCTTTATTGGCATCAGCTAACTTTCTGAGTGCGCTTTACGTCCATATAGGTAAGATATATTAATTTTCTATTTCCTGTGTATTGCCATCATGTCGTTGACTTTATCCCAGTATAAACGACGCAAACCTATCAAGAGTGGTTTGACTAGGATCACCAAAAATATTGCTACATTTTTAGTTGTTGCAGATAATGATGCGATTGAGGCTAAATTGGCTTCGGTATTAAGACAGCTCGAAGATTTAAATTTATGTCGACGCAAAATGGAAACGCTCTATGAAGATGACGACGAGTATTTCACGGACATAGAAGCAGACGTGGATTGTATAGAGTGTCTTGATAAAGTTATCATCCTCCTCAAAGGTAAGCTAAAACACAAGGAGCCAAATCGTGCTGCAGTTAACAGAAATGCCGGTATAAGATTGCCGAAAATAACCATTCCTGTGTTTGACAGTGATCCCACTCTATGGTTGGGATTCTGGGATATGTTCCACTGTAGTGTCCACAGCAATGCGGAGCTCAGTGACATCCAAAAAATCACCTACTTAAGAGGTTAACTGAATGGCGAGGCAAAACTACTAATTGAAGGTTTCACAATTGAGGGAGTCAGCTATCAAACAGTGGTTGCCCTTCTACAGAAAACCTATGGGCACAGGGATAGAATTAAGGCGGCACATATAGCTAACCTTACTACTTTGAGTCCTCCCTCTTACAATGTCGAGGAACTAAAAGGATTCTATGCTAGTTTTGAAAGTACACTGAGGTCAATAGAGACCCTACAAATAACCCTTCATGAAGCTAGTGTTGTAATTCTCATGAATAAATTGCCATCCCCACTAAAGGAAACATTGAGGAGAACCTTAGGTGAAGATGGTCTGGACCTAGAAAGGTTTGTCCAGGCTTACCAGACAGAAGTGTTTAACATGGAAAGTGTAGCAGAACGGACTACACCACACATACCAGTTGCTTCAGCATCCTTTGCGGTGCAGGAGGCCTCAGTGTGAAGGAAGGGTTGCAAGTTGTGCGAAGGGGCACATGCATGGTTTAAGTGTCTCAAATTAAAAACCAGTGCTCTGAAAGTAAAACGCGCAAAACAACTCAACCTTTGCACCGGGTGCTTATCTTCAACCCACGGGAGCAATGGTTGTGTGAACCCTGACATCCGTAACTGTAAGTTCTGTCATAACAGACACTACCATATCCTCTGTCAGTCCAGATCTCAATGGGACGGTGCAAAGATGGAGCAAAAACCTCAACAGGTAACAAAGACCAAAACGCAGTCTACCACGATGTCTGTGTCTTCCAAGAAGACTAGTATTATCCTCCCAACTGTTATGCTGCCAACAGTAAAGCAATCAAGAGGAACAGTCAAGATGCGTACGCTGCTGGATCAGTGCTCACAGCGCACCTTCATTCTAAATTCCGCTTTAGACTCAATCCATTATGAAAAATTGGGTGTTGAAGAGCTAGAGTTGCGAGGGTTTACGGAGGGATGACGGATCAATACATATCCACGGAACCAAGTAATCCATGTCATAATGATTTAAAATGTACGTGGGAACTGGATCATCTAGGAATATCTCTGAACGAAGATTCTAAGGAAAACAAGACTGCGTTGGACATATACAAGGAGACAGTAACATACTCTGCTCAGAATCAGCAATATGAAGTCAGACTGCCATGGAACCAACAAAAAGAGAAGCTGCCTTCTAATTATGGTTTAGCAGCGGGTCGCCTAAGGGGTCTGCAGAAGCGATTCAAACAAGAACCTGTCTATTGTAGTCACTATACCAACGTTATCCAAGATCAACTTTATCGTGATTTTATTGAAGAGGTTCCTTTCAGTGTTACTGAAAACAGTAATTATTTGGCACATCACAGGGTCACCAAGAATAGCACAACGACGCCCGTTCGTATTATGTACGACTGTTCCGCTAGTATTGGCAAAGGCAGGCCAAGTCTTAATGACTGCCTATATACAGGGCCATCACTGGTCTAGCAAAAATATTGCTGCGATTCAGGGTACACAAATATGCCTGGATAAGTGACATCGAGAAAGCCTTTCTCATGTTGAGACTTCATGAAGAAGATCGTGATTACACCCGATTGCTGTGGCCAAAGGATCCCTTGAACTTATCTTCACCCTTACTTTGCTACCAATTTAAGGTAGTGTTGTTCGGGGTGACTTGCTCACAGTTTCTTCTTAATGCCACGATCTTAAAACATCTTTCCATTATCAATGAGGATCCCGAAGTTGTGGAGGCTATTAAGAAAGGTTTGTACATTGACAACCTCCAGGGTACAGGCAGTGACGAAGAGACTGTCATAAAGCATTACTGGGATGCCCAAAGAATAATATCTCAAGCACATTTATATCTCAGAGAATGGGCTGCCAATAGTCCTCAACTATGTGACCTCCTGCAATTGGATGGTGTTGCTGCCCAGAATCAAGAGCGAGTGAAGACATTAGGACTCTTATGGTTACCTGACTCTGATCTGTTGACGTTCGACGCTAGTTTCCCAGAGACCAATAATGCCCCTTTCCCACTGATTCATACGATTTTCGTCGCCGAGGACGTAGTCTAAACTATCAATGGAAGTTAAATATTACTAAGCTAAAATTAATCAAATAAATCAATCTAAATGAAAACTACTCCATATCTAAATTGAATTCAATCTGAAACAAGCTAATTTATATCCAAAGGTCTCACATAATAAATTTATATATAGGGTAAGGTTGTAAGGGTTAATATTAGCCAGGAATTAACTCACCAATAGTTCCACGTGGCAATGAGGCAAGGGAGAACGTTTTACCCAATATGGCGGTGGACAATGGGGAACGAGACTTTGGTCCCGAGACACGTGTCAAGTTAAAGAAAGAATAAATGATTAAATGGGAATGGACATGATTATTATGCTTATCTGTCAGTCAGTCATGGCGTTGATGAGAGCGTCGTGATGGTGTAGCTGTTTGTATTGCTGACAGTGTATTGTGATTAGAGGCTCAAAAGCGCGATCAACTGAGGGCGGAAAATAGATGTTAACTGGTTGGTGTTCGTGAAGGCTCTGGCCTTCCTCAAAGGCACACCTTGCTGCCTTGGCAAACGCCAGGAGCCTAAATTATCGTACCGCATCTAGGTTGCTCTATACGATAAATTATATTAACCATATACGATAAATTCATATATACTACATAAGACCATGGCAATATTGCTTAATAGCATATTAGGCCTTTTATAACTTAACTTATTTACAATCTTATAATATACGATCTACTCCTCCTGCGTCGTGCTGCAGGAGCGACCGTGACGTCAAAGAGACATACGGGATCACAAAAGAGTCGTAGCCTATTGTATTTACGATACTTGTCAATTCGCAACGAATTTGTGCGACGTTGACAAGTTGACAAGTTGACACTCGGCGACGATGTCGCCGATGGGTAAGACGTATTCGGCGACATTATGCAACGTCATCGGCAAATTGAGCGATGGTTCGCGATGACCTCGGCGAGAACTGTCACATTTGAATAAAATATTGCGAAATAATGCGAAGGATGAACGAATCCTCGGCGTATGTTCTGCGACGTCTTCGGCGAATTAAGCGATGGTTCGGCGAATACCTCGGCGAGATTATCCGAAAACTTTTTGCATATATTTCATGGCGCAAACATAAGAACATAAGAAAACGGGAGTCTGCAGAAAGCCGATCGGCCCACACAAGGCAGATCCCTGTCACACCCAACCCCAATTACAAGGCCTAATTGTAGACCCAACTCACTAATGCCTTGAGGACTGACCTCACCAAAACGGTCAGAGATCGACATAAGATTACGGGGTCTGCAGAGCGCCGATTGGCCCACACCAAGCAGATCCCCCCTCATACCCAACCCAACTCGTCGAAAATGTACAAATTTATCTTGAAGGGGGGTCTAGATTTTTTGTTTTAAGTTTGATGGAGGTCTAGTGCGGAAACTAAGAAATAAAGGAATGAATGACCATCAAACGGTCCATTTTTGCTCATTTATATATTTGTTTATGATTTATTTAGTTTCATCCCCAGACCTCCATCAAGCATATATAGCACCCCCCAACATCCTCCTTCAAGATCAATTTGTACATTTTTCGATAGAAAAATATCCTGGCCGAAGGCCGGCTCCTCAAAAAGTACAGGCTCGCTATCGCTAGCCAGGAAATACTCGACGCCTAAATGACACGAAAGTCTTAATATTGACAACGAAATGGGGTGAAATGTCTTAAAATTGCCAAACTATTGGGCCGAACGTCATAAAATATGAAAACTAATGGGGTTAACCATGAGGAAGAAAGGGGACCAGAAAAACGACCCATCTCCCCTTAATTCGGAGATTGGCAATGTCCGGCTTCGCCGGAGACATTAATTTTTTCTATCAAATAATGTACAAATTTAGCTTGCTCTCAAAACAAAAAATATATATGTAGGCTCGCTATCGCTCACCAGGAAAATATTGAAACCTGGACGGGGGTAAACGTCATAAAACAGTAGGCTGAATGGGGCCGAACGGATACAAGGCAAAGAGAGAGGGAGAGAAAGAGAAAACAAAAAAAGCAAGGAGAGAGGGAGAGAAAGAGAAAACAAAAACAGCGAGGTGGGCTCAATGTTTGCGTTAAGGCTTAATTGAGCCCACCTCGCCTTTTTTTTTCTCTCTCTTTCTCTCCCTCTCTCCTCGTTTTTTTTTTTTTTTCTCTTTCTCTCCCTCTCTCTTTGCCTTGTATCCGTTCGGCCCCGTTCAGTTTACTGTTTTAAGACGTTTACCCCCATCCAGGTTTCAATATTTTCCTGGTGAGCTGTAGCGAGCCAACATATATATATTTTTGTTTTGAGAGCAAGCTAAATTTGTAAATTTTTCGATAGAAAAATTTCTCCGGCGAAGCCGGATTTCACCATATAATGCTGGTTCGCTATCGCTTGCCAGGAAGATATCGATACTTGGATGGGGATAAACGTCTTAAAACAGTTGGCTGAATGGGGCTGAATGGATACAAACCAGAGAAAGAGAGAAAAGGAGAGAAAAAAAAAAAAACCAGGTGAACCCCCCACGAGAGGTGCATAGAAAAAAATGGTTGACAGGTTCACTATACAGTAGGCCTAATCATTTTTTTTACCCACCTCGCCGAAGGTGCTCTTTGGCCTCGGCAAGGTGTGTCTTGAGCATTCCGCGACGTCGCAAGGCCCTTCGCATGCCTCGTGCGGAGCATACCCCTGGCGGGTATACTCTCGGCGCTTACTCGTGCGCACGTCGACGACTAATCGACGAGGAAATCGCCGATGACTCTTGTGCATCGTCGATGTTCTCAGAACATCTGAGAGCATCGGCGAGCCGCCGTGCAGCGTTGCAAATTTTTTTTTTTTTGTGCGAAACCCTCCGTGATGTCTCGCCGATGCTCTCCGAGGGCCTCGCAGATCCCTCTGTGATGTTCGACGATGCTTGCGAGGGCTACGAACCCTCATGAGTCCTCGTCCAAAATGTTGAACAATCCAAACATTTGCGATGACCCGCGAGGGCCCTTGCGAGGCCTTGCGAGGCAAACGATTATCATGCGAGGGTTTAAGATTTTGTTGCGACATGTCACGAATGTGCCAATTTATTGGTGTTGGCGATGAAAATCGTGAGAAGTCGCATCAGTGGGAAAGGGGCATTAAGGCAACTAAAAGAGAGTGCTTAAGAGTGACGGCACAACTGTTCGATCCACTCGGTGTACTACTGCCCGTTACAATAAGGTCAAGAATTTTCTTACAGCAATTATGGAGACTGAAACTAGATTGGGACGATCTGCTACCTGACGACTGCGCTACCGAATGGTCTACAGTTACCAAGGACCTGCACCTCTGCTGTGACTTTGCTTATCCTCGGAGGACGGTATATGCTGATTCCGTGGAACTTCATGCGTTTAGCGATGCAAGTGGTGTCGCCTATGGCACTGCAATATATTTTGTGAGCCCGGAACATAGCTGTCTGGTCATCGCTAAAGCAAAGGTCGCTCCCATAAGATCTATAACTATACCAAAATTAGAGCTAACTGCTGCTTTGCTAGCCACCAGATTAATCAAATTTGTGAAGGAAGCCTATCATAATATTGTAAAAGACGACAAAATTGTTTTATGGAGCGACAGCCAGGTTACATTGCATTGGTTGCATAGTATGAAGAAGCTTCCAGTGTATGTCGCTAACGGAGTTCACAAAATAAAACCCCTTCTTCCGACTGTAGACTTCCGGTACGTGTCCTCTAAAGAAAACCCTAGTGACTTATTGTCTAGAGGTGTTTCGGCAAAACATCTGAGATCTTCTGCGTTTTGGTGGGAGGGGCCCATGTGGCTCCGAAACAAAGACGAGTGGCCAGAAGACATAATACCAGATTACCCAACGCCAAAAGTAACTAGCCAAGTCATTGGGACCAATGATGAACAGGACACACAGTTATGGAACTGGGAAAAATATGGCAGTTATGATAAATTAATTCGGATAGTTGCATGGACTATTCGATACAAGAATAATTTGAAGGCAAAAATTAAAGGGACGTCTCCCACAGACAGTGCCCTCCTCAGCATAAAGGAACTAAAAGTAGCAAAAAAGATTATAGCTCAAAGATGCCAGCAGGAATGCTTCCCAAAGGAGTACGAGATGCTGTCTGATGACAAGGGTACTCGCAATAATTTGGTAAACCAATTAGGACTTGTCATGAAAGGAGGATTAATTCTATGTGAAGGTAGATTGAAGTTAGCGGCTCTTCCGGATTCAATGAAATATCCGATACTACTGCTTTCCAAACATCGTTTCACTACCATGCTCATCAATATGTGTCATCGTGTCTGTTGTCACTATGGAGTTAATCACGTGGTCACATATATACGGCAGAGGTTGTGGATTCCTAAGTTAAGACAAGCAGTAAAACAAGTGACCAGTAAGTGTATAACCTGTCATAAAGTACAGGGTAATACCTACGCAAAAGCTAGAGTACCTCCTCTACCAGACATCAGGACTACTCCTAGAGATCCCTTCGAGGTCACGGGAGTTGATTATACAGGAGCAATTCCTGTCCGGGACTCACACAACAACAAGGCTTATATGCTTTTATTTACGTGTGCTACTACAAGAGCTATTCACATTGAAGTAGTTAGCAGTATGACCTGTGACAGCTTTATCCATGCGTTCCGGAGATTTTGTAGTAGGCAGGGATTTCCACAGATAATGTTAAGCGACAATGCTGCTACATTTGTGGGAGCTTCCAGACACTTGGAAGGCATCCAAAGCGATCCCAGTCTTCAGGCTCATCTTACCGAAATCCGATGCGAATGGCGGTTTATACCAGCACGTGCGCCTTGGTTCGGAGCTATTTGGGAGAGAGCTATAGGTATTGTGAAGGCTGGGCTTAAAAAGGTACTAGGTCGCGCTCTAGTCTCCTTTGAGGAACTAACTACTGTCCTATTGGAGCTGGAGGCTACCGTGAATGATCGCCCCTTAACGTATGTCTCGGGTGATCTGGAGGACCCTTGTCCTATTACTCCATCCATGTTGGTTAAAGGTCGTAGACTTCGTGACTTCCCAAAGGACGTAATTCAGCTAGATGAGCTGCAGGACCCTAGTTACAATAGTAAAGCAGCGATACACAGCAGGTACAATTACATCAAGAGGGTAGGTGTGGTTGAGTGGTCTTGCCACTGGACTGGTAATCCAATGGACCCGGGTTCGAATCCCAATATGTCAATGGGAAGATATTATTGGGATGGAATTTGTGCTGTACCTAGTTTCAGTGCATTACCACAGCACACCGAAATGCCAAAAAAATACCCTCATTGTTCCCTGATTAAATATGTATTGTATGAATATTCCCATATTCAAAATATGTTACAGGGGGGCAATGCCTAGTGAGTTAATTGCTCAATAGGTGGCGTTCTGAGAGTGAGGGTCCGAGTGTGGGGGATAAGACGGTGAAGCGCAGAGGCGAAGCGGCTTCAGAGATGGAGTTGCTTCGAGCCGGGGTGCTTCGCATGTCTCACTCCCTAGACTGGAGCAAGACCTCACGGGCCTCACCGTGTTCAGCGGTGTAGTATAAAGGCTCTCGGCCTATGCCCGAGAGGGAGTAGTTGGAATATAGAAAGAAAAACAAATATATATATATCGGGTTATCATTACAATTAATCCGGTATATCTTGTAGATAGTTAAATGACGCATTGGTGGATATGAACTGTGCATGCGTCATGTTGGGAAGCGGGTTCCTTGCCGGGAACAGACAGACTCGCTTTAGCTACGACCTCATCAACACCTCCTTCTAGCCACTCCAGTTACAACCACCTGTTTCATGCTAAGTCACTTTAATTCTCAACTCTTAGTGGCCACTCTACCTTCTATCTATTCCTAACACTATCGTTGAGCTATCCATCCCTATCAACAATAACAGTAAGTTAACTCTTGTGAGTTTATAGGTAAATTTCGCTTTGTTTACTCTCGAATTCTCACACCAGGAATGTCCTTTTCATCATACTCTGGCCACTATTAGACAATTTGATTCAGCTTACGAAGGACCTCTAGCAATATTAAGGCTTCAGGCTATCTTAACTAACCCTTTTAACTACCACAGATCCTTCCAAAGCTGCATAATATCGTCTAAATATAGCTAGAATATATTATGACACATGTCGCTGGTACTCAAAGGGTTAATGAAATAATCTGGTGGTAGAATGAATTACTGCGCTATCAGATACACTAAAATTACTCTAGGTCTCATTGATAATCTGAGTACTTATTGTCAAGACTGATACTGATTCATTGATATCGCTTAGCTTGATATCAGAAGAGAGAGAGAGAGAGAGAGAGAGAGAGAGAGAGAGAGAGAGAGAGAGAGAGAGAGAGAGAGAGAGAGAGAGAGAGAGAGAGAGAGAGAGAGAGAGAATCACAGTTAATACCTACATAAACAAAGCAAATTAATCTAGACCAAAACATTAAAAAATAATGAAAATTTATTAATTTTGATTTTATATGTTTATTAGGTACCAAATAAAACATTACAAAAAACACATAATGTATGAATGTATATATTTACTCAGGCACATACCCCATAGCTGGGGGTGGCCGACTCGAGACAAGACCCGAACAGAAACAACTGTTAAAGTTCCAATTCTTAGGGTCCAGGACCACTTTCGCATTCCCTCGCCCCATACTCTGTCTCGTTTAGTAGGTGAGGAGGGAAGGAGGATTCCTAGCCCCCTGCCCTCGGAAGGAGAAAGTAAAAGAGACAGACAAGAATGCCAAACCTCACGTTGGATAGGACCAGCCCTCACCATAATAGGCCAAGGTATTAGGCCTCTTGATTACACAATTAGCAAGGTGGAGATTTAACATTTAAAACAAAAATCTATGAATTCTCCTACTAACTAATTACATTTTGCTAACTCGTTATTTCCACATACATACAACATATAAATTTATATTAAAGACCGCTTCATCCACAGGAAGCGTGGTTGTAGTATCTTTACTGTAGTACAGTACAATAAAGACTTGCCACAACACAGCCCCATCATGTCATTACCGTGGCCGATGTTGGTATAGCGCTAACAGTGTCTCAGCAAGACATGAGTTCTTTTGTATTTATATTGTGTCGTCCCAGTTTTGGTTTGTATATTTTGCAAGTTTTACATTATAAATGTTATTCCCTTCCAGGCTGACCCCTACCCGCTGACCCAGAATGAGCAGTGAAAGTGTGGCGGGGGAGGGGGCATGAGACGCTACCAGGACGACACTTCAACAAGGAGAAGAACAAGAACAAGGAAAAGAGGGGAGCTACCACAACCGCCCCCATGTTTCACGCCACTAGAAGAATGGAGAGATGCGCACGTCTTCCCGGCGCAGGATTGACATTTAAGATGCTGTTGGCTGCATTGGTTCTTCTTTTAGGTGAGTCAAGGAGGATTTTTTTAAGCCCATCACCTTAATCTAAATTTGTAAATTTTTCGTTAGAAAAACAAAACAAAACAAAAACTATTTCTATTTTTAGTTACAGGCTTGTTATCGTTCGTCCATAAGAATATAATGACCAGAATGGGGTGCAGCGTCTTATTATCGCCATAGTAATTGGGTGAAAAGTCTTAAAACTTCCAAACAAATGGAGCAAAACATGGAATACATAAAGACCCTCCTTGGAACAAATAGGGTTAAAGGTGGTATTCGTCAACCATTCTTTCCTTTCGCAGCGCCTGACCCCGAACGAATAATGAGTGTTGCTTACAGAGAGAACACGGATTACCTTATCCATTTCTGAAGATAACGTAATTTTTCAAGTTATTACGTTCATTAATTAAAGGGGTGATTTGTATTCATTTGTTCATTTATTTTCTTGCTAGTTTTTTTAGTTTCCTACCAAGACCTCCATTAAGCTTAACAAAAAAGAGAGACCCCCATTCAAGATACATTTTGTACAATTTTCGTTAGAACAAAATTCCGGCCGAAGGCCGGTTTCTCTGACTGCCATATATCCTTCCTGATATGAATATAATCGTCTAATAATAACCAGAAAACAAAAAATAAATTGGTAATCAGATCTTGAAAGGGTTAAGAATAGAAAGGTCAAGGTACTGGCACTGGATACAACGCTACCAAGCTTCTAAAAATACCCACTAAAGGCCGCGTCATACAGAACTCGAATCCACCAGAACCCACTGGAATCAAACTTTTCACCGGAATTGACGAGAATTACGCGGCCTTAATCAAGTGTGACTTCAGAGTAGAATGCGACCCGTCAATGACCGGAATGTAACTCGAAAGTAACTCGATGGACTCGAATGTAACCCAAATATGAGTCGATGTTAACCAGTAAGTGACTCGAAGGAAACCGGATGTGGAAAGAAGACTATTCGATCCCAAGTCGAATGCAACTCGAATGACCAGAATGAGACCGGAATGTCAGTATATCATGACCAGAATTACATGAAGTTAAGTCGAACGTAAGTGGAACTAAGTTGAACGTAACTCGAACGTAAGTGGAACGTGACTCGAATAGGCAGAAGGTGACTCGATGAGGAACCTTTGAGTATATAAAGGGAGGATTGGTTCACAGGCACACCAGTAGTATGTGGACATAAATGTTAAGTTATCGGTTCAATACCTTTTCATTAAAATTTACCCAGGTCATGTAATTTATTTTATTCAAGTTAATTGGTTCATAAATGTGCAATTTATATGATATTACTATCATGTTTGCATGTGACCTAAAATTGTCCAAAGAAATTTTATTCCAATGACATATACAACACTACACTCGATGGCATTTTATAAGTTTCCAAGTCTTTTCATAGATCTCTTGTAGACATAATAGCTATGACATGTACCATACACAATTTGAACCCAATTTTATAAGTGTCAAAAGATTTCTAAGTTCTCTCTTCAATATAATTGCAATGACATATAATTTTTTGTAAGTATCGAAAATATTAAACTTCTCTGTTGAATATACCTGCAACGCCATATAGGCCACACAATTTAAGCCCAATTTTCTAAGTGTGTGGACATAAATGTCAAGTTCTCTGTTCAATACCTTTGCATTAACATATACCCATGTCATGTCTTTCCTTTGATTCAAGTTAAATTGTTCATAATCTTCTATTTATAGATATTGGTATCATGTTTGCATCTTACCTACTCGATCACATATTTCTACTTGACATTATTTGTATTATGCCATTTCTTGAAATTAATTGTATTAGTTAGAATTTCATTAGTTTCACAATTATATTACTGATAGCTGTTTCATCTTTTATATAAATATAATGGCAGTTTAAAAAATTCCAACAAGATAAAAATTATATTTAGGAGAAATCACCACACAATCATACAAATAAAAATATACTTTATATAATTATGGCACATAAGTTGAATTCAATATTAACAAAAAAGAGGTAGAGTGTGGTAGAGAGGTTGAGATGTTATGGGTGGAAGGTTTCGATGATCCTGTCCACAAAGCCAGGTGAAACGTCCACCAGGTTGCCGGCCCTCCCATGCTCCACGGGCGTGGCCTCCGGACGTCCCACTGCAGGACCATAGCTCCTCCAGTTTCGTGGTGTGCCGGGGGCTTGGTGTGGTTGTTTGCCACCATGGTAGTAGGAAGGGCCAGCAACAGAAAGGTTTTCGAGTATGTAGGGGTTTGGCATCTGTGCTCGTCGCGTCGTAGGTGGATGGTTGGGGGACTCGTGTTGAATGGGGCCGAAATGGGGCATGGGTCCTTCCCCCGGCTGTGTGCCATCATAGCGTTTGTGTACCGCATAACCTCCATCTCATACTGCTCCACGAGTGCAGGCTTCAGGTCAGTGAGGTTCTTCTGCACCAGTTGGTGGAAGATCTTGAGCGAACCGACGGCTGGGCTGTCTATGTTGCGGCTCCTCTCCCACTTCCGGTACAGCTCCTCTAGGTCCTGCTCCCCCTGTCGTAGCTGTGTGTCAAACATATTATCGTTACAAAATGAGCAATACAATTTTTAGTACATAAACATTACTCTGCCTTATTTACAACACTGTGTTGCAAGTTAACATTTTTAATATTAATAGTGGTTAACAAAGTGTAAGAATTCGGTTATAATTATCTGTAAAGTAGTAAATGTCTGGCAAATGTATGTTCTAAATAGACTTCAATTTTCGTTCAAAGTTAAGGGGGATCAGCCGGGTGCGTAATCTCAGATGATCCTCAGGGGATTAGAGTGTTGAGCCTATAATTGGGCTTTGTAATTTGGGTTGGATGGGACAGGCCTTGCTTAGGCCAATCGGCTTTCTGCATACTCCCATTTTCTTATGTTTTAATGTTCTTATATATACTCAAAGTTTGACGTAAATGGAAATTTAGAAAACACATTTTTTCGTGTCTCTAATTAACATTGACAAAGTTAATGATGATGGCATGTTAATAACTAATAACTGGTTGTATTCCAGTTACCTTCTAGTTGGATTCCACTTGTATTCTAGTACTTCTAGTCATGTTCGAGTCGACATCCAGTGTACACTCGATACATCAAGCAAGTATGCAGTCATATACCAGTCATATTCTAGTCGGCATCCAGTTGTATTCTTCTTAATTCGGGTTATATTCAACTCTCATTCCATTACATTCAATTTTAAAGTGGAATAATCAACTTGTCATCCAGTTGACTTCCGGTCATTATCGAGTGGCATCGAGTTGCATTCAAGTAATTCGAGTCGGCATCGACTATAAAAATTACATAAGAACATGACCAGAATAGGTAGAATGCGACTGCAATGCGACTCGAATGCGACCAGAATACGACTAGAATGTAACTCGACAAAAAATATTTTTTAACGTTTTTTTCATTCGATAAATCGTAGAAAGTTAACGCATGCACTAACTTTTTGCTCACTCACTCGATCAATCAAGTGACGACTAGAACATCACTCGAATCACAATAATAGACAAGAATCTAACCAGAACACGTACAAGAATAGACCAGAATCGGGAAGAAGTGGATAAAATTTGAATTTTTGAATTCATTCTGGTGGGTTCTGGTGGATTCGAGTTCTGTATGACGTGGCCTTTAGTCATTATAACGCGTAGTAGAAGTTCTAGTGAGGCTTATCATGGGGTACAGTCACGGTACAGAGCCGCGTCCTGTCCTGAACCAGTATCACCGGCTGCAGGGTTACCACATCAACTCCGCATAAATAAAAGTAAAACATCGCTAGAATAATGCCACAATCTCTAGAATTTCGCTCTAAAATGGCTCAAATCTCCAGAATATCGCTAGAATTCATGACGCTAAATGATAAAATTTGTATCTAGTTCGAAGTAAATACCTCTAGATCTAACGGGAAAGAAGCTAAATTGGCAACACTAATCTTCGTCGACCAAGCTGGCTACTTACTACACCCATTAGTATTTTTGACCCGATAAAGCCTCTGCGTATAATATGTAGCACCCGTCTTGCAACACAATCCCATCCCTACTCGGTGCAACTCTCCAACCCAAGAGTGAAACGATATTCCCATTTTGTTATTCAACAGCTGAGCTCTGGAACTATCTCCCTTAATACAGCACAAAGCGAGTCCAACGTAATGACAGCTGAGACATGACTTATTAGCGCCACCGTACAGTCACTCATAATAATCCGTGGACCCTCTATGGTGTATTATATGCAATTATAATTATCTGGCTAGATTATTTAAGGGAAGATGGGTCGTGTTTCTGGTTCCCCTTTTCCCTCATGTTTAACCCCATTAGTTTTCAGGATTTAATATGCATGCCCCATTAGTTTGTCGATTTTGAGACCTTCCACCCCATTTCCTTGTCAATATTATGACTTTTCGTGCTATTTAGGTGTCGATATTTTTCATGGCGAACGATAGTGAGCCTGTAATTTTGGAAGAACCGGCCTCCGGCCGGGCAATTTTTCTACCAAAAAATTTACAAATTAATCTAGAAGGGGGGTCTACTGAACGATTTTTTAAAGTTTGACGGAGGTCTAGGGAGGAAAACAGCAAAATAATTAATAAATGATTTTTTTTTACCAAAAAGTGAAGCCTTCTCTCCTAATGGAACATGCTTTTCAATAAATAGTGGCTATAGTTTTGTAGTTAATGTAATGCAAACTATTTTCCAGAGATAAACTTCCATAATTTGAAATAGGCGATGTCCACGAATTTTCATGAGTGGCTGTACCAGTTCTGTTTTAGGTTCGAATCCTTGGAGTGCCACATGTATTTGTTGATTTCATTAATTTAATTTAAATTAAAGTTGGTTGGTGAAAAATTATGAATTGATAAAAAATACTTTGAAAAATAGACAGAATAAATATAAACACCATATGAGGAGGGGCACTTTATTGACAAATATAAACACCATATGAGGAGGGGCACTTTATTGACAAATATAAACACCATATGAGGAGGGGCACTTTATTGACAAATATAAACACCATATGAGGAGGGGCACTTTATTGACAACGTTTGGCATATAGCTTCATCAGGCCAATAGAGGGATTGGCCTGATGAAACTATAGAGGGATTGGCCTGATGAAACTATAGAGGTATTGGCCTGATGAAACTATAGAGGGATTGGCCTGATGAAACTATAGAGGTATTGGCCTGATGAAACTATAGAGGGATTGGCCTGATGAAACTATAGAGGTATTGGCCTGATGAAACTATAGAGGGATTGGCCTGATGAAACTATATGCCAAACGTTGTCAATAAAGTGCTCCTCCTCACATGGTGTATATATTCAAGTCATGCATTGTATATTCATATGTTTTCACCAACCAACCTTACTTTTAAACTTAATTAATGAAATCAACAAATACATGTGGCACTCCAAGGACTCGAACCTAGGATACTCACACCGAAATTCCGCGAATTTATGCATTAAGCTATCAATACAGTTACAAAATTATTCACAAGCCTACGATTTATTATGCTTTCTAGACATAACATTTACTGCGTACCACAATGTTCGCAAGACGCAGGGTATGCCTCCTACTAGGATGCGATTTAATCTTTCTATTTTTCAGTGGCAAACACGAAAACAGGAAATGATTATCATGACAATGGCGTTTTCTTGAAGAATATTAACAGCCTTGTTTATAGGCCGAGAGGAAATGTGTCTCTAGGAAGATTTGTGGTGGGGAGTAGGGGGGGGGGGGGGCTTGTGTCTTCAATAGTGGGTTTTATCTTATAGTGTTTTTTTTTTTTTTTATAACCGGTTTTGTTGGTATGCTAATTCATTTATTCCTCTATTTCTTAGTTTCTTCGCTAGACCTCCATCAAGCTTTGAAGAAAAAAAACTAGACATTTGTACATTTTTCGGTAGAAAAATTTCCCGTCCGAAGGCCAGATCTTCTTAACCGTTTAGGCTCGCTATCGCTCGGCAGGAAAACAATTCGACACCCAGATGAAAAGACAAAAGCACAAAATAAATTAAATAAGATCAAATTGGAAAATCTTATTTTCTTTGTTCGTGTGTGTGTGTGTGTCTGTGTGTATGTGTATGTGTGTGTGTTTGTGTGTGTGTGTGTGTGTGTGTATGACGTCATCAAACAGATCATACAACCCTCATAATAAACAATTCTAAGTAGGATGAACGACAATCTGACAAATAATATAATATATACATCCTATAAGACGCATACAGGTATTATTATACACGAGAATATAACGGTTACCGGACATCTCAACCAGTAGATCATTTCAACCAGTAGCTCTCAACCAGTGCCAAATCAACCAAGACCAACCAAACCAGTGCCAACATATAGTACTAACCTAACCTAACCTAACCGTATTGGTCTATTTGGTACTGGTTGAGAGCTACTGGTTAAAATGGTCTAGTGGTTGAGTTGTCTGGTCACCGAAAATAACATGTATAAACAAACTATCTATCTATATACTCAGGCACATACCCCATTTTTGTTTTAACTGGGGGTGGCCGACTCGAGACAGAGCTAAATAAATTAATAAATACATAAATAAATAAATAAATAAATAAATAAATAAAACATATACAAGACATAACCTACTCATTCACCATATTTGGTATGAGGGGATCTTTTTCGACCCCCCTGTTCTGTTTCACTCCATTAGTATTTTAAGACATTTCACCCGATTAGTTTGGCGACAATAAGACTTCACTCCATTCAGGTGTCGATCTTATTTGGTCGATCGAAAGCGAGCCTCTGACTAAAAATAAATCGGCCTTCAGCAGGGACAATTTTCTATCAAAAAATTTACAAATTTAGCTTGAAGGGGGTCTGGGTGGGCATTTTTAAGTTTTTAGGAAGTCTGAGGAGGCGTTTTTGTTATCCTAGGGAACAAACTAAAATACATTGCTAGAAAATGACAGAAATAATAAAAATCCTCAATAATATTTAAACGAACTATCCTAATAACCCCCAAGACGTCGGAGCAAATAGTGTTAAAGCTTCCACTAAACCTACATAAGAGCTACAAAACGTCTAACACACAAACTCTCAAAGCTAGTTGTCTTGTATAGCTTCATATCGGTACTACTAACGGAAATGGTCACACACACACACACACACACACACACACATACAAACACGAGTACACACACACACACACACACACACACACACTAGTACACACACACAAGTACATATACACACAGTGCACACAAACACACGCGTACATACACACAGACACACATGAGTACACACACACACACACTACAGTACACACACAGAGATAACACGGACACATGTCCGTACAGTGCCACACCAAAGTAATATATAGTGACAGTTAAGAGTTCTATTCCACCCTCACTAGTTAGGTACAGTAACACAGACACACACAAACACACACACAGTACACACACACACACACACACACACACAGTACACACACACACACACACAATACAGCACACACACAGAGATAACACAGAGACACAGATACACACGCCAGTACAGTGCCACACCAGAGTAATGTACAGTCACAATAAAGAGTTCTGGTTCACCCTCACTAATCATAGTCTCATATATTTTTCCAGCTGATGGTAAATTGAATCCCTTAGCATCTGATTTATCGATTGTTAATGGGACAATATGATACTGCTGTGTCTCATCTGATTTCTTGAGTTTTAATGGGACAATATGATACTGCTGTGTCTCATCTGATTTATTGAGTTTTAATGAGACAATATGATACTGCTGTGTCTCATCTGATTTCTTGAGTTTTAATGGGACAATATGATACTGCTGTGTCTCATCTGATTTCTTGATTTTTAATGGGACAATATGATACTGCTATGTCTCATCTGATTTCTTGAGTTTTAATGGGACAATATGATACTGCTGTGTCTCATCTGATTTCTTGAGTTTTAATGGGACAATATGATACTGCTGTGTCTCATCTGATTTCTTGATTTTTAATGGGACAATATGATACTGCTATGTCTCATCTGATTTCTTGAGTTTTAATGGGACAATATGATACTGCTGTGTCTCATCTGATTTCTTGAGTTTTAATGGGACAATATGATACTGCTGTGTCTCATCTGATTTCTTGATTTAATGGGACAATATGATACTGCTATGTCTCATCTGATTTCTTGAGTTTTAATGGGACAATATGATACTGCTGTGTCTCATCTGATTTCTTGAGTTTTAATGGGACAATATGATACTGCTGTGTCTCATCTGATTTCTTGAGTTTTAATGGGACAATATGATACTGCTGTGTCTCTGCGTTATATTATTGCCAAGTTTTCATAATTAACAACCTAATTCGCTATACAATCTTGGAAATATCCGAATAATCAGGATGGCGAGATAGCAATTTACCATCAGCTGGAAAGACCAGAAAAACCAACCCTCCCTCCCTCCCCCCATAAGTTAGTTAGTGTTGGAGAGAGTGCTTAGGAGTGAGTGAGAAGTGAGTGAGTGTGTGAGTACAGTACGTGTGAGTAGGAGTGAGTGATTGTGTGAGTACATTACGTGTGCGTCTGAATATGAGTGAGTGAGTGCATGTGTGAGTAGGAGTGAGTGAGTGTGAGTGAGTAGGAATGAGTAAGTGTGTGAGTAGGAGTGAGTGAGTGTGTGAGTAGGAGTGAGTGAGTGTTTAAGTAGGAGTGAGTGAGTGAGTAGGAGTGAGGTTGTGTGTGAGTACAGTACATGTGTGTGTGTTGTTAATATCCGTAGCCCCAGACCCCCAGAGACAACAGACAGACGGGTTTAACAGTTGCGGGATTATGGGGAAGGGGGTATATGTATGTTTCTGGACCCCTTTCTCCCTCATGTTTAGCCCCATTATCGTTAGTGTGTGAATACAGTACGTGTGAGTGTTGTTGTTATCTCTAGTCCCAGACCCCCGGAGACAGGATGGACAGACAGGCCGGTTCAACAGTTGGGGGATTAAGGGGAGGAGGGGGGGGGGTTCTGTTTTGTTATTTTGGACCCCCTTCTCCCTTATGTTTAGCCCCAGTATGGTTCAGATTTTGAGATATTCGCCCCAATTAGTTTGGCAATTATATATACCTTTTGCCCAATTTATTTGACAATGTTAAGACCTTTCGTATAATTTAGGTGTCAATTATTTCCTGGCGAGCGATAGCTAGCCTGTATTTTAAGAGGAACTGGTCTTCGGCAGGGAATTTTTTCTACCGAATAATGTACACATTTATCTCGAAGAGGGATCTTGGGGATGGTTTTTTGTTATGCTTGAAGGAGGTCTAGGGATGAAACAAAAATAATAAAAACATAAATTAATAAATAAATAGTTCTATAAATTAACCCTACTCCCCTACCTTAGGCTTCAAAAATCAAGTTCCATATGAATGAAACTACCTACCATAATCTACCTTCGATCTAGTTTCCGATTCCAATGTGAAACTGCCTCAAACTAGTACGAGAAAAAAACTTGCTCATCGAAAATTGCCGGAAAATGCGCACGTATGACATCAGCTTAACCTTACTATGTTAAAGGTTTATTATCTATTTATATAACTATGTATTATTCATTTTCTTAAGTATGTCCCCGAGACCCCTTTCCTTAAATAACCCCCCCCCACGTCAAATTAAACCGGTATCACATGACCGTTTTTTCCCACAATATTTATCCTCAACACTTTTGTTATGTGTATTTATTTATTTTATTTTTTTGGCAGGTTATAAGGTAAACATTTGAAATATTTCGGTTACCTAAGTTCATCTATCATCAGTCTAGTTACCGATACCAGTGCAAAATATTCCAGAAATGTTGCCAGAAAAATGTTGATCATCAAAAGATGACTATAACAGCTCTCGTGTGATACCGGCTTAAGTTTACGCGCTCTCCAGACGCCCTTATAGCTTAGTTTGTACATATTTCACGATCTGTTGGCCAAAAGACGATTTTCCTAAATAACAAGTTCAGTATCGCAAATTATATACATATATATATATATATATATATATATATACATATATAATACTAATAGTAAATATAATTTTAATAATAAAATATAAACGATGGAGTTTGAGGGAGAAAATAATTACTACTATGACTACTACTATGACTAATACTACTACTACTAGTACTGCTACTACTACTACTAATAATAATAATTTTAATAATACAATATATATACACCATTGTCCCGTTACTGCAAAAGGAGCAGCTATGTATAATAGTGTCTCCCGTGTCAGCCTCACGTGCTGTGGTCTCTTGGTACATGTGAACTGTGATAATAGTATAACGGGGGTTTAGTTGCTACACACATACACACACACACACACACACACACACACACACACACATACACACACACACACACACACACATACACACACAGACACACACACACTATTACTACATGCATATATATATATATATTCTTACTACGCACACTCTCTCACTACACATATACACTCTCTCACTATACATAAACACATACACACTCACGACACGCACTCTTGCACTACACATATACACATGATCTGTACACATATACACTATCAATACACATATAGCCCCACACACTCACTACACACACTCTCTACACTACACATTAACCCACTATCACTATCACTCACTAAAGACAGACACACACACATATCACACACACACACACACACACACACATATATATATATATATATATATATATATATATATTTTCTTTAATACATACGAGGTTGAAAGAAATGGCAATTTCTGCGTTGGAAATTTTATTATTCAAAGTTTCCAGGTCTCTGATGAGTTTTCGCTGGGTGGCAGGAAGTAGATGAAGGAGATGAGCAAAATTCATGGTGGTACAGGGTTACATTAAAGTACATGAAGATACAGGATATACGACGCGTTTCACTGGACAACCAGCATTATCAAGTAAGGAAGGAATTATATAAAAGGTAAACAGGAAGGGTATATATAGAGGGTGGAGGATCAGAGGAGGCGGAAAACAGGGGGCAAAAGTCTGCGATTGGTGGAAGGCTAAACTAGGAGAGAGAGGGGGTAACCGCTTCATGCATGCGCACTGGATGCGGGATGGTGGTCGATAGGTGGGGTCGAAGCTGATTGGCTGCGTGTCGAGGGGCGTGGCCTAAGTTGTGTGGCGCCTGCAGAAGACGAAGCTGAAGGAGGTAGTGCGGGGGGCTGCGTCAAGGGCACCGGGGGGCGAGGAGGGGTGTTAGGTCCTGTAGGGTAGTGCCTTTTGGCAGAAGGAAGGATCTGAAGGTCCAGAGTTTGGTTGTTGATGTTGGGATGTAAGGCTTGGATATATAAAGCTTCGAGTATAGGTAATCTCCTTGGGTCACTTTCTTTATCGAGTATGGTGGTGTGTTTCTCTAACTCGTTGCGTGTGAGGTGAGGGTGGTTAGGGGTGAGATAGTGGTCTTTGATGGCTCCAGCCTGAAGGTGAAGAGTTAACCGACGTGAAAGACGAGTCTGCGTCATACCAATATAGGAATGAGGTCCACAGTCCTCATAATTACAGGTATGTTGGTAAATGACGTGATCGTCGGTCATCGGGCTCTTTATCTTGGTGGAGGCTGGTTTGTTGCGGAGAACGAGGTTGGAGGTCTTGGGGGATTTGTAATAAATTATTAATTTGATTTTGTTTTCCGGGTTGGTTGGGTGGACATGCTTGGAGATTATTTCTTTTAAGACGGCCTCGTCATTTTTGTGTTCAGAGGACATGTAATTGCGGTAGAAGATCTTAATTTCATTGGGGGGGTCAATGTTGGGAGGGCTTTGGGTGTACCATTTTTCAAGATGGTGGTTGATGGTGCTGGAGATGTCGGAGTTGGAGTATCCGTTATTTACTAAAACTTGGGATAGTCTTTCTAGTTCCTGGTGGGTGTCGGCCCAGGTAGAGCAGTGCGTGAGGGCTCTCCTAACATAGGCGGAGATGGAGGATAGAAGATAACGGCGGGGGCATTCACTATCACCGTTGAGGCATTGTCCTGTGTTAGTAGGTTTAATGTAGACGGTGGTTTTGAACCCATGGTCGTTCAGAGCTACGAGGATGTCGAGGAAGGGGAGTTGTCCATTGTTAGATTTTTCAAAGGTGAAGTTAAGTCCGGAGGAGGTCATGAAGCGACGCTGGAGTTCCTGTAGTTCGTGGAGGTCCTTGATTTGCACGAAGATGTCATCCACGTATCTACAGTAGACGGCGGGTCGTTGGGCAGCTAGGAGCTCTTCCTCGATGGTACCCATGAAAAAGTTCGCAAAAAGAACTCCTAGGGGGCTGCCCATCGCCACACCGTCTATCTGCTTGTACATGTTGCCCCGGGGGCAAAGGAAGGGGGCCTCCTTGGTACATAGCTCCAGTAGTGTTTTCAGGGCCTTCTCCGGGATGTCCAGTGTAGGTGTATCAGGGCAATGATAAATTCGACGTAGAATCATGTCAATGGTCCTATCCACTGGCACGTTGGTGAACAGGCTTTCTACATCGAGAGAGGCGATAGTGTGGTTGTTGTTACGGGGGGCGTCTCGTAAAATTTCCAAGAAATCGTGGGCTGAGTTAAGGTTGAATTGGCTGGGCACGTAGGGGGTGAGGAGGTTGTTCAGGGCCTTGGCGATCTGGTAGGTGACAGGTATATCCTGGTATATAGGTATATCCTGTATCTTCATGTACTTTAATGTAACCCTGTACCACCATGAATTTTGCTCATCTCCTTCATCTACTTCCTGCCACCCAGCGAAAACTCATCAGAGACCTGGAAACTTTGAATAATAAAATTTCCAACGCAGAAATTGCCAATTCTTTCAACCTCGTATGTATTAAAGAAAATTTATTACCTGGCTTTACCAACATATATATATATATATATATATATATATATATATATATATACAGTATATGTATATATATATATATATATACCGGTATATATAATAAAACAAAAATATATATATATAGATGTATATATATATATATATTCAAAGTTATTTCAACATTCAATATACTATCAACTGAAAAAAATAAAAAAATTAAAGAACCCTCTCACCCCACCCCTTGCTCCCCCACAATCTTGTCTTAAAGAGTGAGAGAGAGAGAGAGAGAGAGAGAGAGAGAGAGAAGTGAGAGAGAAAGAGAGCGAGAGCGAGAGAGAGAAACCGAGAAAGAGAACGAGAGAGAGAGAGAGAGAGAGAGAGAGAGAGAGAGAGAGAGAGAGAGAGAGAGAGAGAGAGAGAGAGAGAGAGAGACCGAGAGCAAGAGCGAGAACAGAGATAATAACACTTACCCTTACTGCTTACATCTGCTACCATACACCCCTGAAATAGAAAGTGTCTTTAGTAAATACTGTAGGTATAATTCTCAACAATAATGAAGCCAAATAGTATAATAACCCACATGAGTTCGGACCAAATGGGGTTAACCCCTTCACCACCATTATGTAATTTTCATCATATTCAGGTTTCCATTAGGCGATTTTCTTTTGTCTATATTTCAATAATCTAACTCTATGACTAAAATGGGTAAAAACGATCTCATATCGTGGTCGTGTGTGGGGAGGTGTGGCAGAGTGGTCTTGCCACTGGACTGGTAATCCAATGGACCCGGGTTCGAATCCCAATATGTCAATGGGAAGATATTATTGGGATGGAATTTGTGTTGTACCTAGTTTCAGTGCATAACCACAACACACCGAAATGCCAAAACAAAATACCCTCATTGTTCCCTGATTAAATAGCACTGTATGAATATTCCCATATTCAAAATATGCTACAGGGGGGCAATGCCTAGTGAGTTAATTGCTCAATAGGTGGCGTTCTGAGAGTGAGGGTCCGAGCCTAGGGAGTGAGACTATGAAGCGCAGAGGCGAAGCAGCTTCAGAGATGGAGTTGGGTTCGAGCCGTGAATAGGTGCTTCGCATGTCTCACTCCCTAGACTGGAACAAGACCTCACGGGCCTCACCGTGTTCAGAGGTAGAATGTAAAGGCTATCAGCCTATGCCCGAGAGGGAGAAGTTAGAATATAGATTTTTTTTTTTTTTGCTGAACTTATAATTGTCTTGATAGTGTAATGGTTAGAACGTGTAAGTTTTGCATTTGATATTCTGGGTTCGAGTCCTGGGAGAATCCCACGCTTTCACATATTTCATCTGGGGTTTTAAGAACGATGTTAAAAATAATGATCTGGTGTGGCAGTGTGAAAGGCTTATTTATAATGTGAAGTTATTCCATGTAGCTATTTTCTGATTTAAGAATAAGCCTGGTTGGTTCAGGGGTTGGTGCGGACTTGACCCTAAACCTCTTCATACCTGTTAGTGACCGAATTCGTTTTACAGTCAAGGCCAAAAGTTAATGCAAGCAGGAATATAAACACCATATGAGGAAAAGCACCGAATGAACAACGTTTCGCAATGGCCTGATGAAGGTCTATGCGAAACGTTGTCCATAAAGTGCTCCTCTTCATACGGTGTTTATATTCCTTCTTAACCCAGGGACTGCGACGGTCCTTCCGGAAGCTCAGAAAATTAATGTGTAAAAACAACCCTTCAAATACCGTGCCAGTGCTGGGAAATGTCTCAAAATTGGGCAATACATAAAAAGTAGTGGCATCTCTCCCAACCACATCCTCCACTCTTCCCCAGCTTTATACCCCACCCTCCCTCCCTCCCTCAACTTGACCTATTGTTTTACACAGGTTCTAGCAGTTCATAAGAATACCTTCCTGGCTAACCCTAAGCAATTCCCACCCAACAGGCTCGAGTATGGTGAATAGTGAGGCCCCCACCATAGTTAATGTTGATGGTGATGAACTAACAGTGATGGCGGGATACACAGTCAACATTACCTGCCGGCACAGTACTATACCTGTGGCTTGGTGTACAGACCATTACCTGCCTGATGTGAGTATTAAACAATCTCTCTCTCTCTCCACCTATCTATTGTCAGATGCCCTAATCACTAAAGTGGTGGCCACGAATCTCTCTCTCTCTCATATATATACAGTATATATATATATATATATATATATATATATAGATATATATGGCGGAGTGATCTTGCCACTGGACTGGTAATCCAATGGACCCGGGTTCGAATCCCAATATGTCAATGGGAAGATATTATTGGGATGGAATTTGTGCTGTACCTAGTATCAGTGCATTACCACAGCACACCGAAATGCCAAATAAATACCCTCATTGTTCCCTGATTGAATAGCATTGTATGAATATTCCCATATTCACAAATATGCTACAGGGGGGCAATGCCTAGTGAGTTAATTGCTCAATAGGTGGCGTTCTGAGAGTGAGGGTCCGAGCCTAGGGGATGAGACTGTGAAGCACAGAGGCGAAGCAGCTTCAGAGGTGGAATTGCTTCGAGCCGTGAAGCTTCGCATGTCTCACTCCCTAGACTGGAGCAAGACCTCACAGGCCTCACCGTGTTCAGCGGTAGAGTGTAAAGGCTATCAGCCTATGCCCGAGAGGGAGTAGTTGGAATATATAAAAAAAAAAAAAAATATATATATATATATATATATATATATATATATATATATATATATATATTTTTTTTTTTTTTTTTAAGAGACAATGAACGGAGGAAGGAAAACACAGATAAAACAAAAAGGTCCATGTGCCTAAGGGCATCCTCCATTCATAAAATGTTTGTAACAAATGGATTTAAACTTTGTAGATTGTAAGTTTGTGGAAAACAACTCGAGGGAAGTGAATTCCAAAGAGTAGTAGTTCTAGGGATAAATGAACTTTGATAAGCTGAAGATCTGCATTGTGGAGGAGAAAGTGTAAATTCATGGGCGCTCTCAGCTGCCCTTGTTCTACGGGGAAAGATGTGGAGAGGCGGCACAATTGAAGCAAGTTCCTCGGAACAATTGCTGTGAAAATATCTGTAGAATAATGCAAGGGATGCAACGTTTCTTCGTATGGATAATGTAGGAAGATCCTGTGTGATTGCAGGGTTATTGATTAATCTAATAGCTTTATTTTGAAATTTGTCCAACTGCCTCAATGCAACCACTCCACTTCCACTCCACAGAGGTGAACAGTAATCCATCTGAGAACGCACATGACTTTTATATATTACGGCCATCTGCTCGTCAGTGAAGAATTCTCGAACTCTGTACAGGAGTCCCAGTTTTTTAGAGGCATTCTTAGCAATGTTTCTAACATAATGTGTCCAGCTCAAGTTAGTAGTTAATGTTACACCGAGAATGTCAATACTAGGGGAAGTGGGAATATTTACATCATTACAAAATATATGGGAGTATGTGAGATTCTGTCGGTTAGAAAATTGAATGTACTTGGTTTTCTGTGCATTAAAGGACACTAGATTCTTTTGTCCCCATTCATTAATTCTAGAAAGGTCCTGGTTCAGAGAAATTGCAGTGTTTATTTTTGAATTTATAAGATCGGGTTGGGTGAAAGAATTGGTAAATGTGAAGGAACTGTGGAGTGTTGAGTCATCTGCGTAGGAATGTATTGGATTATGAGTGGTAGATATGAGATCATTGATATGAATGAGGAACAGAGTTGGGGCCAAAACTGATCCCTGGGGAACACCAGCATTTATTGAGTGAAATTGAGAATAAAGGCCATCTACCATTACACATATTTTTCTGTTATGAAGATAAGAAGAAATTTGTGGAACTAAAGATGCAAGGCAGTAGTGTGACATCTTCGACAATATGGATTGATGTCAGACTCTATCAAATGCCTTTGATATATCCAGTGCAATTGTATGTGTTTCACCATGTTGGTCTGTAGCTTGGTTGATTTGATGCGTAAGAAGGCAAAGAATGTCTGCAGTCGATCGACATCGTCTAAAACCATATTGCCTACCACTGATTAATTTATTATTCTCAAGATGCTTAATTATGTGATTATTTAATATTATGATTATTTAATATATATATATATATATATATATATATATATATATATATATATATATATATATATATATATATATATATATATATATATACAGTATATATATATATAATGTATTTAGCATGCTCATGATATATAATAAAGTATAACTATTTCTTGTAAATGACAATATTCGAGTACATTTCTATTGCTTACCGTATTATATATGCATTTTGTATCGCCCCAACAGGAGTCATTTACGGAGACCATAGAGCCGGACCATCCCCAACCTTACGCCAGCACCCTCATAGTGAGTATATAGACCGCCAGGGGGCTAAGGGCGAGGTGACCCCTTTATCCCTTGTGTTTAGCATATTAGTTTTGAGATTTTAAGACGTTCATTCCAGTAGTTTGGCGATTTATTGACCTCTTGCCTTCAGCTACCCTATATCCTTCCTAAGCTTCATAAAATTGGCTAAACATATCTGGAATGAACACAAAATGACGTCACTGGTACTGAGAGGGTTAATATTTTGATGCAAATATTGTGTTTTAGTTACAGATATTTTGTTGTACAGTAGATCTGGTACCTGGGAATCTACCTGGAAACCCCAAATGGGCCTGTATATATATATATATATATATATATATAAGTAGAGTATGTGCCAGACTATATACATATACTGTATACATACAATATATATTTTTGTTGTAGATATTTTTATTGTGTTTGTGTTTCAGATTCCAAACGTGGACTACACCTATGTGGGATACCTCTCCTGCCTCCACAACAACACCGCTAACAGGCAAGAGAATCGCTGCCAAGTGGGGGAGGAGGATGTGGCTTCTGTCTACCTCTATGTTAAAGGTAGGTGAAAGGGGGTCTGTCTGTCTGTCTGTCTGAATCTCTCTGTATGCCTGTATGTGTGCCTGTCTGTCCACAACACCACCATCAACAGGCAAGAGAGTCGCTGCCAAGTAGGAGGGGAGGATGTGGTTTCTGTCTACCTCTATGTCAAAGGTTGGTGGGGGGGGGGGGGTCTGTCTGTCTCTGTCCGTCTCTCTCTCTCTAGAAGGGACATACACACACACACACACCTCCCCTCTCACACTTTCCTCCTCCCTGGAGTACCTTACCTCCTCCTCCTCCCCCCCCCCCCCCTACTCCTCCTCCTCTCCCACCCATTCCTCTACCTCCTACAACCCCCCTCCCTCTCTCCCATAACCACACACCCTACTAAATATTATATTACTATCGGCATGTAAACTTCTCCACTGGTCATATTGCGCTAACTATCCCCTCAATAACCATTATTGTAATAAGAATTTGAACCATGTAACTCATCTTTGTAAAATATTTGTATTACTATAATTCCATTATAACTTCGGTAGTTGGTAATATTAGTCACATTATGTATGTGACTCTTGTATTCAGCTAACTATGACCTCAATAACCGTTGATGTAATGAAGAATGTGAAGTGTCCCTCATATGATTGTAATATATTTGTGGTACTATTATTGCATAATAATTAATGTAGTTCGAAATATTAGTCACATCTTGTACGTAATAATTGTATTCAGCTACCTATGATCTCAATAACCATTGATGTAAGAAACATGAATAGCCTCCTCATATGATTGCACTAGTTTTGTAGTGCTATTATTTACCTGTCAATTAATAATTCAGTCACTTTTTTTGTTTTTTTTTTTTTTGTTTTCCCATGAGCACGTATATACAGCATATGTGGCAATCAAATGAGGAAACTATAATAACACCAGACGACGATACTGTTGTTACAGTAGAATAATGCTCTTTGAGCAGTATGTATTCCCTTACCAGTGGTTGTCCCCTTATTATTATTATTATTTTATTATTATTATTGAAATACCACAGGAACGAAAATTCCTGGGAGCGAAACTTCCACCCCCAACGAGATCCCTCTCTTTCTACCACCTCCCTCCACATGTTACACGTCTCGTTAATCACAGTCTTCTAATATACAAATCACATTTCCTTACCCCCTGACATTCTTGAAATACCCACTAAGTATATTCAATTAGATACCAACCATGCAGACTATAATACGTTCGTTGTGTATGGGTACGAGGCGATCTCAAGACACCTTAGCTCCCAGTGCACAACGAACCGGATCATGATTATGTCCGCCTGTATTAAATTATGTATTATGTTGATTTATACCATTGCCTATTTTTGTAATAATTGTATTCAGCTAACTATGGTCTCAATAATCATTGATGTAATGAAAATATGAATAGTCTCCTCATACGATTGCACTAGTTCTGTAGTGCTATTATTTACAACCTGTCAATTAATAATTCAGTCACTACAAGCTTGCTTGCTTTTTTTTTTTTTTTTTTTTTTTTTTTTTTTTAATGAAATACGTATATACAGACCATGTGACAATTAAATGAGAAACTATAATAACACATCTGAATAATGCCAACCTGACTTATAAACACAAATATGAATGTAACCAGACGACGATGCTGTTGTTTCAGTGGAATAATGGCTCTTTGAGCAGTATGTATCGCCTTACTAGTGGTTGTCTCCTCACAGGATGGGGGGCGCTGCTCAATAAACTCGCCCCTCGGGGCAAAATCAAAATCAAATCTCTCTCTCTCTTTCTGCCTGTCTCTTTATTTTCCTTGATGGTATTGCCTCCGTTTACCGATACCTACCTGTATGTTAAAGGTAGGTCTCTCTCTCTCTCTCTCTCGCTCTCTCTATATATATATATATATATATATATATATATATATATATATATATATATATATATATATATATATATATATATATATATATATATACCTGTATAATATATACGGTATATATATATATATAACCCGACAAACATCATCATTGTCAGTGGTAATAACTATAGATTTGCCGTATTGCTATAGTGATAAATAATAACATTGTTCCTTCATTACCCTCCAGACTTGCACAATTTGCTAGTGAAGGAGGCACGGACAGGGCACTACTCGGCAATAGCGGGCCGCCCTTATACCCTGCCGTGCAAACCCACCTTCCCTGAGGTCAACGTCACCATCGACAAGCTCTCCAACAGCTTCGTAAGTTACCAAAGTCGCCCAAACCCATTACAAGGTCCACATCAACATCTAGAAAATGTCCTTAACAATTCACCAAGTAACCATGAAATCATCAAATGTCCTTAAAAATTCACCAAGTAACCATGAAATCCGTAAATGTCCTTAAGAATCCCCATAAATAACTATAAAATCCCTAAATGTCCTTTCAAAGTCCACATTAGCAACTACTGTATGAAATCCTCAAACGTCCTTAAAAATCACCAACCATAAAATCTTCAAATGTTATTACAAATCACAATACAAACATAATCTTCAAATGTTCTTAAAAAATCAACATAATATAAATGAAAGCCTTATATTCCTTAAAAATCACCACGTAACTATACATTTTTCAAATGTTATTACAAATCACCATAAATAACTATAAATTCTTCAAATGTTCTTTATAACAACAAAATACATATTATAAGCATAACATGTCCTTACAGATCACCATAAGGAACTATAAAATTCTCAAATATCTTTAAAAATCACCATCAATAACTATACAAACCATAAATGTTCTTACAAATCACATATAGAAGCTATAAAAACCCCAAATGTCCTTACAAATCACCCTAAGTAACTATACTATCCTGAAATGTTCTTACAAATCACCCTAAGTAACTATAAAACCCTAGGTGTCCTTACAGAACACCATAAGTAACTATATTATCCTGAAATGTTCTTACAGATCACCATAAGTAACTATAGTATCCTGAAATGTTCTTACAGATCACCATAAGTAACTATAAAATCTTCATATGTTCTTACAAATAATAGTTGTTGTTGCCCAATATTACAAACACATCCGCATCCCTCCTTCCGTCTCCTCGGATAGCTGCAGAGATTTATAAAACTGGTTGTGAAGCATTTTGAACTACTACCACGTTGCCAATCGCTCTCTCGGAGAGGAACGACATGCAGTATTGGTGGAACCTCCCCACATATATGAACAGTATTCGATGCATGGGTGCACACTACACAGTGCCCCTGTACAGAGCAGGCAGCTGTGCGGGAGTACAGAACCCACGGAGATGGTTGAGAACACTTAACTTCTAGGATATTGTTTTAGCAAGAGTGGTAATATGATCTTTCCAAGAAAGGTCAGAAGAAAAAAAACAACACACAGAATATTGAGAGAAAACTAAAGGTTAATTTGTGTGTTATTCAAGAGTCAGTGATAGTCATGTGGAAGATTGTAACGGGTAGACGGGTAGAAACATTGAAAGCAACAAGGTTATCTCTGCCTCAATTGTGAATAGTTGACAGATCAGAAGATAAGTGTGCTGTGGCCTCATCTTGTAACTTTAGAAATTACTGCATGGAGGGTCGCTGTTGAAAGATAGTTGAATAGCGTAGGGTAGATTAATCGGCTTTGAGGTCCTACACTGTAAAATATGGAGAGTATAAAAAGGTAAAGGAAATATTGGGGTATATTGATAGTGACTTACCTTTCTATATATCAGATGGGTTTACTACTACCAATATGCCTTCATAAGGGTACATTATTATGGACACTTAAATTACCCTTTTCCTACATTCTTTACACCAATAGTTTGTTAACCCCTTCAGCACGATGACGTAATTTCATCAAGTTCTAGTTGCATTAGACGATTTTCTTTAGCTTATAATCTACCTCTAGGCCTCAAGGGGTAAATACGATCCCAATAAACCCCCTGAATAACATAGGTCCTTCTCAAACTGCATAAAAACGCCTTATTTGAGCCACAATCTAAGGTAATAAGACGTCATCGTGCTGAAGGGATTAAGGGGGGTCACCTGTTTTTTTTATCTCTCTCTCCTTTTCTCTCTTTTTCTGACTTGTATCCATTTGGCCCCATTCAGTCAACTGGTTTAAGACGTTTATCCCCATCCAGGTGTCGATTTTTTCCTGGCGAGCGATAGCGAGCCAGCATTGTATGGAGAAATCCGGCTTCGCCAGAGACATTTTTCTATCGAAAAATGTACAAATTTAGCTTGCTGTAAAACAAAAAATATATATGCTGGCTCACTACCGCTCGCCAGGAAAATATTGACACCTGGATGGGGGTAAAGTCTTGAAACAGTAGGCTAAATGGGGCCGAATGGATACAAGCCAAAGAGAGAGGGAGAGAAAGAGAAAAAAAGCGAGGTGGGTTCCCTTAAGTGTGGAGATCGAGGGCAATGTTAACCCCTTGAGGGTCTAAGATGCAGTTATACATTTGATTTTGGTTATCATTAGACGATTTTATGCAATTTAGGAAGAGTATCTAGGAATCAAAGGGGGAATTACTATCTCAATTAACTCTTCAGCTCCCGCAAGTTCCCCCTAATTTGAAAGAAATCGTCTAATGATAGCGAGAATAAACACTCAAAACGCATCATGATCCTGAAAGCGTTAATATTCACGTAAGATCCGCCAAAGTCTAACCTAATCTAACCTTGTCAATTCAACCTCACTATGCCTAATTTAAGTTAACCAGATCTAACCTTACTTAACCCAACCTAACCAGACTTAACCTAACCTAATCTAACCCAACCTTCCTAATCTAACCTAACCTAACTTAAGTTTTTTTTTCTTTCTTCCTAATCCTCTTTAGTTTGCTCCTTAGAATCCCCCCCCTCCGAGATTATGTGTACATTTTTCGGTAGAAAACTGTCACAGCCGAATGGTTGTTCCTCCGAAATTGAAGGCTCGCGATCGTTCGCAAGGAAAAAATCAACACCTACTGTATATGGCACGAAAGGTCTGAAAATTGACAAAGAAATGGGGTGAAAGATCTTACATCGTCAAACTAATGGGACTAAACATGAGGGAGAAGGGAGTCTAGAAAAACACCCCCTTAAGGTCACTGTTGTGTGTATCCTAGTTCTTCCTGGCTAGTAAATCTGGACCCACTAGACTATTTAGGATTGTGGCTGTTTATGAGCGCGGCCATTTTGTGTGTGGCCTTTTAGGATTGCGGCCGTGTGGGTTGTGGTTATTAAAGATTGCGGCTGTGTGAGCTTTGGCCGTATGGGATGTGGCCATTTAGGACTGCGGCTCTTGTGAGTTGTGGCCCTTTAGGATTGCGGCCATTGTGACTTGTGGGCCTTTAGGATTGCTGCCGTACAGATTGTGGCCGATTTGACCTGCTTATTAACCTCTACCAACAGGACCCTCGGTATGGGTTTGGGGTAGAGTTCGAGCCCCCGGCTGAAGAATTCGCCTGTACGGCTCTCTACCAGGATCAAGAACCTTTCACGTGGTATATGATGGTCTTAAAAATAACTTGTAAGTATCGAGAGTGTGAGCGGCTTGCTGCAGCTTCGTTAAGGGGAGACGGACAGATTTTTGTTTTCTTTTTTTTTTAAATAATTCCTTAGTTTTCTCTCTAGAACTCCATCAAGCTTAGAAAAACACCCTCTAGACCCCCTTCAAGATAAATTTGTAAATGTTTTGGTAGACAAATGTGTCAGCCGAAGGCCTACTCCTCTTAAAATTTCAGGCTCGCTCTCGCTCGCCAGGAAATAATCGACACCTATATAGCAGGAAAGGTCTAAAAATTGACAACGATTTGGGGTGAAAGGTGTTAATATCGCCAAACTAATGGGCCGAACGTCTTAAAAACTCAAAACAATTGGGGATTTAATAGAGGGGGAAAGGGGACCAAAGAAACGACCCATCTCCCCTTAACCTCAACAGTCCATCAGCTTCACCTTAAGTCTAAGATGCAGCCGCTCGTTAAACGCATAGGCCTTAGCTTACTTAACCTAATCGTAACCAAACTTACCTGTAACCATAACCAAACCTAACCTAACCGTAATGAAACCTAACTGTAACAAAACCTACCCGTATCAAAACAAAACCAAACCTAACCAAACCAAACAAAACCAAACCAAACCAAACATAACCGTAACCAAACCTACCCGTAACAAAATAACACCTAACCTAAACATAACCAAATATAACCTACCCCGTAGACTACAGTAGATTATGGACTGGACACGAAAATGGAACTTTGCAGTAAGGGACCCAAAATCGGAGAACGAATCTCGAAAGCGCGAGAATTTCAAAATTTCGCAGTTTCGAGGGTCAAACTTGGGGGTTCGTTTTCCAATTTTGGGTCCCTTACTGCAAAGTTTCATTTTCGTGTTCAGTCCAGATCTACTGTAGGCTATGCCTACCCGTAACCAAACCTAACCTACCTGTAACCAAACCTAACCTTACCGCAATAAAACTTAACTGTAAAATAAGTTAATCGTAACATATCCTAAACATAACCAAACCTCACCTGCCCGAAACCAAACCTAACCTTACCGTATTAAAACCTAACCTCATCGTAACCAAACCAAACCTACCCATAATCAAACCTAACCTGCCCGTAACCAAACTTAATCTAACCTTAATCAAACTTAACCTACCTGTAACCAAACCTAACCTACCTGTAACCAAACCTAACCTACCTAACCTACCCATAGCCAAACCTAACCTACCTGTAACCAAACCTAACCTACCTGTAACCAAACCTACCTATAGCCAAACCTAACCTAACCTACCCATAACCAAACGTACCCGTAACCAAACCTAACCTATCTGTAACCAAACCTAACCTACCCATAACCAAATTACCTAACCTACCTGTAACCAAACCTAACCTACCTGTAACCAAACCTAACCTACCTGTAACCAAACCTAACCTACCTGTAACCAAACCTAACCTACCTGTAACCAAACCTAACCTACCTGTAACCAAACCTAACCTACCCATAACCAAACCTAACCTACCCATATCCAAATCTAACCTACCCGTAACCAAACCTAACCTACCTGTAACCAAACCTAACCTACCCGTAACCAAACCTAACCTACCCGTAACCAAACCTAACCAACCTGTAACCAAACCTAACCTACCTGTAACCAAACCTAACCTACCCGTAACCAAACCTAACCTACCCGTAACCAAACCTAACCTACCTGTAACCAAACCTAACCTACCTGTAACCAAACCTAACCTACCCGTAACCAAACCTAACCTACCTGTAACCAAACCTAACCTACCCATATCCAAACCAAACCTACCTGTAACCAAACCAAACCTACCTGTAACCAACCCTAACCTACCCATATCCAAACCAAACCTACCTGTAACCAACCCTAACCTACCCATATCCAAACCTAACCTACCTGTAACCAAACCTAACCTACCTGTAACCAAACCTAACCTACCCGTTATCAAACCTAACCTACCTGTAACCAAGCCTAATCTACCTGTAACCAAACCTAACCTACCTGTAACCAAACCTAACCTACCCGTAACCAAACCTAACCTACCCATATCCAAACCAAAACTACCTGTAACCAACCCTAACCTACCAATATCCAAACCTAACCTACCTGTAACCAAACCTAACCTACCTGTAACCAAACCTAACCTACCCGTTATCAAACCTAACCTACCTGTAACCAAACCTCACCTACCCTTATCCAAACCAAACTTACCTGTAACCAACCCTAACCTACCCATATCCAAACCTAACCTACCTGTAACCAAACCTAACCTACCTGTAACCAAACCTAACCTACCCGTTATCAAACCTAACCTACCCGTTAACCAAACCAAACCTACCTGTAACCAAACCTAACCTACCTGTAACCAAACCTAACCTACCTGTAACCAAACCTAACCTACCCGTTATCAAACCTAACCTACCTGTAACCGAACCTAACTTACCTGTAACCAAACCTAACCTACGTGTTACCAAAGCTAACCTACCCGTAACCAAACCTAACCTAACCGTAATGAAACCTACCCGTAACCAAACATAACCTATCCGTAAACAAACCTCGTCTAACCTTACTAAAAATCTAACCGTAACCAAACCTAACCTACCTGTAACCAAACCTACCTGCAACGAAACAACACCTAACCTAACCTAAACATAACTAAACCTAATCTACCCATAATCAAACCTAACCTTACCTTAATAAAAACCTAATTGTAACATAAGTTAAATGTAAGCAAACTTAATCATAACAAAAACCTATAATCTAACTTAATGGTAAACTAGCCTAAAAGTAACCAAACCTAACTTAAACGTATTAAATCCTAAGTGTAACCTAACTTAATTTTAACCTATCCTAAAAGTAACCAATCCTAACTTAACCGCAATAAAACCTAACTGTACCTTAACTTAACCGAAACCTAACCAAACTTACCTGTACCAACCTTAATTTAATCATAACCCAATCAACCAACCGCTTGCGAAACAGATAATCGATAATTCTTCTCATTTCCTACTCCATGTTTACATTCTTCCTCATTTCTTCAATCAGCTTTCACATTTCCTCACACCTCATCTTCTTCTTCTTGAGGCAGTGGTTCGTATTCCTGGGAGAGGCCATGTAGACAGTCAGATGCGACTCTCAATACCACGCGCACGCGCAGATCGACGTCTCATCCACCTGACCGAGTTTAAATACATCTTTCAAAACAAATTCAGCATACCGCCTCGTAGCTCAGAGGTATCGATTAGCTCTCATATCCAGTAGGTATAGCGTTTGATCCCTCCTGTAGGTAATGCTTTTGCAGTTTTATTTTTTATTATATAACATTAGGTTAGATTAGGGGCTAGATAAGTTAGGTTAGGTTAGTATAATAATAATGAAAAGTAATCATAGAAGATAAAATCAAAGTCGTCGCGCATGCGCAGGTGAGGTGCATTACGCTGTGTGCATGGATTCCCATTCCTAGACCATCACTGTTGGTGGTTAAAAGTATAGTCCTACATGGGAGTGAAACCTCGATCTTTTCAGTTGTGAGGCGAAGAAGCTAACTAAGACGCCACATGACAACCTTTTTGGGTCTTGATAGCCATTTGAGCAGTGGATTTTTAGGAGTGCGGCCGCTTGGGTTGTGGCTTTCTAAGATTGCGGCTGTTGGGGTTGGGGGTTTTATGGAGTGTGGCCATTAGGGTTGTGGCAATCTATGAGTGCGGCCGTTTGGGTTGAGATTTTTAAGGAGTGTAGCCATTTGGGTTGTGGCCGTCTATGAGTGGCCGTTTCTGAAAGTGGCTGTTTAAGCTGTGGTCGTTGACGAGTGCAGCCGTTTATGTGTGTGGCTGTTTATGAGTGGCCGTTTGGGTCATGGCCGTCTACGAGTGTGCCCAATTAGGTCGTGGCCGTCTGCAAGCCCGGCCGTGTTGACCTCTTTCCCCTCTACCAACAGGACCCTAGGCATGGGTTTGAGGTAGAGATCGAGAGACGCCGCGTAATATTCACCTGTACGGCTGTCTACCAGGCTGAGGGAGACACTAGGAGTATGGTGGTTAGACAATGTTAGTATGTGGGGAGTTGGTAGGGTGGCTTGTGGCAGCTTCGTTAAGGGGGGATGGGCGGATTTATTTGCTCATTGATTTATCTACATATTATTTTTGTTTCCTTCCTAGACCTCCAACAAGCTTTGATAAACATCCCCAGGGCCCTCCTTCAAGATAAATTTGTACATTTTTCGATAGAAAAATGTTCCTCTAATATTATAGGCTTGTTATCGCTCGCATGGAAAAAAATTACAACTTCACAAATGTCAATTACAATTACAATGTCACAAAAAGTCTAAATATTGACATAGAAATAGGACGAAAGATGATAAAATCGCCAAACTAATGGGTCAAACGTCTTATAATCTGAAAACTAATGTGGCTAATCATGAGGAAGAAGTGGGGCCAGAAAAAACATCCAGCCCCCCTTAACTCATCCAGTACCTGGGACGACCCTTTTGTCATATTCTGGCTACTATTAGACCATATATATTCAGTCTAGGAAGGACCTCTGGCAATAATATGGCTTCAATGTATCCCAACCAACTCTTTTATCTATTACAATAAAATAAAATAAAATAAAATAAAATAAAATAAATCAATATATAGAAGTAAAGAATGTAAATAAATACAGAGTGATTTCTATTGGCACCCTTAACCCGATTTAATCTGGGGTTGGGCTTTGTGGACCACTCCTGTTTCACCCCATTAGTTTGGTGATTATAAGGTGTCTTATTTGAATTTCCAGGCGAGCGCTAGCGAGCCTGTAAATTAGATAAACCTTCGAACTTCATTAATCTACCGAAAAATTTATGAAATTAGCTTGAATAAGGGTCTGGGGGCGAATATATAAAATGTTCATATATACACACAGTATATATATATATATATACAGTACAGTACTGTGTATGTACATTGCTCGATAACGACAATAAAATTCAAAATCTTCAATAATAATACATCAAAATACAGCGTAATAGGCACCCACACGTCGGCTGGGCTTGTGATAAGCTACATAATGATCATCTTGCGTTAGCCAGAAGAACATACTGTAGCCAAGGACGTCACCGGTACTAAATGAGTTAATTATGTTGACAGATTCTGGATTTCTGTTCCTATACCCTGTTCCAAATAGGTTGGCCAGAAATCGTGAACTCTAACCTTTGTAACGCAAAAAGTGCTAGAGCAAATGGGCTGTAAATTTGCACACCTACTATTCCCTGGCAGACCCTTCCCAAATGGTATAAATATTAGCTCGCTTACTCTAGTCGTTTGTGAGTTATAGAGGCAAATGTTCAAGAGTTTTGGTCTACTTTTTTAGAACAGGGTATAGCTTTTCCTATATTCCTCAGAAAACATAGCTTTCCATCCGTACATTATTCTTTTGGCTATATCTTTCACAACACCAAAGACCATTACCTCGAACCAAACAACTAAATCAGTATACATTAAGGATTTGTATCTATATTTTTAAAAATCTATATTAATTTATCTATATATATAATTATATATTTCTATTTATTTTGGTTTTGCTCCCTAGACCTCCATCAAGTTTAAAACAAATACCCCCATGACCTTCTACATAAATACATAAATTTGTACATTATTTGGTAAATAGATTCCTCCTAAATTACAGGATCACTATCGCTCGCCAGGAAAAAAAATCGACACATAAATAGCACAAAAGGTCTCAATGTTGACGAAGAAATGGGGCGACCCCGCACTGAAAAGGTTAATAATACGACGGGAATTACCTTGGATGATGAGAGAGAGAGAGAGAGAGAAAGAGAGAGTGAGAGTGAGAGTGAGTCTGGGTAGAGTAATCAATGGTAGCAACTTGTCTTCCTCTATAATCTTCAAGGCGGGTTATAAAGAACAAATATATAATACTAATAATTGGTTATGGAGTCATTTTACACAAACACATCCGTGACAGTTTAAATTTATTAGAATATTCAGATATGGATAACGAGCAATACTTGAATTTACTTGGATCTTAACCCGGGAGCTGCGGGGAGACTCATAAGAGTTCCCCCGGCGCACTGCGGGGAGACTCTTATGAGTGAGTGAAAAAAAAAAATCAACTTTTGACATCGATTTTTTTTTTTTTTTTTTGTTGGCCCCTGGGCCATGCAAAATCTCAGTCCTCTACCTCCCCTCCTTCCCCACTTTCCTCCTCTCCTTCAGTTATCACCTATTTTCCCTGTTATTCCCTTATTCTGAGGTATATTTTCGTGCTAACATTAGCGAGTTGCAAGCAGGGTGTTGTCATCACTGATGGCAAGCGAGTGCAAGAGAGAGAGAGAGAGAGAGTATCGATCGACTGTGTCTCAGTGGCCTTGGGGGAAATTGGCGGGAAAGCAGATTGCCTCACCCATACATTATACAACTCGCGGGCTATATCTCTGATTTTGACCATCCAAACGCTGTTTTCACTCGTTTTATTGTTGTTTCAGGTTAATACCTTTATAATCAACCCATAATAGGCGCATATGGATAAGTATTAATGCTATTAATGGCACAATGAATATTTTAGTGACGAAAACACCTCAAATACGTCAGCACAGGGGGACGTTTCCAATTACCCCCATGCGCACTTCAGAGGTTAAAGGAACAACGGGGCAATTTTTTATGCACAAATATATTGACATCGATAATGAAATTTGATACCGTGACCCATATAGTCCATGAGCCAAGACCCGAATTTTGGGATATCGGTACCACCCGGGGTGACTAATTCTCTTAGGTGTTTTTAGCTTGCTACATGTCTCTAGTTTATGTTTTGATATGATAGCCCTTGCACATTGGTAGCTTAATGGTCGTTATCACTTCTTGAATAGACATACCCTACCGAAAATTCCGAATTTTTTTAAAATGTCAAATTTGGGGACAGGAATGCCTAAATGTCAACAAAATGCATATAGTAATTGTCACATTTAATACAAGTCCTGTAAATACACACTAAGCATGCCATGGGCTTGTACATACTATTATGGCAAATTACTACTCCTAAATATCATCTACGTCAGACTCGGAATCTGACTGTTGTGCCACCGGCTCTTCTTCAATAGCCTTGTTCTGACATGTCTGTAACCTGCACATGTCCGTGCATTTTAGACCATTGCTGAGGCAAGTACACTTAGGGAGTTCGCATGACCGCACACACTTGCAAGACAGTAGCTGCATAACAGCATCTGGTGCTGGTGAGCCTCGCATCCAGTTGACGGCAAGCTTACCGTCCTCATCTGTCATCCAACCGCAGTCTGTTGGGTTCGCAACAAATGGCTGGCTCTAAAGACTTCTCCAGATCGCAGCCTGGTAGTTTGCACGCAGTGCATGCATAAAGAGGCAGTCCTCACAAGGAGGGAGTTGACTTGACTCTACCTCTCCACGTCTTGCACAGAACAGCTCATACCGAAGCTTGTTTACCTTAGTTGTGTGGGTAGATGGTAGGTACATGTGGCAGGTGATTTCCTGTAGCTTCTCAAAGAGTTCAGGAGACACTTCCCATGAGCGTCCAAGTTCGTGAAAAGCATGCTGGTATGTCTTGTCCATCTTCACCTGCTTGAGTGTCGTCATCTTCCCTCGGCCAGCGAATGCACTGACGGTATCACAGCCTGTAAAGGCATGCATACCAATCAATGAATCACACACGCTGCCTCCCAGTGTGCGGCTCAGTGTGGTGATATCCAGGAATCTTGTCCGGTTCTTCGTCCCGCACTTCTGGAACAGATGGGATGGGATCTTGTGGCACATGCCAAGACACAACACCATGACGTCTGTATCTTCTGCAGTGATGATGACAGACTTGTTCCCAGATTCTGCTGCATGAAGTGCATGGAGAAGAAGGCGTGTGTCTGCTTCTTCTTGAGTTGACTTAAGCTCAGGAGCCTCTTCCCACTGCTCTTTGGTGATCTTGAAGCAGCGCTGCTCACATGTGACATACAGCTCCTTGTCCTTGAGCTTCTCCCTGTGCTGTGGTGCCTTCCATTCTTCTACCAAGAACTTGATAAGACTTGCCTTGTTGGAGGAACTACCGAGTAACTTTCTCCACTGCTGGATGTTGTGCCCAGGTTGAATGTTCTTGAAATGAATTCCTGTGCCTGCACTTCTTTTGGCTCGTTCTGCATCCTTGATGGATGTCTCCTTGTAGATATCAAACACAACATCAATGCGCCTGCTCTTAGCACCTTCATGAACAGCGTGACTCAGTGCTGTACCTGCAAGCTGTGAAAAAGTTTTGTCGTTTCCCTTCAGTTTGTGGACCAGGCTCATCCCATCAATTATGGTAGCAGAGGGCTCGGGTATCACTTCTGCAGGAGAAACATTCCTCTCTAACTCCTTTGCGAGGGCAGCCTTGTTGGTCTTGCGGAGAGACCCATCACCGCTGGCAAGTGCCCAAGGCAAAGGCCCCAGGGGATGAGCCAAGACATCACTCATTTTGAGCTTTCTGTTCTCGGCAACAAGGATCATCTGGCCAAATAGGTTCCTGTCAGCCTTTAAGATAACCTCCTTGGCATGGTCTTGTGAGCGTGGCTTCATTCTGATGTTAGTGAACGTTCTCAGTTTCGTCTTCGTCATCGTGTCATGAAACTGTATAGTTGGCGTATCGATCTCCAGGCGCTCTTCCTTGAAGGCTTGATATGCATCCTCTCCTATTCTGTAGGCCCCTAGAAGGTCTTTGACAACTTCTGGTGGTGCCATAGTCGCAGTTGACAAACTGACAAGATCTTCTTGCTCTGCGTTGAAGGGGTTCAACCAGCTGGTCTCCATCAGTTGAACTAAAGATTGGACATCGGCCTCATCTCTTCTAATCCTGGGCATCTGTAGGTCTGGGTGGCTGAAGTCAGTATACTTTTGGCCTACTACCATAGTCCTGAGCTGCCTTAAGTACCTGCTGCGATACTCCGATGTCAGGTAGTACCTGGCGACAGCTCCGCCTTTCAGGCTGAAGCCTTTTGTGCCCCCTGGTGTCTGGGTGTCTTTGTTGATCGTCTCTTCGATTGTCTGGTCCACAGGGATCCGTCCAAAGGGATTCTTGCTACCGATCTGGACCGAAAAGCCACCTTGCATGAAGTGTTCATGGACCTCTGGGTGTTCAATGGGCAGTCGAGACATCAAGGCATAGTAGTAGGTTAGGAACCGGGCATAGTTCACTTTGTCATAGGCAAAACACCACGGTATCATCTGTCGGATTGCTCCTAGGTGGAGCATCCAGTTGCCTTCTCTGGAGGCTCGAATTAAGTCCAGCATGATCTCAACCATGTCCAGGTATGACATCCAGAATGCTGAGAGGTTGTGTTCATCTCTGAGGGTCTCAAGATAAACTTGGAAAAGCTTCATGATATGTGTGCATGATTCACTCTCCATCAGCTCTTGAAAGAGTCCCTGAGACACATTGCTGTGAAAGCTGTTGATGTCCTTCAGTGTTTCATCTAGATGGTGTATGTCCCTTGAATGGTTTTCTTCTAGCCATGAAAGGAAGCCTTTCCATGCAAGCCTCATCAGTGCTTCATACACGAGCTTGTGTAGTCTCACTGCTCTGTTGTACCTCTTGCCGTTCATCACTCCTGACACTGATCCTTCTGCGATGATACCTGATTCCACACACAGATCTCTAAGACCTGCATCTTGAAACCTCTTTCCTATGGTGGAGATGAGATTACAGATTGTGTGGAAGACGCCCATCCTGATGATAATGTTCTTGAACTTCTCTTGTTTCCAGATAACTTCGGCAGCTTTGGCATAGAGTGCTTGATCAAACACGCACACAATCTTGTTAAGCTGTAAGGACTGCATGATAGCATGCGTTTGTTCCAAGATTTCATTAACGGTGGACATTTCTGTTGCGGGAGCATTGATAGTGGGCAGGTAGCTTACAGTGTCCTGAACCACTGCAATGTCTCTGCGCATTTTGATGTTGAACCCAGTCCAACTGCTGATGGACTGGTCCTCATGGTCTGACATTCGAGTAAGAAGCCAGATATGGTTCTTTGTCTTTGAATCCTGGACTTCCTTGGTAGTGTCGACATACGCAGTCTCAATCCTAGGTGGCCCTGCCCGCCGCCCAACATTGTATATTGGCAGCATTGATGATGTCTGAGTGATGCTTCTTATCTTGGACTTGGTAATCTCTGGCAGGACTTTCTCTGGCACAGAGCCTGCAACCTTGGACTGGACAGCAATGCCATTGACTCTATGAGAAGTACCTGCTCCACTTAGGGTCTCTTCAAGTCGGTCAATGTTATCCCAGGCCAGGGTTGTGAACACACCAGGGTAGATGTTTGCTGGCAGTGGAATGTCATCCTTTGAGCATTCCAGCTTCTGGATACAAAGGGCTGTATCGATCTCCTCAAACATTGAGTAAGACACACAGTGACCAAGACGATTCAGAGTTCGGATCAGTTCTGTGTTTCCTGTCAAAGACTTTACAGCATTGGTCAGCAGTACGTGCTTGGGTGGTTTTGTCTTGCCACTGGTAACAGCAAAGACCAAGTCACTGCCAAAGGAAGTGGCAAGACGTTGAGCTCTTTCAGAGGGAGTTTCACACTCACACTCTCCTGTCAGCAGGGTGTGCAGGAATTGAGTGACTGCTGCAGGAATGACATTCTGATCTGTATCGGGAGGCCATGGCTGACTCACATCTTGTTTATTGATCTCATTCCTCAGCTGCATTCCTGCTTTGGTTAAGACATCTTCAGAGTTAGCTGCTCTTGCTTCTTGCAGGTCTTTTGCCATTTTGTGTGCTTGCCGGGCAAGGTCGTCCATTGAGAGGCTGCGTGGATAGATTAGAAGCTTTCCTTTCTCATCTGGGACAAAGCGTAGTGATTCTCCAAACTCGGTTTCAATCTTTCGGCGAACATGTTTCTTTGTCGCTGGTTTCAGTTGGATAATACCACGGGACATCATGGATCTCTCAAGCCTAGATGTGAGGTTTGTCATAGGCAGTACCTCTGGGTTGGGGAATAATTTGGTCCTTATATACAAGCAGAGTTCCTCGAGGGCTTCTGTCTCAACCTCTTCGTAGCGTGCTTCCTCGCTTTCTTCCTGATTTTCACCTGCACCCGACCTGGCGGCCGCTGGGAAATCATCTTTTGTGAAGAGTTTGTAGCACGACTTGTGGTAGTGACCCTCTGCAGCAACAAGGTCTCTGCTAACTAAACCAAGGATTCTCTGGTTGAGTTTCCTTATTGCTGCTCTGCGAATCTTCTCATCTGCTCGTAGCTCCACACACTGTATGAGTGGCTCCCTTGTCTTTGTTGTTTTTATGTACTTGCTTGACTTCTCGCAGAAGATACATACTTTGGCATACACCCTGCTAGTACTAGGGGCATCCCTTGATGCCCTCCTCCTGGGGTCGACGCTTGCTGATTCTATCTTGACACCCTTGGCAAGGATAGAATCCAGTGACTTCTTCATTGTAAAGAGACTACGACATTTACGGTGATAATGTATGTGTGGTATTCCTCCTTCTTCAAGGCCCTTGGCTGCTTCCAGGACTGGATCATGCTGCCTGATTTCTGCAGCCCTGAGCAATGTGTTCCAGGAGTCCAAATCCTGTGGTGACACCAGAGCATCGCTGTCATCATCAGAGCAGTGGATGATACAGTCGATCCGTGCTCTCTTCCTCGCAGATGGTTCCATCCTGCCGTCAAACAGTCGACACACACCTGCAAAAAATATCACCATTAAACCATGAACAAACAAACACATTACATGGAAACCACTCTACATATGTTTGCTCCTTCCAATAATAAATTATCCCCAAAATATAACAAAAAATCCCCAAATATGAAATAAACCCCTAAATATGGAGAAACTTGAAATACACATCGGAATAATTCTTGTAGAGAATCAAATAAGCTACAAGAGCTGTTAGAATATATTTTTCAATGTTCCCCATATTTAAGGATTTATTCTAGATTTAGAGGAAAATACCCAAAATATAGAGTATATTCCGAAATATGAGGAAATTTGAAATATACCTAGGAACAACTCTGGTAGAGAATATAATTCTACATAGGTGTTCAAAGTTTCGCGATGATTGTGTGATGGATTTTAAAGAAAATGAGGAAAACGCCGAGCGTCACGCTAAAAATCTTTATTTTTGGGTAGCGCCCCTATTGCATCAAAAAAATTAGACTAAGCTACCAGTGCGAGAAGGCTATCATATCTTAATGTACTTACAGTCACTCTATAAACATTTTAGTACCATTCGTGTTTAGTCACCCCAGGTGGTACCGATATCTGGCCTGGCTCATGGACTAATAGACTTCTGGAGTTATTATTCCATGGTAATTTATAAGACATACAATGAGATTTCATGATGCTTCCACACACATACACACACACACACACCTACACACCCACCCACCCACACACACACACACATATATATATATTGAAACATCGGAATTTCGCATCATATCAAAATACAAAGCTATATTGAATATTGAAAGGTATATCACTATTGATATGTCCAACTTTATTTTATTTACCTTTTATTGTTGATTTGTCATTGTTTACAGAGCAGGGAAACGTTAACAGAAAAAGCAATTCAAACAATTAATTTTGTTTGCCCACCCACTTTTTCCCAACCAAACCTCAGTTAACGCCGAGCTCTCCACGAGGCCGAGTTCTCTTCGGCGTGTACCATTTTCGTCACATGAACGCACAAATGTTTACAGTGCATAGCTCCTGATGTCCTGCTCCTGCTCCCTACACTTACAGAACCCTCACAAAGGTTTACAGTGCATAGCTCCTGATGTCCTGCTCCTGCTCCCTACACTTACAGAACCCTCACAAAGGTTTACAGTGCATAGCTCCTGATGTCCTGCTCCTGCTCCCTACACTTACAGAACCCTCACAAAGGTTTACAGTGCATAGCTCCTGATGTCCTGCTCCTGCTCCCTACACTTACAGAACCCTCACAAAGGTTTACAGTGCATAGCTCCTGATGTCCTGCTCCTGCTCTCTACACTTACAGAACCCTCACAAAGGTTTACAGTGCATAGCTCCTCTTATATTTTGAATCCCATTACGCCATCAGAACATACGACTGGGAAAGCGTAAATAGCAGAGAAGGGGTGTTGTAGATCGAGGAAGCTGTTTGAATGGCTTTGATATGTGTGTTATCTTGATGTCCTTCTCCTACTCCCTACCCTTACAGAACCCTCGCAAAGGTTTCACAGTATTACCGGAATATAAGCTTGACCTGTACCACTGCAGCGCCTCGTATGGTACTCCTGCAGTGACAGATATAAGACTGATGGTGTTGAACGTGGTAGACAGTTAGTACAAGCAACCAACCACTTATGTTGTAGCTTTATACAATAAAAAAATGCGCGCGCGTGTATATATGCAACAGTTTTATTGAGTTAGTATACACTTTTGTATACTGAATTTAAACACCATATGAGGAGGAGCACTTTATTGACAACGTTTCTCATATACAATACCTTTATCAGGCCAAAGCGAAACGTTGATAATAAAGTGCTCCTACTCATATGGTGTATAAATTCATGATATCAACTTTTCTGAGTATATTTTTAAACATGTATATATTTGCATGCTTGAAATAATTATTTATCTAAGCAAGTACACACACACACACACACACACACACACTAACATAACAAGTTACAGCAAACTCATACTGCTTTATTAACCTAATATTTTACTAACACTAGCGTATTTACTAACCTTGCAAGGTAAGTCAGTTATGCTATAATAATCGATATAATGAGATGCATTATCATTCAAATTAGCAATCATATATATATATATATATATATATATATATATATATATATATATATATATACTGTATATTTATATATTGCTTATTTCAACTATTTACTGTATATATTTTGAATGTACAGGATACATCTTGTGTTGTTTTTGTAGGAACTAAGGAAGTGATAAGGAGATATATGTGGCCGGAAGTGTTTCTAGGAAGTAAGCTATAGTATATATAACAGTATCACCATTCATCAGTAAGTCAGTCCACGAATAACTCCCATACCACCCACACGCACATTCACCGTTAGTCAGTCCACAAATAACACCCACCCCACCCACACCCACACGCCCATTCATCGTTAAGTCAGTCCACGAATAACGCCCACACAACCCCAGCCACTAATCCTGACCTATTGTGACTATATTTTTACGATTCCTCGATTTTAATATTGACACCGACTGCATAGAAAATATAGAAGATCAAATAATAAATATAAATCAGTATTTATTTTGGGACTGACTGCCTAAAGCACCAGAGAAGAAATAGAAAGTGATGGGGCAGTTCCGATTTTGATATCAACACCAATAAGAACTGAAAGGCAAAATAAACAAGCAATTTGAGTTTGAGACCGACTGTACTAGAAACCAAAAATAATATCAAAATGGCCAGGCAGTTACGATTTTCAGAACGTCAGCAGTGGAGACTAAAATGACCCAACACAATGCCCACGGAAGACTGGGTGGGTTGGAAAACGCTGTGATCGCTTTCCTTATGGTTGCAGAAAGTCACACTACAAATAACAATTATCAAAATATATGGTAATTAAGTTTCGATTTTCCGACCGACTGCATCAAAAGCAAGACCGAAATATAAACACGTCAAGGCAGTTTGCATTTTGAGGCCAAGAACAGCAGAAAGCATAATTATAATGTAAAACTTGCAAAATAAACAAACCAAAACAGGAACGACACAATATAAAGACAACATGGCGGAACTCCAAGGCCTCGTAAGGTTGGTCGACGTTATGATCGTTCTGCTCTTAGTAGCGGTACGTCACGGAGCGCAATGTGAACGCTGCCTCGACCCCAACCCCGATCCAAGCCTCCTGTACGAAGCCCTCAATGAAACGGACCTAAGAATGGTGGGGAGGATACTCAACATCAAAGAAGAAGATGGGGTGCTGCAGGTCGTTATAGAAAATGACGCTGAGCTGTGGTTCACCCGGGAGAGAGTTGACCATCTTTGCCAGGAATATTGCACATTTGAGTATCTGTTATCAGAAAATGAAGCTCCAAAGACTGATAAACCCAATAATCTGAAAACAAAGCTCCAAAGACTGATAAAACCCAAGAATCTGAAAACAAAGCTCCGGAGACTGATAAAACCCAAGAATCTGAAAACGAAGCTCCGGAGACTGATAAATCCCATGAATCTGAAAACGAAGCTCCGGAGACTGAGAAAACCCAAGACCACGGCTGCACTCTGTCCTCCTAGGAAGACCTAAGTGCCAAGAGAGGTGATCACTACCTGTTATTCCTGCTTTGGGCCAATACGAACAACACCGAGTTACATCCAATAGTGGTGCCGTTCAGAAACTTTATCGGCAAAGTCAGGAACTACACAGAAATTAGAGGTTTGTGAGAGTCGACTTGGTAATTTGTTCATTTTGCTTTATGAACACGATTTCATATTTATAGACCAAACCTTACGTATTGTTAAACGAAAAGAGAAGGAATGAATTTCAATGTAGAAACAAAACCCTACTTATTGCTAAACGGGCAGAGTGGGAATTCATTGCAATCTATAAAAAAACCCTATGCATTGTCAAAGGGGTAAAGTGCGTATTGTTAAAGGGTAAACTAGGAATACATTGCACTCTATCAACAAAACCCTAAACGCATTGCTATACGAAGAGAGTAAGAGGTCTATTGTAATCTTTAAAATACGTAATCCTCATCGTAGAGTAACTTTAAGATTCCATAAACGAACGAAGTAGGAAACATTTATAATATTTATAAAAAATCATAAATTTTAGCTACGAATTGATAAAAGAATAAAGTGGGAGTAAATTGCAAACCAAAAACAAAAACCTACGCGTTGATACACGATAAAGATTAAACATTCCTTAAACGTTTTAAGTCGGTCAAGTTATTAAATTGGATTATATCTATCTATCTATCTATCTATCTATTTACTCAGGCCCAATCCCCACTTTTCCTTTTTGTTTCTTAAAATTGGATTCGATCCATGAAAATATTGTCATTTACCGAAACCGAAAAAAAATGGGCAACTTAAATAAACCTCTCACAAATGCCCACCAATCTTACAATATGTTAATTTCGGAGTTACTAATCCTCCTCGCCAATACTCTTGTCCTCTGTGGTGCCCAAAACTGCAATGAAGATACCGAAAGCCTACAAGAACTATACTAATCCACAACACATTTACCATCATCGAAGGGAGTTTCGATACCATTAAGGCCAAAATCATCGCCCAACAAAACCCCACTGACAATGAAATCCGGTGTACTATCCCTGTAGAGTTTATCCCACAAATCGCCTACAAAGGTTGCCCGGATAAGAACACCTGTAGTACCTTTACCTGCCCGGGGTTCGATACCAGAGAGGAGGCGAATGTTAATCGGGATACTGAGGAGGGAGCTCGATCAGTTCTGGAGATTGCACGAATGAAGGATTACATTCTGTTCTTCACGATTGGCCGCTCCAGTTCCCGTCACTTGGACTTGGTGAAAATACTTAATAGTACAGACTGCAACGATGAAGCTGTGTCGCTCATAATTAAGTTGGGGTTAATAAATCGCTTAAAGAGAGAGAGAGAGAGAGAGAGAGAGAGAGAGAGAGAGAGAGAGAGAGAGAGAGAGAGAGAGAGAAGGGACGCAAGCAATAAACAATTTTATTGAGCTTAACCCCTTCAGTATTTGACGACGCATTTCTGCCCTTTATTTGGCTATCGGTAGAATATATTTAGTTTGGGAAGGAATTTTGGAAGTCAGAGGGATAATTAAGGTGCTATTCACATATGTTTTATTCTCAGAGAGCCTTCCAAAGCTAAATATAATCGTCTAATAATAAGTCTGAATGCAGCAAAAAAAAAGCTTCCTAATGCTGAGTGTGTGTGTGTGTGTGTGTGTGTGTGTGTATGTGTGATTTTCCTCACCAGAACGGATCCTACAAATCTATTATAAAAGGTATCTGTAGTTGAACCCCTAAGAATGGCTATTAAAAGTGTATTCTGAAAGTGGTTGTGATTTTCCTCGTCAAAATGGCCAATACAAGATATCTAACAGACATTGATAGACCCAGATCTATCGTGAAAGGTGGTTGTGCTCAGAACGGCCCCTACAAATATATAATGAAAGGTGGTTGTGATTTCCTCGTCAAAACGGCCCCTACAAAAATATATTTAAAGGAATTTGTTTTGTTTTGTTTTTTGTCAGAACGGCCCCTACAAATATATAATACAAGTATATTGTTATTTTATCACATGTAGATACGCCACAAGTCGACAGCGCCAGCAGCAGCGCATCTGGGACGCGTCCCGGTCCGAGAATGATCACCATCAGTATGAGGTGAGTCGTTCCTTTGAGAGTCCTCGGACCCAGCAATAACAGGTGGAGCCTCAGGTTGCAATGCGGAATCGAGCTCCAAAGCGTACAAACGTGCGATAGGCCGAACAGTAGTTCCAGTGGCTGTCTTCAATAGCGCCACCTTGTATACCTCTAACACGCGGCCTAATTTCCAGTATAAACGAGGACTATCTTCTTTAATTAAAACAACTTCGCCAACTGTAGGTGCCGTTGGTCTACCAGAGGGAGTAACACTCCTTTCCCTCAATGCTAGCAGATATTCACTAATCCACCGTTTCCTAAAATCCTCGATTATCCTGGATATATACTGGTATCTCTTAGACACCGCTACCTCAGAGTACAACGAGGGATCCTCTCTAACTCTACTATGGATTGGAAATCAGATGAAAACGCAGTCAATGGTTTCCCATATAGCAAGTGAGCTGGCGTTAATGGTAGTGGTTCTTGCAGGTCGGTGTACACGTATGTAAGCGGGCTATCATTCACGACTGCCTCTATCTCTGTGAGGACTGTCGTCAACTCACTCTTCTTTAATAGAGCACGTCCTACAACCGCTCTTAGTCCTGACTTTACTATGCCGACACATCGTTCCCACATGCCACCAAACCAAGGTGCCTTAACTGGAATGAACCTCCATTCGCACTTCTTCTCTCCCAAAAAAGTGATGATAGTAGGATCACTTCTCATATCCTTTAGATATTTTGATGCTTGGACATAAGTGGGAGCATTGTCGCTAAGAATGAGTTGAGGGAATGAACGACGGGCACAAAACCGTCTAAACGCCAGCATAAATTCTTCGCTAGACATATTATCACATAGTTCTAGGTGTACCGCTCGAGACGTCGCACAGGTAAACAATAATATATAAACCTTCTCATGCTCCCTCGTCTTCAATGCCCCTGTGTAATCTAATCCTACCGCTTGGAAAGGTACTACGTGCTTTACACGGCATTCAGGTAGAGGTGGAGCTGGTCCAGTTGCAAATGGTTTACCCTTTAGTCTCTGGCATATTACACACTTTCTCACTACGCGTCGAGCTACTTGTCGAACTCTGGGTATCCACCATGTGAGACGTAAATTTGATATAATATGACATACCCCGTAGTGTTTTACTTCCCTATGTGCACGTATGATCAATAGATCAGTAACGTGATGTCTTGTTGGCATAAGTATAGGTCGGTTTGTGCCGTCTGGTACACCCGACCACTTCAGGCGACCCTCACACCTGATGAGGCCATTGTCTAGGTGCAACCTTAGTTGACGCACTATATTAGGCATTAATGTCTTATTCGAGCTTTTCAAGGATTCTAATTCATTGGAAAAGGTTTCTACTTGAACCCATTTGATCAAAGTTACTTCAGCTGCTTTAAATTCACGAGCATCAATGTTGTGACCCCTGTTGCAGAGTTGGCCCGTTACTTTAAGCTTGAGATTGGATACATATCGCAACACCCAAGCTACAACTCTGACTAGTTTATTATAGTCACCGAATGTTGCCCACTTCATGATAGGACCCGGTGGCTCATTTGGTTGGGCTGTAACTGCCACTGTTTCCAGTGGCAGAAGTCCCTCACCAACAGCATGCCATATCGTCCATTCACTTTCATGGAGCAGCCACTTTGGACCATGCCACCACAATTCGGACTTCATTAACTGGCTAGCCGTTATACCCCTAGTTATGAGATCACTAGGGTTTTCCTTTGTATTTACATAATGATAAGCAACGTCTGGCAAAAGGGCTCTAATCTCATCTACCCTATTCCGCACATAAACTGGCAGAGACTTCTTGCTATGTATCCAGTTGAGTGCGACCTGACTATCGCACCATACATTTAATTCGCTCTCGTATGCTGCGCGTACATGTTGCACCAGACGTGCTAATAGCAGCATGGCAGTCAATTCCATTTTAGGGATAGTTACCTTTTTAACCGGGGCTACCCTGGCCCGGGCTGTAACTAAATGTGCCCCAAATGAAGTAACAACATATATGGCTACCCCGTATGCCGTGGCGCTAGCATCGCAAAACGTGTGTAACGTAACGTCACCGAACGCCGCCACTTTACGAGGTATAGGTTTAGCACATAGGATGGCATATTCATTCAACAACAATGTCCCTTAGTCATTCAGGTCCTCAGGCAAACTGTCATCCCATCCTATTTTACGTCTCCAAACTTCCTGCATTAGAATCCTAGCTCTTATGGTAACAGGTAATGCTAGACCCAAAGGATCAAAAAATTGCGCAACTTTGCTCAACAGACTTCTTTTTGTGTGTGCTCCTGTCTGCTGAGCAAAAGACCTTGTTTGAAAAGTTAGTATGTCATGTTTAGGTTGCCAGATCATCCCCAAATTTCTGGACTTTTCCTGGTTAAGAGATGCCGTACCATCCACTTGTATTAAACTCTGAAGATCTTCACTATTAGTAACCCACTCGCGGAGAAATAGATGTGCATCCGCAAACAATCTGCGTGCTTGCCAGTATGCATACAACAAATCATCTTGACTATCGCTAGTACCCTGCAAATTGTCAATGTATAATCCGCGAGATAGTTTACTTGTGTCCTCATGAGTGTCAGCTAGATGTTTTCTGATTTACAACCCGAAAACGGTATATTATGATGGGACTTTCAGAGTCGCTAATGTCGCCGAATCAAAGAAAGCGGGTAACATCTCTATCTTCCTCCTTTAGCTTGACCATCAAGAATGCTTTCTCGATGTCACTGGTATAGGCGTACTTCCCCAGCCTAAACCGCAATAGATGTTGGGACAGGTCCGACACCATGGACGGACCTGTCAACAGGCAGTCATTTAGACTGGGTTGTTGTCCTTGGTGGGCAGAACAGTCATACACCACCCGTATTGGTGTGGTGACGCTGTCTTTCTTTACCCCATGATGGGCCAGATAGTGAACCCTACCCTTCTTACACGGTTCCCCGACATCGACTCTCTCTATAAAGCCCCTATCCTCATAACTCCGAAATACATCGTCATACGCCTGGCGCGTGCTCGGTTCGTTAGACAATTTCCGCTGCAATGCACGCAAGCGACCTAATGCCAAACCATAGTTGGTAGGCAGGCTTATCTCACTGTTCTTCCAGGGTAAACTAACTTTATATTGCTTGTCTGAGGCACAGTAGCACACAGACTCGTTAAACCTTTGTAGCGCAACTTCCGAGTCATAATCAGTCTCCATAGGATTAATGCCTATGTGATCCAATCTCCACAGTCGTTCCAGGTCGAACTCGGCAGCCATCTTAGGGTCACTAGGTTGGGAATCCTCCCTTCCCAACTCCTCTGCCAACATTGACTCTATATATCGAGACCGTGTCGACCAGGACCTTTGACTGTGTAGTATGCACCTTTCCGCTCATGCAGTATCCAAATTTAGTGGGGATTAAAATTACACCACACCCATCTTTTTAAATCCAGGGTATACTACTTCATAATAATGATCCACACCAAGTAGAACATGCACCTCACTCTGATTTCCCATGGGATCTGACAAGTTAACCCCTTTGCTACGTAATGCGTGTTCCACCTTCTTCACACCCACAGATACATATTCTGGTAGGGTGTCTACTACGATACAAGTCATAAAGTACCGGTTTTTACGATAGAAATATGAAATCTCCGCTATCTCGTAGTCTTGTTTATCAGTAACCCCTGTGAAGCCCTGTAACCGAAGAGTCTCAGCCCCTACGATTCGGTGCTTCAGTCCCACTAGTACGGACCTCTTTATAAAGGAACGTTGAGACCCTTGATCTAGAAGTACCCGACAAACTTTGTTACTGTCATTACCTTCCATGGGAATCTGTATTGTGGGCAATATAGTGGTGTCTTGCGTGCTACCTAGTGCCACAGTTGTAGTACCCTCATTTTTGACGTCTTTGACTTTATCTGCAGTAGGACACAACTTATCAAAGTGATGTCCTTTGCAGTGCCGACAGGGCCTTAAGTATGTAGCAGTACATTGTCCCTGCTTACCATGTTCCCCACTTAGACAACCTACACATAGCTTCAATCTTTTCGCCTGTGCTACCTTTGTCTCATTTGTCGGGTATTTTACGCAGAAACTCCATTTATGTTTGTTGTTACATAGCTTACATAGAATCTGAGCAGGTTTCTTATACGCACCCTCTTTCTTTACTTTAGTCCCCACTGTCATGCTTACTGTTCCCCTCTTCTCCACATTCTCACTCCCTCCCGACACATACATTCTTCCTTTGTTCAACTGTAGATTATTGATCTCCTTACTGAACTGAGTTTTGAATTCCCCCAGCTCAAATGATCTTACCTTATCAAGTATTGCCATAGGAAGCTTCTGACGCAAGATAATGACTATCATTTCCTGCGTGGTAAGCCCTAGGGTGTCTAGCGATCGAGTATGGCACTCCATATTTGCCCTGAAGTTTGTCAACTCATCAACCTTATACTGTGGTTCTGCGAGCCCCAACAAGGCAACGACATGGGCCATCTTCAACTGCTCTCTATCCCCGTATGTGGACTCTTAATAAGTGTACCGCTTCAAGATAACTACCACCCACTACTGCAAAACCCTCTATTAAATGTAAGGCCTCTCCTTCCATTTGTCCCTTCAGATAGTGAAACTTGCGGACATTATCCAAAGAGGATTCATGAACCGTAGATCGAAATACGTCCCAGAAAGCTAACCACTCGGTTAACTTGCCCCCAAATGTAGGAAGATTGAGCTTTGGGAGGTGTACAGTATGTTTTGGGTCAGCCCTTCTATGGGCCTCATTATCACCTCCCTTCTTACTTGCGACAGCACGCTGTAATAGGTACTTCGCTCTAAAGACAGGTTCGTCATAGAGGGCGCGATTATCACACTCTGTAACAATCTCTTCCTCCTCTATCATGTCAGCCACAATCACCTCACTCAGAGCCGTAATACGTCCGTGGGTAGCCTGGACGTTTTCTAATCTAGCCTCCAATTCCTCTAGTTCAGCAGTAGTGATGAAAGTGTTTAAGTCCACAATTAGCCTATTTATTACTCCCCGAAGTCCCGCCCTTTGATTTTTAGGGGCTTTGTTCAGCACCCCACTAGACGGTGTCTCTTTATCGTTTTTATCCATTTTGCATGCGAGCCTATAGGCTATGTATCTAAATATTACGTCACAAAAACAACGGCCAAATAATAGGCTAATTAAGAGACGCCATCCGGCGGACTTCTATGATATGGAGAAAAAATAGTAAATAGCAATACCTACTAATGAATTATATTGAACAAGAAAAAAATGTTAGGTCAGGTCATATGTCACAGGAAGTCTGAAACGGAAAAGAAAATTATTGGGGAAAGATGGGTGGGATGCAGAACTTGGGCAGGTGCAACGATGTGACCCTGCATTCCGGCTCTAACCATCGCTTGGCTAGCCTTGCCAGTTTATCATAGAGTTGTTCCTGCATCCTGTTATATGTCCCCTTGTTCATTGCCTTAAAATCCCTTACTGGTAGCTAATTCCCGGGTCTGGGCACCAATGTGGTAAACTATCAATGGAAGTTAAATATTACTAAGCTATAATGAATAAAATAAAATCAATCTAAATGAATACTCTATATCTAAATTGAATTCAATCTGAAACAAGCTAATTTATATCCAAAGGTCTCACATAATAAATGTATATAATTATAGGGTAAGGTTATAAGGGTTAATATTAGCCAGGAATTAACTCACCAATAGTTCCACGTGGCAATGAGGCAAGGGAGAACGCTTTACCCAATATGGCGGTGGACAATGGGGAACGAGACTTCGGTCCCAAGACACGAGTCAAGTTAAAGAAAGAATAAATGATTACATGGGAATGGACATGAATAATATGCTTATCTATCAGTCAGTCATGATGTCGATGAGAGCGTCGTGATGGTGTAGTTGTGTGTATTGCTGTATGTGTATTGTGATTAGAGGCACAAAAGCACGATCAACAGTAGGGCGGAAAATTAGATGTTAACTGGTTGGTGTTCGTGAAGGCTCTGGCGTACCTCAAAAGCACACCTTGCCGCCTTGGCAAACCGCCAGGAGCCCAAATTATCGTACCGCATTTAGGTTGCTCTAGACTTCTTAGACTTCTAGACTCTTAGACTTCTTCCACGATATCCTCAACCTCTACGATGAGAGTAAAGCTGTAGATATTATATACCTTGATTTTCAAAAGGCCTTTGACAAAGTTCCCCACAAACGTTTACTGCTAAAACTAAAAGCGCATGGAATACAAGACGGTGTGTTGAAATGGATAGAAAATTGGCTCAGCGACAGAAAGCAAAGAGTAGTCATAAACGGTAAGGCATCAAAATGGACCAATGTAAGTAGCGGGGTACCCCAGGGATCGGTACTAGGACCAATTCTCTTTCTAATTTACATCAACGACATAGATGAGGGTCTCACCTGTACAATCTCAAAATTTGCTGACGATACAAAAATTGCAAATAGCGTACTCTCAAAAGAACAAGTTGACGATATGCAACACAATCTAGATAAATTGTCATGTTGGGCCCAAATTTGGCAAATGAGTTTCAATGCGGATAAATGTAAAGTACTACATATCGGATACCTAAATGAGAAAGCAAACTATTCGATGAATGGCACTCCGCTTAAGAATGTAAACAGAGAAACCGATCTGGGAGTAACAATATCGAGTAACCTAAAACCGAGTCAACAATGTTCAGAAGTTGTTAAGAAGGCAAACAAAATAATTGGCTTTATAGGCAGGTCATTTGAGCATAAATCCAAAGAAGTTATCCTAACCCTTTACAATTCATTAGTCCGCCCTCTTCTGGAATACTGCGTTCAATCCTGGTGCCCTTATTACCAAAAAGATATAAACAAGCTAGAACGAGTTCAACGTAGAGTTACCAAAATGATACCTAGCCTAAAGAACAAACCATACGAAGAGCGTCTTAGAGAATTAAATCTATTTCCTTTAACCCAGCGCAGATTAAGAGGTGACTTAATTCAAGTGTTCAAAATCATCAAAGGCATCGACAATATGAACTGTAGTAAGTACTTCACTATCGACCAATCTAATTACACGCGGGGAAACGGTTGCAAAATTATTGGTAAATCTTTTAACTCACACGAATCTAAGAATTTCTTCTTCAATCGAGTTGTCAACTTGTGGAATGGGCTTCCCCGAAACGTTATAGACTGCATCACCGTTGATTCATTTAAACTCCGCCTAGACAAATATCTCGCATCAAACCCGCGACTGACTGCGTTTGTAAATTAATAACTTTATTTTATCCCCCCCTCAGTTACTAACCCATCTGTCCCCTACTAACTTCCTAATCCTGCCACGGACATTAGTTCCAGGGCAGTAATTCCCTTTCCAATGTTCCCTTACCCACTCTAAACCACTGTTTGGACACTTGATCCTCAGTGTTTTGGAGGACAAGCAACCTAGAAGGGTCACTAGATCTGTTGTTGCTTGATTTCCTTTGTACTCCTTTGTACTCTATACGATAAATTATATTAATATATACGATAAATTCATATATACTACATAAGACCATGGCAATATTGCTTAATAGCATATTAGGCCTTTTATAACTTAACTTATTTACAATCTTATAATATACGATCTACTCGTCCTACGTCGTGCTGTAGGAGAGATCGTGACGTCACAGAGACATACGAGATCACAAAAGAGTCATATTCTATCGTATTTATACGATAATATGTTCTAACAATGATATAGCCGAAATCAGATCTACGAATTCCAATCTTTGTAAGACACACCTCCTTCCAACACCAGTATTGCCAGATCATTCTGCGAGCCCCAGAGCGAGGGTGGGTCAGCTGGAACTTTGACCAACTGTACATCAACCTTAACATCCGCGGTGTGATATTGCGTCACACAAGCGTACCCTAAACCCCTTCTGTACCGGCGACGTCTCTTTAACTTTATTCAGGCTACTATTAGACGATGTTAATCAGTTTCAAAAGGGCCTCCAGCAATTAACAGGCTTCGAATGATCTCCCTTAAACCTTTTTACTACCATAGATCCTTCCTAAATTGCTCAAAAGCGTCTAAATATACCAATATATAATGAAAAATACGTTACCGGAACAGTAGGGGTTAAATCTGAACCGGCGACGTCTTAATAATGCTATTCTTGCTATACTTAGACGATTTTGTGCAGTTTAAGATGGATCTGAGGTAGTAAAGAGGGTTAGAGGAGATAGTTCGAAGCCTGTATCTTGCTGGAGGCCCTATTCAAACTGAGTAAAATCGTCTAGCAGTAGCCAGAATAAAGTTAAAAGGACAGCACCAGTACTGAAAGGGTTAATCATTGTCGGGAAATCGTAGACTTGGGGTTTCTTTCATTTTGACTTGATTGTGTTCGTATGATGTTGGGAATCGAATACTTATGTTATATTTTCAATTTGTTTTGATTGTGTTCGTATCACTATTGGGATTCGAAAACATACCTTGTTTTGTTTGTCAATGTGTTTTGATTGTGTTCGTATAATGTTGGGATTCGAATACTTGATTGTGTTCGTAAAATGTTGGGATTCGAATACGTATGATGTATTTTCGATTTGTTTTGATTGTGTTTTTATCCAGGGTGTCAAACGAAAGTAGATTCCATTATTTCTATTCTATAATTTTGTGTATGCAATGAACAAATTAACCTTCTGAGTACCAGCGACGTGTGTTATATTATAATCTAGCTATACAGTATTTGGACGATATTATGCAGCTTGGGAAGGATCTGTGGTAGTTAAAAGGGTTGGTTGAGATAGTTTGAAGCCTTATCATTGCTAGAAACATTTCCCAAGCTGAATAAAATCGTGTAATAGTCGCCAGAATATGAAGAAAAGGACGTCTCTGGTACTGAACGGGTTAAGGTTTATAGTTCAAATTATGGTTTCGGAAGCAATACAATGGTAAAACTAAAAGCCATTTCATGTTAATTTTCGTATATTCTTTCTCACATAAATTCAAGTCTTTAAACAAAATTGCTCAGGTTTGACACTTTGCTTGTGTCGTTGTTGTCATTCGAAACCGCACCTTAATTATTTCTTTCCTTTTGTTTTGATTGTGTGCGTGTTGTTTTGGAGATTCGAATACTTATGTTGTATTTTGCATTTGTTTTGATTATGTTTGTGTGTCTTTTTTGGGATTCGCATACGTGTGTTTTGTTGTTTTTTCTTTAAGGGGGGTGACCTGCTGTTTTCTCTCTCTCTGGGTTGCATCCATTCGGCACCATTCAGCCAACTGTTTAAGACGTTTATGCCCATCCAGGTGTTTATTTATACCTGGCGAGCGATAACGAGCCACCTTATGTTCAATAATGAGTTACAGCTAGCTAAATGTTTACATTTTTTTATAGAAAAATGTCTCCGGCGAAGCCGGATTTCTCAAAAAAATGCTGGCTCGCTATGACTCGCCTGGAAAAAATCGACACCTGGATGGGGATAAATGTCTTAAAACAGTAGGCTGAATGGGGCCGAATGGATATAACTAAATATAATAGCGGGTGACCCCCCTTAAATTGATTGTGTTTGTACCGTTGTAGGGATTCGTATAGCCTTTCATTATTTGACTTTATTGTGTTATTATTACTTTCGGGATTTGCATACATAGTATTTTATAATTGACTTGTGTTTTATCATTGTCGGGGTTTGCATATATATATATATATATATATATATATATATATATATATATATATACTCTATATATATATATTGCAAATGTTTTATTATTTTATCTATATGTTGGTCGTTGTTCGATAATTGGAAATAATTATCACGTTGTTCTTAATTTATCTCAGCAATTATGCTAACATTAATGTTATTATTATTAATATTATCCATTATTTTTTGTAAACCAATATCTAGCGGAATTTCCAGTAACATTTTAGATAATAGCACATTTAATTTATTTATTTTTCGCTACTATCTGGCGAGAAACCTCCGCACCAACCTTCAACTTATATTTTATTTTGTAATAATATAGAGCGGAAATTTCAAAACCCTCCCTCAAGTTATCTTGTATTTCGCATTATTTCTTATCTAATAACTAACGGAAATTTAAAATTTATCCATCAAATTCTCTTTTATTTCGTATTAATTCTTATCTAATAAGCGGTAATCTCAAAATCATCCTTCAAGTTATATTTTATTACACACACACACATAGTGTATATATACGGTATATATATATATATATATATATATATACACAAGTGACTGTACATGATTACAACCACTGTATTTACCACTTTCGTACCTACCATAATTCATAACAACACCTCTTCTTTATTCGTGCTAATTTACCGGAAACCCCTCTATCACATTCTATTACCTCTCCAAAAACGGGAATTTATTTTTAGTCAAGGGGAGAGGATGGTTATTTTTTTCTGGACCCCTTCTCCCTAATGTTTACTGCCATTAGTAATCAGATTTTAAGATGTTCGGCCAATTAGTTTGGCGATTTAAACACCTTTCGTCCATTGTCGTCATCAAAAGAATCTAGTTTCCTTTAATGCACAGCCAACCAAGTACATTCAATTTTCTAACCGACAGAATCTCACTGACTCCCATATATTTTTTAATTATGTAAATATTCCCACTTCCCCTAGTATATATATTCTCGGTGTAACATTAACTACTAACCTGAGCTGGACACATTATGTTAGAAGCATTGCTAAGAATGCCTCTAAAAAACTGGGACTCTTGTACAGAGTTCGAGAATTTTTCACTGACGAGCAGTTGGCCGTAATAATATAAAAGTCATGTGCGTTCTCACTTGGATTGCTGTTCAGAAAATTATGATGTGATTGGCATGACAGAATCTTGGCTCAATACATAAGATAGAGACTTTTTAGCAGAGTATTCACTTCCCGGTTATGTAATGCTTGAGAACAGCCGAATAAATAAAAATGGAGGTGGCGTTTTATTTTATATCAAAGAAAGTCTTAACCCGACCATCTTGTCAAAACCTCAAATTGTGAACGTCGACACATCTTTTGTGCTAATAAAGAATAATAAAGGTACAAAAATAATACTTGCATTAATATACAGACCTCCAGCTCAATCAGTGCAAACTGACCGATAAATTTATGAACAAATTGCAGATGGAAGTAACTCACAAGATACCGTATATTTTGGCGACTTTAATTTACCTGTGACCAAGTGGGGCGATACTCTTTCTTCACACTCCGGACATGACTTGTATGCGAACTTGCAAGAGAGTTCACTCTATCAATTTGTTCGATCGATCGCTGACCCGTGGTAATAACGTTCTTGACCTTGTACTTGCATCAAAAGAAGAATTAATAGAGAATTTGAATGATGGTGATGAATTCAGTAACAGCGACCATCGTACAATAACTTTCACTTTAAAGTTTACTAGTAACGAACCAAATAGAAGCATCGAAAAAGTCCCTAATTTCAAGAAAGCAAACTGTCATAAACTTAGAGCTATGTTTAAAGAAACTGACTGGAGCTTTTTAATTAACAATAACGACATAAATACATCTTGGGAATTATTCGAAACCACTTACCTAAAAGCAGTGCAGGACTGCATACCATCGAAAATACGGAGTACAGGCCATATTAATAAGCCCAAATGGTGGAATAAAGATATTTCAAACTGTCTGCTTGCTAAAAAGTTTGCTAATGATAGATTAAAATCCTTACAAAATGACGAAGAACGGGTGAAATTTGTAGAGCTACGACGCAAAGCCAAAAAGTTAATTAAGCAAAGTAAAAAGACCCTGGAGTTACATGTTGCGAATCAAAGTAAAACAAACCCGAAAGAATTCTATAGTTATATCAGAAAGAAAAAAGTAGTTACTTCAACTGTTGGACCGTTAGTCGATGAAAATGGAGAATGCACCAAAGACGAAGTACAAATAAGTAATGCCCTCAATACCTTCTTTGCATCAGATTTTACAACGGAAGACCTCAGTTATATCCGTACACCATCGCCGATTCAGATTGATAATTCAGATGTTCTAAGCAATATCACCGTTACAGAGAGAGAAGTATTGAATTGTTTAGATAAACTCAAGGTAAATAAAACGCCTGGACCTGATACAATCTCGCCTAGAGTCCTAAAAGAAGCTAAGGATGAGCTTTCTAAACCACTGACATTGCTATTCAATAAATCCTTGCAGTCTGGAACTATGCCTGATCAGTGGAAGCTAGCCAACGTAACACCGATATTCAGAAAAGGCAGCAAATCCCTACCCAGTAACTATCGTCCAATTAGCTTAACCTCAGTTGTATGTAAAATGCTAGAAACACTCATAAGAGACAGACTCGTAAATCACTTAGAGGAAAATAACATACATAAAGATACTCAACAAGGCTTTCGTAAAAAACGTTGCTGTTTAACAAACCTCTTAGACTTCTTCCACGATATCCTCAACCTCTACGGTGTGATTAAAGCTGTAGATATTATATACCTTGATTTTCAAAAGGCCTTTGACAAAGTTCCCCACAAACATTTACTGCTAAAACTAAAAGCGCATGGAATACAAGACGGTGTGTTGAAATGGATAGAAAATTGGCTCAGCGACAGAAAGCAAAGAGTAGTCATAAACGGTAAGGCATCAAAATGGACCAATGTAAGTAGCGGGGTACCCCAGGGATCGGTACTAGGACCAATTCTCTTTCTAATTTACATCAACGACATAGATGAGGGTCTCACCTGTACAATCTCAAAATTTGCTGACGATACAAAAAATGCAAATAGCGTACTCTCAAAAGAACAAGTTGACGATATGCAACACAATCTAGATAAGTTGTCATGTTGGGCCCAAATTTGGCAAATGAGTTTCAATGCGGATAAATGTAAAGTACTACATATCAGATACCAAAATGAGAAAGCAAACTATTTGATAAATGGCACTCAGCTTAAGAATGTAAACAGAGAAACCGATCTGGGAGTAACAATATCGAGTAACCTAAAACCTAGCCAACAATGTTCAGAAGTTGTTAAGAAGGCAAACAAAATAATTGGCTTTATAGGCAGGTCATTTGCGCATTAATCCAAAGACGTTATCCTAACCCTTTACAATTCATTAGTCCGCCCTCTTCTGGAATACTGCGTTCAATCCTGGTGCTCTTATTACCAAAAAGATATAGACAAGCTAGAACGAGTTCAACGTAGAGTTACCAAAATGATACCTAGCCTAAAGAACAAACCATACGAGGAGCGTCTTCGAGAATAAAATCTATTTCCTTTAACACAGCGCAGATTAATAGGCGACTTAATTCAAGTGTTCAAATTCATCAAAGGCATCGATAATATGAACTGTAGTAAGTACTTCACTATCGACCAATCTAATTACACGCGGGGAAACGGTTGCAAAATTATTGGTAAATATTTTAACTCACACGAAGCTAAGAATTTCTTCTTCAATCGAGTTGTCAACTTATGGAATGGGCTTCCCCGAGATGTTATAGACTGCAGGACCGTTGATTCATTTAAACTTCGCCTAGACAAATATCTCACATCAAACCCGCGACTGACTGCGTTTGTAAATGAATAACTTGATTTTATCCTCCCCTCAGTTACTAACCCATCTGTCCCCTACTAACTTCCTAATCCTGCCACGGACATTAGTTCCCTTTCCAATGTTCCCTTACCCACTCTAAACCACTGTTTGGACACTTGATCCTCAGTGTTTTGGAGGACAAGCAGCCTATAAGGGTCATTAGACCTGTTGTTGCTTGATTTCCTTTGTACTCCTTTGTACCTCTGTGGAGTGGAAGTGGAGTGGTTGCATTGAGGCAGTTGGACAAAATTCAAAATAAAACTATTAGATTAATCAATAACCCTGCAGTCACACAGGACTTTCCTACATTATCCATACGAAGAAACGTTGCATCCCTTGCATTATTCTACAGATATTTTCACAGCAATTTTTCAGAGGAACTTGCTTCAATTGTGCCGCCTCTCCACATCTTTCCCCATTGAACTAGGGCAGCTGGAAGCGCCCATGAATTTACACTTTCTCCTCCACAATGCAGAACTTCTGCTTTTCAACATTAATTTATCCCCAGAACTACTACTCTTTGGAATTCACTTCCCTCGAGTTGCTTCCCACAAACTTACAATCTAAAACAGTTTAAATCAAGTTGTTACAAACATTTTATGAATGGAAAATGCCTTTAGGCACATGGACCTTTTTTGTGTTATCTGTTTTTCCTTCCTCCGTTCATTGTCTCTTAAATAAATAAAAAAATAAAAAAATCATCATCATCATCATCAAATCTGACGCCCTACTTCTAGAGGAAGCGCCCCAAAAGGGATGGCCATGGCAGAAACTGCCTCCAGGTTCCCAGACATTCTCCGACTGACCCACTCCACAGTGCCATTTCCACTAAGTGGATTATGACCATGAACACTGAAGGAGCAGACCCAGAGCAGTCCTTCACCCGGATGTCAGTTCCACCACTGTTTTGCTATTTTATTTACCCCAGTGGGGCCCTGGCTGGAAGCATACTAAGCACAGGAATTTTCTGAAGATAGGAACCAGTGGTCCACTGCTCCAAAGGCTGATTGCGCCACATAAGTGGCGGGCGGTGGGGTCGCCGCATCCCTACGCCCATTGTCGTTGTCAATTTAAAGACGTTTCGTGCCATTTAGGTGTCAATATTTTTCCTGGCGAACGATAGCAAGCCTGTAATTTAAGAGGACCCGGCTTTTGGCCGGGACATTTACAAATTTATCTTGAAAGGGGGTCTAGGGGGTGTAATTTTAATCTTGATGGAGGTCTAGGGAACAAACTAAAAACCTGCCCTTAACCATTTTCGTATTAATTCACCGGTAGAACCTCTATCACATTATATAATCTCTCCAAAAAACGGGAATTCATATTTAGGTAACATTTTTGGTGAATTCATTTTTAGGTAACGTTTTTTGCAACCCATGTCCCGGGAAACGTGCTATCGGGGCTACCCAGAAGTGTTTTGTGTTGGGCGGATTTTTGGAAGCTATTTATACATTATTTGTATTTCTTTGTTACCTTGGTTTATTATTCATTAACCTATTTTTGTGTTGGGCGTTATTTTAGAAGCTATTTATATCTTCATTTTATTTGCTTTGCATCTCAGTTTTTCATTTTTTTCCCGTTGGTCATATTTTGAGAAGCTATTTATACCTTACTTTAATTTCTTTGTATCTTTGTTTATTTATTATTAACATATATTTGTGTTGGTCGTATTTTTAAAATATATTTATATATTATTTTAATTTATTTGTCTCTTTGTTTATTTGTATTATTATATATTAGTATTATTTATTTATGTATTATTCTCTGTTGGGTTGTCTGTGATGTACAGCATAGATAGAACCTTCTGCTTTGATAAACTAATCTGCCGCTTGCATGTATATGAAGCAATGCTATCTCTACTAGAATCAAGTCCTGACCACTTCGCTATGACTGTAAGATCTACGAGGTCAGTGTATGCATAATGCACGGTCGGCCAAATAAGTACGGTAATATCTCCGCTGAGACATGACTTTTTAATTTGCCTCACCGTACATATAACGCTTTGTTATCTCTACTAGAGTTAAGTCCTGACCACCTCGCTAGGACTGTAAGATCTGTGTGGTCAGTGTATGCATGATGTACAGCTACTGACAAATGTTCGTGAGCTCTTACGATTTTCTTTATGCAAATATATTCATTCAGATTGATGTTCAGACCAAATCAGCTACATATTAATAAATTCATAATATATATTTATTTATATACATTATAGTTAATTTGATCTAAACATCAATCTAAATGGATATACAGTTCTTACATAAAGAAAATCGCAAGAGCTCACGAACATTTGCCAGTAGCTGTACTTATAATGCTTTGCTATCTTTACTAGAATTAAGTCCAGACCACCTCTCAAGGAATATAAGATCTGTGTGGTCAGTGTAAGCATACCGGTAATGTAAATATTATGCTTTTACATGTGTTACTTTTCTTAAGCTGTTAGTCATTTGAGGCTTTGCTGTCTCTACAAAAATAAAGTCCTGACCACTTCTCTAGGACTGTAAGATCTGTGTGGTCAGTGTATATAATTTACAAATAATGCTTTTAAGGCGCTGTCACACGAGCGCTTTTTATGTCAATTTATGCAAGCAATTGTAGTCTGTCCTAGAGTGTGCAGTCACTAATAAAAATTCATAGATCCCCTATGTATTTCTTTATGTAATTATAATTATCTGGATATATTTTTGGATGGGACATGCTTTTCAATAAATTTAAAGAGTTTTGTAATTAATATATACCAAATTACATCCATAAATTAGTTTCCAGAGATATACTTCCATAAACATAAATAGGTGAGGTCCACGAATTTTTATGAGCGACTGTCCATGAGTGCTTTCAGCTGATTGGTGCAATCTAAATAATTTTGCACTGTGCATTTAATTTGTATGTATTTCTAATTTGTTTGTAATTACTATAATATTACTTACTCTGTTTTATACTAACTCATTCTGTACTAAGTAATTCTGATAAAATCTAACACTGTCAATAACATTGTGTGTATATTTCTAATCTCCTAAAACAAAAGCTAAACATTTCTAGTCAATAAAATTCCTAAAACTTTGCTGGTGTATATAAATCCCACAATCCCTACTCTGTGCAACCCAAGAGTGAATCGTTACTCTCGGACTTTCTTCTATTCAACTGCTGAGCTCTGGAACTCTCTCCCAGAATCAGTCTTTCCCTCTTCCTATGACTTAAATTGCTTCAAACTCCGTGTGTCCAGGCATCTTGGCTCGAACGTCCCTTGATTTTGGCCCTCTCACTCTTTCAACTATGGGGGAGGCACTCGCTATAGACAGTTCTGCCTTTTGCCTCCCTCACTCACATAGAAAAAAACAAAAAACAAAAATAATCTCTTAAAACAAAAGCTAAACTTTCTAGAGGCAATAACACTCCTAAAACTTTGCTGTAACTATCTTTAAAGCAATGAAAACGTAAACTGTACTTCAAAATATATATACTTTTGACAATAATTCAGAGATAATAATCCATTTACTAACCCTCTCGGCGTCAATGAATCCATGGCATATCCCATACCACATATTCCCTTTAATTACAGTTTTCGACACCATATATAATAATGACATCCCCACATTACCATAAACATCCATTTCCTTACTGCTATCGGACAAATATATGTTTGTAGCATCCTTTAAACTACCTTATATACTCCCTTAAAATTACTGCTTTCCACCCAATAAATCCTTGAAGTATCCTTTAACCCTTCCTACCCGGGCAGCCTTTCTTAAGGACGGAGGCTGTATCCGGGCGATCTGGCTGAAAACACAACAAAAGTAAACTAAGGCTAATCTCTCTTAATATACTACCTACATTAATCAAACATATGTCAAAATGGGCGCCTTACCTTGCCGCGTAAAATGGCGTTGAGTAGAGCTTTTTAGCTCAAGCAGTTCCGGAGTTATGGTGATGGAAGTGGAGATAACTTTTGCCGCGTATTTACCTCGCCGCATCCGAACGCTCAACCGCGGCCCAGGCTACGACGAACGTTTTGACTCGTCGCTCTACCTTGAATTATGGCGGGAAGCGATTTTTTAGTGTTTTATTGTTTATTATGCCATATATTATTGTTATTATGATATTTTCACTCAATAAATATATTTTTCTGAAGTAATTTGTGTCTCTGTCACTTATACTTAGTTTTATTGTTATTATTATAGTAGTTATGATTATTTATACTGGACTATGGTAATTGATAGTGTCATTTTCACTTCTTTATTGTTAGGAATATATATTTTAGTGTCACTTTCACTTGTTCATATTGTTCTGAAGGCACTTATTATTACTTATGTGTGTCTCTTTCACTTAGACTTAGTTTTATAGTCATTATTAGAGTAGTTATGATTATTTATACTGGACTATGGTAATTGATAGTGTAATTTTCACTTCTTTATTGTTAGGAATATATATTTTAGTGTCACTTTCACTTGTTCATATTGTTCTGAAGGCACTTATTATTACTTATGTGTCTCTTTCACTTATACTTAGTTATATTATTATTATTATTATTGAGTGTCACTATCACTGTCACTTACACTTCAATAGTTTGCCAGAGTGTGGAAATCATTGAAGCAGGTGCCAGCACACAGTCCCACCTGACACTCGAGGCATTGCCAAGTGGTTTTTGTGGGTTTGCTTGGTCGTCGAGTTGTGCGGGTGCACACATAGCACCTCTTCTGCATCCTTATTCGGCTGTTAGGACCCTGGAAAGGAAGGGCGACGAGCTGGTGCTTTCTCAAGAACTCGGCACACCCTATTCTGTCCATCATGCCTGGTCCTTGTAGTGGCCTCCCTGGTGTACCTGCATGTTTTACCAGGAGCTCATGTATCAGCTGCTTTTGGAAGGTCCGCAGGCTCTTGTACTTGATGACTGGACTCCTCAAACGGTAGATGTTGTACGCGTTGAGGACAGACATATCTACTGTATGCAGGACAAACTTCTTGTACCACCTGCAAGATGTACGCAGGCAGTCTATGAAGCCCATATGCATGTCGGACTTGTCGACGAGGCGCATGTTCAGGTTATAGTCCAGAACAGCAGCTGGTTTTGTGATAGGGTTCTTCGTTTTTCGGTCCACCTTCCCTGTGGGGACCATCTCTGCTTTGTGGCATGTGGTGAGGAGGTTGACCTTGCGCTGGTCATGCCAGTGGATGGAGAGGATGGGGCCACTCTTCTTATGGAAGATGTCCGTCTTCTTAGTTTTGGTTGGGTAGGTTGGCATGCCCTTCCTCTTTCCCTTCACTGTGCCGACAGTTCCGGTCTTGCGGTCATAGAGGTACTTGGCGAGGATAATCGACGTGTAATAATTGTCGGTATAGAGGACGTGGTTGTCATGGAAGTACCTCTCCATCATCCTCTTTACCACAGCGCCGCCAAAACCAATGAGGGGGTCAATCTGCACCTCACCACCCTTGCCGCTGTAGACTATAAAGTCGAGCACATATCCGGTCTTGCAGTCGCAGAGGACGAAGAGCTTGATGCCGAAGCGGTGTCTCTTTGACGGGATATACTGTCGGAAGTGCAGCCTACCACGGAACAGGACCAGAGACTCGTCGATGCACAGCTTCTGAAATGGAATCAGGTAGGTGGAAAACCGATGACGTATCATGTCATACAGTTGCCTGATCTTCCAGAGTGTGTTGGGCTCGTGGACATGCATGTTATTTGTCAGGTGGAAATATGAGAGGATGTCGAAGTACCTATCCCTTGACATGAATTTGCCAAATGCTGGAGTCGTTGTGAGGTCGCCAGTTATCCAGTAGTCGGCCAGAAAGTGCTTCTTTATGTGTGTCATCAGCATTGTGAGTGCCAAGAACACATATAATTCTGCCACAGTGAGAGCTCTCCATGCCACCATCTTGGCACTGGTCTTCCTGCCAAGAAAGTTTGAACAGATAGCCTGGTGGTTATTTGTCTTTTTGACAAGGTATTCCATGACTTCATTGTCGTAGAAGCCACAGAAAAGTTCACTGTGGGTGGCATTTGGGCCACAGGGATATGCTGGTGACACCCCAGAACCCTGTTGTACCTCGTCAAAGGCAGGAAAATCTGGCACAGAATCCGCCCCATCTGACCACACAAACATTTCAGCAGGTCGAGGATGAGGACGTGGAGCTGCAGCAGGCACACGCCCTGGACGCCCTGGCACACGCCCTTGGCCACGCGGATGCCCAGGCGGACGCCCTGCACGCCCACGCCCAGGCCCAGGCCCAGGGGCAGCGGCGTCGGCAGGCTGACCACGTCCACGACCTCGAGGTCCTTTGACTCTTCTTGTCGGGACTCCCTCTTCCTCTTCCTCTTCCTATTCGTTTTCCTCTTCCTCAGGCGACGTCAGGTCATCTGGGGCAATGTTGGGGTCGTCAGCATCCTCTTCAGGAGACAACTCTGGTGAAGAATAGACCGGGCGTCGGCGGCGTGGGGCTGCGGGAGGTTGAGCAATGGGAGCCTCGGCCTCGGGAGTTGGGCTCCTTTTGCGGCTAGCCGTGGACTTTTCCGCAGGAAATAAGGACCTACGATGCGGGGCCTATGGTGACACACTGTGGGAGGCCAATGGCGCACTTGTAGAGGCCCTTTGGTCATCCTGAGGGACAGATGAAGCCGAGGGCTGTTTGTAGCCCTCCCGGCGTCCCGGGTCAAGGCGTCGGGACAAAGGAATGCGGGTGGTTGCTAGGCCTGGGTCGGCGTCACTCTCACTATCTACGCCTTCCCTCTATTTTTCTGCCTCCGTGCGTGCTTTCTTGGCTGCACTTTTCACTAAAGACTGTATATAGAAATATTTACCCACTTTCAAGGGCGTACGGGCAGGCAATGGGGAAGGTCCTGGCGTAGGGTTAGGGCTAGGGCTAGGCCTAGGCCTACCCTGACCTACGAAACTAGGCGAAGGGGTTGGCTCTAGCACACTTGGTACTTCAATAGCACCTTCCTCCACCACTTCCACATCAGGATCATCACTACTATCACCCCCCTCAAATAAATCAACATTGTCATCAGCACCAAATCCCACAAACTCGTCAATTTCGCTCCCACTTCTACTCTGAATATAGAGGTTTTTGTCCACAGAGCTTTCACCACTGCTCAAATCCTGGTTGAAAAGTTCACGTTGTATTGCACTATCACTTAGCAAACGTTTCACTTTCCTTAGTTTCTTTTTCTTCTCGGTTGGCAGAGGTGTAGATGTTGCAAGCGGGGTAGCACTGGGACGCGCGGGAGATTGCACAGTATCGGACACGTCGGAATTCATTTTTTTGCTGTAGCTCGCAATGGCGGCAACGTAGGAACTGATAAGCATGGTAGTTGAGGCTTGGTGGCGCTACGATCGCCCCCGCAAAGTAAAATTTGCCCGCGCGAAATTTAAAGCACACTTTCAAGCAAATGCCTTAGGTAAGTCATACCGGGTAGCGGCCCTTCAGCCGCGCTGTCCTTACCTAAGGCAGCCCGGGTAGGATGGGTTAAATTACCCTATAAACTCCCTTACAATAACTATTTTCTACTTTATAAATCCTTGTAATATCCTTTAAACTACCCTATAAACTCCCTTACAATGATATCCTTTAAACTACCCTATAAACTCCCTTACAACAATATCCTTTAAACTACCCTATAAACTCCCTTACAACAATATCCTTTAAACTACCCTATAAACTCCCTTACAACAATATCCTATATATGACTCTATAAACACCCATACATTAATATAATTTAAAATATCCTACACACTCCCTTACAACAATATCCTTTAAACTTCCCAATAAATTCCCTTACAATAACTGTTTTCTACCCAATAAATCCTTGTAGTATCCTTTAAACTACCATATAAACTCCCTTACAACAATATCCCTTAAACTACCCTATATGTTCCCTTACAATAACTGTTTTCTACCCTAAAAGTCCTTGTAGTATCCTTTAAACGACCAAATAACTCCCTTTCAACAATATCCTTTAAACTAAAACTCCCTTACTTACTATTGCCGCCCCCAACCCAAGGACGAGGGTGTTAAAACCGCCAAACTAATGGGGCGAATGTCTTAAAATCTTAAAACTAATGGTGCTAAACATGAAGGAGAAGGCGGTCCAGAAAACCCCCCTTAAACTGCCACCAATACCCCCTTACTAATCATTCCCATCCCGAACCCCCCACCAGCCATGCAAGAGACCCTGCAGATGCCGGAAGTGGTCGCGTACGGAGCCTGGCAGGAGAACCGCTTGAAGGAAGAGGGCAAGTTTTACTATGACGTGATCGAGGGCCAGACAGTCAACCTAACGTGTGATATTAACATTGGCACCGGCCATGAAATACAACTCCACTGGGCCACACCTCCACATGTTACCAATCAAGTGAGTATCTATCTATCTTTCTATCTTTCTAGCTATCTATCTATCCATCCACTCAAATTATATACTGTATATTTTTATCGTTTTCTTAGTTTTCTCCCTGTAAAAAAACGCCCCCTAGACTATTATATTATGTGCTATTATATCTTCATTTATCAAGATAAATTTTTAATTTTTTCTGTAGAAAAATGTCCCGGCCTTCGGCTGGGACATTCCCGTTTACATACATTATTTTAACTCAATATATTATAGTGTGTCCTGTCTCTGTCCAAACAGTAAACCAGATACAATTAACCTTCAACAAATTCTGCTTCTTTCATCCCCAGACTGGCAACCACCAGCTGGTACGTAGCCCCAACTTCAAAACCAACAAGAAGAGGTTCCGCTACCTCATCATCTCCAATATCGAAGCTGATGTTGACCAAGGGGACTATTCGTGTATTGCGTCACTGGGAAGGACAAATTCGGAGCCTGGCATCATCCATCTTAATGTCGTGCGTAAGTAAAGACATCGACTTTGGAGACCATCCCCGCATTGCACTGATGGGAGAAAGTCAGTGCCTGGCATTATAAAATTTCCAATCGTAGGTAAGGAAAGATGTAAGACTAATATGAAACATTGAATATCTTCCAATATTTAACGGGCATATTTAATTTCAGGTAAAAATGAATCGTATCTGGAGTTAAAGTTTGATGGTATAGACCCCAACATCACACACCGCGAGGAAACCATCAAATGGAAGGTGTGGTATCGTGCTTATCCGGAACCAGGCTTCAAATGGTATAGAGGTAAGTTAATGACCTGTAATTTTCAAATAGGCAGTTTCTGCACTACGGAAAGAAAACCGCATAATCAACCCTGTGACTTTGACAATCATGACTCAGGGCTAGCATATTCCATCACTGGTAGTTTCTTTGTTATGTCCAAATGTTTTGTGGGCAAGTAACCTGAGGGTGCTTAGTCTTGGTGTCAGTAGATGTAACTGATGGAATACAGATACAGTACACATTAAAATGAATGTATATTAATTATACTTGGTGACTGTACAGGTAATTCCGAAGTGAACTCCCTGGTGGACTCCTCCAATGTGAAGATCGGAGAGAAGAGGTACGAGATGACGGTAGACCACGAAGTCGGCTCCCTGGACCTGGCCATCAACGACCCCATGGTGTCGGACATAGGAGAGTACACCCTTCAGGCCACCGTCAAAGACAAAATACTCTACAAGCAAATGTTCTTCACGATGCGAGGTTAGTGAAATATGTTGAAATAAACTATGTGCGAAACATTGTCAATAAAATGCTCTTCCTTATATGGTGTTTATATTAGTTAAGTGTACCGCTGTTTTTTTGTTCATGGTAATATTTTCTTTTATAGTTTCAGTTAATTTTTGTTTTCTTTATTATTATTTGTTTAAGCTTTTAATAAGTTGTTCATGGTAAATAATTATACAATAACCCCTCGCCATTTCGGACCTCTAATTGTCGGAAACCCGTACTAGCCAGATCGGTGGCGGCCTCCTGGATACGTACTTCCGTTTTTCGGACATTTCCGTCATCGTTCCGACAGTCTCTAACAGTGTCGGAAGATTCTAACAGTTCTCGGACAAATAAGGGCAAATGTCCGTCATAACCGTCCAATGTACATAGTCTGATATCTCGTATGTTCCCGAGATGTATCCGTCAGTCTCGAAAGTGATGGATGACGCGCCCCCATCCCCGGTGAATGTCCATCAAAACGGGGATCCGTCGTAGCGCCGGTATAAAAGCTAGGCTCTGAGTCACCCACTTGGACGAGACGTGACATCACGGGCGTCAGTATGCAGTACCTTGTGTTGTTGTTACTGTGTTAAACATATCCTCCGTGCATATTCCCGTTTATAATGCCTCCCAAAGCGTAAGGTGACCTCGATATCACTTGAGATGGAGAAGGGGAGTGAGGTGGAGAAATGGAGTGAGGTGGAGAAGTAGAGTGAGGTGAAGTGAGGTGAAGGGGAGTGAGGTGGACCTTTCAATGAATGGGTGAGTGTTATTCCTTACTTATTGTTCTAAATAAACTACTATACAGCACTGTATGTGCTATTATATCAATATATTTAAATCTAGCGAATGAAGATGGTAGCCTCCGTTTTCTTGGTCACATTTATTACGTTGTCATGGTTGCATGAAGTTTGCTCCTGTTTTCCGTTTCCCGGTTAACGGCCAGCTCGGCTCCCGGTGAAGTCTGTTCCCGTTTCACTATTCACTATTTGATATTCGTCGGATTTTTCTCTTTCACGTCGGTTTTTTGTCCTCTTTTTAGATCGGACACAACCGGAGTTTGGACATCTCGGATAATCGGACATCTCGGACGGTATTAAGTTAATATATATATATAAGTACGGTATATATATATATATATATATATATATATATATATATATATATATATATATATATATATTTTCTTTAATACATACGAGGTTGAAAGAAATGGCAATTTCTGCGTTGGAAATTTTATTATTCAAAGTTTCCAGGTCTCTGATGAGTTTTCGCTGGGTGGCAGGAAGTAGATGAAGGAGATGAGCAAAATTCATGGTGGTACAGGGTTACATAAATGTAAATGATGATACAGGATATACGACGCGTTTCACTGGACAACCAGCATTATCAAGTAAGATGGAATGATATAAAAGGTAAACAGGAAGGGTATATATAGAGGGTGGAGGATCAGAGGAGGCGAAAAACAAGGGGCAAAAATCTACTATTGGTGGAGGGGGATTCTGGAAAAGAGAAAGGGGGGAACCGCTTCACGCATGCGCACTGGATGCGGGATGGTGGTTGGTTGGTGGGGTCGAAGCTGATTGGCTGCGTGTCGAGGGGCGTGGCCTAAGTTGTGTGGCGCCTGCGGAGACGAAGCTGAAGGAGGTAGCGCGGGGGGCTGCATCAAGGGCACCGGGGGGCGAGGGGGGGTGTTAGGTCCTGTAGGAAAGTGCCTTTTGGCAGAAGGAAGGATCTGAAGGTCCAGAGTTTAATTGTTGATGTTGGGATGTAAGGCTTGGATATATAAAGCTTCGAGTATAGGTAATCTCCTTGGGTCACTTTCTTTATCGAGTATGGTGGTGTGTTTCTCTAACTCGTTGCGTGTGAGGTGAGGGTGGTTAGGGGTGAGATAGTGGTCTTTGATGGCTCCAGCCTGAAGGTGAAGAGTTAGCCGACGTGAAAGACGAGTCTGCGTCATACCAATATAGGAATGAGGTCCACAGCCCTCATAATTACAGGTATGTTGGTAAATGACGTGATCGTCGGTCATCGGGCTCTTTATCTTGGTGGAGGCTTCGACCCCACCAACCAACCACCATCCCGCATCCAGTGCGCATGCGTGAAGCGGTTCCCCCCTTTCTCTTTTCCAGAATCCCCCTCCACCAATAGTAGATTTTTGCCCCTTGTTTTTCGCCTCCTCTGATCCTCCACCCTCTATATATACCCTTCCTGTTTACCTTTTATATCATTCCATCCTTACTTGATAATGCTGGTTGTCCAGTGAAATGCGTCGTATATCCTGTATCATCATTTACATTTATGTAACCCTGTACCACCATGAATTTTGCTCATCTCCTTCATCTACTTCCTGCCACCCAGCGAAAACTCATCGGAGACCTGGAAACTTTGAATAATAAAATTTCCAACGCAGAAATTGCCATTTCTTTCAACCTCGTATGTATTAAAGAAAATTTATTACCTGGCTTTACTAACATATATATATATATATATATATATATATATATATATATATATATATATATGTATACAGTATATATATATGGTATATATATATTAGTTTCCTCCCTAAACCTCCATCAAGCTTAAAAAATACCCCCAAGAGATCATTTTGGGCATTTTTCGGTCAACAAATTTGGCCGGCTTGCCCTTTTAAAGATCTTTGAATTGCTATGTAATATGAGCGCTACTAAATCTGCTACTGCGGAGACCTGGTAATGATAATAAAACCTCCCAGCTTTAAATATTACTCTAATTAAAATGTAAAAACTGCAAAATAAACAAATCAAAACCATAAACCGCACAATATACAGACAAACAAACTATACAATCACTATAAAAGACGTCGCCGGTATAGTAGGGGTTAAATAAGGTTGTACTCTATCCCCGCAGCTGAACCTGAGAACATCCATCTAGAGGCATCCAACGACCAACTGATGCAGACCTACGACTCCATGTTCACCTATACCTGCGAGGCTACCGGCTACCCCAAACCTCACCTTCATCTAGAGTTCATGAAGTGTTTTGGCAAGGACAACTGCACAGAGTTTATTGAACAAAAGGTAAGGAGAGTAGAGAAGGGTTTCAAACCGGTACAAAAGGGTTTTAGGACTAGAATTATGGGGTGGTTATTTTGTTATATAGGAAATAAGCGACAGCTAAATGCCACAAAAGTTTTTTTCTACCATATATTCTTTTTTTCTATGTGAATGAGGGAGGCAAAAGGCATAACTGCCTGCATCGAGTGCCTCCCCCAGATTTCAAAGAGTGACAGGGCCAAAATCAGGGGACGTTCGAGCTAAATTGCCTGGACACACGGAGTTTGAAGCAATTTAAGTCATAGGAAGAGGGAAAACTGATTCTGGGAGAGAGTTCCAGAGCTCAGCAGTTGAATAGAAGAAAGTCTGAGAATAGCATTTCACTCTTGGGTTGGAGAGTTGCACAGAGTAGGGGTGGGATTGTGTTGCAAGGCGTGTATTACGTACCCTACGTAGAGAAGATGGTGTACACTGGGAAAGCTCCGAGGAACACTGATTATTGTAGTAGCGATAGACTAGAGCTTCATAAGCTTCATAACATCGTCTAAATGTAGCTGAAATCAAATAAAAAGTATGTTTTCGGTACTGAAGGGGTTAACACAAAACTCAACCTTTCCTCCAACTAGACTGAAGCCTTCAACGACCTGGAAAAGGAAACCAAAGACGACCCGACCCAGATGGTGATTCGGAAGGCAGAGTGGAACGGTCGGGCGAAGGTCCAGGGATTCTACAGGTTAGCAGCCAATGGATATAATTAGGCTTCATTCTTAACATATGTTTTTATAATCACGGTCGCACAAGTCAATCAGCTTCATTCATTCTCATTTTAACCCTCTCGCTATTCTGTGGACTCGGGAGGAGTTGCCGTTTAGCTTTCAGAAATAGAATTATCTCAATCTCATAATTAGCTCTCCCCCCAAAAAAATCTGCCCACAGCTCGCTCAAAGACAACTGCAGAGGTTGAAATAACTAAACTAAAGGTTTCTAAGCACCCCCGATTGTCATAAAGGTTTTTATATAAGTATCCCAGAAAGGGAGCAAATTGCATCCTGTGCATGAAAGGGTTAAACTACTTCATTATAACTGTACGTACATTGTCAATTATATTTATAAATCACACAATAGGCCTTTACCAAAATTTGAAAAATAAGCAATCTTATTATCCATATTAACGCCTTACGAGCGGCCCCGTCAGTAACTTCTACTACCTGCCATGCGGGTGGTTTTACCCTAAACGACCTTGTTTCCGTGCTCTTTTTCATGCATAAACAAGAGGCAGAGCGTAATACAATTATATATCCCTAAAAGGGCGATAATTGAGCTTTCCAATGACACCAGAACCATCCTTCTACGACCACGCGTTCTCTTGCAACGATCGTGCAAGACGAAGGAAAAATCCCTAAAATACGGTAATTTCCTTACATAATTCCCTGTGTAGCGAGGCAGTGAGTGTGGGTGTGTGTGGAGGTGGGCCCAGTGCTGGCGCGGGAGCCATGCCGAACGGTCAGAGCCGACCTACGCTCCTCCCACCGCTCGTCTCTCTCTCAGAGCCAAATATTGCTCAGAATTGCACACCGCCTTAACCCACTGAGCCCCAGCTAGTTTATGATAAATGTACCACCAGGGACTGGCAGTTTCTGAAAAAAAAAACATTCCAGAAACAATAGCGAATGGGTTATGAATGAAGGAAAAACCACATAAAAACGATCAAAAAGATCAAAAATTGGTCCTACGGAGACCCCGAAAGTCGATTTTACAGGAGTAAAAAATTGAAGGCAATAACACCCAAAATACCAGTTTTTGCGTGAGCGCACGCGGTTGGACTTTGAGAGTTTTCAACCATCGGCATAGTTGCATGGGATACTTACACAGTTCCCATAGAAATCTGAGCCCTCTAGGTGCCATAGGACCGGAGTAATTGGGACCGGACCGGCCAGGACGCATGGTTTGCGTCGCTGGGGTTTAGCGTTACATACATTGTGGATGCAAACCCTGCGTCGCTGGGGCTCAGTGGGTTAAGTAGGTTCCCGCCACATAGTCCTTTCTTCTCTAGACCGACTTAAGTCCTGTCCCGCCAGTTAAGGGTTAATGGATGTCAGCAAAGCATACACTGCAAGTTATAACTGAAACTGTTTCTTACACTGTGTTTCCTTTTTGTAGGTGTACTGCTGAAAACGATTATAGGGATGTTTCTGCACCAAAACAAGCCTTTCTCGTGACGGGTAAGTTACTGTGTCTTGTAGTTATATATATATATATATATGAAATGCTAACCCTTTAATTGCAGACTTATTCTTGCTTGCTTTAGAATTTAAATTTATGAAAAACTTAGTTGACAGTAGCAAGAAAAATAACATCCCAGAAAAATTAGCACTTGCTAAATTGTTAAGTAATAATAGTAGATATATTGATGATATTCTTGTTTGTAATATGTTAAATTTGAATCAAGTCGCTAAACAAATTTATCCAAATTCCAAATGTGAGGGGTCACACAAGGTAAAGTAAACGTTGAAGAAACCTCACCACCAAACAAGTAAGGCAGACACCGACATTTCAACAGTCCCTAGCAGTAAAATTCGTTATAACAAACTGGGCCAGCAGGTACCCCAGCCTCCGGCCGTCACGCTCCAATTCAACCCACAACACAATCCAACACTATCGGTGGCTCAACATGTAACTGGAGCAGCTAGGAAGAAAGGCATCAGTCGCAACAACATCAACAATGGAGCAGCATTAGCAGCCAGGAATAAGGACAACATCATCAAACAGCAAATACAGGTGGGGCAGGGAGGGGTCACAGGGGGAGACATAGCCACAGACAGTCCCCACCCTAGCAGCACAGCTGATCATCACACCGCCAGACGTACGACGAACAATACAAAGAATCTATGTACAGTGTGCGATATTTGATTCAACAAAAGGAGTCCAACATCACAATGTAGTATTTGTAATGAAACAGCACACGATCGATGTTCTTATGTTAACAGCAGAAAAGAAATGGAATGCGATAAATGCAGGGAACTAGCAATTACCCACTCCACCAACTCTACATTACCCACAGCATTACCATTAATACCACAGATATCGGCGACCCAAGTAGCACAACATGCAACAAGAACAACAATAAAAACAGGTAGCACTCGCAAATACATCTACAGGGAAGCAGCATCAACGGACAATGAAAACAACAACAACAACAACAGCAAACAACCACAGCCCGACCGCGAGTATCCCCTACTCTCTCCCGCACAAACAGCTGATCGACGCGGACCAAACCACACCTCCAGTCGTATGATAAACAGTAAGAAAAAACTATGTATAGTCTGTAATATTGGTTTCAACAATAGGAGTTCACTTTTACAATGCAACAGTTGTAATGAAATTGTTCATAACCGATGTACTTACGTTAACAGTAGAAACAAAGTTGAATGTGTTAAATGTAGGAACTCAACTGTACAACATCGCGAATCTATTTGTTTTATTTGTGAATCACTCATAACACGACGTCAGAAGATCCAAAACTGTGTAAAGTGTAAACAGGTAGCTCACATCAAGTGCATCTCTAAGAAGACCAACAGTGAAGAACGGGAATTCCTTTGCAATAAGTGTGCCTTGCATTCATTACCGAATATTAATGTAAATGATCCAAGTATTAACAACTCAGAATCCAGCCAGGACACATTCAAAATCAAAGATGAATACAGAGTGTTCACCAACAAAGGGCTCCATCTTATCCACATTAACGCCAGATCAATGTACCATAAATTGTCAGAAATAAACTTGTTAGCTAATAAGGCCAAAGCTTCAATAATTGCAATCACAGAAACCTGGCTGGATTCAAGTATAAACGATGGTGAAATAAATATTCAAGGTTTCAACATGGTTAGGAATGATCGCAATAGGCATGGGGGAGGAGTATGTCTGTATGTAAAAAACAACCTCACACACACAACTAGGACCGACCTCCATGTAGAAAATCACGAAGCTCTGTGGATCGACCTACACCTGCCGAGGACAAGACCCATCACAATTGGGGTATGCTATAGGCCACCAGCCGACACAATTCTTGACCAAATTTGAACGAACTTTGTCATCGCTAGACCCTCGGAATGAATCCATCATACTAGGGGATTTTAACCTGTGTTACAAACAACGAAATGATAGGCTTGTACGAGAATATAGGCATATACTGACAATGCACAATCACAAACAACTCATCACAACCCCCACACGTATCTCTGAGAACACTGCCACAATATTAGACCACATAAACTGTAACAGAGAGGACAAAATATCCCAATCAGGGGTTATACAGACTGGGATAAGTGATCACTTCGTCACATATTGCACACGGAAAACCACAAAAATTACCCTAGAGAATCACAAGATTATCAAAACAAGTTCACTCAGAAACTACAATAAGGAAACATTTCTGGACATTTTATGGAATACAGACTGGTCTCCAGTGTTTGGAAGTACAAACGTTAATGACGCAGGGGTTGGCTTCAGAACCATCATCACAAACATCATAGACGAAATAGCTCCTCTGAAAGACATACGAATTAAAGCAAGGTCAGACCCATGGATCAACAATGACATACTACACCATCTGGAACACAGAGACAATCTGTTAAAAAGGCTAGCGAAACATAGACAGGATCAAGGTCTGAAACATGAGTTCAACAGGGCCAGGAATAAACTAAGTAGGAAAATGAAATCAGCGAAAAATAATTATTTTCACAATAAGGCAGAGGAATATCAGAATAACCCAAAGAAACTATGGAGGCACCTAAAAACAACAGGCTACAGCAACAAGACAAGGGATTCGTCTAACACTAATATTGCTCTCACCATTAATGATCAGGTTTGCCACGATAAACGACAAATTTCAACCTACTTCAACTCCTTCTTCACTTCCATAGCAAACACACTTGCACAGAACCTACCTCAACCTCTCAATAAATACACGACAACAACGGCCACCTTTCGTAATTTCTACAGAGATAAAGACATACACCCGAACACATTTAGATTGCAAAATGTTACACCAAAATACACTTTTGACGAGCTGTCTAACCTAAATGTACATAAGAGCACAGGACCAGACAAAATTCCTGCCAAATTTCTACGAGATGGAGCCATTGGTATAGCAGGCCCCCTAACCCACATCATCAACTTGTCAATTAACACCAACACAGTACCTGCTGAACTGAAGGAAGCTATTGTAACCCCTCTATTCAAGAAAGGAAATTAACTAGAAGTTGGCAACTACAGACCAGTTAGCATATTATGTATTGTATCTAAAATCCTTGAAAGAGCGGTATACACCCAAATTGAACACTACCTCAAACAAAATGATCTATTCTATAAGTTTCAATCAGGTTTCAGATGCATGTACTCGACAGACTCCTGTCTCATCCACTTAACGGATCACATTCGTAAAGAAATGTCTAAAGGTAACTACACCGGTATGGTTCTTCTTGATCTACAAAAAGCGTTTGACACAGTAGACCATGATATCCTATGTAATAAACTACAAGCTATGGGCATAGGGTCTGTGAACTGGTTTAAATCTTATCTTAGTGGTAGAACCCAAAGAGTCAAAATTGATGATAATATATCTGATCCTATGCCAATTAACTGTGGGGTCCCGCAGGGAAGCATCCTTGGTCCCTTACTCTTTCTCTGTTATGTGAACGACATGGAACTGAGCGTCTCATGTAAATTATTACTGTATGCAGACGACAGCGTGCTTCTGGTCTCAGGAAAAGACCCAATAAGTATTGCCGCTTCACTTTCCAAAGAACTAGCATCATGTAGTGAATGGCTAGTGGACAATAGACTATCTCTTCACCTGGGCAAGACGGAAGCCATCTTATGTGGAACAAAACGCAAACTGAAAGACATTGTGGGCTTCTCGGTCAACTGTAATGATATTCCTATAACAACAGTGTCACAAGTTAAATATCTCGGACTGAAACTGGACGTGAGTTTGTCAGGTGAAACAATTTTGGAATCTATCCTGAGTAAGTGTAGAGCACGTATAAAATACCTGTATAGACAGGTGGGATGCTTGCCCGCGGCGACCAAAAAGACCCTCTGCCAAGCGCTTGTTCAATGTAATTTTGACTATTCTGTGTCATCCTGGTACTCTGCATCATCTAAATCAGCACAGCACAAACTTCAGGTCACTCAAAATAAAATGGTTAGGTTCATGCTGAACCTAGGACCCAGATCACATATTGGCCAGGAACAACTTCAGTCACTAGGTATGCTCAATGTTTCTGACAGGGCCAAACAAATCAGGATAACTAATGCCTTCAAAATGTTCTATGACAGAGCTCCAGAGTATCTAAGAATGATTTTGTTAAAGCAAATGAGAGGAGTGGACATAATACAAGAAACATGATGTTTAATTTTAAGGTCCCGAGAATCCAAGGACAGGGTAAGCAAACATTCTTCTTCACTGCCATCAAAGACTGGAACGACCTACCCCAGTCAGTCCGTGAAAAGAGAACACTGCATTCCTTCAGACGTAGCCTGAAGGAACACCTGAACCGGAGAGCTGCGAGAAGGGAGCACCAATCTTATGTCTACTACTAAATACGACATAAGAGATAGACAAACCTAACTGAAATGATTACTGATTACGGATTACTGATATTTACTATAGGATGTAAGGTATCTTAAAATAACCCCCTAGAAATACTTTTTCTAAAGTATCTATTTCTTTATCCTCCCCTTTTCCCCAGCTAACCTAATCCCACAAGGACCCCAATGGAAATACGCCTAACGGCCTTATTGGGCTATCCTTAGTTGGAATTATGCAAGGCTGGTACATGTCATATTTGTAACAAACTATGTGGTACCAACTCTGTAAATTGCTGACTGAATAAATATTATTATTATTATTATTATTATTATTATTATTAAATTATGAAGTTGAAAATGTTCTTGCTATAAATATACAGATTGTTAATGAACAGTGCACACTTAAAATATACCACAAAGTTGACGATTTTAATTTTAACGTAATAAACTTTCCTTTCCCTAATAGTAATATCGATAGTAAAAAAACGTATAATTGTTTTTATTCCCAGCTAAAAAGATTTTGTAAAATTTGTACCAGAGTAGAAGACTTTAGGGATAGAGCTAGGTTGCTATACAGACTCTTAGTAGACAGAGGTTTTGCTGCAAGTAAATTGTTACATATTTTTTTTTTAAAGGTCAATTATTGTGACTATATTTTAAAATTTGATATCAATAATTTTAATCAAGCATTATTAACTTGAAGTTTCTATTATAACCTCTGCTTACTTTTTGTCTGTATGTATTAATATTTAACTTTTTCTATTATTATTATTATTATTCTTTATAATTAATTGTTCTTGTTAAAAGAGTACTCTTTTGCTTAAATATATTGTGCTTTCTTCATATTTTCAAATATTCTTATTTATTATACTGTATCTATTCATTGTCGATAGGATCAATTGATTGCTTTTGCGATTTCCTTAGTTTATTTGTACAATAAATGTAGGTTATTAGTAGGGTAGTAATTGTTAGGGGTCACTTGAAGCATGCTATGCTTACAGGTACCTACCCGATAGCACTATCGTTAGTGAGTGATATTTGTATTTTGTAGTATTGTTATTATCTTGTCAAGTTGTAAATTTGATTTTAATAGAACATTTTGACACTTAATGTAGTTTCTTTATTCATGCAGAGTTTAGTAAAATTTACCAGAACGTCCCCGACTTCCCAAATTGACTGATTCCTTGAACGTGACTACAGTGCGTTGTTATGTGTGCGATTAGTTTGCTTGGGACACAGATTAACTTGCGCATGTAGTAATGTACACCCTATGTGGTGGATTGTGTTCTTTTATTTATAAATAATTATTTTACTTAAGCGTTGTTTCCACATAGCGATTTTGATTTTTATTTTTTTTTATTTTTTACTGTGTTCGTATACGTTTTGGTTTGTTTATTTTGCAAGTTTTACATTATAATATATACATATATATTTAAAAAAAATTACTTTGGTTCTCTCGATCTTTCAACTTTGGAGGAGACACTTGTTATAGGCCGCTTTGCCTTTTGTCTACTTCATACACATAGAACAATAAATATGGGATGTCCCCTCTTACCTGATGCCTGTTCTCACCTAGCCCTAAATAGAAATCTGGATTTAATGGGTATTTGTGAAGTATCATCCTAAGAGGTAAGCTGCAGTAACATTGGTTTATTTGTAAGTTAATTGACCACTTGCGAGATTCGAGCTATAAGGAAGTTGGAGCAGTAGGCATCGATATTTAGCAGATTTACCCGCTAAAATACGGTCGTATAACTGTACATTTATATATACATAAAACCAAATTCATCATACCTTCTGCCCATCAGAAACCTACATAATTATTGCATTTTCGTTTAATATTGATGTTTACAGCTCCAACTTTCTTATAGCCTGAACAAAGTATGTGCCTGAGTATATAGATAAATAATTTACACTTCCGAGTACTTACCAGACGGAGAGGACACGAGCCGCGAGGTATCCGTGGAGGTGAAGGGTGACCCAAGCAACGTGATGCAGTGCTCCCAACATCTCCGACTAGTGGAAGGGGATAAGGCCAAGCTACTGTGTCGGGCCAATAAGATGCGAGTCTCCCAACACCCGCGCTGGAAGATGCACGAAGGAGACAACACTACAGATTGGGAGGGCAATGTCACAGGTAATAATAATGATAATGATAATAATAATAATAATAATAATAATAATAATAATAATATTAATAATATGGTCTACGTATTGATCTAGCAGCAATTACTTTACATCTAGCAATATTTTTTAGATATGTTTTGCCCCTTTCAAGATAAATTTGTACATTTAGTATAAAATGACCCGGTTCCTCCAAGAAAAGACGTCTAAACGACACAAAAGTTCTTAAAATCGCCAATCTAATGGAGCGAAGGTCTTAAAATCTCAAAACTAATGGGGCTAAACATGAGGGAGAAGGGGGTCCAGAAAAAGCACCTATCAACCTCCCCCTAAATATGTACAGTCAACTCGTTTAATCCAGTCTCTATGAGAGAGAAGGGGGTCCAGAAACAGCACCTAGCAACTTCCCCCTTAATATGTACAGTCAACTCGTTTAATCCACAGTCTCGGAAATTTTAGTTATGCACTTATATTTGTTCAGATTGTTGTATGAAACTGTATTGCTTATACATTTCTTAATTCATCTCTTTTCCATTTTATACATTGCACATACATTTTATACATAACTTTTAAGCTTTTCATAAGCCTAACCAATATTCTGAGACTGCGGATTATACGAGTTTACTGTACGTATCTTCCTTCGTCAGAGACAAACACACCACTGTCCTACATCTCCGAGATTGACATAGAGGAAAAGGTCAAACAGGTTGGGAACTTCCAATTGACGTGTGGAGACGACTCCATCGCCACAACCGTCTCCATTGAAGTTATACGTGAGTTCACCCTTCCAATTTAAAAAAATAATAATAATAATGATACAAATATAAATATACATTTAATAAATTAATAAATCAGAAGGTCCCACCCATTTCCCATTCTTAAATAAGCTATTTTAAATGTACAGAAGAGCAACCATTACTGGCATTACTGTAAATCCACAACATTTCAGTAATACAAGCAGGTTTCCTTTTATATCATTTATTATTTTATATTTAAATAACATTTACAAAACTGTGTCCTACCCAGCTTATTTAAATTATAATATATTTTATCATATTCTACCTTTCTAAACTCAACCAATAGTAAATATAAGGTTTTCAACACTGCACGTATCCAAGCGGCATTATAACACCTATCATATAAGAACATTGAAAGCCAAACTCGTAAACATTTGATATAATGTAGAGCAAGATTATATCATGCTTGGGTTGGATACATATTCAAATAGATAGGCTATGGCAGGACATTATTGTTATACATTCCTGGCTGGGGTATGTGCCTGAGTATAATTATACAATTATACATAATGTACATACATTCCTGGCTGGGGTATGTGCCTGAGTATAATTATACAATTATACATAATGTACATACATTCCAACTACTGAAAGGCAACCACGTCTGAGCCGTTACAATGTATGTACTGTAATGGAAAACGACGCTAAACCATTGTACAGCATACATACTTATTGTGGGTTTTGATTGTCTGGAGTTCTCGAAAAGGGGCTCGAGTCCTGACGTTATTTTTGACTTACAGTGTGCAGCGTGCTGGCTTAATAATCCAGCAGGGTTGATAGCGCACGTGTGACACCAGCTTAACCTTACTATGTTAAAGGCTTATCATCTATTTATTTAACTATTTATTATTCATTTTTGTAAGTATGTCCCCGAGACCCCTTTCCTTAAATGACCCCCCCCCCCCCTACGTCAAATTAAGCCGGTATCACATGACCATTTTTCCCACAATATTTATCCTCAACACTTTTTTTATGTGTATATATTTATTTTAGTTTTTTGGCAGCTTATGAGGTAAACATTTGAAATATTTCGGTTACCTAAGTTCATCTATCATCAGTCTAGTTACCGATACCAGTGCAAAAAATTCCAGAAATGTTGCCAGAAATATGTTGATCATCAAAAGATGACTATAACAGCTCTCGTGTGATACCAGCTTAAGTTTACGCGCTATCCGAACACCCTTGTAGCTTAGTTTGTACATATTTCACGATCTTTCGGCCAAAAGACGATTTTCCTAAATAACAAGTTCAGTATCGCAAATTATATATATATATATATATATATATATATATATATATATATATATATATATATATATATATATAATACTAATAGTAAATATAATTTTAATAATAAAACATAAACGATGGAGTTTGAGGGAGAAAATAATTACTACTATGACTACTACTATGACTAATACTACTACTACTAGTACTTTTTTTTTTTTTAAATAAAAAATACCACTCAGCCTGTGCATCCCCTCTTTGGACCCTAAACCAGGTCAGAACAGTCATCAAAGCGTCCGACTTGGTAGTCATTCAGCTACTTACTATTCCGGGGTCAGCACTCAGACTCATCATCGTGGATTACTACTACTACATTGGTTTTTATTTAATATTGTTCATACATTTTATTTTACAAGCATCAGATATTACTATTCAACACCATGCAACTTCAATCCAGTCTCCTTCCTATGCGACCCTCTGCCACTGCTGCCTCGTAGTCCACTTCTGCCACCGTCGCTGGTTGTGGTGCAGACAGTCTTGTTCCCCGCAGGCATAGTAGTGCTGATCTGAGCAACGAGAAAGATAGACGGCACCTCATCCAGGCTACAACGTGGCTCCTGGGCTGTTTCTTCTTCTCTGCGATGATCTCTGCAAGCCTTGAATAGAAGCACTGGGCCCTAGGTCCCATCCCTCCAGATGTGGTGAAGACTAGTGGGGTAAAGCTGCCATGCTACTAGTACTGCTACTACTACTACTAATAATAATAATTTTAATAATACAATATATACACCATTGTCCCGTTACTACAAAAGAAGCAGCTAGGTATAATAGTGTCTCCCATGTCAGCCTCACGTGCTGTGGTCTCTTGGTACATGTGAACTGTGATAATAGTATAACGGGGCTTTAGTTACTACACACATACACACACACACACACACACACACACACACACACACACACACACACTATTACTACACATATATATATATATATATATATATATATATATATATATATATATATATATATATATATATATATATATATATATATTCTTACCAGGCACACTCTCACTACACATGTACACTCTCTCACTCTACATAAACACATACACACTCACGACACCACGCATTCTTGCACTACACATATACACATTATCTGTACACATATACACTATCAATACACATACAGCCGCACACACTCACTACACACACTCTCTACACTACACATTAACACACTATCACTATCACTCACTAAAGACAGACACACACACACACATATCACACACACATATATATATATATATATATATATATATATATATATAGATAGTTATTTCAACAATCAATTTATTATCAACTGAAAAACAAAAACAAATAAAAATAAAAGAACCTCTTACCCTACCCCCTGCTCCCCCACAATCTTGTCTTAAAGAGTGTGAGAGAGAGAGAGAGAGAGAGAGAGAAAGAGAGCGAGAGAGAGAGAGAGAGAGAGCGAGAAAGAGAGAGAGAGAGAGCGCGAGCGAGAGAGAGAGAGAGAGAGAGAGAGAGATAATAACACTTACCCTTACTGCTTACATCTGCTACCATACACCCCTGAAATAGAATGTGTCTTTAGTAAATACTGTAGGTATTATTCTCAACAATAATGAAGCCGAATAGTATAATAACCCACAAGAGTTCGGACCAAATGGGGTTAACCCCTTCACCACCATTACGTAATTTTCATCATATTCTGGTTACCATTAGGCGATTTTCTTTTGTCTATAATCTAACTCTACGACTAAAATGGGTAAAAACGATCTCATATCGTGGTTATGTGCCGAACTTATAAATGTCTTGATGGTGTAATGGTTAGAACGTGTAAGTTTTGCATGTGATATCCTGGGTTCGAGTCCTGGGAGAATCCAATGCTTTCACATATTTCATCTGGGGTGTTAAGAACGATGTTAAAAATACTACTCTGGTGTGGCAGTGTGAAAGGCTTACACACAATGTGAAGTTGTTCTATGTAGCTATTTTCTGATGTAAGAATAAGTCTGGTTGGTTCATGGGTTGGTGCGACTCGACCCTAAACCTCTTCGTACCTGCTAGTGACCAAATTCGTTTTAAAGTCAAGGCCAAAAGTTAATACAAGAAGGAATATAAACACCATATGAGGAGCAGCACCGAATGAACAACGTTTCGCAATGGCCTGATGAAGGTCTATGCGAAACGTTGTCAATAAAGTGCCCCTCCTCATACGGTGATTATATTCCTTCTTAACCCAGGGACTGCGACGGTCCTTCCGGTAGCACAGTAAATTAACGTGTAAAAACAACCCTTCAAATACCTGCCAGTGCTGGGAAATATCTCAAAATTGGGCAATGCATAGAAAGTAGTGGCATCTCTCCAAACCACATCCTCCACTCTTCCCCAGCTTTATACCCCACCCTCCTTCCCTCCCTCAACTTGACCTATTGGTTTGCACAGGTTCTAGCAGTTCATAAGTTAAAATAACTTCCGGCTAACCCTAAGCAATTTCCAACCCAACAGGCTTGAGTATGGTGAATAGTGAGGCCCCCACCATAGTTAATGTTGATGGTGATGAACTAACAGTGATGGCGGGGGACACAGTCAACATTACCTGCCGGCACAGTACTATACCTGTGGCTTGGTGTACAGACCATGACCTGCCTGATGTGAGTATTAAACACTCTCTCTCTCTCTCTCTCTACCTATCTATTGCCAGATGCCTTAATCACTAAAGAGGTGGCCACGAATCTCTCTCTCTCTCTCTCTCTCTCTAATATATATAATGTATTTAGCATGCTCATGATATATAATAGAGTATAACTATTTCTTGCAAATGACAATATTTGAGTACATTTCTATTGCTTACCGTATTATATATGCATTTTGTATCGCCCCAACAGGAGTCATTTACGGAGACCATAGAGCCGGACCACCCCCAACCTTACGCCAGCACCCTCATAGTGAGTATATAGACCGCCAGGGGGCTAAGGGCGAGGTGACCCCTTTATCCCTTGTGTTTAGCATATTAGTTTTGAGATTTTAAGACGTTCATTCCAGTAGTTTGGCGATTTATTGACCTCTTGCCTTCAGCTACCCTATAGCGTTCTTAAGCTTCATAAAATTGGCTAAACATATCTGGAATGAAAACAAAATGACGTCACTGGTACTGAGAGGGTTAATATTTTGATGTAAATATTGTGTTTTAGTTACAGATATTTTGTTGTAGATCTGGTACCTGGAAATCTACCAGGAAACCCCAAATGGGCCTGTATATATATATATATATATATATATATATATATATATATATATATATATATATATATATAAGTAGAGTATGTGCCAGACTATATACATATATATTATATACATACAATATATATTTTTGTTGTAGATATTTTTATTGTGTTTGTGTTTCAGATTCCAAACGTGGACTACACCTATGTGGGTTACCTGTTCTGCCTCCACAACAACACCGCTAACAGGCAAGAGAATCGCTGCCAAGTGGGGGAGGAGGATGTGGCTTCTGTCTACCTCTATGTTAAAGGTAGGTGAAAGGGGGTCTGTCTGTCTGTCTGTCTCTCTCTCTCTGTATGCCTGTCTGTCTGTCTGTATGTGTGCCTGTCTGTCCACAACACAACCATCAACAGGCAAGAGAGTCGCTGCCAAGTAGGAGGGGAGGATGTGGTTTCTGTCTACCTCTATGTCAAAGGTTGGTGGGGGGGGGGGGTCTGTCTGTCTGTCCGTCTCTCTCTCTCTCTGTCTTTCTGCCTGTCTCTTTATTTTCCTTAATGATGGTATTGCCTCCGTTTACCGATACCTAGCTGTATGTTAAATGTAGGTCTCTCTCTCTATATATATATATATATATATATATATATATATATATATATATATATATATATATATATATACATATATACATATATATACATATACGGTATATATATATAACCCGACAAACATCATCATTGTCAGTGGTAATAACTATAGATTTGCCGTATTGCTATAGTGATAAATAATAACACTGTTCCTTCATTACCTTCCAGACTTGCACAATTTGCTAGTGAAGGAGACACGGATAGGGCACTACACGGCAACAGCGGGCCGCCCTTATACCCTGCAGTGCAAACCCACCTTCCCTGAGGTCAACGTCACCATCGACAAGCTCTCCAACAGCTTCGTAAGTTACCAAAGTCGCCCAAACCCATTACAAAGTCCACATCAACATCTAGAAAATGTCCTTAACAATTCACCAAGTAACCATGAAATCATCAAATGTCCTTAAAAATTCACCAAGTAACCATGAAATCCTTAAATGTCATTAAGAATCCCAATAAATAACTATAAAATCCCTAAATGTCCTTACAAAGTCCACATTAGCAACTACTGTATGAAATCCTCAAATGTCCTTAAAAATCACCAACCATAAAATCTTCAAATGTTATTACAAATCACAATAAAAACAAAATCTTCAAATGTTCTTAAAAATAAACATAATATAAATGAAAGCCTTATAATCCTTAAAAATCACCACGTAACTATACATTTTTCAAATGTTATTACAAATCACCATAAATAACTATAAATTCTTCAAATGTTCTTAAAAACAATATAATACATATTATAAGCATAACATGTCCTTACAGATCACCATAAGGAACTATAAAATTCTCAAATATCCTTAAAAATCACCATCAATAACTATACAAACCATAAATGTTCTTACAAATCACATTTAGAAGCTATAAAAACCCCAAATGTCCTTACAAATAACCCTAAGTAACTATACTATCCTGAAATATTCTTACAAATCACCCTAAGTAACTATAAAACCCTAGGTGTCCTTACAGAACACCATAAGTAACTATATTATCCTGAAATGTTCTTACAGATCACCATAAGTAACTATAGTATCCTGAAATGTTCTTACAGATCACCATAAGTAACTATAAAATCTTCATATGTTCTTACACATAAAAGTTGTTGTTGCCCAATATTACAAACACACCTGCATCCCTCCTTCCCTCTCCTCGGATAGCTTCAGAGATTTATAAAACAGGTTGTGAAGCATTTGAACTACTACCACGTTGCCAATCGCTCTCTCGGAGAGGAACGACATGCAGCATTGGTGGAACCTCCCCAAATATATGAACAGTATTCGATGCATGGGTGCACACTACACAGTGCCCCTGTACAGAGCAGGCAGCTGTGCGGGAGTAAGGAACCCACAGAGATGGTTGAGAACACTTAACTTCTAGGATATTGTTTTAGCAAGAGTGGTAATATGATCTTTCCAAGAAAGGTCAGAAGAAACAAAAAACACACAGAATATTGAGAGAAAACTAAAGGTTAATTTGTGTGTTGTTAAAGAGTCAGGGATAGTCATGTGGAAGATTGTAACTGGTAGACGGGTAGAAGCATTGAAAGCAACAAGGTTATCTCTGCCGCAATTGTGAATAGTTGACAGATCAGAAGATAAGTGTGCTGTGGCCTCACCTTGTAAGTTTAGAAATGACTGCATGGAGGGTCGCTGTTGAAAGATAGTTGAATAGCGTAGGGTAGATTAATTGGCTTTGACGTCCTACACTGGAAAATATGGAGAGTATAAAAAAGGTAAAGGAAATATTGGGGTATATTGATAGTGACTTACCTTGCTATATATCAGATGGGTTTACTACTACCAATATACCTTCATAAGGGTACATTATTATGGACACTTAAATTACCCTTTTCCTACATTCTTTACACCAATAGTTTGTTAACCCCTTCAGCACGATGACGTAATATCATCAAGTTCTAGTTGCATTAGACGATTTTCTTTAGCTTATAATCTACCTCTAGGCCTCAAGGGGTAAATACGATCCCAATAAACCCCCTGAATAACATAGGTCCTTCTCAAACTGCATAAAAACGCCTTATTTGAGCCACAATCTAAGGTAATAAGACGTCATCGTGCTGAAGGGATTAAGGGGGGTCACCTGTTTTTTTTATCTCTCTCTCCTTTTCTCTCTTTCTCTGACTTGTATCCATTTGGCCCCATTCAGTCAACTGGTGTAAGACGTTTATCCCCATCCAGGTGTCGATTTTTTCCTGGCGAGCGATAGCGAGCCAGCATTGTATGGAGAAATCCGGCTTCGCCAGAGACATTTTTCTATCGAAAAATGTAAAAATTTAGCTTGCTGTAAAACAAAAAATATATATGCTGGCTCGCTACCGCTCGCCAGGAAAATATTGACACCTGGATGGGGCTAAACGTCTTGAAACAGTAGGCTAAATGGGGCCGAATGGACACAAGCCAAAGAGAGAGGGAGAGAAAGAGAAAAAAAGCGAGGTGGGTTCCCTTAAGTGTGGAGATCGAGGGCAATGTTAACCCCTTGAGGGTCTAAGATGCAGTTATACATTTGATTTTGGTTATCATTAGACGATTTTATGCAATTTAGGAAGAGTATCTAGGAATCAAAGGGGGAATTACTATCTCAATTAACTCTTCAGCTCCCACAAGTTCCCCCTAATTTGAAAGAAATCGTCTAATGATAGCGAGAATAAACACTCAAAACGCATCATGATCCAGAAAGCGTTAATATTCACGTAAGATCCGCCAAAGTCTAACCTAATCTAACCTTGTCAATTCAACCTCACTATGCCTAATTTAAGTTAACCAGATCTAACCTTACTTAACCCAACCTAACCAGACTTAACCTAACCTAATCTAACCCAACCTACCTAATCTAACCTAACCTAACTTAAGTTTTTCTTTTTCTTCCTAAATCTCTTAAGTTTGCTCCCTAGAACCCCCCCCCCCCCCCCTCCGAGATTATGTGTACATTTTTCGGTAGAAAACTGTCACAGCCGAATGGTGGTTCCTCCGAAATTGAAGGCTCGCGATCGTTCGCAAGGAAAAAATCAACACCTATATGGCACGAAAGGTCTGAAAATTGACAAAGAAATTGGGTGAAAGATCTTACATCTTCAAACTAATGGGACTAAACATGAGGGAGAAGGGAGTCCAGAAAAAACCCCTTAAGGTCACTGTTGTTTGTATCCTAGTTCTTCCTGGCTAGTAAATCTGGACCCACTAGACTATTTAGGATTGTGGCTGTTTAGGAGCGCGGCCATTTTGTGTGTGGCCTTTTAGGATTGCGGCCATGTGGGTTGTGGTTATTTAAGATTGCGGCTGTTTGAGCTTTGGCCGTATGGGTTGTGGCCATTTAGGACTGCGGCTCTTGTGAGTTGTGGCCCTTTAGGATTGTGGCCCTTTAGGATTGCTGCCGTACAGATTGTGGCCGATTTGACCTGCTTATTAACCTCTCCCAACAGGACCCTCGGTATGGGTTTGGGGTAGAGATCGAGGGCCCGGCTGAAGAATTCACCTGTACGGCTCTCTACCAGGATCAAGAACCTATCACGAGGCATATGATGGTCATCGAAATAATTTGTTAGTATCGAGAGTGTGAGCGGCTTGCTGCAGCTTCGTCAAGGGGAGACGGACAGATTTTTGTTTTCTTTTTTTTTAAATAATTCCTTAGTGTTCTCTCTAGAACTCCATCAAGCTTAGAAAACACCCCCTAGACCGCCTTCAAGATAAATTTGTAAATTTTTTGGTAGACAAATGTGTCAGCCGAAGGCCTACTCCTCTTAAAATTTCAGGCTCGCTATCGCTCGCCGGGAAATAATCGACACCTATATAGCAGGAAAGGTCTAAAAATTGACAACGATATGGGGTGAAAGGTGTTAAAATCGCCAAACTAATGGGCCGAACGTCTTAAAACTCAAAACAATTGGGGATTTAATAGAGGGAAAACGGGGACCAGAGAAACGACCCATCTCCCCTTAACCTCAACAGTCCATCAGCTTCACCTTAAGTCTAAGATGCAGCCGCTCGTTAAACGTATAGGCCTTAGCTTACTTAACCTAATCGTAACCAAACTTACCTGTAAACATAACCAAACCTAACCAAACAAAACAAAACCTACCCGTATCAAAACCTAACCTAACCGTAATGAAACCTAACTGTAACAAAACCTACCCGTATCAAAACAAAACCAAACCTAACCAAACAAAACCAAACCAAACCAAACCAAACATAACCGTAACCAAACCTACCCGTAACAAAATAACACCTAACCTAAACATAACCAAATATAACCTACCCCGTAGACTACAGTAGATTATGGACTGGACACGAAAATGGAACTTTGCAGTAAGGGACCCAAAATCGGAGAACGAATCTCGAAAGCGCGAGAATTTCAAAATTTCGCAGTTTCGAGGGTCAAACTTGGGGGTTCGTTTTCCAATTTTGGGTCCCTTACTGCAAAGTTTCATTTTCGTGTTCAGTCCAGATCTACTGTAGTCTATGCCTACCCGTAACCAAACCTAACCTACCTGTAACCAAACCTAACCTTACCGCAATAAAACTTAACTGTAAAATAAGTTAATCGTAACATATCCTAAACATAACCAAACCTCACCTGCCCGAAACCAAACCTAACCTTACCGTATTAAAACCTAACCTCATCGTAACCAAACCAAACCTACCCATAATCAAACCTAACCTGCCCGTAACCAAACTTAATCTAACCTTAATCAAACTTAACCTACCTGTAACCAAACCTAACCTACCTGTAACCAAACCTAACCTACCTAACCTACCCATAGCCAAACCTAACCTACCTGTAACCAAACCTAACCTACCTGTAACCAAACCTACCCATAGCCAAACCTAACCTAACCTACCCATAACCAAACGTACCCGTAACCAAACCTAACCTATCTGTAACCAAACCTAACCTACCCATAACCAAATTACCTAACCTACCTGTAACCAAACCTAACCTACCTGTAACCAAACCTAACCTACCTGTAACCAAACCTAACCTACCTGTAACCAAACCTAACCTACCTGTAACCAAACCTAACCTACCCATAACCAAACCTAACCTACCCATATCCAAATCTAACCTACCCGTAACCAAACCTAACCTACCTGTAACCAAACCTAACCTACCCGTAACCAAACCTAACCTACCCGTAACCAAACCTAACCTACCTGTAACCAAACCTAACCTACCTGTAACCAAACCTAACCTACCCGTAACCAAACCTAACCTACCCGTAACCAAACCTAACCTACCTGTAACCAAACCTAACCTACCTGTAACCAAACCTAACCTACCCGTAACCAAACCTAACCTACCTGTAACCAAACCTAACCTACCCATATCCAAACCAAACCTACCTGTAACCAAACCAAACCTACCTGTAACCAACCCTAACCTACCCATATCCAAACCAAACCTACCTGTAACCAACCCTAACCTACCCATATCCAAACCTAACCTACCTGTAACCAAACCTAACCTACCTGTAACCAAACCTAACCTACCCGTTATCAAACCTAACCTACCTGTAACCAAGCCTAATCTACCTGTAACCAAACCTAACCTACCTGTAACCAAACCTAACCTACCCGTAACCAAACCTAACCTACCCATATCCAAACCAAAACTACCTGTAACCAACCCTAACCTACCAATATCCAAACCTAACCTACCTGTAACCAAACCTAACCTACCTGTAACCAAACCTAACCTACCCGTTATCAAACCTAACCTACCTGTAACCAAACCTCACCTACCCATATCCAAACCAAACTTACCTGTAACCAACCCTAACCTACCCATATCCAAACCTAACCTACCTGTAACCAAACCTAACCTACCTGTAACCAAACCTAACCTACCCGTTATCAAACCTAACCTACCCGTTAACCAAACCAAACCTACCTGTAACCAAACCTAACCTACCTGTAACCAAACCTAACCTACCTGTAACCAAACCTAACCTACCCGTTATCAAACCTAACCTACCTGTAACCGAACCTAACTTACCTGTAACCAAACCTAACCTACGTGTTACCAAAGCTAACCTACCCGTAACCAAACCTAACCTAACCGTAATGAAACCTACCCGTAACCAAACATAACCTATCCGTAAACAAACCTCGTCTAACCTTACTAAAAATCTAACCGTAACCAAACCTAACCTACCTGTAACCAAACCTACCTGCAACGAAACAACACCTAACCTAACCTAAACATAACTAAACCTAATCTACCCATAATCAAACCTAACCTTACCTTAATAAAAACCTAATTGTAACATAAGTTAAATGTAAGCAAACTTAATCATAACAAAAACCTATAATCTAACTTAATGGTAACCTAGCCTAAAAGTAACCAAACCTAACTTAAACGTATTAAATCCTAAGTGTAACCTAACTTAATTTTAACCTATCCTAAAAGTAACCAATCCTAACTTAACCGCAATAAAACCTAACTGTACCTTAACTTAACCGAAACCTAACCAAACTTACCTGTACCAACCTTAATTTAATCATAACCCAATCAACCAACCGCTTGCGAAACAGATAATCGATAATTCTTCTCATTTCCTACTCCATGTTTACATTCTTCCTCATTTCTTCAATCAGCTTTCACATTTCCTCACACCTCATCTTCTTCTTCGTGCGGCAGTGGTCCGTATTCCTGGGGGAGGCCATGTAGACAGTCAGATGCGACTCTCAATACCACGCGCACGCGCAGATCGACGTCTCATCCACCTGACCGAGTTTAAATGCATCTTTCAAAACAAATTCAGCATACCGCCTCGTAGCTCAGAGGTATCGATTAGCTCTCATATCCAGTAGGTATAGCGTTTGATCCCTCCTGTAGGTAATGCTTTTGCAGTTTTATTTTTTATTATATAACATTAGGTTAGATTAGGGGCTAGATAAGTTAGGTTAGGTTAGTATAATAATAATGAAAAGTAATCATAGAAGATAAAATCAAAGTCGTCGCGCATGCGCAGGTGAGGTGCATTACGCTGTGTGCATGGATTCCCATTCCTAGACCATCACTGTTGGTGGTTAAAAGTATAGTCCTACATGGGAGTCAAACCTCGATCTTTTCAGTTGTGAGGCGAAGAAGCTAACTAAGACGCCACATGACAACCTTTTTGGGTCTTGATAGCCATTTGAGCAGTGGATTTTTAGGAGTGCGGCCGCTTGGGTTGTGTCTTTCTAAGATTGCGGCTGTTGGGGTTGGGGGTTTTATGGAGTGTGGCCATTAGGGTTGTGGCAATCTATGAGTGCGGCCGTTTGGGTTGAGATTTTTAAGGAGTGTAGCCATTTGGGTTGTGGCCGTCTATGAGTGGCCGTTTCTGAAAGTGGCTGTTTAAGCTGTGGTCGTTGACGAGTGCAGCCGTTTATGTGTGTGGCTGTTTATGAGTGGCCGTTTGGGTCATGGCCGTCTACGAGTGTGCCCAATTAGGTCGTGGCCGTCTGCAAGCCCGGCCGTGTTGACCTCTTTCCCCTCTACCAACAGGACCCTAGGCATGGGTTTGAGGTAGAGATCGAGAGACGCCGCGTAATATTCACCTGTACGGCTGTCTACCAGGCTGAGGGAGACACTAGGAGTATGGTGGTTAGACAATGTTAGTATGTGGGGAGTTGGTAGGGTGGCTTGTGGCAGCTTCGTTAAGGGGGGATGGGCGGATTTATTTGCTCATTGATTTATCTACATATTATTTTTGTTTCCTTCCTAGACCTCCAACAAGCTTTGATAAACATCCCCAGGGCCCTCCTTCAAGATAAATTTGTACATTTTTCGATAGAAAAATGTTCCTCTAATATTATAGGCTTGTTATCGCTCGCATGGAAAAAAATTACAACTTCACAAATGTCAATTACAATTACAATGTCACAAAAAGTCTAAATATTGACATAGAAATAGGACGAAAGATGATAAAATCGCCAAACTAATGGGTCAAACGTCTTATAATCTGAAAACTAATGTGGCTAATCATGAGGAAGAAGTGGGGCCAGAAAAAACATCCAGCCCCCCTTAACTCATCCAGTACCTGGGACGACCCTTTTGTCATATTCTGGCTACTATTAGACCATATATATTCAGTCTAGGAAGGACCTCTGGCAATAATATGGCTTCAATGTATCCCAACCAACTCTTTTATCTATTACAAAAAAATACAATAAAATAAAATAAAATAAAATAAAATAAAATAAATCAATATATAGAAGTAAAGAATGTAAATAAATACAGAGTGATTTCTATTGGCACCCTTAACCCGATTTAATCTGGGGTTGGGCTTTGTGGACCACTCCTGTTTCACCCCATTAGTTTGGTGATTATAAGGTGTCTTATTTGAATTTCCAGGCGAGCGCTAGCGAGCCTGTAAATTAGATAAACCTTCGAACTTCATTAATCTACCGAAACATTTATGAAATTAGCTTGAATAAGGGTCTGGGGGCGAATATATAAAATGTTCATATATACACACAGTATATATATATATATATATACAGTACAGTACTGTGTATGTACATTGCTCGATAACGACAATAAAATTCAAAATCTTCAATAATAATACATCAAAATACAGCGTAATAGGCACCCACACGTCGGCTGGGCTTGTGATAAGCTACATAATGATCATCTTGCGTTAGCCAGAAGAACATACTGTAGCCAAGGACGTCACCGGTACTAAATGAGTTAATTATGTTGACAGATTCTGGATTTCTGTTCCTATACCCTGTTCCAAATAGGTTGGCCAGAAATCGTGAACTCTAACCTTTGTAACGCAAAAAGTGCTAGAGCAAATGGGCTGTACATTTGCACACCTACTATTCCCTGGCAGACCCTTCCCAAATGGTATAAATATTAGCTCGCTTACTCTAGTCGTTTGTGAGTTATAGAGGCAAATGTTCAAGAGTTTTGGTCTACTTTTTTAGAACAGGGTATAGCTTTTCCTATATTCCTCAGAAAACATAGCTTTCCATCCGTACATTATTCTTTTGGCTATATCTTTCACAACACCAAAGACCATTACCTCGAACCAAACAACTAAATCAGTATACATTAAGGATTTGTATCTATATTTTTAAAAATCTATATTAATTTATCTATATATATAATTATATATTTCTATTTATTTTGGTTTTGCTCCCTAGACCTCCATCAAGCTTAAAACAAATACCCCCATGACCTTCTACATAAATACATAAATTTGTACATTATTTGGTAAATAGATTCCTCCTAAATTACAGGATCACTATCGCTCGCCAGGAAAAAAAATCGACACATAAATAGCACAAAAGGTCTCAATGTTGACGAAGAAATTGGGCGACCCCGCACTGAAAAGGTTAATAATACGACGGGAATTACCTTGGATGATGAGAGAGAGAGAGAGAGAGAAAGAGAGAGTGAGAGTGAGAGTGAGTCTGGGTAGAGTAATCAATGGTAGCAACTTGTCTTCCTCTATAATCTTCAAGGCGGGTTATAAAGAACAAATATATAATACTAATAATTGGTTATGGAGTCATTTTACACAAACACATCCGTGACAGTTTAAATTTATTAGAATATTCAGATATGGATAACGAGCAATACTTGAATTTACTTGGATCTTAACCCGGGAGCTGCTGGGAGACTCATAAGAGATCCCCCGGCGCACTGCGGGGAGACTCTTATGAGTGAGTGAAAAAAAAAAATCAACTTTTGACATCGATTTTTTTTTTTTTTTTTTTTGTTGGCCCCTGGGCCATGCAAAATCTCAGTCCTCTACCTCCCCTCCTTCCCCACTTTCCTCCTCTCCTTCAGTTATCACCTATTTTCCCTGTTATTCCCTTATTCTGAGGTATATTTTCGTGCTAACATTAGCGAGTTGCAAGCAGGGTGTTGTCATCACTGATGGCAAGCGAGTGCAAGAGAGACAGAGAGAGAGAGTATCGATCGACTGTGTCTCAGTGGCCTTGGGGGAAATTGGCGGGAAAGCAGATTGCCTCACCCATACATTATACAACTCGCGGGCTATATCTCCGATTTTGACCATCCAAACGCTGTTTTCGATCGTTTTATTGTTGTTTCAGGTTAATACCTTTATAATCAACCCATAATAGGCGCATATGGATAAGTATTAATGCTATTAATGGCACAATGAATATTTTAGTGACGGAAACACCTCAAATACGTCAGCACAGGGGGACGTTTCCAATTACCCCCATGCGCACTTCAGAGGTTAAAGGAACAACGGGGCAATTTTTTATGCACAAATATATTGACATCGATAATGAAATTTGATACCGTGACCCATAGACTTCTGGAGTTATTATTCCATGGTAACTTATAAGACGTACAATGAGATTTCATGATGCTCCCACACACATACACACACACACCCACCTACCCACCCACCCAGCCACACACACACACACATATATATATATATATATATATATATATATATATATATATATATTGAAACATCGGAATTTCGCATCATATCAAAATACAAAGCTATATTGAATATTGAAAGGTATATCACTATTCATATGTCTAACTTTATTTTATTTACCTTTTATTGTTGATTTGTCTTTGTTTACAGAGCAGGGAAACGTTAACAGAAAAAGCAATTCAAACAATTTATTTTGTTCGCCCACCCACATTTTCCCAGCCAAACCTCAGCTAACGGCGAGCTCTCCACGAGGCCGAGTTCTCTTCGGCGTGTACCATTTACGTCACATGAACGCACAAATGTTTACAGTGCATAGCTCCTGATGTCCTGCTCCTGCTCCCTACACTTACAGAACCCTCACAAAGGTTTACAGTGCATAGCTCCTGATGTCCTGCTCCTGCTCCCTACACTTACAGAACCCTCACAAAGGTTTACAGTGCATAGCTCCTGATGTCCTGCTCCTGCTCCCTACACTTACAGAACCCTCACAAAGGTTTACAGTGCATAGCTCCTGATGTCCTGCTCCTGCTCCCTACACTTACAGAACCCTCACAAAGGTTTACAGTGCATAGCTCCTGATGTCCTGCTCCTGCTCTCTACACTTACAGAACCCTCACAAAGGTTTACAGTGCATAGCTCCTCTTATATTTTGAATCCCATTACGCCATCAGAACATACGACTGGGAAAGCGTAAATAGCAGAGAAGTGGTGTTGTAGATCGAGGAAGCTGTTGGAATGGCTTTGATATGTGTGTTATCTTGATGTCCTCCTCCTACTCCCTACCCTTATAGAACCCTCACAAAGGTTTCACAGTATTACCGGAAGATAAGCTTGACCTGTACCTCTGCAGCGCCTCGTATGGTACTCCTGCAGTGACAGATATAAGACTGATGGTGTTGAACGTGGTAGACAGTTAGTACAAGCAACCAACCACTTATGTTGTAGCTTTGTACAATAAAAAAATGCGCGTGCATGTATATATGCAACAGTTTTATTGAGTTAGTATACACTTTTGTATACTGAATTTAAACACCATATGAGGAGGAGCACTTTATCGACGTTTCGCATATACAATACCTTTATCAGGCCAAAGCGAAACGTTGACAATAAAGTGCTCCTACTCATATGGTGTATAAATTCATGATATCAACTTTTCTGAGTATATTTTTAGACATGTATATATTTGCATGCTTGAAATAATTATTTATCTAAGCAAGTACACACACACACACACACACACACTAACATAACAAGTTACAGCAAACTCATACTGCTTTATTAACCTAATATTTTACTAACACTAGCGTATTTACTAACCTTGCAAGGTAAGTCAGTTATGCTATAATAATCGATATAATGAGATGCATTATCATTCAAATTAGCAATCATATATATATATATATATATATATATATATATATACTGTATATTTATATATTGCTTATTTCAACTATTTACTGTATATATTTTGAATGTACAGGATACATCTTGTGTTGTTTTTGTAGGAACTAAGGAAGTGATAAGGAGATATATGTGGCCGGAAGTGTTTCTAGGAAGTAAGCTATAGTATATATAACAGTATCACCATTCATCAGTAAGTCAGTCCACGAATAACTCCCATACCACCCACACGCACATTCACCGTTAGTCAGTCCACAAATAACACCCACCCCACCCACACCCACACGCCCATTCATCGTTAAGTCAGTCCACGAATAACGCCCACACAACCCCAGCCACTAATCCTGACCTATTGTGACTATATTTTTACGATTCCTCGATTTTAATATTGACACCGACTGCATAGAAAATATAGAAGATCAAATAATAAATATAAATCAGTATTTATTTTGGGACTGACTGCCTAAAGCACCAGAGAAGAAATAGAAAGTGATGGGGCAGTTCCGATTTTGATATCAACACCAATAAGAACTGAAAGGCAAAATAATCAAGCAATTTGAGTTTGAGACCGACTGTACTAGAAACCAAAAATAATATCAAAATGGCCAGGCAGTTACGATTTTCAGAACGTCAGCAGTGGAGACTAAAATGACCCAACACAATGCCCACGGAAGACTGGGTGGGTTGGAAAACGCTGTGATCGCTTTCCTTATGGTTGCAGAAAGTCACACTACAAATAACAATTATCAAAATATATGGTAATTAAGTTTCGATTTTCCGACCGACTGCATCAAAAGCAAGACCGAAATATAAACACGTCAAGGCAGTTTGCATTTTGAGGCCAAGAACAGCAGAAAGCATAATTATAATGTAAAACTTGCAAAATAAACAAACCAAAACAGGAACGACACAATATAAAGACAACATGGCGGAACTCCAAGGCCTCGTAAGGTTGGTCGACGTTATGATCGTTCTGCTCTTTGTAGCGGTACGTCACGGAGCGCAATGTGAACGCTGCCTCGACCCCAACCCCGATCCAAGCCTCCTGTACGAAGCCCTCAATGAAACGGACCTAAGAATGGTGGGGAGGATACTCAACATCAAAGAAGAAGATGGGGTGCTGCAGGTCGTTATAGAAAATGACGCTGAGCTGTGGTTCACCCGGGAGAGAGTTGACCATCTTTGCCAGGAATATTGCACATTTGAGTATCTGTTATCAGAAAATGAAGCTCCAAAGACTGATAAAACCCAATAATCTGAAAACAAAGCTCCAAAGACTGATAAAACCCAAGAATCTGAAAACAAAGCTCCGGAGACTGATAAAACCCAAGAATCTGAAAACGAAGCTCCGGAGACTGATAAATCCCATGAATCTGAAAACGAAGCTCCGGAGACTGAGAAAACCCAAGACCACGGCTGCACTCTGTCCTCCTAGGAAGACCTAAGTGCCAAGAGAGGTGATCACTACCTGTTATTCCTGCTTTGGGCCAATACGAACAACACCGAGTTACATCCAATAGTGGTGCCGTTCAGAAACTTTATCGGCAAAGTCAGGAACTACACAGAAATTAGAGGTTTGTGAGAGTCGACTTGGTAATTTGTTCATTTTGCTTTATGAACACGATTTCATATTTATAGACCAAACCTTACGTATTGTTAAACGAAAAGAGAATGAATGAATTTCAATGTAGAAACAAAACCCTACTTATTGCTAAACGGGCAGAGTGGGAATTCATTGCAATCTATAAACAAAACCCTATGCATTGTCAAAGGGGTAAAGTGCGTATTGTTAAAGGGTAAACTAGGAATACATTGCACTCTATCAACAAAACCCTAAACGCATTGCTATACGAAGAGAGTAAGAGGTCTATTGTAATCTTTAAAATACGTAATCCTCATCGTAGAGTAACTTTAAGATTCCATAAACGAACGAAGTAGGAAACATTTATAATATTTATAAAAAATCATAAATTTTAGCTACGAATTGATAAAAGAATAAAGTGGGAGTAAATTGCAAACCAAAAACAAAAACCTACGCGTTGATACACGATAAAGATTAAACATTCCTTAAACGTTTTAAGTCGGTCAAGTTATTAAATTGGATTATATCTATCTATCTATCTATCTATCTATTTACTCAGGCCCAATCCCCACTTTTCCTTTTTGTTTCTTAAAATTGGATTCGATCCATGAAAATATTGTCATTTACCGAAACCGAAAAAAATGGGCAACTTAAATAAACCTCTCACAAATGCCCACCAATCTTACAATATGTTAATTTCGGAGTTACTAATCCTCCTCGCCAATACTCTTGTCCTCTGTGGTGCCCAAAACTGCAATGAAGATACCGAAAGCCTACAAGAACTATACTAATCCACAACACATTTACCATCATCGAAGGGAGTTTCGATACCATTAAGGCCAAAATCATCGCCCAACAAAACCCCACTGACAATGAAATCCGGTGTACTATCCCTGTAGAGTTTATCCCACAAATCGTCTACAAAGGTTGCCCGGATAAGAACACCTGTAGTACCTTTACCTGCCCGGGGTTCGATACCAGAGAGGAGGCGAATGTTAATCGGGATACTGAGGAGGGAGCTCGATCAGTTCTGGAGATTGCACGAATGAAGGATTACATTCTGTTCTTCACGATTGGCCGCTCCAGTTCCCGTCACTTGGACTTGGTGAAAATACTTAATAGTACAGACTGCAACGATGAAGCTGTGTCGCTCATAATTAAGTTGGGGTTAATAAATCGCTTAAAGAGAGAGAGAGAGAGAGAGAGAGAGAGAGAGAGAAGGGACGCAAGCAATAAACAATTTTATTGAGCTTAACCCCTTCAGTATTTGACGACGCATTTCTGCCCTTTATTTGGCTATCGGTAGAATATATTTAGTTTGGGAAGGAATTTTGGAAGTCAGAGGGATAATTAAGGTGCTATTCACATATGTTTTAATCTCAGAGAGCCTTCCAAAGCTAAATATAATCGTCTAATAATAAGTCTGAATGCAGCAAAAAAAAAGCTTCCTAATGCTGAGTGTGTGTGTGTGTGTGTGTGTGTGTATGTGTGATTTTCCTCACCAGAACGGATCCTACAAATCTATTATAAAAGGTATCTGTAGTTGAACCCCTAAGAATGGCTATTAAAAGTGTATTCTGAAAGTGGTTGTGATTTTCCTCGTCAAATGGCCAATACAAGATATCTAACAGACATTGATAGACCCAGATCTATCGTGAAAGGTGGTTGTGCTCAGAACGGCCCCTACAAATATATAATGAAAGGTGGTTGTGATTTCCTTGTCAAAACGGCCCCTACAAAAATATTTAAAGGAATTTGTTTTGTTTTGTTTTTTGTCAGAACGGCCCCTACAAATATATAATACAAGTATATTGTTATTTTATCACATGTAGATACGCCACAAGTCGACAGCGCCAGCAGCAGCGCATCTGGGACGCGTCCCGGTCCGAGAATGATCACCATCAGTATGAGGTGAGTCGTTCCTTTGAGAGTCCTCGGACCCAGCAATAACAGGTGGAGCCTCAGGTTGCAATGCGGAATCGAGCTCCAAAGCGTACAAACGTGCGATAGGCCGAACAGTAGTTCCAGTGGCTGTCTTCAATAGCGCCACCCGCTCTACAGAGTCTGCCCCCTTGTATACCTCTAACACGCGGCCTAATTTCCAGTATAAACGAGGACTATCTTCTTTAATTAAAACAACTTCGCCAACTGTAGGTGCCGTTGGTCTACCAGAGGGAGTAACACTCCTTTCCCTCAATGCTAGCAGATATTCATTAATCCACCGTTTCCTAAAATCCTCGATTATCCTGGATATATACTGGTATCTCTTAGACACCGCTACCTCAGAGTACAACGAGGGATCCTCTAACTCTACTATGGATTGGAAATCAGATGAAAACGCAGTCAATGGTTTCCCATATAGCAAGTGAGCTGGCGTTAATGGTAGTGGTTCTTGCAGGTCGGTGTACACGTATGTAAGCGGGCTATCATTCACGACTGCCTCTATCTCTGTGAGGACTGTCGTCAACTCACTCTTCTTTAATAGAGCACGTCCTACAACCGCTCTTAGTCCTGACTTTACTATGCCGACACATCGTTCCCACATGCCACCAAACCAAGGTGCCTTAACTGGAATGAACCTCCATTCGCACTTCTTCTCTCCCAAAAAAGTGATGATAGTAGGATCACTACTCATATCCTTTAGATATTTTGATGCTTGGACATAAGTGGGAGCATTGTCGCTAAGAATGAGTTGAGGGAATGAACGACGGGCACAAAACCGTCTAAACGCCAGCATAAATTCTTCGCTAGACATATTATCACATAGTTCTAGGTGTACCGCTCGAGACGTCGCACAGGTAAACAATAATATATAAACCTTCTCATGCTCCCTCGTCTTCAATGCCCCTGTGTAATCTAATCCTACCGCTTGGAAAGGTACTACGTGCTTTACACGGCATTCAGGTAGAGGTGGAGCTGGTCCAGTTGCAAATGGTTTACCCTTTAGTCTCTGGCATATTACACACTTTCTCACTACGCGTCGAGCTACTTGTCGAACTCTGGGTATCCACCATGTGAGACGTAAATTTGATATAATATGACATACCCCGTAGTGTTTTACTTCCCTATGTGCACGTATGATCAATAGATCAGTAACGTGATGTCTTGTTGGCATAAGTATAGGTCGGTTTGTGCCGTCTGGTACACCCGACCACTTCAGGCGACCCTCACACCTGATGAGGCCATTGTCTAGGTGCAACCTTAGTTGACGCACTATATTAGGCATTAATGTCTTATTCGAGCTTTTCAAGGATTCTAATTCATTGGAAAAGGTTTCTACTTGAACCCATTTGATCAAAGTTACTTCAGCTGCTTTAAATTCACGAGCATCAATGTTGTGACCCCTGTTGCAGAGTTGGCCCGTTACTTTAAGCTTGAGATTGGATACATATCGCAACACCCAAGCTACAACTCTGACTAGTTTATTATAGTCACCGAATCTTGCCCACTTTATGATAGGACCCGGTGGCTCATTTGGTTGGGCTGTAACTGCCACTGTTTCCAGTGGCAGAAGTCCCTCACCAACAGCATGCCATATCGTCCATTCACTTTCATGGAGCAGCCACTTTGGACCATGCCACCACAATTCGGACTTCATTAACTGGCTAGCCGTTATACCCCTAGTTATGAGATCACTAGGGTTTTCCTTTGTATTTACATAATGATAAGCAACGTCTGGCAAAAGGGCTCTAATCTCATCTACCCTATTCCGCACATAAACTGGCAGAGACTTCTTGCTATGTATCCAGTTGAGTGCGACCTGACTATCGCACCATACATAAACTATTTCAATATTTAATTCGCTCTCGTATGCTGCGCGTACATGTTGCACCAGACGTGCTAATAGCAGCATGGCAGTCAATTCCATTTTAGGGATAGTTACCTTTTTAACCGGGGCTACCCTGGCCCGGGCTGTAACTAAATGTGCCCCAAATGAAGTAACAACATATGGCTACCCCGTATGCCGTGGCGCTAGCATCGCAAAACGTGTGTAACGTAACGTCACCGAACGCCGCCACTTTACGAGGTATAGGTTTAGCACATAGGATGGCATATTCATTCAACAACAATGTCCCTTGGTCATTCAGGTCCTCAGGCAAACTGTCATCCCATCCTATTTTACGTCTCCAAACTTCCTGCATTAGAATCCTAGCTCTTATGGTAACAGGTAATGCTAGACCCAAAGGATCAAAAAATTGCGCAACTTTGCTCAACAGACTTCTTTTTGTGTGTGCTCCTGTCTGCTGAGCAAAAGACCTTGTTTGAAAAGTTAGTATGTCATGTTTAGGTTGCCAGATCATCCCCAAATTTCTGGACTTTTCCTGGTTAAGAGATGCCGTACCATCCACTTGTATTAAACTCTGAAGATCTTCACTATTAGTAACCCACTCGCGGAGAAATAGATGTGCATCCGCAAACAATCTGCGTGCTTGCCAGTATGCATACAACAAATCATCTTGACTATCGCTAGTACCCTGCAAATTGTCAATGTATAATCCGCGAGATAGTTTACTTGTGTCCTCATGAGTGTCAGCTAGATGTTTTCTGATTTACAACCCGAAAACGGTATATTATGATGGGACTTTCAGAGTCGCTAATGTCGCCGAATCAAAGAAAGCGGGTAACATCTCTATCTTCCTCCTTTAGCTTGACCATCAAGAATGCTTTCTCGATGTCACTGGTATAGGCGTACTTCCCCAGCCTAAAACCGCAATAGATGTTGGGACAGGTCCGACACCATGGACGGACCTGTCAACAGGCAGTCATTTAGACTGGGTTGTTGTCCTTGGTGGGCAGAACAGTCATACACCACCCGTATTGGTGTGGTGACGCTGTCTTTCTTTACCCCATGATGGGCCAGATAGTGAACCCTACCCTTCTTACACGGTTCCCCGACATCGACTCTCTCTATAAAGCCCCTATCCTCATAACTCCGAAATACATCGTCATACGCCTGGCGCGTGCTCGGTTCGTTAGACAATTTCCGCTGCAATGCACGCAAGCGACCTAATGCCAAACCATAGTTGGTAGGCAGGCTTATCTCACTGTTCTTCCAGGGTAAACTAACTTTATATTGCTTGTCTGAGGCACAGTAGCACACAGACTCGTTAAACCTTTGTAGCGCAACTTCCGAGTCATAATCAGTCTCCATAGGATTAATGCCTATGTGATCCAATCTCCACAGTCGTTCCAGGTCGAACTCGGCAGCCATCTTAGGGTCACTAGGTTGGGAATCCTCCCTTCCCAACTCCTCTGCCAACATTGACTCTATATATCGAGACCGTGTCGACCAGGACCTTTGACTGTGTAGTATGCACCTTTCCGCTCATGCAGTATCCAAATTTAGTGGGGATTAAAATTACACCACACATCTTTTTAAATCCAGGGTATACTACTTCATAATAATGATCCACACCAAGTAGAACATGCACCTCACTCTGATTTCCCATGGGATCTGACAAGTTAACCCCTTTGCTACGTAATGCGTGTTCCACCTTCTTCACACCCACAGATACATATTCTGGTAGGGTGTCTACTACGATACAAGTCATAAAGTACCGGTTTTTACGATAGAAATATGAAATCTCCGCTATCTCGTAGTCTTGTTTATCAGTAACCCCTGTGAAGCCCTGTAACCGAAGAGTCTCAGCCCCTACGATTCGGTGCTTCAGTCCCACTAGTACGGACCTCTTTATAAAGGAACGTTGAGACCCTTGATCTAGAAGTACCCGACAAACTTTGTTACTGTCATTACCTTCCATGGGAATCTGTATTGTGGGCAATATAGTGGTGTCTTGCGTGCTACCTAGTGCCACAGTTGTAGTACCCTCATTTTTGACGTCTTTGACTTTATCTGCAGTAGGACACAACTTATCAAAGTGATGTCCTTTGCAGTGCCGACAGGGCCTTAAGTATGTAGCAGTACATTGTCCCTGCTTACCATGTTCCCCACTTAGACAACCTACACATAGCTTCAATCTTTTCGCCTGTGCTACTTTGTCTCATTTGTCGGGTATTTTACGCAAAAACTCCATTTATGTTTGTTGTTACATAGCTTACATAGAATCTGAGCAGGTTTCTTATACGCACCCTCTTTCTTTACTTTAGTCCCCACTGTCATGCTTACTGTTCCCCTCTTCTCCACATTCTCACTCCCTCCCGACACATACATTCTTCCTTTGTTCAACTGTAGATTATTGATCTCCTTACTGAACTGAGTTTTGAATTCCCCCAGCTCAAATGATCTTACCTTATCAAGTATTGCCATAGGAAGCTTCTGACGCAAGATAATGACTATCATTTCCTGCGTGGTAAGCCCTAGGGTGTCTAGCGATCGAGTATGGCACTCCATATTTGCCCTGAAGTTTGTCAACTCATCAACCTTATACTGTGGTTCTGCGAGCCCCAACAAGGCAACGACATGGGCCATCTTCAACTGCTCTCTATCCCCGTATGTGGACTCTTAATAAGTGTACCGCTTCAAGATAACTACCACCCACTACTGCAAAACCCTCTATTAAATGTAAGGCCTCTCCTTCCATTGTCCCTTCAGATAGTGAAACTTGCGGACATTATCCAAAGAGGATTCATGAACCGTAGATCGAAATACGTCCCAGAAAGCTAACCACTCGGTTAACTTGCCCCCAAATGTAGGAAGATTGAGCTTTGGGAGGTGTACAGTATGTTTTGGGTCAGCCCTTCTATGGGCCTCATTATCACCTCCCTTCTTACTTGCGACAGCACGCTGTAATAGGTACTTCGCTCTAAAGACAGGTTCGTCATAGAGGGCGCGATTATCACACTCTGTAACAATCTCTTCCTCCTCTATCATGTCAGCCACAATCACCTCACTCAGAGCCGTAATACGTCCGTGGGTAGCCTGGACGTTTTCTAATCTAGCCTCCAATTCCTCTAGTTCAGCAGTAGTGATGAAAGTGTTTAAGTCCACAATTAGCCTATTTATTACTCCCCGAAGTCCCGCCCTTTGATTTTTAGGGGCTTTGTTCAGCACCCCACTAGACGGTGTCTCTTTATCGTTTTTATCCATTTTGCATGCGAGCCTATAGGCTATGTATCTAAATATTACGTCACAAAAACAACGGCCAAATAATAGGCTAATTAAGAGACGCCATCCGGCGGACTTCTATGATATGGAGAAAAATAGTATAAATAGCAATACCTACTCATAAATAATATTGAACAAGAAAAAATGTTAGGTCAGGTCATATGTCACAGGAAGTCTGAAACGGAAAAGAAAATTATTGGGGAAAGATGATGGGTGGGATGCAGAACTTGGGCAGGTGCAACGATGTGACCCTGCATTCCGGCTCTAACCATCGCTTGGCTAGCCTTGCCAGTTTATCATAGAGTTGTTCCTGCATCCTGTTATATGTCCCCTTGTTCATTGCCTTAAAATCCCTTACTGGTAGCTAATTCCCGGGTCTGGGCACCAATGTGGTAAACTATCAATGGAAGTTAAATATTACTAAGCTATAATGAATCAAATAAAATCAATCTAAATGAATACTCTATATCTAAATTGAATTCAATCTGAAACAAGCTAATTTATATCCAAAGGTCTCACATAATAAATGTATATAATTATAGGGTAAGGTTATAAGGGTTAATATTAGCCAGGAATTAACTCACCAATAGTTCCACGTGGCAATGAGGCAAAGGAGAACGCTTTACCCAATATGGCGGTGGACAATGGGGAACGAGACTTCGGTCCCAAGACACGAGTCAAGTTAAAGAAAGAATAAATGATTACATGGGAATGGACATGAATAATATGCTTATCTATCAGTCAGTCATGATGTCGATGAGAGCGTCGTGATGGTGTAGTTGTGTGTATTGCTGTATGTGTATTGTGATTAGAGGCACAAAAGCACGATCAACAGTAGGGCGGAAAATTAGATGTTAACTGGTTGGTGTTCGTGAAGGCTCTGGCGTACCTCAAAAGCACACCTTGCCGCCTTGGCAAACCGCCAGGAGCCCAAATTATCGTACCGCATTTAGGTTGCTCTAGACTTCTTAGACTTCTAGACTCTTAGACTTCTTCCACGATATCCTCAACCTCTACGATGAGAGTAAAGCTGTAGATATTATATACCTTGATTTTCAAAAGGCCTTTGACAAAGTTCCCCACAAACGTTTACTGCTAAAACTAAAAGCGCATGGAATACAAGACGGTGTGTTGAAATGGATAGAAAATTGGCCTCAGCGACAGAAAGCAAAGAGTAGTCATAAACGGTAAGGCATCAAAATGGACCAATGTAAGTAGCGGGGTACCCCAGGGATCGGTACTAGGACCAATTCTCTTTCTAATTTACATCAACGACATAGATGAGGGTCTCACCTGTACAATCTCAAAATTTGCTGACGATACAAAAATTGCAAATAGCGTACTCTCAAAAGAACAAGTTGACGATATGCAACACAATCTAGATAAATTGTCATGTTGGGCCCAAATTTGGCAAATGAGTTTCAATGCGGATAAATGTAAAGTACTACATATCGGATACCTAAATGAGAAAGCAAACTATTCGATGAATGGCACTCCGCTTAAGAATGTAAACAGAGAAACCGATCTGGGAGTAACAATATCGAGTAACCTAAAACCGAGTCAACAATGTTCAGAAGTTGTTAAGAAGGCAAACAAAATAATTGGCTTTATAGGCAGGTCATTTGAGCATAAATCCAAAGAAGTTATCCTAACCCTTTACAATTCATTAGTCCGCCCTCTTCTGGAATACTGCGTTCAATCCTGGTGCCCTTATTACCAAAAAGATATAAACAAGCTAGAACGAGTTCAACGTAGAGTTACCAAAATGATACCTAGCCTAAAGAACAAACCATACGAAGAGCGTCTTAGAGAATTAAATCTATTTCCTTTAACCCAGCGCAGATTAAGAGGTGACTTAATTCAAGTGTTCAAAATCATCAAAGGCATCGACAATATGAACTGTAGTAAGTACTTCACTATCGACCAATCTAATTACACGCGGGGAAACGGTTGCAAAATTATTGGTAAATCTTTTAACTCACACGAATCTAAGAATTTCTTCTTCAATCGAGTTGTCAACTTGTGGAATGGGCTTCCCCGAAACGTTATAGACTGCATCACCGTTGATTCATTTAAACTCCGCCTAGACAAATATCTCGCATCAAACCCGCGACTGACTGCGTTTGTAAATTAATAACTTTTTTTATCCCCCCCTCAGTTACTAACCCATCTGTCCCCTACTAACTTCCTAATCCTGCCACGGACATTAGTTCCAGGGCAGTAATTCCCTTTCCAATGTTCCCTTACCCACTCTAAACCACTGTTTGGACACTTGATCCTCAGTGTTTTGGAGGACAAGCAACCTAGAAGGGTCACTATATCTGTTGTTGCTTGATTTCCTTTGTACTCCTTTGTACTCTATACGATAAATTATATTAATATATACGATAAATTCATATATACTACATAAGACCATGGCAATATTGCTTAATAGCATATTAGGCCTTTTATAACTTAACTTATTTACAATCTTATAATATACGATCTACTCGTCCTACGTCGTGCTGTAGGAGAGATCGTGACGTCACAGAGACATACGAGATCACAAAAGAGTCATATTCTATCGTATTTATACGATAATATGTTCTAACAATGATATAGCCGAAATCAGATCTACGAATTCCAATCTTTGTAAGACACACCTCCTTCCAACACCAGTATTGCCAGATCATTCTGCGAGCCCCAGAGCGAGGGTGGGTCAGCTGGAACTTTGACCAACTGTACATCAACCTTAACATCCGCGGTGTGATATTGCGTCACACAAGCGTACCCTAAACCCCTTCTGTACCGGCGACGTCTCTTTAACTTTATTCAGGCTACTATTAGACGATGTTAATCAGTTTCAAAAGGGCCTCCAGCAATTAACAGGCTTCGAATGATCTCCCTTAAACCTTTTTACTACCATAGATCCTTCCTAAATTGCTCAAAAGCGTCTAAATATCCCAATAATATAATGAAAAATACGTTACCGGAACAGTAGGGGTTAAATCTGAACCGGCGACGTCTTAATAATGCTATTCTTGCTATACTTAGACGATTTTGTGCAGTTTAAGATGGATCTGAGGTAGTAAAGAGGGTTAGAGGAGATAGTTCGAAGCCTGTATCTTGCTGGAGGCCCTATTCAAACTGAGTAAAATCGTCTAGCAGTAGCCAGAATAAAGTTAAAAGGACAGCACCAGTACTGAAAGGGTTAATCATTGTCGGGAAATCGTAGACTTGGGGTTTCTTTCATTTTGACTTGATTGTGTTCGTATGATGTTGGGAATCGAATACTTATGTTATATTTTCAATTTGTTTTGATTGTGTTCGTATCACTATTGGGATTCGAAAACATACCTTGTTTTGTTTGTCAATGTGTTTTGATTGTGTTCGTATAATGTTGGGATTCGAATACTTGATTGTGTTCGTAAAATGTTGGGATTCGAATACGTATGATGTATTTTCGATTTGTTTTGATTGTGTTTTTATCCAGGGTGTCAAACGAAAGTAGATTCCATTATTTCTATTCTATAATTTTGTGTATGCAATGAACAAATTAACCTTCTGAGTACCAGCGACGTGTGTTATATTATAATCTAGCTATACAGTATTTGGACGATATTATGCAGCTTGGGAAGGATCTGTGGTAGTTAAAAGGGTTGGTTGAGATAGTTTGAAGCCTTATCATTGCTAGAAACATTTCCCAAGCTGAATAAAATCGTGTAATAGTCGCCAGAATATGAAGAAAAGGACGTCTCTGGTACTGAACGGGTTAAGGTTTATAGTTCAAATTATGGTTTCGGAAGCAATACAATGGTAAAACTAAAAGCCATTTCATGTTAATTTTCGTATATTCTTTCTCACATAAATTCAAGTCTTTAAACAAAATTGCTCAGGTTTGACACTTTGCTTGTGTCGTTGTTGTCATTCGAAACCGCACCTTAATTATTTCTTTCCTTTTGTTTTGATTGTGTGCGTGTTGTTTTGGAGATTCGAATACTTATGTTGTATTTTGCATTTGTTTTGATTATGTTTGTGTGTCTTTTTTGGGATTCGCATACGTGTGTTTTGTTGTTTTTTCTTTAAGGGGGGTGACCTGCTGTTTTCTCTCTCTCTGGGTTGCATCCATTCGGCACCATTCAGCCAACTGTTTAAGACGTTTATGCCCATCCAGGTGTTTATTTATACCTGGCGAGCGATAACGAGCCACCTTATGTTCAATAATGAGTTACAGCTAGCTAAATGTTTACATTTTTTTATAGAAAAAATGTCTCCGGCGAAGCCGGATTTCTCAAAAAAAATGCTGGCTCGCTATGACTCGCCTGGAAAAAATCGACACCTGGATGGGGATAAATGTCTTAAAACAGTAGGCTGAATGGGGCCGAATGGATATAACTAAATATAATAGCGGGTGACCCCCCTTAAATTGATTGTGTTTGTACCGTTGTAGGGATTCGTATAGCCTTTCATTATTTGACTTTATTGTGTTATTATTACTTTCGGGATTTGCATACATAGTATTTTATAATTGACTTGTGTTTTATCATTGTCGGGATTTGCATATATATATATATATATATATATATATATATATATATATATATATATACTCTATATATATATATTGCAAATGTTTTATTATTTTATCTATATGTTGGTCGTTGTTCGATAATTGGAAATAATTATCACGTTGTTCTTAATTTATCTCAGCAATTATGCTAACATTAATGTTATTATTATTAATATTATCCATTATTTTTTGTAAACCAATATCTAGCGGAATTTCCAGTAACATTTTAGATAATAGCACATTTAATTTATTTATTTTTCGCTACTATCTGGCGAGAAACCTCCGCACCAACCTTCAACTTATATTTTATTTTGTAATAATATAGAGCGGAAATTTCAAAACCCTCCCTCAAGTTATCTTGTATTTCGCATTATTTCTTATCTAATAACTAACGGAAATTTAAAATTTATCCATCAAATTCTCTTTTATTTCGTATTAATTCTTATCTAATAAGCGGTAATCTCAAAATCATCCTTCAAGTTATATTTTATTACACACACACACATAGTGTATATATACGGTATATATATATATATATATATATATATATACACAAGTGACTGTACATGATTACAACCACTGTATTTACCACTTTCGTACCTACCATAATTCATAACAACACCTCTTCTTTATTCGTGCTAATTTACCGGAAACCCCTCTATCACATTCTATTACCTCTCCAAAAACGGGAATTTATTTTTAGTCAAGGGGAGAGGATGGTTATTTTTTTCTGGACCCCTTCTCCCTAATGTTTACTGCCATTAGTAATCAGATTTTAAGATGTTCGGCCAATTAGTTTGGCGATTTAAACACCTTTCGTCCATTGTCGTCATCAAAAGAATCTAGTTTCCTTTAATGCACAGCCAACCAAGTACATTCAATTTTCTAACCGACAGAATCTCACTGACTCCCATATATTTTTTAATTATGTAAATATTCCCACTTCCCCTAGTATATATATTCTCGGTGTAACATTAACTACTAACCTGAGCTGGACACATTATGTTAGAAGCATTGCTAAGAATGCCTCTAAAAAACTGGGACTCTTGTACAGAGTTCGAGAATTTTTCACTGACGAGCAGTTGGCCGTAATAATATAAAAGTCATGTGCGTTCTCACTTGGATTGCTGTTCAGAAAATTATGATGTGATTGGCATGACAGAATCTTGGCTCAATACATAAGATAGAGACTTTTTAGCAGAGTATTCACTTCCCGGTTATGTAATGCTTGAGAACAGCCGAATAAATAAAAATGGAGGTGGCGTTTTATTTTATATCAAAGAAAGTCTTAACCCGACCATCTTGTCAAAACCTCAAATTGTGAACGTCGACACATCTTTTGTGCTAATAAAGAATAATAAAGGTACAAAAATAATACTTGCATTAATATACAGACCTCCAGCTCAATCAGTGCAAACTGACCGATAAATTTATGAACAAATTGCAGATGGAAGTAACTCACAAGATACCGTATATTTTGGCGACTTTAATTTACCTATGACCAAGTGGGGCGATACTCTTTCTTCACACTCCGGACATGACTTGTATGCGAACTTGCAAGAGAGTTCACTCTATCAATTTGTTCGATCGATCGCTGACCCGTGGTAATAACGTTCTTGACCTTGTACTTGCATCAAAAGAAGAATTAATAGAGAATTTGAATGATGGTGATGAATTCAGTAACAGCGACCATCGTACAATAACTTTCACTTTAAAGTTTACTAGTAACGAACCAAATAGAAGCATCGAAAAAGTCCCTAATTTCAAGAAAGCAAACTGTCATAAACTTAGAGCTATGTTTAAAGAAACTGACTGGAGCTTTTTAATTAACAATAACGACATAAATACATCTTGGGAATTATTCGAAACCACTTACCTAAAAGCAGTGCAGGACTGCATACCATCGAAAATACGGAGTACAGGCCATATTAATAAGCCCAAATGGTGGAATAAAGATATTTCAAACTGTCTGCTTGCTAAAAAGTTTGCTAATGATAGATTAAAATCCTTACAAAATGACGAAGAACGGGTGAAATTTGTAGAGCTACGACGCAAAGCCAAAAAGTTAATTAAGCAAAGTAAAAAGACCCTGGAGTTACATCTTGCGAATCAAAGTAAAACAAACCCGAAAGAATTCTATAGTTATATCAGAAAGAAAAAAGTAGTTACTTCAACTGTTGGACCGTTAGTCGATGAAAATGGAGAATGCACCAAAGACGAAGTACAAATAAGTAATGCCCTCAATACCTTCTTTGCATCAGATTTTACAACGGAAGACCTCAGTGATATCCGTACACCATCGCCGATTCAGATTGATAATTCAGATGTTCTAAGCAATATCACCGTTACAGAGAGAGAAGTATTGAATTGTTTAGATAAACTCAAGGTAAATAAAACGCCTGGACCTGATACAATCTCGCCTAGAGTCCTAAAAGAAGCTAAGGATGAGCTTTCTAAACCACTGACATTGCTATTCAATAAATCCTTGCAGTCTGGAACTATGCCTGATCAGTGGAAGCTAGCCAACGTAACACCGATATTCAGAAAAGGCAGCAAATCCCTACCCAGTAACTATCGTCCAATTAGCTTAACCTCAGTTGTATGTAAAATGCTAGAAACACTCATAAGAGACAGACTCGTAAATCACTTAGAGGAAAATAACATACATAAAGATACTCAACAAGGCTTTCGTAAAAAACGTTGCTGTTTAACAAACCTCTTAGACTTCTTCCACGATATCCTCAACCTCTACGGTGTGATTAAAGCTGTAGATATTATATACCTTGATTTTCAAAAGGCCTTTGACAAAGTTCCCCACAAACATTTACTGCTAAAACTAAAAGCGCATGGAATACAAGACGGTGTGTTGAAATGGATAGAAAATTGGCTCAGCGACAGAAAGCAAAGAGTAGTCATAAACGGTAAGGCATCAAAATGGACCAATGTAAGTAGCGGGGTACCCCAGGGATCGGTACTAGGACCAATTCTCTTTCTAATTTACATCAACGACATAGATGAGGGTCTCACCTGTACAATCTCAAAATTTGCTGACGATACAAAAAATGCAAATAGCGTACTCTCAAAAGAACAAGTTGACGATATGCAACACAATCTAGATAAGTTGTCATGTTGGGCCCAAATTTGGCAAATGAGTTTCAATGCGGATAAATGTAAAGTACTACATATCAGATACCAAAATGAGAAAGCAAACTATTTGATAAATGGCACTCAGCTTAAGAATGTAAACAGAGAAACCGATCTGGGAGTAACAATATCGAGTAACCTAAAACCTAGCCAACAATGTTCAGAAGTTGTTAAGAAGGCAAACAAAATAATTGGCTTTATAGGCAGGTCATTTGCGCATTAATCCAAAGACGTTATCCTAACCCTTTACAATTCCTTAGTCCGCCCTCTTCTGGAATACTGCGTTCAATCCTGGTGCTCTTATTACCAAAAAGATATAGACAAGCTAGAACGAGTTCAACGTAGAGTTACCAAAATGATACCTAGCCTAAAGAACAAACCATACGAGGAGCGTCTTCGAGAATAAAATCTATTTCCTTTAACACAGCGCAGATTAATAGGCGACTTAATTCAAGTGTTCAAATTCATCAAAGGCATCGATAATATGAACTGTAGTAAGTACTTCACTATCGACCAATCTAATTACACGCGGGGAAACGGTTGCAAAATTATTGGTAAATATTTTAACTCACACGAAGCTAAGAATTTCTTCTTCAATCGAGTTGTCAACTTATGGAATGGGCTTCCCCGAGATGTTATAGACTGCAGGACCGTTGATTCATTTAAACTTCGCCTAGACAAATATCTCACATCAAACCCGCGACTGACTGCGTTTGTAAATGAATAACTTGATTTTATCCTCCCCTCAGTTACTAACCCATCTGTCCCCTACTAACTTCCTAATCCTGCCACGGACATTAGTTCCCTTTCCAATGTTCCCTTACCCACTCTAAACCACTGTTTGGACACTTGATCCTCAGTGTTTTGGAGGACAAGCAGCCTATAAGGGTCATTAGACCTGTTGTTGCTTGATTTCCTTTGTACTCCTTTGTACCTCTGTGGAGTGGAAGTGGAGTGGTTGCATTGAGGCAGTTGGACAAAATTCAAAATAAAACTATTAGATTAATCAATAACCCTGCAGTCACACAGGACTTTCCTACATTATCCATACGAAGAAACGTTGCATCCCTTGCATTATTCTACAGATATTTTCACAGCAATTTTTCAGAGGAACTTGCTTCAATTGTGCCGCCTCTCCACATCTTTCCCCATTGAACTAGGGCAGCTGGAAGCGCCCATGAATTTACACTTTCTCCTCCACAATGCAGAACTTCTGCTTTTCAACATTAATTTATCCCCAGAACTACTACTCTTTGGAATTCACTTCCCTCGAGTTGCTTCCCACAAACTTACAATCTAAAACAGTTTAAATCAAGTTGTTACAAACATTTTATGAATGGAAAATGCCTTTAGGCACATGGACCTTTTTTGTGTTATCTGTTTTTCCTTCCTCCGTTCATTGTCTCTTAAATAAATAAAAAAATAAAAAAATCATCATCATCATCATCAAATCTGACGCCCTACTTCTAGAGGAAGCGCCCCAAAAGGGATGGCCATGGCAGAAACTGCCTCCAGGTTCCCAGACATTCTCCGACTGACCCACTCCACAGTGCCATTTCCACTAAGTGGATTATGACCATGAACACTGAAGGAGCAGACCCAGAGCAGTCCTTCACCCGGATGTCAGTTCCACCACTGTTTTGCTATTTTATTTACCCCAGTGGGGCCCTGGCTGGAAGCATACTAAGCACAGGAATTTTCTGAAGATAGGAACCAGTGGTCCACTGCTCCAAAGGCTGATTGCGCCACATAAGTGGCGGGCGGTGGGGTCGCCGCATCCCTACGCCCATTGTCGTTGTCAATTTAAAGACGTTTCGTGCCATTTAGGTGTCAATATTTTTCCTGGCGAACGATAGCAAGCCTGTAATTTAAGAGGACCCGGCTTTTGGCCGGGACATTTACAAATTTATCTTGAAAGGGGGTCTAGGGGGTGTAATTTTAATCTTGATGGAGGTCTAGGGAACAAACTAAAAACCTGCCCTTAACCATTTTCGTATTAATTCACCGGTAGAACCTCTATCACATTATATAATCTCTCCAAAAAACGGGAATTCATATTTAGGTAACATTTTTGGTGAATTCATTTTTAGGTAACGTTTTTTGCAACCCATGTCCCGGGAAACGTGCTATCGGGGCTACCCAGAAGTGTTTTGTGTTGGGCGGATTTTTGGAAGCTATTTATACATTATTTGTATTTCTTTGTTACCTTGGTTTATTATTCATTAACCTATTTTTGTGTTGGGCGTTATTTTAGAAGCTATTTATATCTTCATTTTATTTGCTTTGCATCTCAGTTTTTCATTTTTTTCCCGTTGGTCATATTTTGAGAAGCTATTTATACCTTACTTTAATTTCTTTGTATCTTTGTTTATTTATTATTAACATATATTTGTGTTGGTCGTATTTTTAAAATATATTTATATATTATTTTAATTTATTTGTCTCTTTGTTTATTTGTATTATTATATATTAGTATTATTTATTTATGTATTATTCTCTGTTGGGTTGTCTGTGATGTACAGCATAGATAGAACCTTCTGCTTTGATAAACTAATCTGCCGCTTGCATGTATATGAAGCAATGCTATCTCTACTAGAATCAAGTCCTAACCACTTCGCTATGACTGTAAGATCTACGAGGTCAGTGTATGCATAATGCACGGTCGGCCAAATAAGTACGGTAATATCTCCGCTGAGACATGACTTTTTAATTTGCCTCACCGTACATATAACGCTTTGTTATCTCTACTAGAGTTAAGTCCTGACCACCTCGCTAGGACTGTAAGATCTGTGTGGTCAGTGTATGCATGATGTACAGCTACTGACAAATGTTCGTGAGCTCTTACGATTTTCTTTATGCAAATATATTCATTCAGATTGATGTTCAGACCAAATCAGCTACATATTAATAAATTCATAATATATATTTATTTATATACATTATAGTTAATTTGATCTAAACATCAATCTAAATGGATATACAGTTCTTACATAAAGAAAATCGCAAGAGCTCACGAACATTTGCCAGTAGCTGTACTTATAATGCTTTGCTATCTTTACTAGAATTAAGTCCAGACCACCTCTCAAGGAATATAAGATCTGTGTGGTCAGTGTAAGCATACCGGTAATGTAAATATTATGCTTTTACATGTGTTACTTTTCTTAAGCTGTTAGTCATTTGAGGCTTTGCTGTCTCTACAAAAATAAAGTCCTGACCACTTCTCTAGGACTGTAAGATCTGTGTGGTCAGTGTATATAATTTACAAATAATGCTTTTAAGGCGCTGTCACACGAGCGCTTTTTATGTCAATTTATGCAAGCAATTGTAGTCTGTCCTAGAGTGTGCAGTCACTAATAAAAATTCATAGATCCCCTATGTATTTCTTTATGTAATTATAATTATCTGGATATATTTTTGGATGGGACATGCTTTTCAATAAATTTAAAGAGTTTTGTAATTAATATATACCAAATTACATCCATAAATTAGTTTCCAGAGATATACTTCCATAAACATAAATAGGTGAGGTCCACGAATTTTTATGAGCGACTGTCCATGAGTGCTTTCAGCTGATTGGTGCAATCTAAATAATTTTGCACTGTGCATTTAATTTGTATGTATTTCTAATTTGTTTGTAATTACTATAATATTACTTACTCTGTTTTATACTAACTCATTCTGTACTAAGTAATTCTGATAAAATCTAACACTGTCAATAACATTGTGTGTATATTTCTAATCTCCTAAAACAAAAGCTAAACATTTCTAGTCAATAATATTCCTAAAACTTTGCTGGTGTATATAAATCCCACAATCCCACCCCTACTCTGTGCAACTCTCCAACCCAAGAGTGAAACGTTACTCTCAGACTTTCTTCTATTCAACAGCTGAGCTCTGAAACTCTCTCCCAGAATCAGTCTTTCCTTCTTCCTATGACTTAAATTGCTTCAAACTCCGTGTGTCCAGGCATTTTGGCTCGAACGTCCCATGATTTTGGCCCTCTCACTCTTTCAACTATGGGGGAGGCACTCGCTATAGGCAGTTCTGCCTTTTGCCTCCCTCACTCACATAGAAAAACAAAAAAACAAAAATAATCTCTTAAAACATAAGCTAAATTTTCTAGAGGCAATAAAACTCCAAAAACTTTGCTGTAACTATCTTTAACGCAATGAAAACGTAAACTGTACTTCAAAATATATATACTTCTGACAATAATCTAGAGATAATAATCCATTTACTAACCCTCTCGGCGTCAATGAATCCTTGGCATATCCCAAATAATTTGTTGATGTCTCAGGTAAGTACCCCCAACCAAACATGCACCATGATATATTAATGTTAATAAGTGATTGAATACCTTGCTGTTGTGTTCTTGGTTTGATTCCATGTGTTTTATACCTCAAATACATCAATACTATTATGTTAAACTGTGCTAAATGGCCATATATATAGGTGTGTTGCCAGTATCATCTACATCCCTTTACATTTGTATTTAACACCATTAACTAATAATGTATTATCCACCCATGTTTGGCCTGTTAACTACGCAATTTAAATCATATATATAAAGGTGCATTGCTTAATAAATATTACTCTTTACACAGGCGGTAATCTGGCCCATTGGGTCAGGAACATGCGGTCCAGGTACTCAAAGCTGAGCGATATCAAGAGTGGATCGGGAACACCTGGGACATTCGAGGGCAAGCCACTATCCGAGAGGGACGCCTGGATCATGCAGAAGTTTGCCTTCCTCAAAGGGCACATCTTCCGCGTAAAGACCAAGGTCACAGTTAAGGTTAGTACTAATATAAACATACCTAATATGTGTGAAATCAATATATACTTAAAGAACTGTTCAATGTCACATTCGGAAAGTATTATTTCACCATGTATACCTAGTCTATTAATGTCTGTTAATAACATGCTTATCTTGTGCATATATATTTGATTTTATACATTTATTAATTCATGTCTGTCAATATCATGGTTATTTTGTGCATATATACTTGAATTCATACATTTCTAATGGAAGGCTTCATGTAAACATCAAATGTATTTTATTATATTTATTTATATTGTCAAGGTACATATATTTAAGTATACTAAAATAGGTGAAAGGTGTTATTCATATAGGATATATTAATGTTTTTGTGTTTCAGTTTCCCAACCCGACCGTGGACGTCTCGCCGGATGTGGATGTGGAGGTGATTCTGGATGACGAGAGTGATGGAGAGGACACTGTCATGCCCCCTCCATCCAACACAACTCCCACTGGCAGGTCCAGCAGCCAGAAGAAGCGCCGGAAGTCTGCAGATGCAGTCTCACCTGTGGAGGTAAATATGAAAACATTTAACATATGTCATTACGAGACTATATTAGTCATTACGAGAGTATTCAATAAATCGTATGTTCGTGTACGCTGCAAACCGCAAACAATTCCTGTAGAGGAAGACATATGCATCCGGGGGAGAAAAAAATAGAATGTTTATTATCATAACTTACCATGACATGTATGTATTATTTTATAACTACAAAAGGTGTTTAACATGCATACTCTTGTTTCTACAGTTGAGTGCGATGTGGGAGGTGATGCGGGAGGACATGTCACGCCTGGTGACATCCCTGGCTGTGAAGGAGACCAAGTATGCACATTTCGTGGGGTACTTGGAGCAGCAGCTCGAGAGGCTCCCTGACGCTGTAGGGGAGACATTGTCACGGAGGATAATGCAGCAAGTCCTTCAGGCCAGGGATGAGGTCAGCCTCGCCACGTCACCCCAGATGGCGATACCACTAAACCCCCCGCAGATACTCACCACACCACCAGGCCCCCCGCAGTTGCACATCACACATCACAATGCGATAAATGCAGGGAACTAGCAATTACCCACTCCACCAACTCTACATTACCCACAGCATTACCATTAATACCACAGATATCGGCGACCCAAGTAGCACAACATGCAACAAGAACAACAATAAAAACAGGTAGCACTCGCAAATACATCTACAGGGAAGCAGCATCAACGGAAAATGAAAACAACAACAACAACAACAGCAAACAACCACAGCCCGACCGCGAGTATCCCCTACTCTCTCCCGCACAAACAGCTGATAGACGCGGACCAAACCACACCTCCAGTCGTATGATAAACAGTAAGAAAAAAACATGTATAGTCTGTAATATTGGTTTCAACAATAGGAGTTCACTTTTACAATGCAATAGTTGTAATGAAATTGTTCATAACCGATGTACTTACGTTAACAGTAGAAACAAAGTTGAATGTGTTAAATGTAGGAACTCAGCTGTACAACATCGCGAAACCATTTGTTTTATTTGTGAATCACTCATAACACGACGTCAGAAGATCCAAAACTGTGTAAAGTGTAAACAGGTAGCTCACATGAAGTGCATCTCTAAGAAGACCAACAGTGAAGAACGGGAATTCCTTTGCAATAAGTGTGCCTTGCATTCATTACCGAATATTAATGTAAATGATCCAAGTATTAACCCGGCAAGCGCGATAGGCCTCACGGAAGGCTTCCTATAGGGAACGCGATAGGCCTCACGGAAGCAGGACCATAAAAAAAGCCTTCCATAAAAAAAAGGGCCTATCAAAACAAAGGAATTTGTCTCTAGGTGAGATAATTCCCCTCCAGTACTCATCCATGTAAATCTCACCCACCCCCCTCCCCTCCTTCCCCACCTTATTCCCCCCTCCCTCTCCTCCTCAATTATCACCTATTTTTCCTCTTATTATCATCATTTATCGGTTATTTTTCTCTCCCGCGATAATGTAGCACAAGTGGGTTGCATAAAGATCGTTATGCAACACCCAGACACCGGGCACACACCGCCCCGCTCGTCTCAGTTGACTCCCAGACAGCGAGAGGGGAGGGCTGCCTGTTGCTCTCTCTCGCCTGAGATTATGACCGGGTGGCCAATATCTTCGTTTTTCACCACCCAAATGCTTTTCCCACTTATTTTAGCACTCTTGAAGGTTCATATATACATCATATATGTAAAATAAAAGCATACCGAAAACAAATAATGGTTTATATTGTAAATATAACGAATTCTGTCAGAATTCAGGGCTAGAAATGCACAAATAACTACCCTAGCACCTAGGTCTATATCGCGCTTGTCAGGTTAACAACTCAGAATCCAGCCAGGACACATTCAAAATCAAAGATGAATACAGAGTGTTCACCAGCAAAGGGCTCCATCTTATCCACATTAACGCCATATCAATGTACCATAAATTGTCAGATATAAACTTGTTAGCTAATAAGGCCAAAGCTTCAATAATTGCAATCACAGAAACCTGGCTGGATTCAAGTATAAACGATGGTGAAATAAATATTCAAGGTTTCAACATGGTTAGGAATGATCGCAATAGGCATGGGGGAGGAGTATGTCTGTATGTAAAACACAACCTCACACACACAACTAGGACCGACCTCCATGTAGAAAATCACGAAGCTCTGTGGATCGACCTACACCTGCCGAGGACAAGACCCATCACAATTGGGGTATGCTATAGGCCACCAGCCGACACACAATTCTTGACCAAATTTGAACAAACTTTGTCATCGCTAGACCCTCGGAACGAATCCATCATACTAGGGGATTTTAACCTGTGTTACAAACAACGAAATGATAGGCTTGTACGAGAATATAGGCATATACTGACAATGCACAATCACAAACAACTCATCACAACCCCCACACGTATCTCTGAGAACACTGCCACAATATTAGACCACATAAACTGTAACAGAGAGGACAAAATATCCCAATCAGGGGTTATACAGACTGGGATAAGTGATCACTTCGTCACATATTGCACACGGAAAACCACAAAAATTACCCTAGAGAATCACAAGATTATCAAAACAAGGTCACTCAGAAACTACAATAAGGAAACATTTCTGGACATTTTATGGAATACAGACTGGTCTCCAGTGTTTGGAAGTACAAACGTTAATGACGCATGGGTTGGCTTCAGAACCATCATCACAAACATCCTAGACGAAATAGCTCCTCTGAAAGACATACAAATTAAAGCAAGGTCAGACCCATGGATCAACAATGACATACTACACTATCTGGAACACAGAGACAATCTGTTAAAAAGGCTAGCGAAACATAGACAGGATTAAGGTCTGAAACATGAGTTCAACAGGGCCAGGAATAAACTAAGTAGGAAAATGAAATCAGCGAAAAATAATTATTTTCACAATAAGGCAGAGGAATATCAGAATAACCCAAAGAAACTATGGAGGCACCTAAAAAACAACAGGCTACAGCAACAAGACAAGGGATTCGTCTAACACTAATATTGCTCTCACCATTAATGATCAGGTTTGCCACGATAAACGACAAATTTCAACCTACTTCAACTCCTTCTTCACCTCCATAGCAAACACACTTGCACAGAACCTACCTCAACCTCTCAATAAATACACGACAACAACGGCCACCTTTCGTAATTTCTACAGAGATAAAGACATACACCCGAACACATTTAGATTGCAAAATGTTACACCAAAATACACTTATGACGAGCTGTCTAATCTAAATGTACATAAGAGCACAGGACCAGACAAAATTCCTGCCAAATTTCTACGAGATGGAGCCATTGGTATAGCAGGCCCCCTAACCCACATCATCAACTTGTCAATTAACACCAACACAGTACCTGCTGAACTGAAGGAAGCTATTGTAACCCCTCTATTCAAGAAAGGAAATAAACTAGAAGTTGGCAACTACAGACCAGTTAGCATATTATGTATTGTATCTAAAATCCTTGAAAGAGCGGTATACACCCAAATTGAACACTACCTCAAACAAAATGATCTATTCTATAAGTTTCAATCAGGTTTCAGATGCATGTACTCGACAGACTCCTGTCTCATCCACTTAACGGATCACATTCGTAAAGAAATGTCTAAAGATAACTACACCTGTATGGTTCTTTTTGATCTACAAAAAGCGTTTGACACAGTAGACCATGATATCCTATGTAATAAACTACAAGCTATGGGCATAGGGTCTGTGAACTGGTTTAAATCTTATCTTAGTGGTAGAACCCAAAGAGTCAAAATTGATGATAATATATCTGATCCTATGCCAATTAACTGTGGGGTCCCGCAGGGAAGCATCCTTGGTCCCTTACTCTTTCTCTGTTATGTGAACGACATGGAACTGAGCGTCTCATGTAAATTATTACTGTATGCAGACGACAGCGTGCTTCTGGTTTCAGGAAAAGACCCGATAAGTATTGCCGCTTCACTTTCCAAAGAACTAGCATCATGTAGTGAATGGCTAGTGGACAATAGACTATCTCTTCACCTGGGCAAGACGGAAGCCATCTTATGTGGAACAAAACGCAAACTGAAAGACATTGTGGGCTTCTCGGTCAACTGTAATGATATTCCTATAACAACAGTGTCACAAGTTAAATATCTCGGACTGAAACTGGACGCGAGTTTGTCAGGTGAAACAATTTTGGAATCTATCCTGAGTAAGTGTAGAGCACGTATAAAATACCTGTATAGACAGGTGGGATGCTTGCCCGCGGCGACCAAAAAGACCCTCTGCCAAGCGCTTGTTCAATGTCATTTTGACTATTCTGTGTCATCCTGGTACTCTGCATCATCTAAATCAGCACAGCACAAACTTCAGGTCACTCAAAATAAAATGGTTAGGTTCATGCTGAACCTAGGACCCAGATCACATGTTGGCCAGGAACAACTTCAGTCACTAGGTATGCTCAATGTTTCTGACAGGGCCAAACAAATCAGGCTAACTAATGCCTTCAAAATTTTCTATGACAGAGCTCCAGAGTATCTAAAGAATGATTTTGTTAAAGCAAATGAGAGGAGTGGACATAATACAAGAAACATGATGTTTAATTTTAAGGTCCCGAGAATCCAAGGACAGGGTAAGCAAACATTCTTCTTCACTGCCATCAAAGACTGGAACGACCTACCCCAGTCAGTCCGTGAAAAGAGAACACTGTATTCCTTCAGACGTAGCATGAAGGAACACCTGAACCGGACAGCTGCGAGAAGGGAGCACCAAGCTTATGTCTACTACTAAATACGACATAAGAGATAGACAAACCAAACTGAAATGATTACTGATTACGGATTACTGATATTACTATAGGATGTAAGGTATCTTAAAATAACCCCCTAAAATACTTTCTCTAAAGTATCTATTTCTTTATCCTCCCCTTTTCCCCAGCTAACCTAATCCCACAAGGACCCCAATGGAAATACGCCTAACGGCCTTATTGGGCTATCCTTAGTTGGAATTATGCAAGGCTGGTACATGTCATATTTGTAACAAACTATGTGGTACCAACTCTGTAAATTGCTGACTGAATAAATATTATTATTATTATTATTATTATTACACCACCAGGCCCCCCGCAGTTGCACACCACACCACCACAGATGCAACCCCAGCCAGGACCGTCACGCATGCAAGCAGGCTTCACCAGCCCCACATTCTCAGAGATGGTGGCGGGTACGACATTCAGGTCTCCTGCACATGCACATGAATGGTGGGCGGGGGCGCTGACCCCTACACATGGTGCCAACATACCAACACCGGTTCCCTCAAGCCCATCTACTAGTAGGCCGGCAACACCAGGGAACTTCATATATACCAGGTTGAACACGCAAGTCACCACCCCCAGGCCTGGGGATGACGCAAATGTGTGAAACCTTTGTGTATAATAATAAAGTCATAAACCCCCCAGTGATGGGAATGACGAATATATGTTATACTAGTCTACACATCAAATGAATATGTCTTCTTATGTCTATACTTTCTACTATATATTAACATGCTCTATATCTATGTTTCTTATGATAATAAACTATGTGCCTCCAGCTGTTGTTTTGGATCCTAACATAATTATTATAGTTTATCTGTTTATATTATCAACAAAGGTTCCTTTTATAAACGTGGAAATGACTTGTCAACAGAGAAAACATTTAAGTTAATATGAAATAAAGTTGTGTTATGAATAATATTGATATTAACATCAATAATGAAGAGAGAACAAATACCATATAATATGACTGACATAGGTTGATGGGATAATATTTATATTAACATAAATAATGATGTGGAATATATGCAAAGGATATATGATGACAAATAATAATATACCGATTGATATCCAACATGACATATAAATAAATAGAAGATCTAAATTCAATAGAATATATTAAACATTATGACACGACATAGAAAAAAGATGAACACCATAATATATGAGACTTAATAAAAATCGAATAACATATAGAGAATATATATTAATGAGGTTGCATTGATTTAGAAAATGAATAACAACAGAATATAAATATCTAAACAACAATAATATTAATAAAAGCAAAGGCAACATATGGATACATACCTTTATATCATGTCGTTCTGCCAGGGGACACTGCCTCTGGGTGATGAGTAGTAGTCGGTGAGGTACTGGAGTTGACTCTTGGCCTGGGCTGTAACGACATTCCCGGATAGTCTCTGGAGGGGATTCAGCCTCTCCGGCTCCTCCCTCCAACCCCGAGGGATGATAGCATGCGTAACAGGGTCCTCCTCGTCCGCTAGGTTGGCATGGTGATTAGGGTACCTCATCCGCATAAGGTTGTGCATGCAGCAGCATGCCATCACCACAGACTCAACACGGGGCGGGTGGAGGGCAATGCTGGTGTGGAGGCACCTGATCCTGAATTAGGGAGAGAAAGAGCATGTATATTTAAACACTGACTAGTATAATTCATATTAAATAGGGAAATAATGGTTAGGATCATGTATAGTTAACACTCGACTTGCAGACGTGGACGACTCACAGCCTGTGGATGTGGGGGAGATGTATTAATCCATATTAATTATAGGGAGAATGGTTACGAGCATAGGGAGAATGGTAACGAGCATGTATAGTTAATACCTGACTAGTATACTTCACATTAATAGGGTGCCATCACCGATACCTGTATTTATGGTCAAACATGTCACATAATCATACACATACCTGGATGCCATGATGCCAAAGGCGTTCTCAACAACTCTGCGAGCCCGGGACAGTCTGTAGTTGAAGATCCGTTCAGGTACAGTCAGTCGCCGGGTAGAGTGTGGCTTCATCAACCACCTTCGCATGTGGAAGGCGTCATCACCCACCAGGAAGTAGGGAACAGGTGTGTCGTCGTTGGGCAGGGGTTCGGCAGCAGGGAGTCCCAGGGTGCACCCATCCAATGCTGCTCTGATATTGGTTCTTATAAAGATCCCACCATCTGAGCAGCTACCGTGATTACCCACGTCACAGTAGAGGAACTTGTAGTCGGCGTCTACAATAGCCATGAGCACGATGGAGTGGAAGCCTTTGTAGTTGTAGAATTCTGTACCGGCATGTGGAGGGCATTTGATGGCGCAGTGCTTTCCGTCGATGGCACCAACGGTATGCGGGAAATCCCAGCGCTTGGCAAACTCACTGCCAACCACCTTCCACTCCGCCGGTGTCCTGGGGCAATGTATAACCTCCTCCTGGTATTCTGCAATGATGGCTTCGCATGTTGCAGGCACAATGAGGGAGATGGTGTTCTGGGCAACACGGAACGCGTACTGTAGGCTAGGATATGAGTCACCAGTGGCCAGGTACCGGAGTGTGATTGCAATCCTCAGCCCAGGTGACAAAGCCTGCCTCCAGAAGGTGTCCTGCTTCTCTACCCTAGGCCCGACACGTGCCACCAACTCCCTAAACATGTGGACGTCCACACGTAGGAAGTTTCGGAATCCTTTGGGGTCCTCTCTCTCTAGCTCCTCCATAAGTTGTTCATACACACCGAACTATGGCCATCTCAGTAGCCACCTCCTAGCCCAAACTGTCCTTCGTGGCCTTTCCCCTTGACGTCTTTCTTCAGCCTCCTTCTCCTCCAGCTTCTCTAGGTCTACGAGATGCATCTGCATCTGCATGAGTATGACCACAGCGGCCGCTCTGCGCCTCGTGATGGACATGGTGTGTGGGTGGGTGGGTGGGTGGGAGGGTTGGGCTGTATCCTGCAGAGTAACATGTACGTCCGTCCGTGGTGGTGTTGCGTGGTGTGAGAAATGGTGCCAGTTGGGGCCTCTTTATATACGTTTCCTGACACTCGCCAACACTCGCACACACTCATGTTAGACTCGCATACACGCCTGTTAACTTCCTGTAGACTCGCGTTCATCTCGTGTAAACACGTGTAAACTCATGTAAACTCCTGTCAAACTCGTGTAGACTCGTACTATTCGTACCCTGGAATTTGACCGTTATTTTTCAAATTTCGGCGGTGCGTGTTGGGGTCGTGTTACACTCGCCGACACTCGCGGATACTCCTGTGAACTCGTGTAAACTCGTGTAAACTCGTGTTATTTTCGTGTTATATGCGTGTTTACTCGCATCAGATGCTACTCGCGTTGGGTTCGGGCTCCATCATGGTGAGTATGCGGCGAGTGTGACTCGCGTTGGCCTCGCGCTCTGACTCGCCAATGTGTGAACCTTGCATAAGACAATCATGACTCAGGGCTAGCATATTCCATCACTGGTAGTTTCTTTGTTATGTTCAAATGTTTTGTGGGTAAGTAACCTGAGGGTGCTTAGTCTTGGTGTCAGTAGATGTAACTGATGGAATACATAAACAGTACACATTAAAATGAATGTATATTAATTATACTTGGTGACTGTACAGGTAATTCCGAAGCAAGCCCCCTGGTAGACTCCTCCAATGTGAAGATCGGAGAGACGAGGTACGAGATGACGGTAGACCACGAAGTCGGCTCCCTGGATCTGGCCATCAACGACCCCATGGTGTCGGACATAGGAGAGTACACCCTTCAGGCCACCGTCAAAGACAAAATACTCTACAAGAAAATGTTCTTTACGATGCGAGGTTAGTGAAATATGTTGAAATAAACTATGTGCGAAACGTTGTCAATACAACAATCTTCCTCATATGGTGTATATATTGGTGAAGTGTACCGCTGTTTGTTTTTTCATGGTAATATTTTCTTTTATAGTTTAAGTTAATTTATTATTATTTTTTTTTTAAGTTGTTCATGGTAAATAATTATACAGTAACCCCTCGCCATTTCGGACCTCTGATTGTCGGAAACCCGTACTAGCCAGATTGGTGACGGCCTCCCGGATACGTACTTCTGTTTTTCGGACATTTTCGTCATCGTTCCGACAGTCTCTAACAGTGTCGGAAGATTCTAACAGTTCTCGGACAAATAAGGGCAAATGTCCGTCATAACGGTCCAATGTATGAAGTCTGATATCTCGTATGTTCCCGAGATGTGTCCGTCAGTCTCGAAAGTGTCGGGAAAATGCGCACATGTGACACCAGCTTAACCTTACTATGTTAAAAGTTTATCATCTATTTATATAACTATGTATTATTAATTTTCTAAAGTATGTCCCCGAGACCCCTTTCCTTAAATGACCCCCCCCCCCACTTTAAATTAAGCCGGTATCACATGACCGTTTTTTCCCACAATATTTATCCTCAACACTTTTTTATGTGTATATATTTATTTTAGTTTTTTGGCAGCTTATGAGGTAAACATTTGAAATATTTCGGTTACCTAAATTCATCTATCATAAGTCTAGTTACCGATACCAGTGCAAAATATTCCAGAAATGTTGCCAGAAATGTTTTGATCATCAAAAGATGACTAACAGCTCTCGTGTGATACCGGCTTAAGTTTACTCGCTCTCCAGACAGCCTTATAGCTTAGGTTGTACATATTTCGCGATATTTCGGCCAAAAGACGATTTTCCTAAATAACAGGTTCAGTATCGCAAATTATATATATATATAATACTAATAGTAAATTATAATGTTAATAATAAAACATAAACGATGGAGTTTGAGGGAGAAAATAATTACTACTACTACTACTATGACTACTACTATGACTAATACTACTACTACTACTACTACTACTACTGCTACTACTACTACTACTACTAATAATTTTAGTAATAAAATATATACACCATTGTCCCGTTACTGTAAAAGAAGCAGCTAGGTATAATAGTGTCTTCCGTGTCAGCCTCACGTGCTGTGGTCTCTTGGTACATGTGAACTGTGATAATAGTATAACGGGGGTTTAGTTGTACACACACACACACACACACACACACACACACACACACACACACACACACACACACACACACACAGACACACACACACACACACACACACACTATTACTACATGCATATATATATATTCTTACTACGCACACTCTCTCACTACACATATACACTCTCTCACTATACATAAACACATACACACTCACGACACGCACTCTTGCACTACACATATACACATGATCTGTACACATATACACTATCAATACACATATAGCCCCACACACTCACTACACACATTCTCTACACTACACATTAACACACTATCACTATCACTCACTAAAGACAGACACACACACACATATCACACACACACACACATATATATATATATAATACATATATATATATAATATGTTTAATATGTTTATGGATGGTGTGGTGAGGGAGGTGAAAAGGAGAACTATGGGAAGAGGATTGGGTTTAGTAGGAAAGAATGGTAGAGATTGGGAGTTAAATCAGTTGCTGTTCGCTGATGACACAGCATTGGTGGCGGATTCTGATGAGAAACTGCAGCGGGTAGTCAAAGAGTTTGGTGTGGTTTGTGGAAGGAGGAAACTGAAGGTGAACGTCAATAAAAGTAAAGTAATGGTGTGTAATAGGGGAGAGCATAGGGTGAATCTAGATGTGAGGCTGGATGGGGAAATATTGGAACAAGTAGAGTGTTTTAAATATCTAGGAGGAACGATAAGCAGGAGTGGAGGTATGGAAGTGGAGGTAAAACAGAGAGTGTGTGAAGGAAGGAAGGTTTTCGGAGCAATGGGAAGTATGTGGAAGACGAGAAATCTCGGAGTGAAAGTAAAAAGTGCACTGTATCAAGGAATTGTTGTGCCAACAGTGATGTATGGGGCTGAGACATGGGCTCTGAAGAAAAAGGAGAAAAGAGGGCTGGATGTGATGGAGATGAGCTGCTTGAGGAGTATGTGTGGAGTTACTCGTAGAGACAGATTGAGGAATGAAGAGATACGTAGGAGAGTGGGGCAGCAAGAACATTTGTCAGCCAGAGTGGACAGAAGGGTGCTGAGCTGGTATGGTCATGTTGAACGAATGGGAGATGAAAGGCTTACAAAGAGAATATGTGAGTCAGGTACAAGGGGAGATAGAAGGGCAGGAAGACCCCCATTGAGATGGAGAGACTGTGTAAGAAAGGCTTTGGATGATAGAGGAATGACTATAGATCAGGCAGGGGAAGTGGTGGTGGACAGGAGTGAATGGAGAATGCTTGTGAATAGTTGAGTGAACACGAGGTCATTTGGAGTAAGGGGTCAGGCGCAAGTTGGACTAGATAATAGTCCATCAGGCGCCTGGCCCGGGGAGACGATTAATATGAAGGGTGTGCCTGGAAGTGTGGTGGGAGGGCTTGTGGCTTTGGCTCCGCTGCATGTCTGCCTGCCGAGATCGGAACCTCTCCGGGTGGTCAGGGGCCGGGGGAGTGCTGGAGCGACCTTGGTAACCCTGGTCTCTGGGTCTTCTCCTGGGTGACCTGGATGTGTGAGAGTTTGTGTTTTTTTATCTGTGTTTATTTTTTGTTTTATGTTGTTTTTCCTGTTCTTGCTCTGTCTTGAGTCGGCTACCCCCAAAATGGGGATTGGGCCTGAGCATATAGATAGATAGATATATATATATATATACTGTTTATATATATATATATAATTATATATATATATATATATATATATATATATATATATATATATATATATATATATATATATATATATATCTACAAAGTTATTTCAACATTCAATTTACTATAAACTGAAAATAATAATAAAACAAATTGAACAAAATAAAAGAAACCCTCTCACCCCACCCCCTGCTCCCCCACAATCTTGTCTTAAAGAGAGAGAGAGAGAGAGAGAGAGAGAGAGAGAGAGAGAGAGAGAGAGAGAGAGAGAGAGCGAGAGAGAGAGAGATAATAACACTTACCATTACTGCTTACATCTGCTACCATACACCCCTGAAATAGAAAGTGTCTTTAGTTAATACTGTAGGTATAATTCTCAACAATAATGAAGCCAAATAGTATAATAACCCACATGAGTTCGGACCAAATGGGGTTAACCCCTTCACCTCCATTATGTAATTTTCATCATATTCAGGTTACCATTAGGCGATTCTCTTTTGTCTATATTTCTATAATCTAACTCTACGACTAAAATGGGTAAAAACGATCTCATATAGTGGTCATGTGTGGGGAGGTGTGGCAGAGTGGTCTTGCCACTGGACTGGTAATCCAATGGACCCAGGTTCGAATCCCAATATGTCAATGGGAAGATATTATTGGGATGGAATTTGTGTTGTACCTAGTTTCAGTGCATAACCACAGCACACCGAAATGCCAAAACAAAACACCATCATTGTTCCCTGATTAAATAGCACTGTATGAATATTCCCATATTCAAAATATGCTACAGGGGGGCAATGCCTAGTGAGTTAATTGCTCAATAGGTGGCGTTCTGAGAGTGAGGGTCCGAGCCTAGTGAGACTGTGAAGCGCAGAGGCGAAGCAACTTCAGAGATGGAGTTGGGTTCGAGCCGTAAATAGGTGCTTCGCATGTCTCACTCCCTAGACTGGAACAAGACCTCACGGACCTCACCGCGTTCAGAGGTAGAGTGTAAAGGAGTATTTAGAATATAGAATTTATTTATTTTAATTTTTTTGCTGAACTTATAATTGTCTTGATGGTGTAATGGTTAGAACGTGTAAGTTTTGCACGTGATATTCTGGGTTCGAGTCCTGGGAGAATCCCATGCTTTCACATATTTCATCTGGGGTGTTAAGAACGATGTTAAAAATACTAATCTGGTGTGGCAGTGTGAAAGGCTCACTTATAATGTGAAGTTATTCCAAGTAGCTATTTTCTGATGTAAGAAGAAGCCTGGTTGGTTCAGGGGTTGGTGCGGACTTGACCCTATACCTCTTCATTCCTGCTAGTGACTGAATTCGTTTTACAGTCATGGCCAAAAGTTAATACAAGAAGGAATATAAACACCATATGAGGAGCAGCACCGAATGAACAACGTTTCGCAATGGCCTGATGAAGGTCTATGCGAAACGTTGTCAATAAAGTGCTCCTCCTCATACAGTGTTTATATTCCTTCTTAACCCAGGGACTGCGACGGTCCTTCCGGAAGCACAGTAAATTAACATGTAAAAACAACCCTTCAAATACCGTGCCAGTGCTGGGAAATGTCTCAAAATTGGGCAATGCATAGAAAGTAGTGGCATCTCTCCAAACCACATCCTCCACTCTTCCCCAGCTTTATACCCAACCCTCCCTCCCTCCCTCAACTTTACCTATTGTTTTGCACAGGTTCTAGCAGTTCATAAGTTCAAATACCTTCCGGCTAACCTTAAGCAATTTCCACCCAACAGGCTCGAGTATGGTGAATAGTGAGGCCCCCACCTTAGTTAATGTTGATGGTGATGAACTAACAGTGATGGCGGGGGACACAGTCAACATTACCTGCCGGCACAGTACTATACCTGTGGCTTGGTGTACAGACCATGACCTGCCTGATGTGAGTATTAAACACTCTCTCTCTCTCTCTACCTATCTATTGCCAGATGCCCTAATCACTAAAAAGGTGGCCACGAATCTCTCTCTCTCTCTTGCTCTCTCTCTCTCTCTCTCTCTCTCTCATATATATATATATATATATATATATATATATATATATATAATGTATTTAGCATGCTCATGATATATAATAGAGTATAACTATTTCTTGTAAATGACAATATTCGAGTACATTTCTATTGCTTACCGTATTATATATGTATTTTGTATCGCCCCAACAGGAGTCATTTACGGAGACCATAGAGCCGGACCACCCCCAACCTTACGCCAGCACCCTCATAGTGAGTATATAGACCGCCAGGGGGCTAAGGGCGAGGTGACCCCTTTATCCCTTGTGTTTAGCATATTAGTTTTGAGATTTTAAGACGTTCATTCCAGTAGTTTGGCGATTTATTGACCTCTTGCCTTCAGCTACCCTATATCCTTCCTCAGCTTCATAAAATTGGCTAAACATATCTGGAATGAAAACAAAATTACGTTACTGGTACTGAGAGGGTTAATATTTTGATGCAAATATTGTGTTTTAGTTACAGATATTTTGTTGTAGATCTGGTACCTGGGAATCTACCTGGAAACCCCAAATGGGCCTGTATATATATATACAGTATATATATATATATATATATATATATATATATATATATATATATATATATATATATATCAGTAGAGTATGTGCCAGAGTATATACATATATACATACAATATGTATTTTTGTTGTAGATCTTTTTATTGTGTTTGTGTTTCAGATTCCAAATGTGGACTACACCTATGTGGGTTACCTGTTCTGCCTCCACAACAACACCGCTAACAGGCAAGAGAATCGCTGCCAAGTGGGGGAGGAGGATGTGGCTTCTGTCTACCTCTATGTTAAAGGTAGGTGAAGGGGGTCTGTCTGTCTCTCTCTCTGTATGCCTGTCTGTCTGTCTGTCTGTATGTGTGCCTGTCTGTCCACAACACCACCATCAACAGGCAAGAGAGTCGCTGCCAAGTAGGAGGGGAGGATGTGGTTTCTGTCTACCTCTACAGTATGTCAAAGGATGGTGGCCGGGGGGGGGGGGGGGGTCTGTCTGTTTCTGTCCGTCTCTCTCTCTCTCTCTGTCTTTCTGCCTGTCTCTTTATTTCCTTGATGATTGTATTGCTTCCGTTTACCGATACCTGTATGTTAAAGGTAGGTCTCTCTCTCTCTCTCTCTCTCTCTATATATATATATATATATATATATATATATATATATATATATAACCCGACAAACATCATCATTGTCAGTAGTAATAACTATAGATTTGCCGTATTGCAATAGTGATAAATAATAACATTGTTCCTTCATTACCTTCCAGACTTGCACAATTTGGTAGTGAAGGAGACACGGATAGGGCACTACATGGCAACAGCGGGCCGCCCTTATACCCTGCAGTGCAAACCCACCTTCCCTGAGGTCAACGTCACCATCGACAAACTCTCCAACAGCTTCGTAAGTTACCAAAGTCGCCCAAACCCATTACAAAGTCCACATCAACATCTAGAAAATGTCCTTAAAAATCACCAAGTAACCATGAAATCATCAAATGTCCTTAACAATTCACCAAATAACCATGAAATCATCAAATGTCCTTAAAAATTCACCAAATAACCATGAAATCTTTAATGTCCTTAAGAATCCCCATAAATAACTGTAACATCCCTAAATGTCCTTACAAAGTCCACATTAGCAACTACTTTATGAAATCCTCGAATGTCCTTAAAAATCACCAACTATAAAATCTTCAATTGTCATTACAAATCACAATAAAAACATAATCTTCAAATGTTCTAAACAAATCAACATAAAATAAATGAAAGCCTTATAATCCTTAAAAATCACCACGTAACTATACATTTTTCAAATGTTATTATAAATCACCCTAAATAACTATAAATTCTTCAAATGTTCTTAAAAACAACATAATACAAATTATAAGCATAACATGTCCTTAACGACCACCATAAGTAACTATAAAATTCTCAAATGTCCTTAAAAGTCACCATCAATAACTATACAAACCATAAATGTTCTTACACATCACATTAGGTAACTATAAAAAAAAAAAAAATGTCCTTACAAATCACCCAAAGTAACTATACTATCCTGAAATGTTCTTACAAATCACCCTAAGTAACTATAAAACCCTTAGTGTCCTTACAGATCACCATAATTAATTATATTTTCCTGAAATGTTCTAACAGATCACCATAAGTATTTAGTATCCTGAAATGTTTTTACAGATCACCATAAGTAACTATAAAATCTTCATATGTTCTTGAAAATAATAGTTGTTGTTGCCCAATATTACAAACACACCTGCATCCCTCCTTCCGTCTCCTCGGATAGCTTCAGAGATTTATAAAACAGGTTGTGAAGCATTTGAACTACTACCACGTTGCCAATCGCTCTCTCGGAGAGGAACGACATGCAGTATTGGTGGAACCTCCCACATATATGAACAGTACTCGATACATGGGTGCACACTACACAGTGCCCCTGTACAGAGCAAGCAGCTGTGTGGGAGTAAAGAACCCACAGAGATGGTTGAGTACACCTAACTGATAGGATATTGTTTTAGCAAGAGTGGTAATATGATCTTTCCAAGAAAGGTCAGAAGAAAAAAAACACCCAGAATATTGAGAGAAGACTAAAGGTTAATTTGTGTGTTGTTCAAGAGTCAGTGATAGTCATGTGGAAGATTGTAACTGGTAGACGGGTAGAAGCATTGAAAGCAACAAGGTTATCTCTGCCGCAATTGTGAATAGTTGACAGATCAGAAGATAAGTGTGCTGTGGCCTCAACTTGTAAGTTTAGAAATGACTGCATGGAGGGTCGCTGTTGAAAGATAGTTGAATAGCGTAGGGTAAATTAATCGGCTTTGAGGTCCTACACTGTAAACTATGCAGAGTATAAAAAGGTAAAGGAAATATTGGGGTATATTGATAGTGATTTACCTTTCTATATATCAGATTGGTTTACTACTACCAATATACCTTCATAAGGGTACATTATTATGGACACTTAAATTACCCTTTTCCTACCTTCTTTACACCAATAGTTTGTTTACCCCTTCAGTACGATGACGTAATTTCATCAAGTTCTAGTTGCGTTAGACGATTGTCTTTAGCTTATAATCTACCTCTAGGCCTCAAAGGGGTAAATACGATCCCAATAAACCCCCTGAATAACATAGGTCCTTCTCAAACTGCATAAAAACGCCTAATTGGAGCCACAATCTAAGGTAATAAGACGTCATCGTGCTGAAGGGATTAAGGGGGGTCACTTGTTTTTTTAATCTTTCTCTCCTTTTCTCTCTTTCTCTGACTTGTATCCATTTGGCCCCATTCAGTCAACTGTTTTAAGACGTTTATCCCCATCCAGGGGCCGAATGGATACAAGCCAAAGAGAGAAGGAGAGAAAGAGAAAAAAAGCGAGGTGGGTTCCCTTAAGTGTGGAAATCGAGGGCAATGTTAACCCCTTGAGGGTCTAAGATGCAGTTTTACATTTGATTTTGGTTATCATTAGACGATTTTATGCAATTTAACCCTTATTTAGCGGGCTAGGCGGTTTATTTATATGTACCGCCCAGCGGGGTGTTTTTAGCCAAAATAGGGCTGTTTACGTGATAATTTTCATGCCTAAATAAGATCCAGAGCGTAAAACAAGTATCTATCCCTGAAAGGGCATAAACAGAGCTTTCGAATGACACCATAACGATCCTTTTATGATGGCCAGTTTTCTTGCAACAACCGCGCAACGCGAGTGCAAAAAGCATGTAATTCGGCACTTTCCCCATACAATTCCGTATATAGCGAGTGAGAGAGGGAGGGAGGAGGTGGGATTCGTGTCAGTAGGTTCGCCGCGGTGGTCTGGAGCAGTCATACGCTAGCTACTCTCCTGCCACCACTTGTCTCTCTCTCTCAGCAACATTACGTGCTGAAATTGCCACACGACCTATGTCGCGCGCCGCCACATAGTCCAGATTTATTTAACTCGACTTATGTTGCGCGCCGACACTTAGGGGTTAAGAAGAGTATCTAGGAATCAAAGGGGGAATTACTATATCAACTAACTTTTCAGCTCCCAAAAGTTCCCCCTAATCTGAAAGAAATCATCTAATGATAGCGAGAATAAACACACAAAACGCATCATGATCCTGAAAGCGTTAATATTCACGTAAGATCAGCCAAAGTCTAACCTAATCTAACCTTGTCAATTCAACCTCACTATGCCTAATTTAAGTTAACCAGATCTAACCTTACTTAACCTAACCTAACCAGACTTAACCTAACCTAATCTAACCCAACCTAGCCTAATCTAACCTATCCTAACTTAAGGGGGTGTTTTTTTTCTTCCTAAATCTTTTTAGTTTGCTCCCTAGAACCCCCCCCCCCCATCGGAGATTATGTGTACATTTTTCGGTAGAAAACTGTCACAGCCGAATGGTGGTTCCTCCAAAATTGAAGGCTCGCGATCGTCCGCAAGGAAAAAGGAAAAAATAAACACCTATATGGCACGATAGGTCTGAAATCGTCAAACAAATAGGACTAAGCATGAGGGAGAAGGGAGTCCAGAAAAACACCCCTTTAAGGTCACTGTTGTTTGTATCCTAGTTCTTCCTGGCTAGTAAATCTGGACCCACTAGACCATTTAGGATTGTGGCCGTTTAAGAGCACGGCCATTTTGTGTGTGGCCTTTTAGGATTGCGGCCGTGTGGGTTGTGGTTATTTAAGATTGCGGCTGTTTGAGTTTTGGCAGTATGGGTTGTGACCATTTAGGACTGCGGCTCTTGTGAGTTGTGGCCCTTTAGGATTGCGGCCGTTGTGACTTGTGGCCCTTTAGGATTGCTGCCGTACAGATTGTGGCCGATTTGACTTGCTTATTAACCTCTCCCAACAGGACCCTCGGTATGGGTTTGGGGTAGAGATCGAGGGCCCGGCTGAAGTATTCACCTGTACGGCTCTCTACCAGGATCAAGAACCTATCACGAGGCATATGATGGTCTTCGAAATAATTTTTTAGTATCGAGAGTGTGAGCGGCTTGCTGCAGCTTCGTTAAGGGGAGACGGACAGATTTTTTTTGTCTTTTTTTTTTAAATAATTCCTTAGTTTTCTCTCTAGAACTCCATCAAGCTTAGAAAAACACCCCCAAGACCCCCTTCAAGATAAATTTGTAAATTTTTCGGTAGAAAAATGTCTCAGCCGAAGGCCAATTCCTCTAAAAAAAAATGCAGGCTCGCTATCGCTCGCCAGGAAATAATCGACACCTAAATAGCAGGAAATGTCTAAAAATTGACAACGATATGGGATGAAACGTGTTAAAATCGCCAAACTAATGGGCCGAACGTCATAAAAACTCTAAACAATTGGGGCTTAAATAGAGGGAGAAAGGGGACCAGAGAAACGACCCATCTCCCCTTAACCTCAACAGGCCATCAAATTCACCTTAAGTCCAAGATGCAGCAGCTCGTTAAACGCATAGGCCTTAGCTTACTTAACCTAATCATAACCAAACTTACCTGTAACCATAACCAAACCTGACCTAACCGTAATGAAACCTAACTGTAACAAAACCTACCCGTATCAAAACAAAACAAAACAAAACAAAACCAATCAAAACAAAATCTAACCAACCCAAACATAACCGTAACCAAACCTACCTTTAACAAAACAACACCTAACCTAAACATAACCAAACATAACCTACCCCATAGACTACAGTAGATATGGACTGGACACGAAAATGGAACTTTGCAGTAAGGGACCCAAAATCGGAGAACGAACTTGGGGGTTCGTTTTCCAATTTTGGGTCCCTTACTGCAAAGTTTCATTTTCGTGTCCAGTCCAGATCTACTGTAGTCTATGCCTACCCGTAACCAAACCTAACCTACCTGTAAGCAAACCTAACCTTACCGCAATAAAACTTAACTGTAAAATAAGTTAATCGTAACATACCCTAAACGTAACCAAACCTCACCTGCCCGTAACCAAACCTAACCTTACCGTAACCAAACTTAATCTAACCTTAATCAAACCTAACCTACCTGTAACCAAACCTAACCTACCGATAGCCAAACCTAACCTACCTGTAACCATACCTAACCTACCTGTAACCAAACCTAACCTACCTGCAACCAAACCTAACCTACCCATAGCCAAACCTAACCTACTTGTAACCAAACCTAACGTACCTGTAACCAAACCTAACCTACCCATAACCAAACCTAACCTACCCGTAACGAAACCTAACCTACCTGTAACCAAACCTTACCTACCTGTAACCAAACCTAACCTACCTGTAACCAAATCTAACCTACCTGTAGCCAAACCTAACATACCTGTAACCAAACCTAACCTACCTGTAGCCAAACCTAACCTACCTGTAACCAAACCTAACCTACCCATAACAAACCTACCCTACCTGTAACCAAACCTAACCTACCTGTAACCAAACCTAAGCTACCTGTAACCAAACCTAACCTTCCTGTAACCAAACCTAACCTACCCATAACCAAACCTAACCTACCCATATCCAAACCTAACCTACCCGTAACCAAACCTAACCTACCTGTAACCAAACCTAACCTACCTGTAGCCAAACCTAACCTGCCCATAACCAAACCTAACCTACCTGTAACCAAACCTAACCTACCCGTTATCAAACTTAACCTACCTGTAACCAAACCTAACCTACCTGTAACCAAACCTAACCTACCTGTAACCAAACCTAACCTACCCATTATAAAACGTAACCTACCTGTTACCAAACCTAACCTACCTGTAACCAAGCCTAACCTACCTGTTACCAAACCTAACCTAGCCGTAACCAAACCTAACCTAACCTTAATGAAACCTACCCGTAACCAAACATAACCTATCTGTAAACAAACCTAATCTTACCTTACTAAAAATCTATCCGTAACCAAATCTAACCTACCTTTAACCAAACCTACCTGCAACGAAACAACACCTAACCTAACCTAAACATAACTAAACCTAATCTACCCATAATCAAACCTAACCTTACCTTAATAAAAACCTAATTGTAACATAAGTTAAATGTAAGCAAACTTAATCGTAACAAAAACCTACCTGTAACCAAACCTAACTTTACCGGAATAAAACCTAAGTGTAACCTAACTTAATGGTAACCTATCCTAAAAGTAACCAAACCTAACTTAAACGTATTAGATCCTAAGTGTAACCTAACTTAATTTTAGCCTATCCTAAAAGTAACCAATCCTAACTTAACCGCAATAAAAACTAACTGTACCTTAACTTAACCGAAACCTAACCAAACTTACCTGTACCAACCTTAATTTAATCATAACCCAATCAACCTTACCCGACTGCCATCCGCTTGTGAAACAGATAATCGATAATTCTTCTCATTTCCTACTTCATGTTTACATTCTTCCTCATTTCTTCAATTAGCTTTCACATTTCCTCACACCTCATCTTCTTCTTCTTGCGGCAGTGGTCCGTATTCCTAGGGGAGGCCATGTAGACAGTCAGATGCTACTCTCAATACCACGCGCATGAGCAGATCGACGTCTCATCCACCTGACCTCGTAGCTCAGAGATATTGATTAGCTCTCATATCCAGTAGGTCTAGCGTTTGATCCCTCCTGTAGGTAATGCTTTTGCATTTTTGTTTCTTATTATATAGCATTAGGTTAGATTAGGGGCTAGATAAGTTTGGTTAGGTTAGTCTGATAATAATGAAGAGTAATCATAGAAGATCAAAATCAAAGTCGTCGCGCATGCGCAGGTGAGGTGCATTACGCTGTGTGCATGGCTTCCCATTCCTAGACCATCACTGTTGGTGGTTAAAAGTATAGTCCTACATGGGAGTCACACCTCGATCCTTTCAGTTGTGAGGCGAAGAAGCTAACTAAGACGCCACATGACAACCTTTTGGGTCTTGATAGCCATTTGAGCAGTGGATTTTTAGGAGTGAGGCCGCTTTGGTTGTGGCTTTCTAAGATTGCGGCTGTTGGGGTTGGGGGTTTAATGGAGTGTGGCCATTAGGGTTGTGGCAATCTATGAGTGCGGCCATTTGGGTTGAGGTTTTTAAGGAGTGTAGCCATTTGGGTTGTGGCCGTCTATGAGTGGCCGTTTCTGAAAGTGGCTGTTTAAGCTGTGGTCGTTGACGAGTGCGGCCGTTTATGTGTGTAGCTGTTTATGAGTGGCCGTTTGGACATGGCCGTCTACGAGTGTGCCCATTTAGGTCGTGGCCGTCTACAAGCACGGCCGTGTTGACCTCTTTCCCCTCTACCAACAGGACCCTAGGCATGGGTTTGAGGTAGAGATCGAGAGACACCGCGTAATATTCACCTGTACGGCCGTCTACTAGGCTGAGGGAGACACTAGGAGTATGGTGGTTAGACAATGTTAGTATGTGGGGAGTTGGTAGGGTGGCTTGTGGCAGCTTCGTTAACGGGGGATGGGTGGATTTATTTTCTCATTGATTTATGTACATATTATTTTAGTTTCCTCCGTAGTCCTCCATCAAGCTTTGATAAACATCCCCAAGGCCCTCCTTCAAGATAAATTTGTACATTTTTCGATATAAAATTTTCCTCTATTATTATAGGCTTGTTATCGCTCGCATGGAAGAAAAATGACAACTAAATGTCACAAAAAGTTTAAATATTGACATAGAAATGGGGCGAAAGATCATAAAATCGCCAAACTAATGGGCCAAACGTCTTAAAATCTGAAACTAATGTGGCTAATCATGAGGAAGAAGGGGGGCCAGAGAAAACAACCCTCCCTCCTTAACCCATTCAGTACCACGGACGTCCCTTTTATCATATTCTGGCTACTATTAGACCATATATATTCAGTCTAGGAAGGACCTCTGGCAATAATATGGCTTCAATGTATCCCAACCAACTCTTTTAACTATTACAGATCCTTCCAAAGTTGCAAAATATCGTCTAATTATAGCTAGAATACAACATAACACACGTCGCTGGTGCTCAAAGGGTTAACCCCTTCTGTACCGAGGACGTCTTTTTAATGTTTATTCTAGCTATATTTAGACGATTCTGTGCAGCTTGAGAAGGATCTGTGGTAGTAAAAATGGTTAAGTGAGGTAGTCCAAAGCCTGTTATTTGCTGGAGGCCCATACTAAACTGAATAAAATTGTCTAACAGTAGCCAGAATAAAGTAAAAAGGACGTTGCTGGGGCTCAAAGGGTTAAGTCCAATAATGCAGCCGCTCGTTAAACGCCTCGGTACCGGTGCCGTCCTTTTAACTATATTCTGGCTACTATTAAACAATTTGATTCAGTATATAAATAGCTTCCAGGAATGAACAGGCTTTGAAGTATCTCACTTAACCATTTTTACTACCAAAGGCCTTAGCTTACCTAACCAAATTAACATAATTAAAGTTTTGCCGTAGTTCAAGCCAGTCAAGATATTTATCTAGTTGAAAAAAATAAATATATATATACAGGGTGATTCAGTATTACATGCAGTAAATTGGACGACGGCCTCCTTGCATAATTTTAACCAATACTGTTACAGGGAGAATTTAGGAAGAAGGATGGAACATTATTCTACTACAAAATCTACAAATTTATCTCGAAGGGATGATTTGTGGGGTATTTTTTAGAGCTTCATGGAGGTCTAGGGAGCAAATTTAAAACCTCCACTTAACTATCTCAATGCAGTAAAGTATGGTCTATAAATATGAAATCGTGTTCATCAAGCGAAATGAGCAAATTACCATGTCGACTCTGACAAACCTCTAATTTCTGTGTAGTTCCTGACTTGGCCGATAAAGTTTCTGAACGGCACCGCTATTGGATGTAACTCGGTGTTGTTCTGCTTGGCCGGAAGCAGGAATAACAGGTAGTGATCACCTCTCTTGGCACCTAGGTCTTCCTCGGAGGACAGAGTGCAGCCGTGGTCTTGGGTTTTATCAGTCTCCAGAGCTTCGTTTTCAGATTCTTGGGTTTTATCAGTCTCCGGAGCTTTGTTTTAAGATTCTTGGGTTTCATCAGTCTTTGGAGCTTCATTTTCGGATAACAGATACTCAAATGTACAAGATTCCTGGCAAAGATGGTCAACTCTCTCACGGGTGAACCACAGCTCAGCGTCGTTTTCTAAAACGACCTGCAGCACCCCATCTTTTTCTTTCATGTTGAGTATCCTCCCCACCATTCTTAGGTCCGTTTCATTAAGGGCTTCGTACAGGAGGTTTGGATCGGGGTTGGCATCGAGGCAGCGTTCACATTGCGCTCCGTGACGTACCACTACTAAGAGCAGAACGATCATAACGTCGACCAACCTTACGAGGCCGTTGCGTTCTGCCATGTTGTCTTTATATTGTGTCGTTCCTGTTTTGGTTTGTTTATTTTGCAAGTTTTACATTATAATTATGCTGTCTGCTGTTCTTAGCCTCAAAATACAAACTGCCTTGACGTGTTTATGTTTTCGGTCTTGCTTTTGATGCAGTCGGTCGGAAAATCGAAACTTAATTACCATATATTTTGATAATTTTTATTTGTAGTGTGACTTTCTGCAACCATAAGGAAAGCGATCATAGCGTTTTCCAACCCAGCCAGTCTTCCCAGGGCATTGTGTTGGGTCATTTTAGTCTCCACTGCTGACGTTCTGAAATTCGTAACTGCCTGGCCACTTTGATATTAGTTTTGGTTTCTAGTGCAGTCGGTTTCAAACTCAAATTGCTTGTTTATTTTGCCTTTCAGTTCTTATTGTTGTTGATATCAAAATTGGAACTGCCCCATCACTTTCTATTCTTCTCTGGTGCTTATTAAGGCAGTCAGTCCCAAAATAAATACTGATTTATATTTATTATTTGATCTTCTGTATTTTCTATGCAGTCGGTGTCAATATTAAAATCGAGGAATCGTAAAAATATAGTCACAATAGGTCAGGATTAGTGGCTGGGGTTGTGTGGGCGTTATTCGTGGACTGACTTAACGATGAAAGGGCGTGTGGGTGTGGGTGGGGTGGGTGTTATTCGTGGACTGACTAACGATGAATGTGCATGTGGGTGGTATGGGAGTTATTCGTGGACTGACTTACTGATGAATGGTGATACTTGTATAAATTATATACTATAGCTTACTTCCTAGAAACACTTCCGGCCACATATATCTCCTTATCACTTCCTTAGTTCCTACAATAACAACACAAGATGTATCCTGTACATTCAAAATATATAAATAGTTGAACAAAGCAATACATAAATATACAGTATATATATATATATACTGTATATATATATATATATATATATATATATATATATATATATATATATACCGGTATATATATATATATATATATACTGTATATGTGAAAGATAAAAAGATAATTACTAATCTGAAATATAATACATGTAATATTAGTTAGTAATGTGGCATAATCTACTTACCATATATTGTTAGTAAGTATGTTGCGATTAGTAAATGCAATGGCATAATATATACATTATTATTATTATTATATATATATATATATATATATATATATATATATATATATATATATATATATATATATATATATATATATATACTGTATATACAGTATATAAAGATATATATAGATATATATATGTGTGTGTAATTGCTAATTTGAATGATAATGCATCTAATTGTATCGATTATTATAACATAACTGACTTACCTTGCAAGGTTAGTAAATACGCTAGTGTTAGTAAAATATTAGGTTAATAAAGCAAAATTAGTTTGCGTAACTTGTTATGTTAGTGTGCTTGTGTATGGGTGTGTGTGTGTGTGTGCTTGTATGTGTGTGTGTGTGTGTGTGCTTGCTTAGATTGTTAGCGGAAGTGTTTATAATGGGAGAGGTGGGCCACACTTCACCTCACCTGCTTAATAATTATGGGCTGGGAATGAAGGGATCGACCACACATTTTTCTGCCCTAGATCAGCCTTCTGCTGGTCTCCCATTGAACACACCTGATACCTTCCCAGTACACTAACCTCAGACCTTGAGCGAACCCAGGAGTATATAATTCCAATAATGGTAGGTGTTACGACCGGGGCTCGTATAAAACAAGGGCTCTTAATCATTGGACTAGAAAGGCACACAGCCACAACGGTAACACTAGATCCAACCCTTGAACTTATAATGCCGGCGCACAAAAACACCTATACCCTCCAGAGTTAAATCTGCAATAGTGGGGTATCCTATAACTCGGTATAAATGCACTACTACTACAGGCTGATGATCTCTGATACAGCCTGATCACAACAACATACAATTTCGTTAATAATGTATACAAGGAAAAGATAGAGATCTTAATTAAATCACTGCAATGATTTAATGCAAACAAGAAGAAGGTATAATTAAAGTTACTCTAAACAATAATAAACTGTCACTCCTATATTAAAGAAAGTGAATGAAAGTCCTAAAGCATCGAACAGGAATCTTCTGAAGAAAGTCTGATGCTGCTTAAGATAATCGAATCGGATTTTGAACTGTTTTATATAGCAGGAACAAGATATGACAAGTGTAGGGACATACAGGGTTAACTGGCACTGGAATAATAATAAATGCACAATAGTATTATCTCCAACAACAAAAGAAGTACTTCCTCAGGCAACTCAAAAAGCCTGCTCAGGTTGTGCAACTCAACAACAACCAAGGCTTACAGTCAACGTGAATAAAAATGCTGCATACATAACATAAGAGGTTATAATCCTAATCGGGTTTCTGCTAGGCTAATAAAGTCTAGCTGGGATGTCGTAGGCTAGGAAACAATGGCTGAGCAAGCGGCTCGTAGCCTAGCGAGGTCCTTAAGACTGTGCGGCCAAATTACGTTAAATGACGGGGTGCTCTCTTGAGAGATCCAGATCGCTAGTATTTGGTTCTCTCCTGGCGACCCTCTCAAAGTCAAAGCAAAACGAGTTAGCACAGTGTTGGGTGGCAGAGGCAAAAGCCCTCACTCGCAACACAGTGCTAAACTCACATGGTACACAGTCAGAAAGACCACCTAGGCTTCCCACGTATCCGTTGCGATTGTACAAGTTCAACAAAACCTGGTACACATCGGAAATCACAACACGAGTAGCCTTACCCCAGTCTAGCATTAAATAGCCCAGCAGACAGCCAAGGAATAGGTAGGGAGACACCGTGAGTGTGTCGAACCTCTACAGAGAAATTGGTAACCCCTCCTAAATGCCTAACTAAACATGTAATATCTGAGAGCTTCAGCATATAATACGATGGCCGATATATGAAATTGTGCAGAACCAAAGGGGAGTTATGATGTTAAATAGAGTGGAAGAATGAGAGGTAAGAAGTTGAGAGAGAGAGAAAGTGCTCTATAGATAGAAGTCGGGGACAGGTGGTAAGGGAGATGTGAAGGGTATGCTGGTCAGGCAAGGTCTGAAGAGAGTAGCTCCTCGGGACCCCTAGGATCACACAAAGGCATGGTGGTCAGCCAATCACAGGCCACTACGTCACCAGGCAGCAGGCCTGCAGAAGGCGCCAGGAACCACCAGCCAATCAAAACCGAGAGAAAGGACGACGCGGGCGGGAACCTCCTCCGGGAGGGAGGAGGGAGGAGGAAAAGCAACACTCACTACCGTCTCGCTGCCCGCTCGCTCTCTCTCTCTCAACTACACTACAATGCATCTTATGTTCAACTCATGATATAAAATATAATGCATTGTCACAGGCGAAAATAAAGACCATTTCTATACTGCCTGTGACATGACGATTCACAAGAAAGAAAGTACAACATTGTAGATAGACTGTAGCCCATTTCACTGCCCTGGCGAGCGCTAGTGGCTACCGGGAGGCGATTCTGCCAACGCTGGCAGGCGTCACACCCCGCCCAAGATAAAGGACGCTCAACATTAGGCGAGCACGATATCTGACAAGGCAGAATGCTGACAAGACCCGTCACACACAGCCACTCCACCAGAAAGGAAATGCAAAGCTCAAGTCTTACATAAAACAACATATCAACATAAAGAAAATCTTATAACCCCTCCCAAACATAATAGTATAATTTAGCCTTCTATGCTCCCTGAGCGAGCTTCACAGAGCCCAGCCTCCTAAGTGAAAGACAGGTTCAACTTAGGACTTTAGCTATAATATTGGCAACTTACAATTAACTATCAAAAGAGAGAGTTTTTATGTGATTTTTGATTTAATTTTAATGTTGTTTTTGGCGGCTGCTCTACAGGGGCAAGCCTAGTTTTTCTCCACTCTCAACACACACTGACTGAACGGTGAGGGTTCTCCTGCAAACAAACACTCCCGTGACAAACAATCAGCCAAAACATTATCAGTGCCCTTAGCTTGTCACACATCCAACTTGTGTTCCGGCAGCACAACAACACCTGACACTGATAAACTGCCCAGTTCATCACAAGACTGGGACTTCTCTTCGCTCTTTCCGGCAACGGGACCTGCCAAAAGCCTTTCACAAGTTCTACCTTCGTGATAGGCGATGCAGCCCCGAGGCGGTCTATGGTGTCGTCAACTCTCGATAAGGTATAGGCGTCTGTCAGGGATAATTCACACCCACTCTTGCCATCAACACACACACTGATCTTGCCACTTAACACAGGTTGTAAAGTTACAGGCAACGACCACTCACGACATTCCTTATCCCTCAGACCCTTCGTCAACACGTAATCCAGCTCTGCTTGCACCACAGGCTGTCGAGCAAGATTTATACGGTAGGGAATTAAACTGAGCCTTGCACTGTCTCCAGCCTCCATGTCGGATTCTACCCCGTACATCAGGCCTGGAGAAGCAACAAACATGCGGATACACTGCCACAGCCTAGTAAACAACTTATCTCGCAGAACAACATGCCAAGTGCCCTCCCACAACACAGCCGAGACCGCAGCTTCTAATCTGTAGTCTCCCTCCTTCTCCACCTTCGTCCCTAGAACAGCCAGGTCATGAGAGGGACAATCAGTACCACCTGTGCAGTCACTCCCATAGTTCATTATTGCTAAGGCCTCCCCGCCGATACCGTATATGCGCACCCCCGCATTCCTTGCAACTACATTTGCCTGCGCAGCATCACCGCTTTTAAATGTGACGCATGTTCAGTGTGAGCATGCTGTACAGAACGCCTAGTCATGCCCCACTCTCGCTAGGATCGTCAGGGCAGGAACTTTGGCTGTAGTCTATGTAGAGTTTCCTAACTTAGTTCATGTGAGCCGTTGTACTATAAGTAATATGAATATGTATTTTGTTTTCATCTGAGTCAACGAGTTCTATTTTATATCATTAGTTATAAGTATTGTGTGTAAAACTTATTTGTAATGATGGGAGAAGCGGCAGCCACAGTTGGGGGTCAGTGGGTGCGCCATGCGGGAGGTGGGCCTAACTCACTAGCACTCCCCCCCCCCTCCCCCCTCCCCTCAGTGCTAGGAAAGCCTTTGTCTATCCCAGAGGAGAGAGAGAAATTACGTAATGATTGTCAGTGGGCGGTCCTTAGTAGTTCACGTTGGGCTCACTAGAGGGCCGAGTATAAAAAGGGAAGTCTAGCCATTTTTTGATCAGAACTCATTAGGCAGAGCGACTTCTCATTTCCCTTGCTAACTATATATATTCTTCTGACTGATGTGAACTTTCTCTACTACCTTACATTCTTATCTCCTCTTTTCCCTACCCTTTTTAACTTCCATGGTCCCGTTGGTGCAGAGCTAGTCAGCCAACGTATTATCGCTTGAGTTCTCACGAGATACATGCCTATTAGATAGCCTATTTTGGAAGGGTTAACTTAGAATAGGATTGATTTATGTTTGTTGCACTTGTCTATGCATTTCCCTGTGTGTTATTATTATTATTCCTGTTTTCTGCTAGTCTAGGTAATGCTAGACTGGGGTAAGGCTTTTCTGTGTTACGAGTTGTTGTTTGATGCAGTGGTTAAGCGATAAACCTGCATACTCGTTTCGGTTCAGTGAAGCCTAGGTTGTCTTCGCGGCTGACTGTGTTGAGTTAATAATTTACAGTGCGTGAGGGCAAGAGCCTAACCACCCTGTATTTTATTAACAGCTTGTTTTTACTTTGTCAAGGAGCCGGGAGAAAACCAGATACAAGGGATCTGGATTTCTCAAAGTGCACTTGTTAGTGTTAACGTAATACTTTAAACAGTTGTGAGGACTTCGCTAGGCTACGAGCCGTTTTTGCTCAGTCACTGCTACCTTTTGCCCACAGTACCCCAGCTAGACTTTACTCGATTAGTAGATACAGAATAGTATTGAAGCTTTCCTTATGTATGATATTGTTTATGCACTATTGATTTCATGTGTTGCAAGCTTGGCTACTTTAGTGATTAGTGGCCCACGAGCACAATCCGAGTAGGCTATTGCCGTTGCATTTGCGGAGTACTTCTTTTTAATGTTTGCCATTTACTATTGCATATTCTTTTAATTATTCTTATGCCAATTTAAACCTGTAATAGTATTTAATTGCCAGTGTTTTTCTTATTGAATTACTGTTCAAAATCCGATACGTACTTCTTACGAGCATCCGAGAAGCATCTAACTTTTTTCAGAAGATTCCTTGCTCGATGCTTAAGGACTATTAATTAACGTAACGTAATAGTGCCGATCCGAAGTAGAGGGTGGAGGACTTCTTAAGTTCTTAGTCAAGGGTGGATTACTTCGGCTTCGGCCAACACTATTCTTTGGTGTTGTTGTTTCTTACTTCTTTGTTTGATTGTTGACCAGACTAGAGAATTCCTGTCTCTTTATTAGTCTGTTGTTGAACACTAGTACCGAGTTCTTGTATACCCCGTTATAGCAGATTGAACTCTGGAGGGTATTGGTGTTTTTTGTTCGGCTGGCAGTACTCAGGGGTTGGGATCGTGTGTGTTTCCGTTGTGGCAGCGAGCCGTATTCGAGTCCTGATTGAGAGCCCTTGTGTACCCGAGTGCCAGGTCGTAACAAATGGCGACCTTGCTTAGGATTTTGTGAACAGTATAAATTTTTGCAGAGTTGTACAACATTTGTTTGTTTGTATTTTAGCGTGCATATTGAAGAATATTTTTTTTTGTATGGCAATTAGTAAAGCATTTAAGAGACTCCAGTTAATTTAGTAATTAGTGCTTGCATAGGAAGTTTAACACTTTTGTCTCGAGAATTTTTTTGTGGACTTCAGTATGTCGTGCATTAGCACTGACGATGAGCGAGAGATGCCATTTGAAGGTGTGCCGTTAGTAACCAGTGAGGAGGATGCTAGAGTTTTTGTGAGTAAGCGGTACCACGTGACGGAGGAGAGGCTGACTGGGGTGGATGTTTGTGGCTTGCACCTGATAGCCAAGGTTTTGGGCATTTCCAATGTAGTAGGGATGTCCAAGGGGGAGCTGATTTCCTGGGTGTTGCGTGGGCGACATGGGGTTTCGGAGGAGAGGGCGTTTGGGGGGGTTCCTCCCCAGATCCCCTCTCACTCGACTCCCACAGTGCCGTCCACTCAGTTACCGGAGGTTAGCACTCTCCCACAGAGGGATGAGAATTGGCAGATTGGAGTGCCCTCGGGTGGTGCACATGGTGGTTCCCCAGTTTTTGCCCCCCCTCCTTCAGTAGTGGCAGCTCCCTCTTCCTGTCTGTCTCCAGATATGGTATTTAGACTTGAGCTTGCTAAGATTGAGGCTAGGAAGCAGGAGATGAGACCAGGAAGCAGGAGGATGAGACCAGGAGGCAGGAGACCAGGAGGCAGGAGGATGAGACGAGGAGGCATGATATTGAGGTTAGGAGGCATGAGGCTGAGCTTAGGTACGACTCGGAGAAATATTGTGCTAAATTAGATTTAGATAAGTCTCGTGCAGAGTCGACAGGGACTTGGATGGGCCGTGAGGGCCAAGTAAGAGAACAGTCCTTGGCCCAATTAGTCAAATTGGTGCCGGTATTTAGTGAAACTGAAGTCACAGAATTTTTTAATCGTTTTGAGAAGAAATGTAGGGAGCATAATTGGCCTGAAGAGAAGTGGGCAGCTCTAGTCTCCTCAAGACTTACGGGTAAGGGTCTGAAGGCTTATGATGCACTGCCTTTAGAGTCTTGCATTGACTACCCAGAATTGAAGAGAGCTGTCCTACGGGCATACGAGTTGCAACCGGAAACATATCGATTGAAGTTTCGGGGTGTTACAAAGACTAGGGAGGTGACCTTTCTTGAACATGCCCGGGACTTAAAAGATGCACTTAAAAACTGGACACGTTCTGAGAAAGCTGAGACGGCAGAACAGTTGACTGAGCTGTTTCTGCTCGAGCAGTTTTATAAGTGTACTGGTGCAGAAATGACTTAAACTATTAAAGAAAAGAACCCAAAAACTCTACAGGAGGCAGCTGAGATGGCTGACCTCCGGCTATCACTAATTCGTGGGTGCGGGTCTGCCCAGCGTAGTGAGGCAGGTAACAAGGGGCGTGACGCCCCACCCCCCCGAGTTAGTGATATACCTTATGCAAACAAGTACAAGAGCCATGATACCAAGACTGACCACAAGACTAGCACCGTCCCATTTAAGAAGGGGCCGGGCCCTTCCCAGTACCAAGGGAAGCCCAAAGGGGAGGTGGAGTGTTATCATTGTCATAAAAAGGGGCACTTTGCAAGAGTCTGTCCTAGCAAACCACCTACAGCAGCTGTGTCTTTGGCCTGCAACATTGGTGTGTCTCCGAAGTCATCTGAGTTTGCCTGGGGCAGTTCGTCAGAGGCTGAGGCACAGCCAATGCAGAAGCACCTGGGAGGCTCGAACCCTGCTCAGGATGTATTTTGCGACCATAGAGGGCGGGGTTGCGTGATGTGGGCGGGGCGCAAGCATGGAGTAGAGGTCTTGCGTGATACAGGTGCTTCCCAGACTCTGATGAAAAACTTGACTGGCTACCCTATAAACGCGGCTCGGGTGGTAGTGGTGCAGGGTATTAATGCAACTCGGTCATACCCGCTGGTGCGGTTGGAGTTGGAGGTGGATGGTGTGGCACGTGAATTGGATGTCGGGATTGTGGAGAAACTGCCAGTGGAGGGCGTCGACCTTCTTCTCGGCAACGACTTTGCAATGCCCGCTTCCGAGGTTCTACCCTTAGTCGTTGCCGAGAGGCCGGCCGACGTGAGTAGGGAAGAGCAAGAGTGGGTCGAGCGGTGCCAGACACAACCCATGGCGTGTGTTGTCACCCGAGCTCGGGCAGCTAAAGTGTCACAGCCTAGTCCTCCGTCTTCAGACCAGCGGAGGAACGATCAACAGGAGGAGGCTAAAGCTGGAGTTGGTTTTAAGAGTTTTGACTCGGCGGCTCTCCTGGGTGATTCAGTATTAGCACCATTACTTAATTCTGGAGTAGCCCCTGGGCCTGTCATCGAGAGTGACGAGGCTGGGCATGACGAGTCTCCACGACAGCAACGTTATGTACATCGAGAGAGACAGAGGGAGCAGCCCAGTATCGGGGAAGGTCATGCATTGCTCCGGGAGCAGTTAGATCGCTTGGCACCCTCAGATATACGTCGGTTGCAACTAGAGGACCCTGAGCTCCAAACGTGTGCTAATGGAGCTGTAGAGCTCGACGAGGACGGCGATGCACAGCCAGGAGATTTTTTTATTTAGAAGGCATCCTTTATAGGCGTTTTCAAGACCCTAAACGTAGTTGGCAAAAGGGGTCCGGAGTAGTGGGTCAGTTGGTGGTGCCACGGGAGTGCAGGGATAGCCTACTGAGGTTGGCGCATGACACACCACTGGCAGGACATCTAGGGGTGAGAAAAACGGTGGCGGCTTTGGGGAAATTGTTTTGGTGGCCGGGGATGAAGTCTCATGTGCAGTCATGGATAAACTCCTGTGATATTTGTCAACGTGTCGGGAAACCGAACCAAGTTATTCCTAAGGCTCCGTTACACCCTATTCCTGTGATTGGGCCACCCTTTAGTAAAATTATTGTTGACATGGTTGGTCCACTCCCTCCCACTAAGGCGGGAAATAAATTTTTGTTAACCATAATGGATGTTGCCACTAGATACCCCGATGCATACCCTATGAAAAATGGAATGGCTAAGACGGTAGTCAGTAACTTGTTGTGGTACTTCTCAAGGTACGGGTACCCGGAGGAGATTCAGTCTGATCAGGGATCTAATTTCACCTCCAACATGTTCAAGCAAACAATGCAACAGCATGGGATACGAGCAGTAGTATCGTCAGCGTATCACCCTGAGAGTCAAGGGGTGCTTGAGCGGTGGCATGCTACACTTAAAAGCATGCTCAGGTGTTATTGTGCTGACAACGGTATGGATTGGGATCTTGGATTGCCTTATGTGCTGTTTGCTGCTCGGGAGGTACCTGGTGAGAGCCTGGGATTTAGTCCAAACGAGCTGATTTTGGACACCGTGTCAGGGGCCCCCTTAACATGCTGAAAGAAATTTGGGAGGGGACTGTGCAGCCTTGTCCATTATTAAAGTATGTGCTTGAAAGCCGTGAGCGCATGCTTAAGAGTCTGGAGATGGCAGGTAGAAATTTGACAGAATCACAAGCTTTGATGAAGGACAGGTATGATCGCAAAGTGAGGCTCCGGAAGTTCACTGTAGGACAAGAGGTATTAATTTTGTTGCCTTTGGTTGGTAACCCCCTCTCTGCGAAGTACACTGGACCTTATAAAATTGTAGAAAAAATTTCAGACTTAGATTACCTTGTTGCCACTCCAGACAGGAGGAAAAAGAACCAGTTATGTCACGTGAACCTTATTAAAGAGTATGTGAGGCGCCCCTCTGAGCCTCTCACTGTCCCTGTGTTGGCTTGTTGCGGCCGTGGTGGAGAAGGAGAGGGGGACAGTCAAGCTTCAGAGGAGGATAGCTGGGATCAACATGTTTCAGCGGATCAGTGGGCGGGGAACTCGAGCCTAAGGGCTGACGAGGCTATAGCTCATTTGCCTGAGCCACAGTTTGATGCTATCCGTCAGTTGTTCGGTTCATACCCCACTGTATTTGCTGAACACCCAGGCCTCACTACTCAGGCTATGCATGATGTTGACGTGGGGGACCATCTACCCTTTAAGTCAATCCCGTACCGTGTGCCCCCCATAAAACTACCAGCTCTGAGGGATGAGTTGGAGTATATGCTCGGTAGAGGGTTGATAGAGAAAGGCACAGTTAAGTGGACTTCCCCTGTAACACTGCAGCCTAAGCCAGATGGCAAGGTACGCTTTTGTATTGATTTCCGTAGGTTAAACGGTTTGACTCCAACTAACCCATATCCTCTTCCTCGGGTTGATGATAGTGTTGACAAAATTGGTAATGCTCGTTTTTTGTCTAAAGTAGATTTAGTAAAAGGTTACTGGCAAGTACCTTTGTCCGAGCGTGCTAAAGAGGTATGTGGTTTTGTTGTGGACGGGAGTACCTACCGGTGCAATGTTATGCCTTACGGGCTTAAGAATGCACCAGCAACGTTTCAGAACCTGATGAATGAAATTGTAAAGGACATTCCAAATTGCACCGTATATTTGGACGATGTAATCATTTATGATGACGACTTTGAGAGCCATTGTGAGCACCTTGAGACCTTGTTCCGGAAACTTAGTGAAGCAGGTCTGGTAGTAAATTTGGCAAAGTGTGACTTCGTAAAAGCCACTGTGCAGTACCTTGGGTTTGTAGTGGGAAGGGGACAGGTGTGCCCTCCTCAGAACAAGGTACAGGCTATCAATAAATTTCCGCACCCAACAACCAAGAAGCAGATTATGAGATTCTTGGGTATGATAGGCTACTACAGACGCTTCATAAAAGGTTACTCAACGGTGTTGGCACCTCTCACAGATTTGTTATCTAAAGACAAAAAGTTTTTGTGGGCACCTGAGTGTGAAAAGGCTTTCACTTTGGTGAAACATTTGCTATGTACTCACCCGATACTCAGGGCCCCAGACTTTAACAGGCCTTTTCAGCTGGCAACAGATGCTAGTGGTGTAGGGGCTGGTGCCGTCTTGCTACAGACAGACAATGAAGGTGTGGAACACCCAGTAAGTTTCTTTTCTAAGAAGTTCAATGCTGCACAAAAGAACTATTCTACAATAGAAAAGGAATTACTGGCGATTGTGCTGTCGCTCAGGCACTTCGAGGTGTATGTTCCAGCCTATGGCCCAGTCGTGGTTATCTACACTGATCATCACCCTTTGAGATTCCTGAATCAATTTCACAATCACAATATGAGACTGACCAGGTGGTCTTTGATGTTGCAGGAGTATAACCTGGACATCCGTCATATTGCTGGATGTGACAATGTGATCGCGGATTGTTTATCAAGGGTGGATGATCAGTCGTAGGCTATCACAGGTGTGTGGGTTTGAGTGGAGGAAAATAGGCTGCCCTTATAGTGCAGCCGGGAAAAACATATTAAAATATAAAAATCATATAAAAAACTCTTTCTTTTGATATAGGTAATCGTATAAGTTTGTCATAGCCTATAGAGTTTGAGTAGTCCACAAACTATCAAACGGCTGAGCTGCTGTAAGCTCGCTCTGGGAGCATGATATTGTGTCTTTTTGCTATTGTTGGGAGGAGTTATAAAATGTGAATTTTTGGTTAATAATAAGATGCGTTTTGGTGATAAACTCAGCTTTGTTTTAGTGCCATGCGGTCGCTGGGTCGCTGGGTGTGAGGGGCTTGATGGGGTTCTGTGTTTGTCAGATTTTAGCTCAGGGTTGAGCAAGTAAAATCTTGGGGGAGGTGTGATGCATGTCCAGTGTGAGCATGCTGTACAGAACGCCTAGTCATGCCCCACTCTCGCTAGGATCGTCAGGGCAGGAACTTTGGCTGTAGTCTATGTAGAGTTTCCTAACTTAGTTCATGTGAGCCGTTGTACTATAAGTAATATGAATATGTATTTTGTTTTCATCTGAGTCAACGAGTTCTATTTTATATCATTAGTTATAAGTATTGTGTGTAAAACTTATTTGTAATGATGGGAGAAGCGGCAGCCACAGTTGGGGGTCAGTGGGTGCGCCATGCGGGAGGTGGGCCTAACTCACTAGCACTCCCCCCCCCCTCCCCCCTCCCCTCAGTGCTAGGAAAGCCTTTGTCTATCCCAGAGGAGAGAGAGAAATTACGTAATGATTGTCAGTGGGCGGTCCTTAGTAGTTCACGTTGGGCTCACTAGAGGGCCGAGTATAAAAAGGGAAGTCTAGCCATTTTTGATCAGAACTCATTAGGCAGAGCGACTTCTCATTTCCCTTGCTAACTATATATATTCTTCTGACTGATGTGAACTTTCTCTACTACCTTACATTCTTATCTCCTCTTTTCCCTACCCTTTTTAACTTCCATGGTCCCGTTGGTGCAGAGCTAGTCAGCCAACGTATTATCGCTTGAGTTCTCACGAGATATTTGCCTATTAGTTAGCCTATTTTGGAAGGGTTAACTTAGAATAGGATTGATTTATGTTTGTTGCACTTGTCTATGCATTTCCCTGTGTGTTATTATTATTATTCCTGTTTCTGCTAGTCTAGGTAATGCTAGACTGGGGTAAGGCTTTTCTGTGTTACGAGTTGTTGTTTGATGCAGTGGTTAAGCGATAAACCTGCATACTCGTTTCGGTTCAGTGAAGCCTAGGTTGTCTTCGCGGCTGACTGTGTTGAGTTAATAATTTACAGTGCGTGAGGGCAAGAGCCTAACCACCCTGTATTTTATTAACAGCTTGTTTTTACTTTGTCAAGGAGCCGGGAGAAAACCAGATACAAGGGATCTGGATTTCTCAAAGTGCACTTGTTAGTGTTAACGTAATACTTTAAACAGTTGTGAGGACTTCGCTAGGCTACGAGCCGTTTTTGCTCAGTCACTGCTACCTTTTGCCCACAGTACCCCAGCTAGACTTTACTCGATTAGTAGATACAGAATAGTATTGAAGCTTTCCTTATGTATGATATTGTTTATGCACTATTGATTTCATGTGTTGCAAGCTTGGCTACTTTAGTGATTAGTGGCCCACGAGCACAATCCGAGTAGGCTATTGCCGTTGCATTTGCGGAGTACTTCTTTTAATGTTTGCCATTTACTATTGCATATTCTTTTAATTATTCTTATGCCAATTTAAACCTGTAATAGTATTTAATTGCCAGTGTTTTTCTTATTGAATTACTGTTCAAAATCCGATACGTACTTCTTACGAGCATCCGAGAAGCATCTAACTTTTTTCAGAAGATTCCTTGCTCGATGCTTAAGGACTATTAATTAACGTAACGTAATAGTGCCGATCCGAAGTAGAGGGTGGAGGACTTCTTAAGTTCTTAGTCAAGGGTGGATTACTTCGGCTTCGGCCAACACTATTCTTTGGTGTTGTTGTTTCTTACTTCTTTGTTTGATTGTTGACCAGACTAGAGAATTCCTGTCTCTTTATTAGTCTGTTGTTGAACACTAGTACCGAGTTCTTGTATACCCCGTTATAGCAGATTGAACTCTGGAGGGTATTGGTGTTTTTTGTTCGGCTGGCAGTACTCAGGGGTTGGGATCGTGTGTTTCCGTTGTGGCAGCGAGCCGTATTAGAGTCCTGATTGAGAGCCCTTGTGTACCCGAGTGCCAGGTCGTAACAATAGACCAAACCTTACGTATTGTTAAACGAAAAGAGAATGAATGAATTTCAATGTAGAAACAAAACCCTACTTATTGCTAAACGGGCAGAGTGGGAATTCATTGCAATCTATAAACAAAACCCTATGCATTGTCAAAGGGGTAAAGTGCGTATTGTTAAAGGGTAAACTAGGAATACATTGCACTCTATCAACAAAACCCTAAACGCATTGCTATACGAAGAGAGTAAGAGGTCTATTGTAATCTTTAAAATACGTAATCCTCATCGTAGAGTAACTTTAAGATTCCATAAACGAACGAAGTAGGAAACATTTATAATATTTATAAAAAATCATAAATTTTAGCTACGAATTGATAAAAGAATAAAGTGGGAGTAAATTGCAAACCAAAAACAAAAACCTACGCGTTGATACACGATAAAGATTAAACATTCCTTAAACGTTTTAAGTCGGTCAAGTTATTAAATTGGATTATATCTATCTATCTATCTATCTATTTACTCAGGCCCAATCCCCACTTTTCCTTTTTGTTTCTTAAAATTGGATTCGATCCATGAAAATATTGTCATTTACCGAAACCGAAAAAAATGGGCAACTTAAATAAACCTCTCACAAATGCCCACCAATCTTACAATATGTTAATTTCGGAGTTACTAATCCTCCTCGCCAATACTCTTGTCCTCTGTGGTGCCCAAAACTGCAATGAAGATACCGAAAGCCTACAAGAACTATACTAATCCACAACACATTTACCATCATCGAAGGGAGTTTCGATACCATTAAGGCCAAAATCATCGCCCAACAAAACCCCACTGACAATGAAATCCGGTGTACTATCCCTGTAGAGTTTATCCCGCAAATCGTCTACAAAGGTTGCCCGGATAAGAACACCTGTAGTACCTTTACCTGCCCGGGGTTCGATACCAGAGAGGAGGCGAATGTTAATCGGGATACTGAGGAGGGAGCTCGATCAGTTCTGGAGATTGCACGAATGAAGGATTACATTCTGTTCTTCACGATTGGCCGCTCCAGTTCCCGTCACTTGGACTTGGTGAAAATACTTAATAGTACAGACTGCAACGATGAAGCTGTGTCGCTCATAATTAAGTTGGGGTTAATAAATCGCTTAAAGAGAGAGAGAGAGAGAGAGAGAGAAGGGACGCAAGCAATAAACAATTTTATTGAGCTTAACCCCTTCAGTATTTGACGACGCATTTCTGCCCTTTATTTGGCTATCGGTAGAATATATTTAGTTTGGGAAGGAATTTTGGAAGTCAGAGGGATAATTAAGGTGCTATTCACATATGTTTTATTCTCAGAGAGCCTTCCAAAGCTAAATATAATCGTCTAATAATAAGTCTGAATGCAGCAAAAAAAAAGCTTCCTAATGCTGAGTGTGTGTGTGTGTGTGTGTGTGTGTGTGTGTGTATGTGTGATTTTCCTCACCAGAACGGATCCTACAAATCTATTATAAAAGGTATCTGTAGTTGAACCCCTAAGAATGGCTATTAAAAGTGTATTCTGAAAGTGGTTGTGATTTTCCTCGTCAAATGGCCAATACAAGATATCTAACAGACATTGATAGACCCAGATCTATCGTGAAAGGTGGTTGTGCTCAGAACGGCCCCTACAAATATATAATGAAAGGTGGTTGTGATTTCCTTGTCAAAACGGCCCCTACAAAAATATATTTAAAGGAATTTGTTTTGTTTTGTTTTTTGTCAGAACGGCCCCTACAAATATATAATACAAGTATATTGTTATTTTATCACATGTAGATACGCCACAAGTCGACAGCGCCAGCAGCAGCGCATCTGGGACGCGTCCCGGTCCGAGAATGATCACCATCAGTATGAGGTGAGTCGTTCCTTTGAGAGTCCTCGGACCCAGCAATAACAGGTGGAGCCTCAGGTTGCAATGCGGAATCGAGCTCCAAAGCGTACAAACGTGCGATAGGCCGAACAGTAGTTCCAGTGGCTGTCTTCAATAGCGCCACCCGCTCTACAGAGTCTGCCCCCTTGTATACCTCTAACACGCGGCCTAATTTCCAGTATAAACGAGGACTATCTTCTTTAATTAAAACAACTTCGCCAACTGTAGGTGCCGTTGGTCTACCAGAGGGAGTAACACTCCTTTCCCTCAATGCTAGCAGATATTCATTAATCCACCGTTTCCTAAAATCCTCGATTATCCTGGATATATACTGGTATCTCTTAGACACCGCTACCTCAGAGTACAACGAGGGATCCTCTAACTCTACTATGGATTGGAAATCAGATGAAAACGCAGTCAATGGTTTCCCATATAGCAAGTGAGCTGGCGTTAATGGTAGTGGTTCTTGCAGGTCGGTGTACACGTATGTAAGCGGGCTATCATTCACGACTGCCTCTATCTCTGTGAGGACTGTCGTCAACTCACTCTTCTTTAATAGAGCACGTCCTACAACCGCTCTTAGTCCTGACTTTACTATGCCGACACATCGTTCCCACATGCCACCAAACCAAGGTGCCTTAACTGGAATGAACCTCCATTCGCACTTCTTCTCTCCCAAAAAAGTGATGATAGTAGGATCACTACTCATATCCTTTAGATATTTTGATGCTTGGACATAAGTGGGAGCATTGTCGCTAAGAATGAGTTGAGGGAATGAACGACGGGCACAAAACCGTCTAAACGCCAGCATAAATTCTTCGCTAGACATATTATCACATAGTTCTAGGTGTACCGCTCGAGACGTCGCACAGGTAAACAATAATATATAAACCTTCTCATGCTCCCTCGTCTTCAATGCCCCTGTGTAATCTAATCCTACCGCTTGGAAAGGTACTACGTGCTTTACACGGCATTCAGGTAGAGGTGGAGCTGGTCCAGTTGCAAATGGTTTACCCTTTAGTCTCTGGCATATTACACACTTTCTCACTACGCGTCGAGCTACTTGTCGAACTCTGGGTATCCACCATGTGAGACGTAAATTTGATATAATATGACATACCCCGTAGTGTTTTACTTCCCTATGTGCACGTATGATCAATAGATCAGTAACGTGATGTCTTGTTGGCATAAGTATAGGTCGGTTTGTGCCGTCTGGTACACCCGACCACTTCAGGCGACCCTCACACCTGATGAGGCCATTGTCTAGGTGCAACCTTAGTTGACGCACTATATTAGGCATTAATGTCTTATTCGAGCTTTTCAAGGATTCTAATTCATTGGAAAAGGTTTCTACTTGAACCCATTTGATCAAAGTTACTTCAGCTGCTTTAAATTCACGAGCATCAATGTTGTGACCCCTGTTGCAGAGTTGGCCCGTTACTTTAAGCTTGAGATTGGATACATATCGCAACACCCAAGCTACAACTCTGACTAGTTTATTATAGTCACCGAATCTTGCCCACTTTATGATAGGACCCGGTGGCTCATTTGGTTGGGCTGTAACTGCCACTGTTTCCAGTGGCAGAAGTCCCTCACCAACAGCATGCCATATCGTCCATTCACTTTCATGGAGCAGCCACTTTGGACCATGCCACCACAATTCGGACTTCATTAACTGGCTAGCCGTTATACCCCTAGTTATGAGATCACTAGGGTTTTCCTTTGTATTTACATAATGATAAGCAACGTCTGGCAAAAGGGCTCTAATCTCATCTACCCTATTCCGCACATAAACTGGCAGAGACTTCTTGCTATGTATCCAGTTGAGTGCGACCTGACTATCGCACCATACATAAACTATTTCAATATTTAATTCGCTCTCGTATGCTGCGCGTACATGTTGCACCAGACGTGCTAATAGCAGCATGGCAGTCAATTCCATTTTAGGGATAGTTACCTTTTTAACCGGGGCTACCCTGGCCCGGGCTGTAACTAAATGTGCCCCAAATGAAGTAACAACATATATGGCTACCCCGTATGCCGTGGCGCTAGCATCGCAAAACGTGTGTAACGTAACGTCACCGAACGCCGCCACTTTACGAGGTATAGGTTTAGCACATAGGATGGCATATTCATTCAACAACAATGTCCCTTGGTCATTCAGGTCCTCAGGCAAACTGTCATCCCATCCTATTTTACGTCTCCAAACTTCCTGCATTAGAATCCTAGCTCTTATGGTAACAGGTAATGCTAGACCCAAAGGATCAAAAAATTGCGCAACTTTGCTCAACAGACTTCTTTTTGTGTATGCTCCTGTCTGCTGAGCAAAAGACCTTGTTTGAAAAGTTAGTATGTCATGTTTAGGTTGCCAGATCATCCCCAAATTTCTGGACTTTTCCTGGTTAAGAGATGCCGTACCATCCACTTGTATTAAACTCTGAAGATCTTCACTATTAGTAACCCACTCGCGGAGAAATAGATGTGCATCCGCAAACAATCTGCGTGCTTGCCAGTATGCATACAACAAATCATCTTGACTATCGCTAGTACCCTGCAAATTGTCAATGTATAATCCGCGAGATAGTTTACTTGTGTCCTCATGAGTGTCAGCTAGATGTTTTCTGATTTACAACCCGAAAACGGTATATTATGATGGGACTTTCAGAGTCGCTAATGTCGCCGAATCAAAGAAAGCGGGTAACATCTCTATCTTCCTCCTTTAGCTTGACCATCAAGAATGCTTTCTCGATGTCACTGGTATAGGCGTACTTCCCCAGCCTAAACCGCAATAGATGTTGGGACAGGTCCGACACCATGGACGGACCTGTCAACAGGCAGTCATTTAGACTGGGTTGTTGTCCTTGGTGGGCAGAACAGTCATACACCACCCGTATTGGTGTGGTGACGCTGTCTTTCTTTACCCCATGATGGGCCAGATAGTGAACCCTACCCTTCTTACACGGTTCCCCGACATCGACTCTCTCTATAAAGCCCCTATCCTCATAACTCCGAAATACATCGTCATACGCCTGGCGCGTGCTCGGTTCGTTAGACAATTTCCGCTGCAATGCACGCAAGCGACCTAATGCCAAACCATAGTTGGTAGGCAGGCTTATCTCACTGTTCTTCCAGGGTAAACTAACTTTATATTGCTTGTCTGAGGCACAGTAGCACACAGACTCGTTAAACCTTTGTAGCGCAACTTCCGAGTCATAATCAGTCTCCATAGGATTAATGCCTATGTGATCCAATCTCCACAGTCGTTCCAGGTCGAACTCGGCAGCCATCTTAGGGTCACTAGGTTGGGAATCCTCCCTTCCCAACTCCTCTGCCAACATTGACTCTATATATCGAGACCGTGTCGACCAGGACCTTTGACTGTGTAGTATGCACCTTTCCGCTCATGCAGTATCCAAATTTAGTGGGGATTAAAATTACACCACACATCTTTTTAAATCCAGGGTATACTACTTCATAATAATGATCCACACCAAGTAGAACATGCACCTCACTCTGATTTCCCATGGGATCTGACAAGTTAACCCCTTTGCTACGTAATGCGTGTTCCACCTTCTTCACACCCACAGATACATATTCTGGTAGGGTGTCTACTACGATACAAGTCATAAAGTACCGGTTTTTACGATAGAAATATGAAATCTCCGCTATCTCGTAGTCTTGTTTATCAGTAACCCCTGTGAAGCCCTGTAACCGAAGAGTCTCAGCCCCTACGATTCGGTGCTTCAGTCCCACTAGTACGGACCTCTTTATAAAGGAACGTTGAGACCCTTGATCTAGAAGTACCCGACAACTTTGTTACTGTCATTACCTTCCATGGGAATCTGTATTGTGGGCAATATAGTGGTGTCTTGCGTGCTACCTAGTGCCACAGTTGTAGTACCCTCATTTTTGACGTCTTTGACTTTATCTGCAGTAGGACACAACTTATCAAAGTGATGTCCTTTGCAGTGCCGACAGGGCCTTAAGTATGTAGCAGTACATTGTCCCTGCTTACCATGTTCCCCACTTAGACAACCTACACATAGCTTCAATCTTTTCGCCTGTGCTACCTTTGTCTCATTTGTCGGGTATTTTACGCAGAAACTCCATTTATGTTTGTTGTTACATAGCTTACATAGAATCTGAGCAGGTTTCTTATACGCACCCTCTTTCTTTACTTTAGTCCCCACTGTCATGCTTACTGTTGCCCTCTTCTCCACATTCTCACTCCCTCCCGACACATACATTCTTCCTTTGTTCAACTGTAGATTATTGATCTCCTTACTGAACTGAGTTTTGAATTCCCCCAGCTCAAATGATCTTACCTTATCAAGTATTGCCATAGGAAGCTTCTGACGCAAGATAATGACTATCATTTCCTGCGTGGTAAGCCCTAGGGTGTCTAGCGATCGAGTATGGCACTCCATATTTGCCCTGAAGTTTGTCAACTCATCAACCTTATACTGTGGTTCTGCGAGCCCCAACAAGGCAACGACATGGGCCATCTTCAACTGCTCTCTATCCCCGTATGTGGACTCTTTATAAGTGTACCGCTTCAAGATAACTACCACCCACTACTGCAAAACCCTCTATTAAATGTAAGGCCTCTCCTTCCATTTGTCCCTTCAGATAGTGAAACTTGCGGACATTATCCAAAGAGGATTCATGAACCGTAGATCGAAATACGTCCCAGAAAGCTAACCACTCGGTTAACTTGCCCCCAAATGTAGGAAGATTGAGCTTTGGGAGGTGTACAGTATGTTTTGGGTCAGCCCTTCTATGGGCCTCATTATCACCTCCCTTCTTACTTGCGACAGCACGCTGTAATAGGTACTTCGCTCTAAAGACAGGTTCGTCATAGAGGGCGCGATTATCACACTCTGTAACAATCTCTTCCTCCTCTATCATGTCAGCCACAATCACCTCACTCAGAGCCGTAATACGTCCGTGGGTAGCCTGGACGTTTTCTAATCTAGCCTCCAATTCCTCTAGTTCAGCAGTAGTGATGAAAGTGTTTAAGTCCACAATTAGCCTATTTATTACTCCCCGAAGTCCCGCCCTTTGATTTTTAGGGGCTTTGTTCAGCACCCCACTAGACGGTGTCTCTTTATCGTTTTTATCCATTTTGCATGCGAGCCTATAGGCTATGTATCTAAATATTACGTCACAAAAACAACGGCCAAATAATAGGCTAATTAAGAGACGCCATCCGGCGGACTTCTATGATATGGAGAAAAAATAGTAAATAGCAATACCTACTAATGAATTATATTGAACAAGAAAAAAATGTTAGGTCAGGTCATATGTCACAGGAAGTCTGAAACGGAAAAGAAAATTATTGGGGAAAGATGATGGGTGGGATGCAGAACTTGGGCAGGTGCAACGATGTGACCCTGCATTCCGGCTCTAACCATCGCTTGGCTAGCCTTGCCAGTTTATCATAGAGTTGTTCCTGCATCCTGTTATATGTCCCCTTGTTCATTGCCTTAAAATCCCTTACTGGTAGCTAATTCCCGGGTCTGGGCACCAATGTGGTAAACTATCAATGGAAGTTAAATATTACTAAGCTATAATGAATCAATAAAATCAATCTAAATGAATACTCTATATCTAAATTGAATTCAATCTGAAACAAGCTAATTTATATCCAAAGGTCTCACATAATAAATGTATATAATTATAGGGTAAGGTTATAAGGGTTAATATTAGCCAGGAATTAACTCACCAATAGTTCCACGTGGCAATGAGGCAAGGGAGAACGCTTTACCCAATATGGCGGTGGACAATGGGGAACGAGACTTCGGTCCCAAGACACGAGTCAAGTTAAAGAAAGAATAAATGATTACATGGGAATGGACATGAATAATATGCTTATCTATCAGTCAGTCATGATGTCGATGAGAGCGTCGTGATGGTGTAGTTGTGTGTATTGCTGTATGTGTATTGTGATTAGAGGCACAAAAGCACGATCAACAGTAGGGCGGAAAATTAGATGTTAACTGGTTGGTGTTCGTGAAGGCTCTGGCGTACCTCAAAAGCACACCTTGCCGCTTTGGCAAACCGCCAGGAGCCCAAATTATCGTACCGCATTTAGGTTGCTCTAGACTTCTTAGACTTCTAGACTCTTAGACTTCTTCCACGATATCCTCAACCTCTACGATGAGAGTAAAGCTGTAGATATTATATACCTTGATTTTCAAAAGGCCTTTGACAAGTTCCCCACAAACGTTTACTGCTAAAACTAAAAGCGCATGGAATACAAGACGGTGTGTTGAAATGGATAGAAAATTGGCTCAGCGACAGAAAGCAAAGAGTAGTCATAAACGGTAAGGCATCAAAATGGACCAATGTAAGTAGCGGGGTACCCCAGGGATCGGTACTAGGACCAATTCTCTTTCTAATTTACATCAACGACATAGATGAGGGTCTCACCTGTACAATCTCAAAATTTGCTGACGATACAAAAATTGCAAATAGCGTACTCTCAAAAGAACAAGTTGACGATATGCAACACAATCTAGATAAATTGTCATGTTGGGCCCAAATTTGGCAAATGAGTTTCAATGCGGATAAATGTAAAGTACTACATATCGGATACCTAAATGAGAAAGCAAACTATTCGATGAATGGCACTCCGCTTAAGAATGTAAACAGAGAAACCGATCTGGGAGTAACAATATCGAGTAACCTAAAACCGAGTCAACAATGTTCAGAAGTTGTTAAGAAGGCAAACAAAATAATTGGCTTTATAGGCAGGTCATTTGAGCATAAATCCAAAGAAGTTATCCTAACCCTTTACAATTCATTAGTCCGCCCTCTTCTGGAATACTGCGTTCAATCCTGGTGCCCTTATTACCAAAAAGATATAAACAAGCTAGAACGAGTTCAACGTAGAGTTACCAAAATGATACCTAGCCTAAAGAACAAACCATACGAAGAGCGTCTTAGAGAATTAAATCTATTTCCTTTAACCCAGCGCAGATTAAGAGGTGACTTAATTCAAGTGTTCAAAATCATCAAAGGCATCGACAATATGAACTGTAGTAAGTACTTCACTATCGACCAATCTAATTACACGCGGGGAAACGGTTGCAAAATTATTGGTAAATCTTTTAACTCACACGAATCTAAGAATTTCTTCTTCAATCGAGTTGTCAACTTGTGGAATGGGCTTCCCCGAAACGTTATAGACTGCATCACCGTTGATTCATTTAAACTCCGCCTAGACAAATATCTCGCATCAAACCCGCGACTGACTGCGTTTGTAAATTAATAACTTTATTTTATCCCCCCCTCAGTTACTAACCCATCTGTCCCCTACTACTTCCTAATCCTGCCACGGACATTAGTTCCAGGGCAGTAATTCCCTTTCCAATGTTCCCTTACCCACTCTAAACCACTGTTTGGACACTTGATCCTCAGTGTTTTGGAGGACAAGCAACCTAGAAGGGTCACTAGATCTGTTGTTGCTTGATTTCCTTTGTACTCCTTTGTACTCTATACGATAAATTATATTAATATATACGATAAATTCATATATACTACATAAGACCATGGCAATATTGCTTAATAGCATATTAGGCCTTTTATAACTTAACTTATTTACAATCTTATAATATACGATCTACTCGTCCTACGTCGTGCTGTAGGAGAGATCGTGACGTCACAGAGACATACGAGATCACAAAAGAGTCATATTCTATCGTATTTATACGATAATATGTTCTAACAATGATATAGCCGAAATCAGATCTACGAATTCCAATCTTTGTAAGACACACCTCCTTCCAACACCAGTATTGCCAGATCATTCTGCGAGCCCCAGAGCGAGGGTGGGTCAGCTGGAACTTTGACCAACTGTACATCAACCTTAACATCCGCGGTGTGATATTGCGTCACACAAGCGTACCCTAAACCCCTTCTGTACCGGCGACGTCTCTTTAACTTTATTCAGGCTACTATTAGACGATGTTAATCAGTTTCAAAAGGGCCTCCAGCAATTACAGGCTTCGAATGATCTCCCTTAAACCTTTTTACTACCATAGATCCTTCCTAAATTGCTCAAAAGCGTCTAAATATACCAATAATATAATGAAAAATACGTTACCGGAACAGTAGGGGTTAAATCTGAACCGGCGACGTCTTAATAATGCTATTCTTGCTATACTTAGACGATTTTGTGCAGTTTAAGATGGATCTGAGGTAGTAAAGAGGGTTAGAGGAGATAGTTCGAAGCCTGTATCTTGCTGGAGGCCCTATTCAAACTGAGTAAAATCGTCTAGCAGTAGCCAGAATAAAGTTAAAAGGACAGCACCAGTACTGAAAGGGTTAATCATTGTCGGGAAATCGTAGACTTGGGGTTTCTTTCATTTTGACTTGATTGTGTTCGTATGATGTTGGGAATCGAATACTTATGTTATATTTTCAATTTGTTTTGATTGTGTTCGTATCACTATTGGGATTCGAAAACATACCTTGTTTTGTTTGTCAATGTGTTTTGATTGTGTTCGTATAATGTTGGGATTCGAATACTTGATTGTGTTCGTAAAATGTTGGGATTCGAATACGTATGATGTATTTTCGATTTGTTTTGATTGTGTTTTTATCCAGGGTGTCAAACGAAAGTAGATTCCTTATTTCTATTCTATAATTTTGTGTATGCAATGAACAAATTAACCTTCTGAGTACCAGCGACGTGTGTTATATTATAATCTAGCTATACAGTATTTGGACGATATTATGCAGCTTGGGAAGGATCTGTGGTAGTTAAAAGGGTTGGTTGAGATAGTTTGAAGCCTTATCATTGCTAGAAACATTTCCCAAGCTGAATAAAATCGTGTAATAGTCGCCAGAATATGAAGAAAAGGACGTCTCTGGTACTGAACGGGTTAAGGTTTATAGTTCAAATTATGGTTTCGGAAGCAATACAATGGTAAAACTAAAAGCCATTTCATGTTAATTTTCGTATATTCTTTCTCACATAAATTCAAGTCTTTAAACAAAATTGCTCAGGTTTGACACTTTGCTTGTGTCGTTGTTGTCATTCGAAACCGCACCTTAATTATTTCTTTCCTTTTGTTTTGATTGTGTCGTGTTGTTTTGGAGATTCGAATACTTATGTTGTATTTTGCATTTGTTTTGATTATGTTTGTGTGTCTTCTTTGGGATTCGCATACGTGTGTTTTGTTTGTTTTTTCTTTAAGGGGGGTGACCTGCTGTTTTCTCTCTCTCTGGGTTGCATCCATTCGGCACCATTCAGCCAACTGTTTAAGACGTTTATGCCCATCCAGGTGTTTATTTATACCTGGCGAGCGATAACGAGCCACCTTATGTTCAATAATGAGTTACAGCTAGCTAAATGTTTACATTTTTTTATAGAAAAATGTCTCCGGCGAAGCCGGATTTCTCAAAAAAATGCTGGCTCGCTATGACTCGCCTGGAAAAAATCGACACCTGGATGGGGATAAATGTCTTAAAACAGTAGGCTGAATGGGGCCGAATGGATATAACTAAATATAATAGCGGGTGACCCCCCTTAAATTGATTGTGTTTGTACCGTTGTAGGGATTCGTATAGCCTTTCATTATTTGACTTTATTGTGTTATTATTACTTTCGGGATTTGCATACATAGTATTTTATAATTGACTTGTGTTTTATCATTGTCGGGATTTGCATATATATATATATATATATATATATATATATATATATATATATATACTCTATATATATATATTGCAAATGTTTTATTATTTTATCTATATGTTGGTCGTTGTTCGATAATTGGAAATAATTATCACGTTGTTCTTAATTTATCTCAGCAATTATGCTAACATTAATGTTATTATTATTAATATTATCCATTATTTTTTGTAAACCAATATCTAGCGGAATTTCCAGTAACATTTTAGATAATAGCACATTTAATTTATTTATTTTTCGCTACTATCTGGCGAGAAACCTCCGCACCAACCTTCAACTTATATTTTATTTTGTAATAATATAGAGCGGAAATTTCAAAACCCTCCCTCAAGTTATCTTGTATTTCGCATTATTTCTTATCTAATAACTAACGGAAATTTAAAATTTATCCATCAAATTCTCTTTTATTTCGTATTAATTCTTATCTAATAAGCGGTAATCTCAAAATCATCCTTCAAGTTATATTTTATTACACACACACACATAGTGTATATATACGGTATATATATATATATATATATATATATATATATATATATATATACACAAGTGACTGTACATGATTACAACCACTGTATTTACCACTTTCGTACCTACCATAATTCATAACAACACCTCTTCTTTATTCGTGCTAATTTACCGGAAACCCCTCTATCACATTCTATTACCTCTCCAAAAACGGGAATTTATTTTTAGTCAAGGGGAGAGGATGGTTATTTTTTTCTGGACCCCTTCTCCCTAATGTTTACTGCCATTAGTAATCAGATTTTAAGATGTTCGGCCAATTAGTTTGGCGATTTAAACACCTTTCGTCCATTGTCGTCATCAAAAGAATCTAGTTTCCTTTAATGCACAGCCAACCAAGTACATTCAATTTTCTAACCGACAGAATCTCACTGACTCCCATATATTTTTTAATTATGTAAATATTCCCACTTCCCCTAGTATATATATTCTCGGTGTAACATTAACTACTAACCTGAGCTGGACACATTATGTTAGAAGCATTGCTAAGAATGCCTCTAAAAAACTGGGACTCTTGTACAGAGTTCGAGAATTTTTCACTGACGAGCAGTTGGCCGTAATAATATAAAAGTCATGTGCGTTCTCACTTGGATTGCTGTTCAGAAAATTATGATGTGATTGGCATGACAGAATCTTGGCTCAATACATAAGATAGAGACTTTTTAGCAGAGTATTCACTTCCCGGTTATGTAATGCTTGAGAACAGCCGAATAAATAAAAATGGAGGTGGCGTTTTATTTTATATCAAAGAAAGTCTTAACCCGACCATCTTGTCAAAACCTCAAATTGTGAACGTCGACACATCTTTTGTGCTAATAAAGAATAATAAAGGTAAAAAAATAATACTTGCATTAATATACGGACCTCCAGCTCAATCAGTGCAAACTGACCGATAAATTTATGAACAAATTGCAGATGGAAGTAACTCACAAGATACCGTATATTTTGGCGACTTTAATTTACCTGTGACCAAGTGGGGCGATACTCTTTCTTCACACTCCGGACATGACTTGTATGCGAACTTGCAAGAGAGTTCACTCTATCAATTTGTTCGATCGATCGCTGACCCGTGGTAATAACGTTCTTGACCTTGTACTTGCATCAAAAGAAGAATTAATAGAGAATTTGAATGATGGTGATGAATTCAGTAACAGCGACCATCGTACAATAACTTTCACTTTAAAGTTTACTAGTAACGAACCAAATAGAAGCATCGAAAAAGTCCCTAATTTCAAGAAAGCAAACTGTCATAAACTTAGAGCTATGTTTAAAGAAACTGACTGGAGCTTTTTAATTAACAATAACGACATAAATACATCTTGGGAATTATTCGAAACCACTTACCTAAAAGCAGTGCAGGACTGCATACCATCGAAAATACGGAGTACAGGCCATATTAATAAGCCCAAATGGTGGAATAAAGATATTTCAAACTGTCTGCTTGCTAAAAAGTTTGCTAATGATAGATTAAAATCCTTACAAAATGACGAAGAACGGGTGAAATTTGTAGAGCTACGACGCAAAGCCAAAAAGTTAATTAAGCAAAGTAAAAAAGACCCTGGAGTTACATGTTGCGAATCAAAGTAAAACAAACCCGAAAGAATTTTATAGTTATATCAGAAAGAAAAAAGTAGTTTACTTCACTGTTGGACCGTTAGTCGATGAAAATGGAGAATGCACCAAAGACGAAGTACAAATAAGTAATGCCCTCAATACCTTCTTTGCATCAGATTTTACAACGGAAGACCTCAGTGATATCCGTACACCATCGCCGATTCAGATTGATAATTCAGATGTTCTAAGCAATATCACCGTTACAGAGAGAGAAGTATTGAATTGTTTAGATAAACTCAAGGTAAATAAAACGCCTGGACCTGATACAATCTCGCCTAGAGTCCTAAAAGAAGCTAAGGATGAGCTTTCTAAACCACTGACATTGCTATTCAATAAATCCTTGCAGTCTGGAACTATGCCTGATCAGTGGAAGCTAGCCAACGTAACACCGATATTCAGAAAAGGCAGCAAATCCCTACCCAGTAACTATCGTCCAATTAGCTTAACCTCAGTTGTATGTAAAATGCTAGAAACACTCATAAGAGACAGACTCGTAAATCACTTAGAGGAAAATAACATACATAAAGATACTCAACAAGGCTTTCGTAAAAAACGTTGCTGTTTAACAAACCTCTTAGACTTCTTCCACGATATCCTCAACCTCTACGGTGTGATTAAAGCTGTAGATATTATATACCTTGATTTTCAAAAGGCCTTTGACAAAGTTCCCCACAAACATTTACTGCTAAAACTAAAAGCGCATGGAATACAAGACGGTGTGTTGAAATGGATAGAAAATTGGCTCAGCGACAGAAAGCAAAGAGTAGTCATAAACGGTAAGGCATCAAAATGGACCAATGTAAGTAGCGGGGTACCCCAGGGATCGGTACTAGGACCAATTCTCTTTCTAATTTACATCAACGACATAGATGAGGGTCTCACCTGTACAATCTCAAAATTTGCTGACGATACAAAAAATGCAAATAGCGTACTCTCAAAAGAACAAGTTGACGATATGCAACACAATCTAGATAAGTTGTCATGTTGGGCCCAAATTTGGCAAATGAGTTTCAATGCGGATAAATGTAAAGTACTACATATCAGATACCAAAATGAGAAAGCAACTATTTGATGAATGGCACTCAGCTTAAGAATGTAAACAGAGAAACCGATCTGGGAGTAACAATATCGAGTAACCTAAAACCTAGCCAACAATGTTCAGAAGTTGTTAAGAAGGCAAACAAAATAATTGGCTTTATAGGCAGGTCATTTGCGCATTAATCCAAAGACGTTATCCTAACCCTTTACAATTCCTTAGTCCGCCCTCTTCTGGAATACTGCGTTCAATCCTGGTGCTCTTATTACCAAAAAGATATAGACAAGCTAGAACGAGTTCAACGTAGAGTTACCAAAATGATACCTAGCCTAAAGAACAAACCATACGAGGAGCGTCTTCGAGAATAAAATCTATTTCCTTTAACACAGCGCAGATTAATAGGCGACTTAATTCAAGTGTTCAAATTCATCAAAGGCATCGATAATATGAACTGTAGTAAGTACTTCACTATCGACCAATCTAATTACACGCGGGGAAACGGTTGCAAATTATTGGTAAATATTTTAACTCACACGAAGCTAAGAATTTCTTCTTCAATCGAGTTGTCAACTTATGGAATGGGCTTCCCCGAGATGTTATAGACTGCAGGACCGTTGATTCATTTAAACTTCGCCTAGACAAATATCTCACATCAAACCCGCGACTGACTGCGTTTGTAAATGAATAACTTGATTTTATCCTCCCCTCAGTTACTAACCCATCTGTCCCCTACTAACTTCCTAATCCTGCCACGGACATTAGTTCCCTTTCCAATGTTCCCTTACCCACTCTAAACCACTGTTTGGACACTTGATCCTCAGTGTTTTGGAGGACAAGCAGCCTATAAGGGTCATTAGACCTGTTGTTGCTTGATTTCCTTTGTACTCCTTTGTACCTCTGTGGAGTGGAAGTGGAGTGGTTTGCATTGAGGCAGTTGGACAAAATTCAAAATAAAACTATTAGATTAATCAATAACCCTGCAGTCACACAGGACTTTCCTACATTATCCATACGAAGAAACGTTGCATCCCTTGCATTATTCTACAGATATTTTCACAGCAATTTTTCAGAGGAACTTGCTTCAATTGTGCCGCCTCTCCACATCTTTCCCCATTGAACTAGGGCAGCTGGAAGCGCCCATGAATTTACACTTTCTCCTCCACAATGCAGAACTTCTGCTTTTCAACATTAATTTATCCCCAGAACTACTACTCTTTGGAATTCACTTCCCTCGAGTTGCTTCCCACAAACTTACAATCTAAAACAGTTTAAATCAAGTTGTTACAAACATTTTATGAATGGAAAATGCCTTTAGGCACATGACCTTTTTTGTGTTATCTGTTTTTTCCTTCCTCCGTTCATTGTCTCTTAAATAAATAAAAAAATAAAAAAATCATCATCATCATCAAATCTGACGCCCTACTTCTAGAGGAATCGCCCCAAAAGGGATGGCCATGGCAGAAACTGCCTCCAGGTTCCCAGACATTCTCCGACTGACCCACTCCACAGTGCCATTTCCACTAAGTGGATTATGACCATGAACACTGAAGGAGCAGACCCAGAGCAGTCCTTCACCCGGATGTCAGTTCCAACCACTGTTTTTGCTATTTTATTTACCCCAGTGGGGCCCTGGCTGGAAGCATACTAAGCACAGGAATTTTCTGAAGATAGGAACCAGTGGTCCACTGCTCCAAAGGCTGATTGCGCCACATAAGTGGCGGGCGGTGGGGTCGCCGCATCCCTACGCCCATTGTCGTTGTCAATTTAAAGACTTTTCGTGCCATTTACGTGTCAATATTTTTCTTGGCGAACGATAGCAAGCCTGTAATTTAAGAGGAATAGGCTTTCGGTCGGGACATTTTTCAATTTATCTTGAAAGGGGGTCTAGGGGGTGTAATAATAAGCTTGATGGAGGTCTAGGAAACAAACTATAAACTTCCCCTTAACCATTTTCGTATTAATTCACCGTAGAACCTCTATCACATTATAATCTCTCCAAAAAACGGGAATTCATATTTAGGTAACATTTTTGGTGAATTCATTTTTAGGTAACGTTTTTTGCAACCCATATCCCGGGAAACGTGCTATCGGGGCTACCCAGAAGTGTTTTGTGTTTGGGCGGATTTTTGGAAGCTATTTATACATTATTTGTAATTTCTTTGTTACCTTGGTTTAGTATTCATTAACCTATTTTTGTGTTGGGCGTTATTTTAGAAGCTATTTATATCTTCATTTTATTTGCTTTGGCATCTCAGTTTTTCATTTTTTTCCCGTTGGTCATATTTTGAGTAGCTATTTATACCTTACTTTAATTTCTTTGTATCTTTGTTTATTTATTATTAACATATATTTGTGTTGGTCGTATTTTTAAAATATATTTATATTATTTTAATTTATTTGTCCTCTTTGTTATTTGTATTATATATATATTAGTATTATTTATTTATGTATTATTCTCTGTTGGGTTTGTCTGTGATGTACAGCATAGATAGAACCTTCTGCTTTGATAAACTAATCTGGCCGCTTGCATGTATATGAAGCAATGCTATCTCTACTAGAATCAAGTCCTAACCACTTCGCATGACTGTAAGATCTACGAGGTCAGTGTATGCATAATGCACGGTCGGCCAAATAAGTACGGTAATATCTCCGCTGAGACATGACTTTTTAATTTGCCTCACCGTACATATAACGCTTTGTTATCTCCTACTAGAGTTAAGTCCTGACCACCTCGCTAGGACTGTAAGATCTGTGTGGTCAGTGTATGCATGATGTACAGCTACTGAAATTTTTTCGTGAACTCTTGCAATTTTCTTTACGCAAATATATTCATTCAGATTGTTGTTCATGTCAAATCAGTTATGTATTAATAAATTCATAATATATTTATTTATATACATTATAGTTGATTTGATCTGAAAACATCAATCTAAATGGATATACAGTTCTTACATAAAGAAAGTCGCAAGAGCTCACGAACAGTTGCCAGTAGCTGTACTTATAATGTTTTGCTATCTTTACTAGAATTAAGTCCAGACCACCTCTCAAGGAATATAAGATCTGTGTGGTCAGTGTAAGCATACCGGTAATGTAAATATTATGCTTTACATGTGTTACTTTTCTTAAGCTGTTAGTCATTTGAGGCTTTGCTGTCTCTACAAAAATAAAGTCCTGACCACTTCTCTAGGACTGTAAGATCTGTGTGGTCAGTGTATATAATTTACAAATAATGCTTTTAAGGCGTTGTCACACGAGCTCTTTTTATGTCAAGTTATGCAAGCAATTGTAGTCTGTCCTAGAGTGTGCAGTCACTAATAAAAATTCATAGATCCCCTATGTATTTCTTTATGTAATTATATTATCTGGATATATTTTTGGATGGGACATGCTTTCAATAAATTTACAGAGTTTTGTAATTAATATATACCAAATTACATCCATAAATTAGTTTCCAGAGATATATACTTCCATAAACATAATAGGTGAGGTCCACGAATTTTTATGAGCGACTGTCCATGAGTGCTTTCGCTGATTGGTGCAATCTAAATAATTTTGCACTGTGCATTTAATTTGTATGTATTTCTAATTTGTTTGTAATTAACTATAATATTACTTACTCTGTTTTATATCTCTAACTCATTCTGTACTAAGTAATTCTGATAAAATTCTAACACTGTCAATAACATTGTTTTGTGTATATTTCTAATCTCCCTAAAACAAAAGCTAAACATTTCTAGTCAATTATATTTTCCTAAAACTTTGCTGGTGTATATAAATCCCAACAATCCCAGCCCACCCTACTCTGTGCAACTCTCCTCTCCAACCCAAGAGTGGAAACGTTACTCCTCAGACTTCTTCATCTTCTATTCAACAGCTGAGGCTCTGGCAACTCCTCTCCCAGTAATCAGTCTTTCCTTCTTCCTATGACTTAAAATTGCTTCAAACTCTCGTGTGTCCAGAATTTTGGCTCGAACGTCCCTTGATTTTGGCCCTCTCAACTCTTTCAACTATTGGGGGAGGCACTCGCTATAAGGCAGTTCTGGTTCTGTCTGGCCTTTTGCCTCCCTCACTCACAGAGAAAAACAAAACAACAAAAATAAATCTCTTAAAACATCAGCTAATTTTTCTTAGAGGCAATACAACGCCCCAAAAACTTTGGGGGCTGTATACTATCTTTAACGCGCCAATGAAAACGTAAACTGTACTTATTCAAAATATATATACTTCTGACAATAATCTCGAGATAATAATCCATTTACATAACCCTCTCGGCGTCAATGACACCTCCTTGGCATATCCCAAATAATTTGTTGATGTCTCAGGTAAGTACCCCCAACCAAACATGGCACCATGAATATATTAATGTTAATAAGTGATTGAATACCTTGCTGTGTGTGTTTCTTGGTTTGATTCCATGTGTTTTATACCTCAAATACATCAATACTATTATTTTAAACTGTGCTAAATTGGCCAATATATAGGTGTGGTTGCCAGTATCATCTACATCCCTTTCACATTTGTAATTTAAACAAACAACCATTAACTAATAATGTATTATCCACCCATGTTTGGGCCTGTTAACTACGCAAATTTAAATCACTATATATAAAGGTGCTTGGCTTAATAAATATTACTCTTTACACAGGCGGTAATCTGGCCCATTGGGTCAGGAACATGCTGGTGCCAGGTACTCAAAGCTGAGCGACTATCAAGAGTGGATTCGGGAACACCTGGGACATTCCGAGGGCAAGCCACTATCCGAGAGGGACGCCTGGATCATGCAGAAGTTTGGGCCCTTCCTCAAAGGGCACATCTTCCGCGTAAAGACCAAGGTCACAGTTTAAGGTTTAGTACTAATATAAACATACCTAATATTGTGTGATAATCAATATATACTTAAAGAACTGCGTTCAACGTGTCACATTCGGAAAGTATTATTTCACCATGTATACGCTAGTCGATTAATGTCTGGGTATCACCATGCTTATCTTGTGGCATATCTATTTGATTTTATACAATTTATTAATTCATGTCTGTCCAATATCATGGTTATTTTGGTGCTATACATATACTTGAATTCATACATTTCTAATGGAAGGCTTCATGTAAACATCAAATGTATATTTATTATATTTATTTATGATTGTCAAGGTACATAATATTATAAGTATACTCAAAATAGGTGAAAGGTGTTATTCGATATAGGATATATTAATGTTTTTGTGTTTCAGTTTCCCAAACCCCGAACCGTGGACGTCCTCGCCGGCTGTGGATGTGGAGGTGATTCTGGATGACGAGAGTGATGGAGAGGACACTGTCCATGCCCCCTCCATCCCAACAACACTCCCACTGGCAGGTCCATATCAGCCAGAAGAAGCGCCGGAAGTCTGCAAGATGCAGTCCTCGACACTGTGGATTTAAATATGAAAACATTTAACATATGTCATTAACGAGACTATATTAGTCATTACGAGAAGTATCCATAAATCTTATGTTTTCGTGGTACGCTGCAAACCGCAAACAATTCCTGTAGAGGAAGACATATTGCATCCGGGGGAGAAAAAAATAGAATGTTTATTATCATAACTTACCATTACATGTATGTATTATTTTTATAACTACAAAAGGTGTTTTAAAACATGCATACTCTTTGTTTCCTACAGTTGAGGTGCGATGTGGGAGGTGATTGCGGGAGGACATGTCACGCCTGTGACAGTCCCTGGCTGTGAAGGAGACCAAGTATGCAGCATTTCCGTGGGGTACTTGGAGCAGCAGCTCGTAGAGGCTCCCTGACGCTGTAGGGAGACATTTGTCACGGAGGATAATGCAGCAAGATCCCTTCAGGCCAGGGATGAGGTCCAGCCTCGCCACGTCACCCCAGATGGCGATAACACTAAACCCCCCGCAGATACTGCACCACACCACCATGCCCCCCGCAGTTGCACATCACACATCACAATGCATAAATGCAGGGAAACTAGCAATTACCCAACCCCTCCACCACTCTACATTACCACAGGCATTACCATT